>CM074192.1:22134292-23370720 GCA_037179385.1 Holothuria scabra | reverse complement strand
AAAGGGAGGGGGATGTTGAGGGGGTTCGTAGAGACCTTCCCTGCTCTCACTGTCAGAGTCACTGACACTGCCATTCAATGATGCAGTGTCGTCTTCAATCCCCTCAGCACGCGCTCTAGCAAGCGCTTCAAAGTCCGCATAGTAATTTAGAAAGCCACGTAGTTTGTTACCTAAAACACGATCTGACGGAGATGCCACATCTGCGTCAGGATCTTTTGGAGATTTTTTCTCCTTTGTTTCATCTACTTTTGCTCTTTTTGCATCTGATTTTGAATCTAAAAGTTTTTCACTTTCATCTGTGCTTTCTTCTTCTTCTTCTTCATTTTCTTCTTGATCTTTTTCTATTCCTTCTTCCTCTTCCTCCTCTTCCTCCTCTTCTTCTTCTTCCTCTTCTTCATCGTCTTCACCATCGTCGATGAAGTCTATGTCAGCAAACATTTGCTCTGCTTTCTTTTTATTCATCTCACGCAGAATGTTATCATCAGCGACTGTCAACCTCCCATCATCCTCCTCCTCTGGGAGATCTTCATCTGGGTCAAACCCAGGGAGGTTCTCCAGTGGATTGCTTATACCGAGGGAGGTAAAGTTCGTGGAGGCATATTTTGTGCGGCTTTTTGTGGTAGGCATGTTGGTTGTGGAATTTGTGGTGGAGTCTTCTGTATTGTTGTTAGTTCTGTTTCCCTTCACCTTCAGGGTCTCTTCCAACTTTTCGTTGAGACTTTTGAGTTCATTTTCTAATATATCTGTAACATCGGCCATGGAGAGGGGGGTATTTGCATTGACTTG
Source organism: Holothuria scabra (assembly GCA_037179385.1). Lineage (NCBI taxonomy): Eukaryota > Metazoa > Echinodermata > Holothuroidea > Aspidochirotida > Holothuriidae > Holothuria > Holothuria scabra. Next base: position 23,369,934 of record CM074192.1, on the reverse strand, counting down.
GTCTGATGGGGACCCTGCCTCACTGTCATAGGTCGGGTTGACCAAGGCTGTCATAACCTGGTTGTTCTTAGCTGAAATAAAAACAAACAATTTGTGATTAATTGAGATAAAGAGTGAAATGTTGAGTACATAATTTTTGTTGTTCAGTTTGAATCCAGTAGATTAAGTCTCCTAGTCCACTCCCATCCAGAGAGCATGAGCTGGCTACTCCCAATCTTGTACAGCAGTGTGGTTCTATGGAGGGAGGGGGACACAAAAGTGGACTGCTTTAAGAGAGGTTGCAAACCAGTGTTAGAGGAAAGGAATGGTGCTTCTTGGTGGGAGATAGACAGATAGTCAAGGAGAGGACTTAAAAACATGATCCATTAGTCTCATGTAAACAGCCAGCTCTTCTATGTGCACCATCCAGATTGGCAATTGTCAAACAAGTTGAATTTATGACCTTGGTAATGACATACAACGTATCTGAAGTGTCGGGAGATGATTTATTTAATACTGACATTAGGTACTTTCAGAAAAAATGTGTTTTTTTTGAGAGTGTATGGTACTGTCTTTTTCATCTCACAATTGCAAACAGAAACACAACAAGCTCTTGCCAACTGCATTGTTATGAAACAACTGATTCAGATGAAAATAACCATATTGTTAAACTACAAAAGAAACAGTAGGAACTCTTGTATTGTTTCCAACCCCCCCCCCTCCCTACTGATAGCAATGAAATTAAGCCAAACTCAGGCACTCTGTGAAACATTCAGGCCACAGCTGCCTTAGCCATGCTTTTTTGCTGTAGATCTACATATTACAAATTAAGATCAAGCTGTCTAACTGCTATTGCGATGTGTGCAACAATTAAAGCAGGGCTGCAGCTGCAACAATTCATTACGGAACAACAAATGAAAGATGTCAAACAGCACCTTTTTGTACCACCCTCAATATCTGCTTTTTGCAACACCTTATAAGCTATCACAGATGAAGCTAAGTGAATTTAAGTTCAATCTGCTATTAAACTTTTAAAGCAAACCATAGTACATGTTGGTTTGTGTTCAAACAGTCCAAACAACACTATTAAAATTTAGGTTGTTGATAAATCTATCCAAAATGCAGAGCGTAAAATATTTGCCAGAAAAATAATATTGTCTCTTCCATGGCTGTAAATATTGATCTCGATATTATTTCTCACATTCTTTTTAGAAAATCTCTATAAATCTAGTGAGTTGATTTGCTACAAGCAAACACCAGTAGTCAAGGACGACAAAGACTTCCAATCTCGGCTGGTTTTACTTCCACACAAATGAACTTTTTTTTTGCAAGGAATGACTATGTCGCATTTTCTCATCATCAAAGTCGGCAAAGTGTGCTGATTAAATTCTATTCTTAAGGTCACACATGAAAATGAAGGAGAGAGGGAGAGAAATCACGTCTGACTATTGATCCACTTTTGTCAATGGAACCGTAAAATTAAAAAGCACCTAGGGAGACTGGCTGAAGATATTGAGACCAGCATGTTCATATGTACTTACTGTTGTCATACATGTTGATCCCAATGATATAGGTAGATCTTACGGTATTGCATAAAATTGTGCTGGGACTAAAAATAATCATTAACTTAAATAAAAATTTAAAAATATGTTTACATACTTACAAAAAATGAAGAAGAAAATGGGAGTAGTTTATTATTGATATTGAAAGGAGCAAATTTATCTTTGAATGCATGAGATGAAGAGCAGGAAAGGAAAAAATCTTTCAGTTTTTTAAATACATTGTTATGATTCATCAATATATGTCAATGTATTGTAAGATACCACTTGTGGCTATACTCTGTGCTTTCTTGGAAAAGTTTGTGAATGGTGGACAGTAACAAAAATTGTACATTAACAAAACCTTACCTTAGAATAAAAAGGCATAATCTGAAATAGTTTTTTTTCTTTATGTTTCGATTGGAATTAGGTGAAGTCAGTAAAATTGACTCCTTATAGTAACTTCTCATTTTTTGATGGGAAAATACAAACAACATTTCAAACTGAGCCTTGAAACAAGCTTATATGTACAAAGTGGAAGGGGGGGGGGGGGGAGAGGAGGGGGGAAGGAGGAGGGAATAATAATGCACTTAAAATTTGGGCAAAATATTTGATTCATTCGGGCAAATATACTGGTACTCCTTTAATGTTGTAATATTTTAATAATTAGGATTGCACTGAGGATTTTGCACAAAATCATGTGAAGACTGAAGAATACAAATGCTTATTAAATTCAATAAAGAGGAAGAGAAAAACGGGTAGGTACTTCAAAAAAAGGGTAGGTACCTAAAAAAAAAGGGTAGGTACCTAAAAAAAAAGGGTAGGTACCTAAAAAAAAAGGGTAGGTACCTAAAAAAAGGGGTAGGTACCTAAAAAAAAGGGTAGGTACCTAAAAAAAAAGGGTAGGTACCTAAAAAAAAAAGGGTAGGTACCTAAAAAAAAAAGGGTAGGTACCTAAAAAAAAGGGTAGGTACCTAAAAAAAAGGGTAGGTACCTAAAAAAAAAAGGGTAGGTACCTAAAAAAAAAGGGTAGGTACCTAAAAAAAAAAGGGTAGGTACCTAAAAAAAAGGGTAGGTACCTAAAAAAAAGGGTAGGTACCTAAAAAAAAAGGGTAGGTACCTAAAAAAAAGGGTAGGTACCTAAAAAAAAAGGGTAGGTACCTAAAAAAAAAGGGTAGGTACCTAAAAAAAAGGGTAGGTACCTAAAAAAAAGGGTAGGTACCTAAAAAAAAAGGGTAGGTACCTAAAAAAAAGGGTAGGTACCTAAAAAAAAGGGTAGGTACAAAAGGGTAGGTACCTAAAAAAAAAGGGTAGGTACCTAAAAAAAAGGGTAGGTACCTAAAAAAAAGGGTAGGTACCTAAAAAAAAAGGGTAGGTACCTAAAACAAAGGGTAGGTACCTAAAAAAAAAGGGTAGGTACCTAAAAAAAAGGGTAGGTACCTAAAAAAAAGGGTAGGTACCTAAAAAAAAGGGTAGGTACCTAAAAAAAAAGGGTAGGTACCTAAAAAAAAGGGTAGGTACCTAAAAAAAAGGGTAGGTACCTAAAAAAAAGGGTAGGTACCTAAAAAAAAAGGGTAGGTACCTAAAAAAAAGGGTAGGTACCTAAAAAAAAAGGGTAGGTACCTAAAAAAAAGGGTAGGTACCTAAAAAAAAAGGGTAGGTACCTAAAAAAAAGGGTAGGTACCTAAAAAAAAGGGTAGGTACCTAAAAAAAAGGGTAGGTACCTAAAAAAAAGGGTAGGTACCTAAAAAAAAAGGGTAGGTACCTAAAAAAAAAGGGTAGGTACCTAAAAAAAAGGGTAGGTACCTAAAAAAAAGGGTAGGTACCTAAAAAAAAGGGTAGGTACCTAAAAAAAAGGGTAGGTACCTAAAAAAAAGGGTAGGTATTGCAAAAACTAAGGAAGAAATAGAATCCCTTCAAGTACAGTACCATAATCTTTTTGTCGAGCCGTGGTTCAACACAGAGTGTGAGGAAATGATCAAGGATCACAAAAAGACCCTTTAGGAAGTACCCCAAAAATGAAAAGAGATGAAAAAATATAATCTCTTTTTTTTTAGAAAAAGTTAAATTATTCACTTAGGTCAATGATGGCAGACATAGGGCAATTGAGTTTAAACCAGCAATGAATCTGTACATGGTACAATGGAATGGGGGGGGGGGATCCTTCATACTGGTTTATATAGGCTCTAATCCTGAATAAACTTTTATGCAAAAAAGCTAGTAAATGCTAAACTTTAAGTGGGATTTCATTTTTTTTTGTTACACTGGACTGATAAAGAGTACTATAATAATTCTCTCTGAAGTCCCATTCATGCATACTGCACACAGAATGACTAGTCAATAGATTTACTACAAGTGTTTATGGTAACTGCAGAAAAGACCAGGGTAACTAGACCTAGGGGTTTACCAGATTCTATGAAACTCCCTCACCCAACTGCACTATTTTCCTTTTTTAAATGATATACAAGCTAGTTTGACAGCAAACATAAACATTACATGTTCAAAAGAAATCTAGAATGCAACAAGCTTAAGGCAAGCAATTATGAGATGAGTTATGAATGAACTGCTAAATTGTAAGGCCATTGCTCTTTCAATGAGTACAAGGCAACCTAAACATGTGTGGTATGACCTTTAACCCATAATATATTCCACTAACATAGAATCAACACTTGGACATTCTCACCAATCCTTTTTTGTTCTCATTATTGTAGCAATCTTTGCATGTCCACTGAGCAAGAAAAGGTGTTGGAGGTGGGGGGACACATTTGTGGAGGAGGGGGCATTAGGGCAATGATATACTTTTTATTTTCTGGGAAGGGGACAATTTATTAGAGGGTAGGGGTGCATGTCTGCATCTTTGGCCAAATTATACATGTAGTTATTCATACATTCATTACCCTAAAATAATATTTATACGGCGATTGCATTTGAAGTGAAATTACAATTACAGTTAGTATGAGAAAGATTTACGTTGAAGGACGGAAATTGTTTTAACTTGCAACTTTACCAATCTTTCTGGTTTCCCTACCAATAATCCTCTCTTTCTCCTAATAGAAAAGCATCTATCCATGCAAAATCATTTGTTACAATGTTAAAATACTTGTTAAAATAACATATTAAGGAAAAGGCTGTAAAATAGGAGGGAGGAAGGGGCTTAGAGCTTGTGAGAAACTCACAACAGCACTTTGATTAGAGAGCATCAGTTGACCAGGCCAAAAGACAAAGCTTAATACATTTCACCATTTTGGCCTCCAACCCCCTGAAATTTTTGGGCCCTCCTAAAAGCCATTTTGCAATCAAATGTATTTTGTTAACCTGAATTTAAAAACCAAAGAGAAGAAAGGTAAACCTGACTTATATGTATGTTACAATTTTTCCAGCAGTTAACACCTAACAAATCTCAAACATTAAAATTTCAATGAGAAATGTGTTCAAATACTTGCATTAAAAAAAATGGTTTTCATTTTTTCCTTTCAGAACTATGGTACGTTACTACAATTTTCTTCCACAATTCATTTATTCAAGCTTGCGTGATGAATTTTCAATTTGTCATGAATTAGCACAAATAGCAAGTGTGAGTGTGAAATGGTGAGAGTTGGCAGGTAGATGCATTATCACATGCAACATAAAAGACTATTGCCTTTTCATTGGTGTAATTAAATGCCATCAATTGTTGTATCATTAGTAGAGTTTCATTTATTTCTTTTCTGCTTTTGTATGTAATACAAAAGGAAAATGACTTTTAAACAGGAATTTACATCAGTAAAAGGAAGTACACAGAAAACCCATGAGAGCCTGAGAGATGTCCACTTACTATAAACAAAAAGAGAAAACAAAACAATAAACAACAAACTGATTTAACAGTTATGTAGTAAATACAAGTGATCGAGGAACAAAGAAAAAACTAAATGAAGAGAAAGACTACCCCAACGAAATACCCACATCATTTTTTATGTTTACCTCATTAGCATGAAAGAATGAATACATCCAATATTTACAAAACACAGGATTAAAAAAGTACTTTAGCATTTTTATCCCTGGCTGAATTTTCTAGTTTCACTTTTTTTTTTTTTTTTGGGGGGGGGGGGGGGAGGGGGAGGAGTTAAATAATTTAAGTGAAGTGATGAAAGTTAATACCTGTGATTATGTTTCAATAATCTTCCAAACTGGCAAATCTCAAAAATCAAAATCCAAAATATCCATAACATTATTCCCACTTGACCTTTGTCTTTTCAAATTCAACCATCTTTTTTTCATAATTTAATCATCAGAATATCAAGATTTCAAACTAATTTATATTTGCATGCATCCAGTACGAGTCTGATGTATATTCTTCTATTTTAGGAAATGGTTATTTGAAGCTTGTACCCATCTTCCTGATCCCTTCCTCCCGAAATTATCCAGTGGAGTAACACTTAAATAAGATTAACAGCCGTTGTAACCCAATCCCTTTAAACACACTCCGTTTTAGTTCCCGCAAAGACAGGAAATTGTAAGTGACAAATAGAAGTATTCGTTGCGAGTGGAAAAGATGCTCTTGTTACCTTCTCTGGCCTCATCTGTCTTTCCCCTGCTCTCCTCACTGAGCTATGACTCATCATCTTCGGCAGTTCAATTGCATGCACAGATCCTAGCTGTATATTGCACAGAGCTGTGCATATGGTTATAATATGCCTCGAGGCGGTAGGTATGCAGAGAGAGTTGAAAAGAGCCTTTGATGCACGAGTTAATATCAGGGAGGACAATATTCAGTATGTGCGTAAGAAAAGATTACTCTGGGAGACAAAATAGTCTGTATTCATGACAAGCAATGCATATTAATGCTTACGAACAGGGCACAGATACAACAATAAAATGAATTATATGAATTATAAATAACAAAACTGGAATTATTTCATTTTCAGAATCCCACAAGGATCTGACTGTGTTTGCTTTTAAAAGCATTTGTTTCAAGAAACAGGATTTCTGTTTACATACAAGAAACTAGACTACACGAAACCAGACAATACTGGTGTGAGCAGTATAATGTTATAATGAAGAGAATTGATTCTCTTTGAATAGATTTCATTAGATATTAGAAAGACAGATGAAAAGGTCTGCAAGAAGCCTTCAAGTTGTATAGACAATTTTTAAAGAAAACCACTGATTTAACATGACAAGTATTAATCCAAAGAGTTCTTTGAGACATGTGATATTTGCGTGATGAACTGATGAACTCAGTATCTGAAGCATTGTGGGTAAAATTTTTTCTCTGGATGAAATGCAAATTATCAAGCATTACATGTGAATATCAACAATGTGGGCAACATAAAAAAGAGTACTGATACTCAAGCTAGTATCAGGAAAAATTAAGTAAATGAATTCAAGCTGGAGATGTATTAATTGAATCTGACTTCGGGAATCTGTGAAGCACAAAATCATATGTACTGGCTGTGCTTGGGGGTGGGGGATTAACCATTGACTGGTATTACAAACAAACGAGACTACGTGGCTTTCACTTGAAGTTCACATTTGTGAGGTCAGATACATAACTGAAAATTCTAAAGCTTACATTCTTTTTAATTTTTTACTGGTTAAGACTTGTGTCACCAGTGTTGGCCAATGGTGATGGTCTCGGACGGTGGTTACTTCAGTATTGGCATATCTGCTGCTTCGATATATTTCAGCAAGCACATTAGGATTGAGTGGAAATTTACTCGAAGAGAAATATATTTTACTATTTAGGGCTTCACACAGTGTTGTAATGTTCTAAGCAGCAAAAGGTTTCTTTTGTTTTGTTTCTTTGTGCCTTTTGTTGTTGTTTTGCTTCACCATGAAACTATCTATTGTGTCAATAGAAGCAAGGATGAAACTGAAAAGTTTTGGTTCTTGAAATAAAATATAGCAATAAACATCAGCAAAGAATGTAACATAACAGCACTGACTCTACCCTTGTTCCCATGACTGCTCCTTTAATTGCAAAATTATATGTAGAGTTTGTGGACTAAATGAGGTACAGACTACAGTATACTGAAACATCTACAGGAAGTCATTCGTCACCCCTAACTACAATTTTACCAGCAGGCTATAGGAATTCTCAATTGGCACAGCAATATGACTGGCATCAAATTAAAAAAAATGTACAGTGGCTCATATTACACAGAGTGCACTGAGAGTGCATGCTTACACTTTAGGGTCTTGTACACTACACCCTAAAGCGCAGTAATTGGGATTGTGTCTGATGAGGATGATTTTAACAAAGTTGTGCAAAGGGCTAGTAGTTAAAGTACGTTGGGAGAATTGGAGCTGTCTGGTGTGATGAATACTTTGCCACCTTTAAACTACTCCCAAATGGAGCTATAACCCTAACGGTGCATATGGCTTCATGCAAAACCCTAGCAAAGACAGCCTTGGATAGATGCCAGGTAATACACATAGTACTAAAAGGAGGATTTATATAAAGTTAAAGCATTCCAGCTCTTAATTATTAAAGTACACTTAATAAAAGTTAGCTAATCTTTCAAGATATAATTATGTCAAAATATGATACTTTTTAAAGTCCACTTTTTTCAATTTCAAAAAATGTAATTATCATTTTTTTGTTGACCTGAAGCAGGAAAAGTTCCACTGATTTGACCGTGAGTGATTATTGGTCTGCATCTAATATACCTCAGTTGTCACCTCACCTATAGTGATCTGACATTTCTCATCTCCAGCAGGTTGAACATTTGAGCTGAGTGGACAGTATATTTAAAGTACTATGCATAAATTTCAGCGACAAAGTTCTGCTTTCCTTGCAAATCAAATCAATTAACTGACTAAATAGTATTAAAGTCAGCCCCTTGTCCTGCTTCAGAAGAAAAAGGAAATGTCCATAAATACTGATCTTCTTTCTTTCAGAGCTAACTGCATGTACTACAAATGAAAAGTCTCTGTTTTAGCATACTTCGTTTAAATCTCGTTGTCAAGGGGATGCTAAAGTTGGTGGGGTTGAATTAATAGCATGATAAACACTTCTCAACCTTTGAAGTACTGTCTTTAAGACTGAACTTCTCAATCCAATGAAAGTTCTTCAGCCACAATTTGATGAATCATTCTTAAAAGGCTTCTGCAAACAGTTCTGGCAAGAAAGATGCTTAGTACAGATGAATAAATATCTAAGCTTTGGCCACTTGCTAAATATTTGACGGAGGGACAACCATCAGAGATTTTGAACCTATTAGCAATGTGCTTGAAATCTGTTTGCGATCAATTATATGGCTGGAATTCGGAGAACTGGTGAAAGAAAGAGACTGAGACAAAAGGTCTGATCACTACATGATTAAACAAAGATTGAATGGTCAAATTATTGCTGGGTTTTAAGATTTTTCAGTTACCAATTCATAAGAAAATGCTAAAATTTTTCAGAGTTTTGTGATACCGAGTATTGATGGAAAAATATTTCCCCTAATTCAATAAGATACCCTAAATTTTTAGCACACTGCAGGGGAACATGCCTTGTCCCCAAATTTGAATAAATATTGCACATACACTACAAACATGTGTGGCTCTAATGAATGATGTGACAATGGTATTTAAACTGATGTATTAAATGGTCATTTACAGTCGTAAATTTGTTTTTTTAAACACACCTGTTGAGTTTAACTCACACTGTTATGGATAATGGTCAAACCAAGTAATTCTGTACATGTAACCCTTGTCCAGATTTACAGAAGAGCACACCTGAGCCCAGGCCACATTTAGGGCCTCTCCCCCCCCACCCTACCCACCCACCCACAAATGGGTGTCCAAACATGGAAACACAGTACATCTTACCATCCATCTTTCCCACATATTTCACCACAAGAAGTCAAAACTTCTGACTTTAACACAGCAAATTCTTTTAAGCATTGTTATGTGGTTGTAACACTCAACACATGTAATAAGACAGCCCCTTTAACATAATTTCTACTTCCACTGAATACTAGGTCAAGTTGCAAATTAAAACTAAGCTTCCCTTGCTGCTATTAACATCTTATAACCTTCAAAAGTGAACATTACAACTGCTCCATGACTTTCAAATTTTGCAATCTACTATGTGAGTTGCAGGGTAATAAAATCATGATAGGTACAGATTCCATCTGAATTGTGAACCTGTGATCACAGAATATCTGATTTACAGCATTTTTATTCTAACTAGCTTTTAATGCAGTAATCTAGAACACATTGCCAGACAATACTGTCAAGGTCTCCAAAGATGCAGCCTTAAACATTAAAGAATGCCCGAGATGTTTTTGTACGAATCAGATTTTAATCACCTCCTTGCCACATTTCAAGGCATTTCTAATCTGATTTTCAGTTATGAGATCCAAGTTTAATATGCCTCAAGTCACATATTTTTTTCAGTTGAAAAAGTATTGCATCAAACGAAAATATCCTTCTCTGTCCTTGATCGGATGTACTAATTGGATCACCGCAGGGTGACAATGTAAATTGAACAATGTTTGCCAGTCGCACTATTGAAAAAGATTTCAAGCAAAAATGATTTTTTTTCCTGGTGTGAGAAGGGGCATAACTGGGGTCACAAGAGACTTTATCCTCTTGGAAGAAGTTGAGAAAAATTGGAAGAATTACGGGTACAGAATTATTATCTCAGACACTGATGAATCTTTTTTTGTGAGAAGTAAAAGTAAAGGAATGAAATAAAACTAGTATTACAGTCCAGTGGCATAGCCACTGGGGTGGTTTGGAGGTTTAAATGCCAAAATGTGCCGAAAATAGCAGTTTTTTCCTGCCCCCCCTTAGACATTCCCTCATTTGATGTTTCAACCCCCCCCCCCCCCCAGTCCTGGTTACACTACTGCTACAGTCTTCATGCAAAATTTTGAATGTCTGAAATTGCAATTCATAACAAATGCATAATGTGACAACTTAAAAGGTCAAGATCATGTTGCCCCAAACTTATTTTGAAGTAACAGTTTAATATAACAATTTTTGTCTTATTTATCTTCAAACTATCCTTCAGATAATATTTTAGGACTTCAATATTGCATATTCAAGATATACCAAACAAATACTTTGAGTAAAAAATTACATTTGAGAAAAAAAAAAAATGTTGCCACGTCATGACTCTCAACAGCCAATCATGAAACAGGACAGTCTACTACACTTCTTCAAGTTGGGATGACTACTCTTGCTTTTGAGGGGAGTTCATTTTTCATTTAAATTGGACATAATTTGCTAAGCAAATGGCATTATACGCCAATTATTAAGAGATTATGAGATGATAAAAAAATTAATTTTGCTGTCATTTTCATGGTATTTTTGTTACCGATTTACTAAACAGTCATGATACCCAGTTTAAAGGGGCAGAAGTTTTTAATGTACATCCATAACCTCCACCTTCCGTCTCACCTTCCACTACAACTTTCCTGAATGAAATCCATCTTCCAATCTAACAATACGCTTCCTTAAAGAGGCTCATTGAGTTGATATCGATAACTTAACCCTTTACCGTTGTGCTCCGATCGGGGCATATTTGCACGCCTCGGAATTGGGCGGAAAAGCGGACGTAGCCCGCCCCGCATCGGCTTCCGTAGGCCATTGACCCCGTGACCTTAAACTATTGTCTCTCTCGCTCTTGTGGCCGAATTTTCGGGTAGCTACTCACAGTTTCGAGCTCCGCGTGAAACAGTAAAGATGTGTGACAGCCGAGCTCTCCGCATGGGTCCAAAAGGACCCAAACAACGGTAAAGGGTTAAACTAAGCCTGTGGAGTGTGTTTACTGCAAAGCTGATGCCACTGTCTCTGCGTGTGTGCACGTAAACCTTTAGCCGAGTGGTGCAGATATTTTAGCTTAACCCTTTACCGTTGTGCTCCGATCGGGGCATATTTGCGCGCCTCGGGATTGGGCGGAAAAGCGGACGTAGCCCGCCCCGCATCGGCTTCCGTAGGCCATTGACCCGTGACCTTAAACTATTGTCTCTCTCGCTCTTGTGGCCGAATTTTGGGGTAGCTACTCGCAGTTTCGAGCTCCAAAAGGACCCAAACAACGGTAAAGGGTTAATGAGGGTCTCAAAGGGTCACTACCACATAACAATGCTTAAAGTTAGCATAACAAGTCAAGTTTCAAGTCCACAAGTCACGGACTTGAATTGTTAATTACTCACTCATTAAACAGTTATTTGTATGTAGGGTATTGGCATTGTCTCAGATTGACCATTTGCCATTGATATGTGAAGAAAACTTAACACGTTTGAAAAAATTTGTTGAATTCCATGAACCAAATCAATGAGCCGCTTTAAGTGAGGAATTGGCTATAGACCAAATTACAATCTAGAAGAATAAATGGTTTTCTGTGTTCCAAAAGAGCAAATCCCTGGCTTCCAAGCTAAACCACCTGGCCGGTATTAACCCTTTACCGTTGTGCTCCGATCGGGGCATATTTGCGCGCCTCGGGAGTGGGCGGAAAAGCGGACGTAGCACGCCCCGCATCAGCTTCCGTAGGCCGTTGACCCCGTGACCTTAAACTACTGTCTCTCTCGTTGTTGTGGCCGAATTTTCGGGTAGCTACTCGCAGTTTCGAGCTCCGCGTGAAACAGTAAAGATGGGTGACAGCCGAGCTCTCCGTATGGGTCCAAAAGGACCCAAACAACGGTAAAGGGTTAACACCGATGAAGTTGCAGGAGATATAATTGTATACGGAATCGTTCATTTCCATGGTAGAGCTGAACACATTACATGTCATCTGAGCCCTTGGTTATTGTAACCCACACTCCATAACCTGTGTCAATTCCCTTGGTGTCTCCAGCCCAACGACTTGCACTGTCTAGGGTCTGCCTATGAACTGTGAAATGTATGCAGTATGCATATAGATTCTACAGCCTTTTGGAAATTGAGAAGAAAAATTTGACAAGCGCAAGGAAACCTGCTCTCAGTGACTTTTGGGGGTTAGCTATTTAGGATAAGGATAAAACTACTTAGACACTGACTGGATTGCCATGTTTGTTTTATGAGGTGAGGTAAAATGTTACCAGTTTTTATGAACATTTTCAAAGCCATCAGTTAAGACTGCACATAGTATGTATAATCTCAAGAAATGACAATAGGCAGTATATATGCTTAGTAATCAGTGTACCAGAGTATCAGAAACAGAGTGAGAGATGGTGGCACTGTTATTTATAATTTTTTTTTTTTTTTGGTGGGGTGTTAATATTGGATAAAAAGCATTTTCTGAGCTTATGTTTGCCTTCACCACTTCTAACCTATTTAGACTGTTTTGGGGAGGGGGAAGGAGGGTGGCTAAAAAAAATTGGGAGGGTTGGGACCAAGACCTTTACTCTCCATAGAACAAGGTTTAGAAGAACAGACAGAAAGTGGCATTAATCACACACTCATAATGTAACCTTCAGTGGTTTAGAAAATATCTACAGGTGGGCATGAAAAATTTCTATTTATGATAAACATATTTTGAAGGATTTCAAAGGAGTGAAATGTATCAACTATGCTGTTCATGCTGTTCACAATTTCAATGCTTTCTTCACCAAGAGGTAAAATATTAACAAAGCTTGCAAGTTGAAATAGCTAAAAATGATGCTAGATATACAATTGGTATAAATCCCCACTAAATTACAATTGTTTAATAACCAACTTTACTTTCCTTACACAAATTTCTTGTTTTAACATTCTATCAAATTACAAAAGCCAAGGTCCTTAGAGAATCTGAATTGTACTGATCAAACACTGGGAAAATTACAAGAGTCAAAAATTATTCAGTAGAATTCATAGGGGCAGTGCAGACTCCAAAAGTTTTGGATGGAATGTGGGAATTCTCCCTGTTTTTAAGTGAGTACCTTGATCCTCCCTACGGCTGTATAACCACTTTCTCAAGTATACTAAAAACTTTCTCCACATATGCTTATACATTCATGAAAAATAATAAAAAAAAAATCGATCAAGTAAAAAAAAATAGGTAAATGCAGTTGACCATAGTTTGTTTCTCAATAATTCTTCCAACCTGTCACACTACCTCTCCCCCTCTCGGCCCCATATATTACCCCCCTCCCCAATTTTCAACCCTCTTGCTGCCACAGTTACAAACTGCTGTTATGTATCTTTCTTTTCATAAGAGATAGCAGATTTTAATTGACATTTACAAAAACATCACTTTCAGAGCAAACTCCTCTACCAGTAAACACATGAATACATGCCAATTCACATTGCACACATTTCTCCGAGACAATTTATCTAACCTATGAAGTCTTACTTGCGAAGTCAATTTTCATCTTATGGGAAAAGATCCATCATCCTGGAATTTTACTGAAGTGAAACAAAAAATGACTGCAAAGTTTCATCAAACAATGAAAACACTTCAAATTGACCCATAAGTCAAGCAGAAAATATGCAAATTAGACTTTGCAGATGTTAGGTTTCTCTTATAAGATGGAGTTATACCTTAATGGCCACCTTCTGTCAATGGATCTTTCAACCATCCCTGGATTGCATATATTAACAGCCTGCAACCATCGGGTATCCTCTTATTTTCCTTACAGAATGTAAGGACTGGCTGCTGTTGCTACACTTAACATACTTGGTGTAAGCTGGAATGTAAACTACTTGTCTTTTGCATCTCTTAAGACTGTGAAAGGATATTCAAGTATCAAATCAGCGTGCAGTTCCGCCATTCGGTATCAGTAGATCTGTTACACTGGTATGTTTATGTCATGGTGAAAATGAATAAATTAAAATATTTGACAAGAGGAACTTTAAAATTGCACAATTTGCAGCAGAAACAAAGTATCCATTGGTAGAGCCAAAACTTTTCATGGGTTATTGCCTGGAAGGGTGGGGAATCAACCCTAGATTTCATCTGTTCACATAAAGGATTTACATATGAAGTTAGTTAGATAGAATTTTACAGCCCAGTTTCCAACCTATTGGTTTGAGTCGAGATTTACATATGAAATAATACATTTTTCAGTCTTGAATTTTCCTGGGGAGAACCTAGAAGGAGGGTGGGGTTGTCAAACTTGAGGGAGAGGTTGCATCCCAATGCCTAACTTATATAACAATCAAAAGTACCTATCAACCAAGATTTTATCTTCAGAAGAGAAAGCACAGAGTGTCTTCCAAGTCTTATCCAGAAAACAATCCAGGAGCTGTTCAAAATTCCTGAAATCCTCATAATAATGACCTAAGAAGTTTGGACTACTAGATTGTTTCAAAATTTCAGAACCTTCCATTACAAGTAAAGACCAGTTTCACCTCTTTGGGTGTTGTGCCATCATGGAGGCTAAGGCCCTTGTTTGTAACCCTTCCAAACATAGGCCTTTGAATCCATCAAATGTGTAAGAGACTTACACTCTTTTCCTGTTACACACTGGACACCTTTCCTTTCTTTGGCCTCTAATTTGCATTTACATCCAGTGTTATCAAGTATGATTCACAGTCACACAAACTAGTATACTCTTGGACTATCCTCTTCTCTAAGTGTACAACAACAATCTCTTCTTTGCGTTTTCATATTTTCTCAGGGTAATTCTCTCCACAACCATACATGACAAACTTTCATTTCACGAAGAAATCATCTCAATGTCAAATTTATATCCGACAAGGATGGTAATTACTCAATCCATCTCCTCATTGGAATTTTAAATTTATTTTCCAAGGTTAAGAAATGACCATGAAAAAACAGTATTCTTGAGATTGTTGAAAGGTAGAGAGAAGTAAAGCAGAATAAGATTTTGAGACGATATTAACTTGAACTGTACTTGAAAATAAATTTAAACTGGAACTTTTATTGAATAGACCGACACTATAACACATTCATGTTGGTGTGTCATTAAATCTCATCTAACTAACTACTAACTAAACTGACAC
Organism: Holothuria scabra; assembly: GCA_037179385.1. Classification (NCBI taxonomy): domain Eukaryota; kingdom Metazoa; phylum Echinodermata; class Holothuroidea; order Aspidochirotida; family Holothuriidae; genus Holothuria; species Holothuria scabra. The sequence goes on along the minus strand of CM074192.1, from coordinate 23,354,581 downwards.
GGGTCTTTTATTGGGCAATTTGATGGTCAGAATTCACTGGATGTACGAAAGCTCCTGTACTCTGCTTTCAAATTTTAAGCTATTAATGTAATGCCTCTTGTGCATATGTTTGATTCATGATTTGTACATCAACAAAAGGTGAGCCATTTTCTCATAATTTCATGGTTCATTATGATTTAATTTATACAGATCCCTATGCCAAAATTTGTGCATTTTCTGAATCAGAAATAAGATTAGCAATTCTTGCTTGTCTAAACACTCTATTGAATGGGAGACCTTTACAATATGGTTTAATTTTTATTTCAATTACTTGTTTACTCTCTAATTTTGGTCTCTTAATTAAGTTGGTTTCATCAGCCTAATCCCACAATGTAAATACTAAAACTCCATACTTTCACTGCAAGGGCTACTTTTTCTTGACCTTTGAATTTCACTGGGAGGTAAGCGTAATCCAAGGGGGCAGGACATTTCATTGGAAGCTCCTGCCCCCTTTGGTGATGCCTATGCCCATATGGATATTAAACAGGTGAAAACCCAATTGGGCCTTAAAAGTCTCCATGTTTTGGACTTTCATCTTTGAAACAAAAATGTTATGGTAATATTGTCCATAATGAACAGTTAAATATGCATTTTGGGAAACTATCACTGAATCTGACATGACCAAACTAACTCAGGAGCTAGCATACAGATGCTGTTACTTAAAATGCATAATGTGTTTACTTTGCATTCTACCAGTAGTACACAAAGAGTACAACTGTTGCAATTCTGAAACATTAACTGAGTGTCACTAATAAACTAAGGATTGTCCCTACATATGTTATACTTCACTAGAATAATGAGATGTTGCATTATTTGAAGTTGCAGATTTTCGTAGATAAGGTTATTCACTATGATACAATCTTCAATTTCTTTCTTTGAAAACCACATTTCGCAGAAAATTTTTTGCACCTTACACTATGCAATTCCCCTCATATGATGTTTCAATTATTTTATCATGAAACATGACCTACAATCATTAAAACAACACTAAGCATAGTCTAGCACACCTCAGTCCCTTTTTGCCCTTGCAACGGTAAAATAAAATTCATCCTCTGAATTGTATTAATTCAAGGATTTCTCAAGAGTATGGCAACTTGTGAACTGTAAACCTTATACACCTTCTCCCCTCATTTTAAGAGGAATATGTCACAAGTTGCCATAGTTACATGACAGCTCATGCTCGTGCATACTGACATCACTGTCTTTGTTTGTAACGTTTACTTTGATCGTCTGTTTCATAGAAAGTTGCCGTAAACACTGTGACTCAAGCGGATGAACTTCTTTATGGAGAATCACTTTTATCCCAAAGTAAATGAAACTTGCATTCTGTAAATTTTGCTTCCTGCTCAACGCCCGTCCGGTTTATCCTCAGGAAACAAAACGGTGGCTAACACTTGCATTGACAGCATATTTAATTCGATTGGAGTATGGAGTACAATTGCCTCACATTCATTTTCAAACATCACATAAATACTACAAATCTTGTTTTGTCATTATGATCTTTTAGTAAGTTGACTGATTAAAAACAATGAACATTAAAGGTATTTAAGGATCTGTTCTGCATAAATATGACAAATGTAACAAAAACAAAACAATAAACAAAAAAATTGCCACATCTTGGGGGCAGTCATGCATTCTTAAGTTAAAATGCTAGAATATATACTAATCCATATGGGAGGGACTGCACTTTCCTCTTAAAGAGACAAAGGGTGTCAGTACGATAATTCCATTTTCTTGCAAATTACTTCCACAACTTTAAACATACAAAATGGATACATGACAAAGTCTTGCAGAAGCCTGACTAGAGTTAAACACTAATTGCATCAAAATGCAAAGTAATTAATTTCTATAGTTCTATCAGCTCAATTTCCAGTCAGGTAAATAATGACTTGTGGTGCTTAGTAAGTTATTCCAGTGAGTACACTCCTGCTTGGCAGAATCATATGTTCAGACTTAGCACAGTTGGGCGTAGCCTGCGTAGCAGGCTGTACGGCATATTCCTTTTTCGGTCATATCCCCAACGCATGCCAAAGTGAACACCGAACAAATTCATTTGGATATTCATAGAAAAATGTGGCCTTGAGACTGGTTGAATGTTGGTGAATATTCACAAGACGGCAAATATCTGGTCCCGTGTAGTTTGCCCATACCACCCACGGAGTTAGTACATCATTGTAATAGCCACCCCCTGATAGTAATCACTGTACACTGTTTTTGCAACACGATGTAATTATAGGGCATCTCAGGTTTCAGTCTAGACTTCCAGTTTATGACCACAGGAGTACGCACACTCACTCAAAAACATTAGCATGTTCATTAGAGATCATGAATAAATCATATTATGGTAATGAAGTTTGCGTCTAAAACTGGACGCAGCCCTGTTCGCTTTGGCGGACGGTGGTTTTGGAAGCTAGGAAGCTGAGAAAACCACCATCCGCTCCACGGGGTAAGTTGGGCACTGTTGTAAGGATATAACTGTCATGAACTAAAACCACAGAATGTGAAAGTTACTGACCATCACTAATAAGACTTCCCAGAGCTATGTGGGACTACAAGTGATTGTAGGTTTATGGGCATTTTCATAGCATGTAGATCACACAAAAATTTGTGGGCATAACTTGGCATTGATCCTGAGGGACCGGCAGTGGCAATTTATGAAACTTTTTGGGGCGAACACAATGTTTTGCCCCCACATAATTGGTGAAGATAAAAAAAAAAAAACAGGCAGAAGTAACAAAATACCACATAACATTGTGGAATACAGATGACTTTATGGCTTGGAGAAGCATCTATTTACTAGTGCACCATCTATCTGTATCTGTTTTGTGCATGTACATGTCAATGTGTTCATGCATGTGTGTTTGTTTGTGTGCATACATACATGTGTCCTTTCATCTGTGTGGGTGGATTGCTTATAGAGGCTTTTCACATGACGTCATAATACTCTCTGGCGGCCATGTTGGAGTACATGTAACTACGTAGTAAACCATACGAGACGCGCTTGCTCGTTGAATTTGTATACACCGTGCATGTCACAGTGCACACTGTGCAGTGCGTTCGGCACAAGGCCACGTGTATTTGGCATGAATGTTCTCCAGCATGGCGGTTCAGTGACACAATTGCAAAGCCTCTATAGACATAATCCGGGTTTCTGGCTGGTGGAAATTCTCTGCCCCCAATCCACAAACCAGATTGACACCCCTGATAACAATAGGAAAGTTTTCTTTAGGTATACCATGGGTCCTCAGGGTAAGGTTACAATTTCTTAAAATTTTAATGAATTTGTATGTTTCAAAAAATCTCTTTATTCTGATGTCTCTGTATGCCAAAAAGTCTGCAAGAAGGTCAGTTCTAGGATAAGGTTATATTCCAACCATCAGAATACAGACACGTAGGAATAGCGATGTCAGATCAAATAGCAGCCTTCCATCTTTCCCGTCCCCCCCCCCAAAAAAAAAAAAAAAAAAATTATAGCTGGGACTGATTCTATCACCCCATCTGTTATAGTTTCCAGTTCTTGAAGAAGAGTCTTAAAAACCCTATCTGCTACACGATGAATTGGGCCAATTGAAAAACAAAACACATTTACACAATTATAGACTCTTGCTCTTCTTTCTGGGAATTCCTTTTGGCAAATGGGGGACTTAAACTTACCTAAAAGATCAAATCCCTAGTCCAAGCATTGAAGTACTACATTCCATGGTCCAAGCTTGATCGGAGTGGTAAAAAACTTAAAACCTGCAGTAACTTGCAAGCCCAAAGAAATTACAAGAAAGACTAGGTTTGAACTCACCTCTTACACACCATTTACAAACAACCTTTTGTGCATTAAAGCCATATAACTAATTCCTAGGAACAATCCATTCGTAATTCTTGGACAGCCAGAAAACTGTCGTTCAGGTAGACATTAATTGTCAGCTGTCAGAGCCAATGTGAATGACACTGCTCCTTATAGATAAGTATACAGACCACATAACTATGTACGGAAAAGTGGGGTGACAGATGAGCCAGGAAGCTCTTAATTTGCTTCAACCTACATTTTCCAGGTGCATAAAAACATTTCATTCCAGACTGCTGACTTCACAATTAGCTACCAACTTGATACATTTGCTAATGGGAACAGAATGAGTCATACAGCCGTGCATAAAACAAAAAAAGAAAGACAAGTTATACAGAAAATGTTCATAATTCTTTCATTTTCTGACAATGTTTATGCTATCTTCCCAGTCTCATACTAACCCAACCCATTTTGTGGGGCTCCATAACACATTTCTCTGTCATTCGCATTATTTTTGTCCCACCCTTTACCATGTTTTTTTCCTCAGAGAGACAGTGCAACACTATCAATCATGTGACAGAGTCCTAAGGCTTATAGCCTTATTTGAAAATATTGAAAAGAGGGCAATGAACTCCTAAAAGGTTGTGTTGTGTGTTTTTCCTGCAATCTGGATGAAAAAAAGGTGTGAAAAGCTATAAAAGAGATTTCAATTTGGTTTGCACTAACAGGAAACTCTTCCCTCAAAGTAAAGCAGATAAAAGCTATACATTCGTTTCTCTACAAAATCTTTCAAACAATTGTTAAATAGCATTAATTTAACAGTTTAACAGAAACAAATTACAAATTCATCCACCATGGAAGTTTAGAAAGAAACATGTCTGACTTATCTGATAAACAGTACATACCTCCTTTTTTTTTTGAAGGATCAACTTCAAATGATTTGAAAAAAGAAAAGTATGTAAGAGTATTTCAGTTTTTCCTTGAAAGGGGGGGGTGATGAACAAGGGGAAACAAGGTTCCTATGTAATAATAGTTCTCAAGCTGATCAACCATGGCTGCCAACACTTCATCATGTAACAAAGAAAAAAATCTGTGACAAAGTCTTAAACCATTAAAGGCTTGATCATCTCACCCCAAACAGCTATAAATCTCCTAACTTAATTAACCCCCTTTTTATGGGACTTCAAAATTAATCCTCATCCAGACACAACCTGAGTTTATTGCTTTATGGTAAGTATAAAAGACCCCAATGTGTAATCAAAACACTCTGTGTACAGTACAGTCATTGTCATATCAGCTTTGGTACTTTGCATTGTTTGAACTAGCTGTCAATCAAAGAGCTGAGCCAATTGAGAATGTCTGTAACCTACCACAAAAATTGTAGTTTGGGATGAGAGGATTGGCCCTTTAATGTCAACTGTGCAAACAATGTAACCATCTGCAACAGTTTGTGACAAACACACTCTTACAATACTATAGTGTGAAAGAATATGCAGGAGAAATTGATCGAGTTTAGTTTCCCATGTTGAAAATGGGTCAACTTAAACTAACAATCTGGCTAGATGACTGTACATATGAATATTCATAGGGCGTGACAAAGACAGGTTTTCAGACAGTTATGTTTAATATTTTAGTAGCACTAATGTTAAGGCAAAAAGACAATAAGAACTGAAATAAGAACTCTACGTTTCCTTGTGATTGAATGTGTCAATACGAGTCATGACACATGACTGCCTGTATTTTCTGTGTGGTCTTTACAGTTTTCCATGTTTTTTTTCCTTTTTATAAATTTGTGGTGCATTTCAAATGAAATGTATTGCAATTTTGGCCAAAAACAATGAGCATAAAAGAATTAAAGAAATCTAACTCTACTCCTTAAACTTTATGGCATTCATAACTGGGTAATTTCCACAAATTTGTAAAAAAAAAAATTATGACAGACTATTATAAATTAATTTAAATTTCTGGCAAATTCAAATATATACTTCATAAATACTGCAACTCACTCCTCCATCAGTTAAAAGTTAAAGCTTAAAGCAGTCTGCAATGTGTGAAATACTATACAGATGTACCATAAAAGCCTGTTGTATTAGGCACTACATTCAATTTTTGCGATTGAAGAAGCTGCCGTATTTTACAGTACAAAGTGTGTTTTTCCTGATAAAGGTATTCATTTGATATTCTCCTACTAGATCACTATCACTCCTAATCCTAATAAGATAACACCTCTAGAGGCCAGGAATGTGTCTTCGTGTGGTACCGAAAAATTGAAATAACATGTGTTCATGGCACATGAACACTAATTACCTCTTAGCACAGTGGCACTACAATGTTATGAACGTGACAGTTTTAGCTATTGCTTTAGAAACATGTGCAAGTACCCCACATGTATGTAGTAATATGAGGTACAAATTTCACGTAGTATAACCAAGGGAGGCTATTGTTCTTGATATTGGGGGGGGGGGGGGGCGGGGGGAGGGAGAAGAGAAGTTTACCTAATTTAAAAAAAAATGACTTTGAGAAAGCATAAAAAGTCAGAAGATGAATACTTAATGTCTCCACCTATAATTATAAATGTGTGATCCTATGCATGCTTTCCCATACAAGGATGAATATATTACTAAATAGTATTTGCAGCAGATTATTGTTATGGTTATTAGGTATCAATTCAAAAAAATCATAGATGGATAAATTTTAGAGGTGGGGGAGGGGGGAGACATAAGCATATTATGGGACCATTTGGCCTTTGCCTGAATTTCTGCCCAATTTTAGACATGAGATAATCATCATGATTCAGGTTTCCTACTCTTTTGGAATATGGATAGTCAAGACTTTTTTCAGACTACTTGAAGACTAAAAATGGAAACTTTATTTTGACCTGAAAATCACACCAGATCAGAGCATTTTCCTATTAACACATTTACAGCATGGACACATCCTAAACGTAGCTGCAACCAATGAAATGTTATATCACAAATTTCAGAACCATATATGGCAATTTTTCCAGACCAAACAGCCAAAATTAAATGATTTTCCAGACCATGATAAAATTCCAGACCGATTATCATAGGCACTCTGCCTTTATACTTCTTCGTCATGGATCTGACAATACTATCCCTGCACATATAATTATCACATAGGTACTTTCACAGCTCATTTAACACAGTTATATCAGTTACAATTTAAAACTCCACAAAGTGCAGTACTGCACTGTTGCACGCTGGCATATTGGCAGGGTTTTTGTTTTTGCGTGGCCAACTGCAGGACCATATCATGGTCTTGGGGAATATAGAGGGGAAGGGGTATAGAGGGGACAGGCTCTCCCCTCTTCCCCTTTGAGAAATTTTGGGCCCTTAGATGCATTTTATTATTTTCAAGTGATAATTTTTTTTTTTTTTTTTGGGGGGGGGGTCCATTACAATTTTCTTTTCAGAATTCAATGGGGGGGGGGTCATGTCCCCCTGCTGTTTCACACTGTACTTGTTTGAACGAATGTGAGAGTGCACAATTTTGTTTCTGTATTCACACTTCTCAATACATGCAACCTTCACATTTTAACACACTGATAAATAGGGTAACCTTATGTTTATGAAACTGGTAAATGTGACACTGGAAACCAACATGAGATTTGTAACTCCTGGCCAATAAAGATAGATTTCATTTAATATCCCTCGATGTGTCAAAAAAAAAAATGCAATGTGACATATCTATGCAGAATCAAGAATGTTACCTTCAAATTTTACTTTCATTACTGTGAGCCTTTTTATATTTGGTCTATTCTCTAGCTGAAATAATGGATCCCAATTCGTACCTCACAAAGTACCAGAAGCAGTTCTCTTTTATTATGTTGAATCATGGGTGGCAATCAAGGGGGTGGGGAGAGGGGAGATATGGCCCTTGGCATGTGATAAACTGCCAATTGACTTCAACTTTTCACATAGTAATATTTTTTTTGGAAATATGGTGATTCCCCCCTTCCTATATTGAGAACAATTAGTCACTGCTGTTGTATTGAATAAGACACTGTGCACACAGTATGCCATAGCCATAAAGGAAATGACAACAGAATTTTCAACAAAGCTATTGACAGAATATGGCATAATATGCTTGGATTTGCAATATTGAACACATCGTCCTCTTTCATTCTTCTGTACTTTTGAATCCAAACATCAACATTCACACTTTTACCTGCTGTACCGAAGTGTCAAAGAATTTAGGATTATTAGAAAATAGTAAATATTACAGACAATTTTCTTCGTATACTCATAGCTCAATGGATCACACAGAAATGAGGAAATTAGATACTGCAACAGTTAATCTACTAACGACAAAACTTCTTCTCATTGCTATAAAGCCTCATCTAAGTGATTATTTTACAGTTCTGTGCATTTTGCACTGTACATTATATTGCACTGTTACAAACCTGACTAGCTGGGTGTATATAACACTTTCCAGATGTACTTTCACTACATTCTACAATACTGATTATTAAGAGTGGTAGATTCCTCATTTAACATCTACGTCTCTAACACTGTGCCTAAATTCTACAATCATATTGATTCCAATTAAATCTCCCCAAACTTACTCAATTGCTGGAGTTTGTGTTCTTCAAACCGTGACAGCCGTATCTGTCCGGACATGTTCTTATCTCCGACTGTAGGGCTCATTGGGGCTACTTTTAGATCCTTGGATCCAAGGCAAAGACAAAAGAAGACTTAGCTAATCCTCCCGATTTCCAACCAGATCAAACGACAGAAGCAACGTGAATCTGTGGCTTCACAGTAATAACACGGACTGCACACACCTAGTCTGTCTTCTCACTTGCACTGTACAATCTTGTAGGCATTTATTAGTCAGTGTTGGAGAAGAAATTTAGCATAGTGGATGCGGTGAGGATGAGGATGCTAAGGTCAGAGAGACAAGAGACAGGAAGCAAACCGGTGAGAGGAAGCTGTTAGCATACAGGAGGAGCAGACTGTATGAGGCAGAAATTACTGTAGGACGGAGAATTGCTTGGACTGATACATTTCATTTCAGGGGTGTCAATCACATCTTTAGGGGATCATAAAACCAGTTATTTTTTAATTGCGTGGGATTAAAAGGTCTATATTGGTAGTGAGCTTTAGAAGAAAATTTTGAAAGTTTTGTGGTATCGTTTGTATATGTTGTAGCTAAAATGTATGGTGATAATTTCTGCTTCAGTTTGTGTTTTCTATTGTGAGAATTGCAGATGTAAGAGATGTTGTGCAAAGCCCAGTCTGATATTTTGTAAGCATGTACTTCATATGCATTTGTGCAATTAAAGGTGTAAAAAGTTTACTTTTCTTTCTGATTGAAACAATAAAAAAGCAACACACCAATAATGTTTTCATCTTTTCTTTCAAACATAATGCTTCAGAGGATGGAAAGTATCAGGCTTGGATCCAAGGGAGGGGGGGGGGCTTTTACGGCTTTTACGGCCTCAGCTCTCCCTTTTTGCCGCATCCACAATAAAACATAAGGGAAATTAGCAGTGCAACTCCCTCCCACCCCTGCTTTCTCTTAGGTCAGCCTCACCCCCCTTTTTTGAATGTGTGGACATGCTGTGACGTGGCTTCTTGAAAAAGGTCCATAAACACCCCAGTGCATCAAAGGCGGTATGGGGTGTAACTAATACCTGATTTTGTTACATGATCTGTGACCCCAAAAGAACTATGCTTTCATTGTGTTCACACTGTGTGAAAAGCAATTGAACTGTTAGCTAACCCCAAATGTTATGTAACTTTTTGTGTATTGAAACACATCTTTTACTTTCAATCAATAAAACAGATATGAAACTTGAATTAATCAAGTCTGCATGTAGTGGGCTTCTTTTCTTCCCTGAAGCGATAAGAGTTAATCAGGCAGAAATGAAAGATGTAACAAAAAGTAAGTAGGAATGTTTCATCATGATACGTGGCTGAGTATGACTATCCAAAATACACTGTTTGTACATTTTTTTTTAACAACAGGTAAAATTAAATAGTTTAGTTCAGCAAAACAATTACCTCTAAGGGCTCAATCCTAGTTTCCAATTATCAACAATTAAAAATGAACCAATTTCTTGTGGTGCTATGCTTATATACACTTTAAAGCGATAAAGATCCCACACTGAGGTCTTCCTGTCTACAAGCTATCCCTCAGAATATTGCATGAGAAATTTTGTGCCATGAAAAATCGGCACTTAAACTGGGCGATAGAGCTTCAAACTGGGTGATTCTTTGACGTCATCTGACCACAAGAAACTAAATGACCTTAGCTGGTGTGAAGTCTTAAACTCTGGTAGAATCAGACTGGGAGTCCACCCAATTACCACAATCGGTCTGAAAACATTACGTTTTAGTCATTTACTGTACAAATATGAAATCTCTAGACTTTTTAGTACTGTTTTGATCTGTCTTCCATCTTGATATGTACAAAAACACCAAAATGAGGAATTAAAATAAAAAGAATTAATCTTATCGAAATCTGTTAACTTGCAAAATCTGGCAGATTTTGCTTTGAAATGTGATTGCTATTTTCACTAAATGTTGACCGATTTTTTCGTTTTAAGGTTTAAATTAGTGTCAACTTGTTACGTGGCATCCGTTTTTATGATTAAAAATAAATAAAATAAGAAATTTTAGGTCAACTCTATCAAGGGCAGTAACATACACTCCGACCATGTAAACCGCAAGAATTTACAAAGGTCAGGCTTTCAAGTCTGTCGCTGAACACAGGAGTTTGTCCAAATTTCATGCCAGCATTATTTCTAATGGCAAGCTCATAAGAATCACCCTAAAATGTTTGTACACATCATGCCCCCCTTTGATAAAAATTTTTTCCCCACCTGTCCCCCCCTCCTTTTCAGCTCCTAGGCACAGTTGACATGAGTATGACTCCATCGAACATTCAATTTCACATGCGTTGCCTCAATTACACATCTTGCCCTGGAAGGCATTTTTCCTCACCTGAAAGAAATGCTACCCCTAATCCACCTTCAGTACCTATGGACAGATCTGAGTCACTCTTATGTATACCATACTGGAACAGTCCTTAAGAGTTCTATAGGCTGTGTTACAATCACGCATACAAACCATGTTTCCCATGTATTTATAACAACATACTGGTGCTGCAGCAGAAAGCCATTAGCTGGGTGGGAGAAGGTTGAGGGAGTGAGTGGGGAAACAGCTCAAAGCCACAACAAAGCTAGCCTTCTACAAGACTGGGAAAGGCACAGGAGCCAAAAATTTGGATTTCTCTTGAAAACATATTTGAAGATATAGAGCCTACACAAGACAATTTAAAAATATCCTACATTTTTACCAGCAAAAGTGGAAATTTTGAGCTTTTCATTGAAGAATCTGTCTTTATGGTAAGCAAAATCATGAAGATGGTCGGAGAAACTAAAACTTTTATCATAGACAGATCAGGCCTCCACGAGCAATAGAATGACTTCCCAGATGAGTTGCTGGGGGGGGGGGAGGAGGACCATGTCATTTTATGATCAAAGAGAAGTGGAAAAAAATAAACTTGCATGGGGATCGGGGAGGGCGAGAAACCAAGTAGCTCTGTGATTATGAAGAAGTGGTGGAAAAATACAAACTTGCAAATGGATGATAACATCTGATGTAAATGATATATGTGTGCAACTGGCTCTGCTTTACCATACTCCATGCATGTACTGCATTTACTATAAATTACCAAATAAATGATGCCACACCCCCCACACTCCCTCCCCCCCCCCCATCCTTATAGATTTCTCTGGTAAATTTTTAACAAATTAAGTTAAAAAAATCAAGTAGGCTAGCTGAGACCTAAGCCTACATTACAGGTCCAATGTCAAGCATTTCCCTGATGATAAGGTATTTGGCTATGTCAGCGTTTTTTTTTTAATATAGGTACCATTTATCAAACATTTTTTTTTAATATAGATACCATTTATCAAACATCATGATGATGCAATACTCCAGGCTGTTTATTAGAGAATATACAGTGATGCATTTTGTACGTTAGTATAAACCCCTTTTTACACAGTTGGTTCAAAGTATTAATGACAGATCTAGGCTGGGTGCAACATGCAGGCATGTACCCCCTCTTATACCCCTCTTTTGGCAGTCAATATGTGTAAAAAGTTCATGCACAAATTAAAGATACAATATATATGCATGAATACAGTAAGTTCCAATGTTTAAAATATAGCACCATTTGAATTTTTACCCTCTTCCATTTTTCAAATGGAGAAAGACCCCTACCCTTTAACCCTTACCTAAGAGCTTCAATCAATAAAACTTTGTGCTCCCTCTGAATGGCACCTAGCCCGTGGGGCGGAAAAATTTTTTCGTCCAGCTCATCGCTACGAAAAAATCAACGTCCGCCGGCAATGGACACCCAAATCTGTTCACCTACCTAGAAAACTTACAGAAAATTCATTTACATAACTCTATGTGGATTGGTTGGAGCAAGGCTGTTAATGTTTATTTAACAGGCAAACACTTGCACCGTTGTACAACAGTACACGGAGTCACTGTGTTCAATGCTATTCGACACTGGTATTGTGTGGTACCATGCAAGCATACACACACAGTACAGTGGTTAACTAAGAACAACCGATCCCCCAGCCACGGGAAAAGATAGTTAGATACTTTTCCGAGTCAAAAAAGATTACTGTTTTTAAATCCACTCTTTGATGAAAGCTGTTATTGTTAGAAAGAGGCTGTCAATGATCAAGACTTCCATCTAAATTAAAAGCTTTAAACAGACGTAATAAGCCCATGTTTTTGCTTGGTTTAGACGTCTTTGTGTTCAACGTAGCATTGCCAAGATTTAGTCGTTAAGCACCGTCTACCTCAGGAATAGACCAATTGTGGTGAGTGCTCATGAATATTGAGACGATCAACTTTTGGGCTCATTGAACGGAATTTCTGACCATCACCGGCAGGCTCTGAGGGGCGGCAGCCTAAAGGGGCCTGCAGCCACAGAGGCGCTATGCAGGCTAGATGGCACCCCTGAAAAAGGCAAATAATCCAAGGCCACTATTGCAGTCAATGCATTTTACATTTTGTCACCCTTGAATGAACAACGGAGGTACATGGGCAAAAGGACACTTATATTAACAGTTTCAATGTTTCAAACAAAATGTCATAGTGGCCTAGTAAAATGGATGCACCTGGTTTTAAAAGAGAGGGACAATACTTCATAAATTTATGTAGTGATCAATTGTAGTTTGCTAATTTGATGGAGTTTTATAGCCCAGTTTCCAACCAATTGGTTCAAGTCTAGCTGGCCACAGCCTTTTTCCAGTTGTGACTAACTAACTTGGTCTTCCCTAAGTTGATCCATTGCTTATGATGAGCACCAAGCACAATGGCAGGAGATTCATTTTATTTGTAAGATGCAACGTCTTATACCAGGGCTGTGGTGAGTGAAATGTGTATCATGTTTGTCCCAGGTGTAGATGCAGGGGTTGTGTCAAAGCACCCTACTAGGAGAGCCATAAGAGTCTATCATACTTTACAGGAAACATGCATTAAAGTCTATGAAATGTTCCCTCAACTGCAGCCTGATGAAGTGGTGTGGGTCAAAGCATAAAAATGTTTGACCCTCTTAATGGACAGTGAACGACCCTTCCAAGGGGTCAGGGGGCACATTTTTTTAATTGATCAGTGCATTAGATGCTCTGGAGAAAGAGTAAATCACAAAAGTGCTTTACACTCGAATGTTCCATTATTATTCATACACATGAGTGTAAGTATGGTTTAGTAGGGACACAATGACAATGCCAAATTTTGATTGTAATTCATTGGTTTTTACCATATCTTAGCTACATACTTTGTTATGTAAGAGCAAGATCAGTAACAATGGCACATCAAGAGATATGACATTTAATTGCACTTCAGTTCAAATCACACACAGAATTTTTAACTATTATTCAGAACTTACAGCCAGTGAACAGTAAACAAAAGGAAGCAGATGGACGGTATTGTTAAATAGTTCCTACTATATGGGACCAATACAGACATAATTTGACAACTGGTGGTCTTTTGACGGTGAAGCAAAATTGTAGGGGATATCAATTCATGGCCAGCCTTACCAATTCAGGATAGGTGTCACTCCTCCCCTTATGGTAACTACATGCCAAAGGTCCGCGTGGGGGGGTTGGGACGGACAAGGCCATGACCCGGTCGTCCTTCATCCTTTTAAGCAGGAACTTGTTTGTTAAATTTTATAGTCTAAAAACATATAAGGCATACGAATCAGGTACTCTGTAGCACTCAGAGCAACCCCATGTTTACATAAAGGCAAAACCGCAGGTTAACCTAAATTAGGAAGTGCTACCATAGTAATGAGGTCAAATATTTCACATCCAAACTACTGCAAAATATTAGCTTTATATGGGTCATCAGCTCCATAAACAACTGTTATTTTTGACCCATTACCATGAACCATTCAAAACAGCAGAACCATGCCATCTGAGGTGAGTCAAGATGTTTAACACTGACCCCAAGAAAACATGCGTTCTAATGTTACCTGAGCAAGAGGTAACGCAGTGTTACCTCAATTACATGGTATGTGAGACCACATTAAAAAATTCTTGCACACAACTTATACCAAACAAACAAACAACAATCATGGCACCAAACCCAAATTCAAGTCAGAACACTTAATTTTTGGATTCTGGATTCCTAGGCCCTCTCCCTCATGCCAGCAATGACAATTACATACTTGAAACTTCTTCACCTCCTGTAAAGATTAAACATGACTGATCATGTTCATAATGTCCATCTAAGCCCTTACCTCTACAGAACTAGGCCTACATCCATACGCAATTAGCAACGCAATCTCAATTAACGACACAATCTTTCCTGCTCGTAAGAACCGATCCCTGTTTAACACCTCAAATCCACACAAAGAAATGAGTCTATGTTTAAAATAAACCTCTGGCTACAGTGAGTAAACGATTTTGCCTTTTAATTGATTTACACTAACAACCGTTTTTATCAATGTCAATTAAAATGGCTAGGAGCAAGGTTTAACTTAATTATGCTTCTGTTAAGTACATTTGTGGGTGTGTTGATGAGAATATTAATGTTCACATGTAATTATTTAAAGAACCAGATGAAATCATTTCTCTAGTTTCAAATAACAAGTTAGAAAAAAGCAAGGTTATTCTCTTCTTCAAACTTTAGCAGTTGAGAAGTTTGCAAGGAACACATTAAAAAAGTATTAACGTATAAAGTGTAAATTTTTAAAGTATTCTGGCAAGCGGTCAATGGTTAGAAAAAGAAGATGAAGAATAAAACTAAACAATATCACACCATGTGTGAATGCAGTACATGCAGTCCTATAAAAAAAAAAGTCTGAGAATTTGGCTCCATTTTGAATGAAATGAAGTCAAGAATATGATCAGATTTTTCACATTTTTGTGTCACCGGTATTAGCAGCAAATAGCCTATTTAAACTTGTAAACAACATTAAGTTCTAAATTGCTCTAAATTGTGGCTGAATATTGTAAACTTTCTAAAATGACATGCCCCCCGAAGCATGTTTTACTTCTCTCTGTGCTGATGCTGCATAATACAGTGGTTCTACTTTTCCTGAAAATTCCTCAAACTTTGGAAATTTACATAATTTTTTGACAGTCTTGGATATATCATGGAGGCAAAGTATACCTAAAAGCAAGTCTAAAAGCTTCAGAACTAATGCATTTCAGAAACAGTTTGCAAATACCAGGAAATCTATTTGCGCAAATCAGGATATTTATTTGTGAAATGTAGAAGCACTTTGCATTACTTACTGTCAAAATAGAATTCCCTTTCTCATCTTCAATGGAATTCTCTAGCTACTATGGCATCCCTGAGATAATATTAATTATTGGTGTTGATTTCATTATCAACATAATCCTTATTTATGTGCAAGATGATCATCAAGGCAAATCCACATAAATAATCTCAATGATATGGCAGACTGAATGTTTCACTTGCTCTTTCTGAATGTGAAATACCATGCTACATAGTACACTGCTGCAGAGGATTACAGTTGTGTAATTGGGGTAAAAAAACAATGGACCATGCATTCACAAAGGATAATCTACAATCTGAGGTCAAATGCAAGCAATGCACAAAAGCAACCAAGTGCATTCAGCATTCAGCATTATAGGCTCTGAGTTGACCTTGTTCAATTTCATGTACACAACAATATTTTGATTTTATAGAAGTCAGAAAATAAAAAAAAAAATACAAAAATAAAAAAAAATGTATTATTAAAACAGCACAACCAGTGTATTAAATGGAGTAGCCTGAGATAAGTCCTTTTAGTCACCTCTTATAACTGTGAGTTTATCTTTGGTGCAATGCATGGTCACCTGACTATGATGGACCAATTGAATTAGTTAGATGAGATTTAATGGCACACCAACATTATGTGTTATACAGTGTCAGTCAACTCGATAAAAAGTTCAAACTTGAAATTTATTTCAAGTACTTCTCAAGTTCACATTTGGTTTCCCTTTAGTCGCCTCTTATGACAGGCGGTAAATACTATGGGCATATTGTACAACCCCAGCCCACAGGGGCCATGATGGACCAACAGAAGTAGGGATATTAGAAAGTAAGAATGAATGCAAGGTAACACTCCAGTCTAACATGCAGAGAAGTAAATGACAGTGTAAATTTGCAAGGCAGTTAAGATTTTAATCCAAAAAGATGTTTTCCTTTCTTTTGGTTTAAAGATAACTTCTATGTCTATAACATCTTGCCCAGCCCAGCCCAGCTTAAACCAATTGTTTAAAAAGTGAGCCATGATACCTCATCTAACTAACCCACTGCATAGTCAATTGGTAAGAGCATTGGACCTGCAGCCAAAAGGTCTGGAATTTAATTCTTGGCTTTGTCATAACGAAGACTTTAAAGTGTATCTCAAGTCTAAAATTTCAAAAATACATACTACAGAGCATGAAAAATGAACTCAAACAGTCCAACTACCATCTTCAAAGGACATTCCTGAGCTGAGATAAAAAATGTTGAAGTCAGTTTAATAGAACTCAATGTAAAAATGGTACATTGCATAATAATTTGTGATCTCATTGTTGTTGTAATAATCAAACTACAACCTTTGTGTTTCTTTGTTTTTCTGGACTAGTCATGCATCATATTCCAATATGTCATAGCTAGCATTCTTACTTTTTTGGGATGATGTAGTTAATTAAGCCCTCTCTGTACAACATGCCATGCATGCAACCAGGAAGGGTTGAAGGTCATTAAACCAATTTTAATCTCAAAGGAAAACAAAGCAGGTAATGTAAGTTGTACAACAAGAAAGTCACAAGTTATTGTTCAATAGGCCATTTTTTCAAGTGAATTGATTTCAACATTTAATATCTCAATGATGGGAAAAGTTGCATGAATAAGATCCATTTTGCAATCTCTAAAAAATTTTTAAAATGCTAGACTTGAGGTCCCCTTTAAAATTGGAACCTACTGCTGGTGTGCTTGATGCTCAGCGCATGTGAGCCACAACTGGAAAATGTATTGTGGCCTGCCTGACTGAAACCAATTTGTTAGGAACCCAGACATGAAACTTCGTCTAACAAGCAAATAATACTGACACAACTTGTTGGCTATCTACCATATTGTGACCTGACTTCCCCCCTCCCTCCTTTTCACAATCTCTACATACCATCCATGGCTGCATAATAGAGTAATGCAATATGTTAGCATACATGAGGGGTCCCTGAGTTAGAATTTTCTACAGGACATCTTCACTGAGTGTGGATATACCATCCTCCCCTAGATAGATAATTAAATTCCCTTCCCCCTCTCCCTGGCAGTTATTCCTGTGATCTATGGTACCTACAAGTCCAATTTTGTTTCTACCATGTCTTTCAAGAAAAACAAAAGGAAGAACACTAGACTAATTGCTACTCTTATGACAAAGACTTTCAAATGTTGAGTCTTCCCGACTCTGGAAATGGGAATTAAATATCAGCAGAAGATGAGCTAAACTGATTGTGAAATCTCTATTGACGTGAGCTGCTATACGTGCTCTATACTTTATGCATCTCTGAAGAGATAATGTAAAGCTAGTGCGTACATCAACTTGAAACAAATAAGAAGTTCTACGCCATAGGATGTTTCCTGAGTGTCATGCAACCTTTTGGCAAACCCTTCTGTCTGTCTGAGTAATCTTGGCTCAATGCCAATAGAGGGCAGCAAAGCATTTTACCCGGCAATTGAAGTAGGCCTATACTGTGAAGAACATTATCATTTACACACGGTTATTGACTTTTTCAAGCAACATTCTCACAGCCCTTCATGTTATTTTAGTAATCATAATACCCAGCTGAGCAGAGGTAATTTGTTCACTTATTTCAGGCTTTTCAAACCAACAAAGGTCATCTCCTAAATTAAAAAGGAAAACAGCTAATATATTGAAGCCATGTCTTATGTAGGCTGTAATTGCACATGCTTCACACACACTTTCAGTATAGAAGAGGGAGGTTTGAATTATTCTACATGTAAGCATTCTAGTAATATTTGTATGCAATTTGTATTCATGTTGTTCTTAAATTAAAAGTTATTACATTTTCCAAATTATAGTGAACCTGGGGCAAGCCACAGGTGATTTCATGGTCTGCTGTCAATAATGCTTTTGTAATTTTGGTTGTCTGTGGGTTGAATGATCATGACATGAGTTTGGAAGAATACGGAGGGGGACTGGAAAAAACTTTGCATGAATGGACATGTAATATTACAATTTAACATTACATTAAAATATAGGGGGGGGGGGGGGAATTTTCAGATGAGTTGCATTTGTAAAGCCATCTCATTACAGTTCTGTGACGCTTGGGATATCAGAGGACTGACCTAGTGATCGCCCATTCCATCCACATAAAAACTGACCACATGCCTTCAAGGTGACCTTTTTATTACCCTTAGACATTGCACTTAAATGAAGTAGTATTTTTATAACTGTCCGTAAAAAAAACCACAGGAATGCCCACCTGCCTCAAAAGGTTTTACAGGAAGATGGTCATTAAAGGTGTCCAACTCACCAAGCCAGAATTATTGTAATGTTGACTAATGAACCAAATATCAATTTCACTAGAGACAGGTCCAACTAAACTGTTTCCTCAAACTTCCTATGAGGAGATCAGAAAGTAGTACACAGTGTCTCCTACACAGGCCATTACTGGCAGAGTTGCACACAAAATTTTGAATTGGCCAGGAGGAGGTGGAGCTAATCACCAAAGTGGCCCAATATATGTTTAACAATATAATAGCAATGTAAGGCAGCCAAAATGTCTAGGGCAGAAAAAATGGGGGCTAAAACCTCCCAGCACCCGCTTCCTTTCCACAGTCTTTGCATTAGGAACAAAAAGAAATGCCTCAAAGCTAGAGTTTGGGAAAGGCTACTCATGCAAAGGTCATCTGTGCTTGCAGAAATTATTTCAAACCGATTTATACCATGATGAGCCCACATTTTGACTTGAACATTACATTTTTGGACATGGTTACATTCATAGACTCAACTGCACAAACTGACCACAGGATGACTTCAAATTACTAGTGGTCCCCCATGGTCACACAGGAAACAATCTGTCTGCCTAAAATGTCCTATGATAATGAGTCAGCCCCTTCAAGTGCAATCATGTGTGAAATGGTATTTCAGCTAGCGCTTGTACCTTGACTTCTCATGTGCCTTCCATAACCCAATGTCCCAAAGGATTCAAACAAATGTAAACCCCTTCTGCCTTTGATAGTGACACTTTCCAGAACTTGAAAAAGTTGCAGATAAATCTACCTAAACAGACATATTTGAAGAATACTGCAACTGGACAGAAATATGCATTAAAAAATTCTGCCCCTTGGAAACTGGACCTTTGCCCTGCATCATGACTTGGTCAATTTTTTAATGGCAGAAAATTGCAAACAACAAATTGACCTTGTTATTTCGGTGTTCACATGCCCCAAACACAGACTCGGGGTGTACCTTACTGCTGAAAATGTGAGGACATAATGCTTGCCGTAATTATAAACATGCTCATCTTTGATTTTGACACATGAAATACCTATATATATGATACCATCTTTTGTCCCTAATATGGTACCAAAATTTTCTAATTCCATTCCTGCATATTTTGCATAACCTAATCTGAACTGTTTTTCGTGGTTCAGTATTCATTTGGTCACTGAATGCAGGGACTAAATTATAATTTCACCACTATATTCAATGGTAGTCACATTACATGGAAACCAATCCTTCACAATCTTTAAGGGTAGAAATACCAGTATCTTAAAGGGTAAGAGCAGTCCCCCCAAACTTATTAAGAAGCATCAGCAAATCTCACACTTTACCTCTTATTTCTCTTCAAAATATTTTAGGTATTCATTCAATATTGCATATTCAAGGTAAACCAAGCAGTAATTCCTAGTAAATGTCACATTTGAGAAGAAAAAATACTGTCACATGACTCTCAAGAGCCAATCATGGAACAGGACAGTGTAATATATACTACTTCAAATTGGACTAACTGCATTTTCCCTTTAAGATTAACTGAAAAAATACATCACTGCACTGCTGAATTCAGGAATCAGGGTCAAAGTATAAATTTCCAGCATTCAAGGGGCAGAATTGTCTAATGCTTCAGTAGCCCCCTCACATTAGTCTATTTTCTTCTTTGATCCAGCCCACCAACACTGAGTTTACTCCTCAGTAAGCTATCATCTCCTCACTTTCATCTTCAATCATTCCACCTCTCCTCCAGGATAACACATCCACTCATCATCGAAGTAACATAGCATATTATGACTATCAGTGCCCTTTTTCTTGCCTAACAACTTTCAACAGTCTATCTTATCCTATGATCACAGGTTGTGCCTACAATCATACTGACATGAATGACATGTAAGCCCTCGGTGTAAACAACCTTGCTGCATCTTTCTTGTGGAATTTTACGAGGTTGCAAGAGAAAAATTATCAAATTTCAAATTTTTCATAAATGAGACCTGCCTTTTGATGTTAAGCCATTTGCCTTTACAAGCCATCTTGTGCTTCCACATTGCAGAAATGAATTTTATTGATTATGCCATTAAATATTCTGGATTCCATTGACTCCTTCTTAATCTGACTTAGAGAATATCCGTCTTATTACACAGAGTACATCAATCCACTGGGCAGTGTCATACATTTTCCAAAATATGTCTTACTCTTTGAACTTTCTGTCAAAGTGGTGTGGTACTCTGCTACAACTCTTTAGTGTTTTTAATCATCAAATGTAAAGTTGCTATTTAAAGGCAAGCTTATAAAATGGCAGTTTAAGTAGCAATTCTTTACTGTTTTAGCCTGTCCCTATGAATAAGCACTACCAGATGTCCTAGTATTTGGACATTGTCCTCTTATTACAAGGTTTGCTGATTTTGTTCAAGCAGATATCTAAAATTGCTGACCATGTCTAGATTTCATGCAGACCTACTTTTCCTATTAATCTATTTTCATTTAGTTGTGACTTTGAAGGATTTGACAATCAAAACCAAATCGTAGGCCAAGGAAACTTGTTTTAAGCTAAAAATACGTTAAAGCAACCAATATTGCACCGTTTTTCATCTTAATACCCTGAAAATCCACCCAAATTGCTAGACCTTTCTCTCAAAATGGCAATCTATGTCCTCCTTGCCTAAAAATAAATATTGCGACACTAGCTATGAGGCAATAGTCATGACCTAAAATTGCTTAAAGGTTTACAGCCCTTGAAACTTCCTTGCACATGCAGCCTACGTCATTTCTAAGAAATTTCAAAAGCTCATACCGTAATATATGAACATGGCATTCTGCCATATTACATCCAGGAGGATGGACTTATATGATATGATGCAGCTGGGAGAATAACACTGGCTTTTTTGTAAAGTTATGACCGCATATGTGCATTCCCATCCATCCAGGATAAATATCATTACAGTATTTGGGACTCGTATAAGCTCATCTTTTATCCAAAGTATATCAAAATGCAATCTAAACTTGTCAAAAATGGAAGTCTGCTGAATTTCTTGCAAAATAAACCTTTCAACAAAGTTCTGACATAAAACAACATGAAGATGTAAACATGTTATAAGTCCTAAAACTGACATACTTCCAGATAAACATAAAATGGAAAGATACAGACCCCCACACACCTTTTTTGTAAACCCCTTAGTAGGCCCCCTACTCAATTTTTACGAGAGGCTACAACATTGAGGCCTTCAGATGGAAACAGACACATATAGGTTGGTGATGCTGATTCAACTTTACCAAAGGAATAGCAAAAGATCCATGAGAGAATAAATAAATACAAGGTTGTAAAGCATAGTATAAATTATGCATTCCACTTGATTGGGGGGAGGCAGACAATCCATACAAGATTTTCAATGAGTCGAGAAGATTTATTGCTAAATGCTAGCAGCATGTACACAACATACATGAACATGTGCCTATTATGTTAGCTGGCTAATAATCATGCATGGTAAACTGAAGTGCATTTTTAATATAATTTTTGAAGCTGTTCTAGTGAGTAAAGCAATTTTTGTCAACTGAGTTTGTACATCCCATGCATGAAGGGTATGTGAAACAACGTGGTTTCATAAGGGTGATAAGAGCTTAAGGGGTCTAATTACAGAGAATTTGTTAACTATAGACATCAAGTTGTCAGCGCAAGCATAAAAGAAACATCGTAAGCCATCCTTATCCGGCAAAGGAAACAAAGTTTCTCCAACTCAACTCAACTCAAAACATGTAGGAATATATGAGAAGGGGGAGGGGGAGCTGTGCCTCCTAACTTTGGGTCATCTCGAATTTATTAAAGTTAGTTTTTCTCATGTGGTTGGTGGGATGGTGAGATTAACTTCAATTTAGGATGAAAGAAGAAAGGTCAGGATATGGTCCCACAAAGAAAAGGGTTCATACAACAGGACAGTTCATGTGTGATGTCCATCTAAAGGGTGCTTTTTACTACCGATTTTATTCCTTAAACAAAAACTTACATCTGAATTTTGTAATTGCTTAGTTTGAGGGGACTTAACAACCTGCCAATTGAGGCAGTTAAATTCATCATCCCTTACATTTCCAATTCTTCTAATCTACTTACTTCTAGCCCCCCCCCCCCCCACTCCAACTGTTTTAAACTCATTCTTCCTTATTCACACACAATCCTATTTCATTGCTCCAGGGCATACCTTGGTGAACATAAAAAACCCTACCTAAATGTCACGGTACGCAAAAATCTCTCAGTACATTGTATGCAAAGTAAGCGACTAAAAGTTTCTTTTAATATGATGTCAATCAAAAAGCTGTGCCAATTTGACAATTTCTGTAAACTAGTTTGGAGTGATGAATAGCTGCTTTGTAACATAAATTTCTCATTCAGGAATGGGGGATTCAGGGATGTCAGGGGTGTATGGCACTTCACAGCCCAGCCTACTCTGCAATAAAAATTTTCAACTTGAACGAATGAAAAATTTCAAATCCTGTTCTGGCTGTAGTAAATATCTGTCCATTTAGAAAGATTCCCCTCCCCCTACTTATGCCTCGATCCTTCCTTCATGTTGACGACTAAATGTGCCTGTAACTTGAAACATTCTGGACATTTCTCTGATGGTGACACAAATGATTCTATAAATGGATACGACTAAGAAACACTAAACTTAAAAAACCTCAACATTCACCAAAATGACAATAGTATTCCCTACAAGTGGCAGTTCAAATTCTCCAGGTTGCTACAGTCTATGGCACGTACTCTCTTTCTCATAACAATAAATCTGCTGTCTCTCTTAAGAATTTCCAACATAATGTCAAGGATAACCATCTCAACAATTGCCTGCAACTTCTAATGTTTAAAATGATCCTTTTCTCAAGGCCTATAATTTTCTGTTCCTTCTCCTTTCTCTCTCCTCTTTCCCAGCCACTTTTTCTTACTATCCCTTTTGCCTATCTTTTTTATTCTTTTGATTCGTTTTGTTCCCTTTATTTTGTTCATGGGCACTAGCTCAGATAACAGTTCTCTTTCCCAGCCACTTTTTCTTACTATCCCTTTTGCCTATCTTTTTTATTCTTTTGATTCGTTTTGTTCCCTTTATTTTGTTCATGGGCACTAGCTCAGATATTAGTTCTCTTTCCCAGCCACTTTTTCTTACTATCCCTTTTGCCTATCTTTTTTATTCTTTTGATTCGTTTTGTTCACTTTATTTTGTTCATGGGCACTAGCTCAGATAACAGTTCTCTTTCCCAGCCACTTTTTCTTACTATCCCTTTTGCCTATCTTTTTTATTCTTTTGATTCGTTTTGTTCCCTTTATTTTGTTCATGGGCACTAGCTCAGATATTAGTTCTCTTTCCCAGCCACTTTTTCTTACTATCCCTTTTGCCTATCTTTTTTATTCTTTTGATTCGTTTTGTTCACTTTATTTTGTTCATGGGCACTAGCTCAGATAACAGTTCTCTTTCCCAGCCACTTTTTCTTACTATCCCTTTTGCCTATCTTTTTTATTCTTTTGATTCGTTTTGTTCACTTTATTTTGTTCATGGGCACTAGCTCAGATAACAGTCCTTCCTGCTTTTCTAGTGTCCATGTTATGTTAAACTGCACTATGATAGTATTATAAAAAATTTTGTGACAAATCATGTAAAAAAAATATAAATTTGAAATTGAAATTGGAATATTGGCTCCTGGATTCCAACAGAGTAAGGACAATTAATCCCATTTTTTAAAGACAAAATTATGAAAATTCAATGACTATGGTTCATTAAAAAGAAAAACGTCCCATAACATAAGATACAGAATACAATTATCATATACTCTGGAGATACCTTCAATAAACTCAGGTTATAATTTTTTTTTTTTTTATAAATTTCTACTACTATGACTTATGCTAGACTCATTTTGACAATATTTCTTGACTTTTCTTATATTAGTCCTGGCAATTGGAATGAAACTGCATTTAGATAATGTACATCATACAAGATCCCTATGGCTAACGAACAAGATATAGCAAGGGGATTGACCCCCAAACCAATTTTCTTATCTATTCTTATCTCCAATGAAGGTCAGGCACAGTTTAAGGAGTGTTTAAAAAGCAGTAGTCATTCATCACCCCAAACTAAATTTTACCAGCAGTCTAAAAAATTCTCAGCAGGCACAGTTCTTTGACTGAAAAGTTAAAAAAAAAATGCAGGGTATCTCATATTACACTGCATGCACTGAGAGTGGAGGTACCATATCATGATTGAATTTTATGACTATATGAAAGGTAGCAATTATGTCACACATCATACCAGGAGGCCGACAAACTATTACACAACCTATAGCCAACCCATGTTTACTATGATTCTCATGTGGTGTCAAAGGAGCTTTTCACAGATTTCAGTTTTGTCAGTGAGGGCAACCCCTGTATGTATGCACCAAGCTTGCCCATTTGCCAGCTCCTAAATGTGAAGTCCTGGCAATTGGAATGAAACTGCATTTAGATAATGTACATCATACAAGATCCCTATGGCCAACGAACAAGATATAGCATATAGGATTGACCCCCAAACCAATTTTCTTATCCATTCTTATCTCCAGTGAAGGTCAGGCACAGTTTAAGGAGTGTTTAAAAAGCAGTAGTCATTCATCACCCCAAAATAAATTTTACCAGCAGTCTAAAAAATTCTCAGCAGGCACAGTTCTTTGACTGAAAAGTTAAAAAAAAATGCAGGGTATCTCATATTACACTGCATGCACTGAGAGTGGAGGTATCATATCATGATTGAATTTTATGACTATATGAAAGGTAGTATATATATTATGTCACACATCATACCAGGAGGCCGACAAACTATTACACAACCTATAGCCAACCCATGTTTACTATGGTTCTCATGTGATGTCAAAGGAGCTTTTCACAGATTTCAGTTTTGTCAGTGAGGGCAACCCCTGTATGTATGCACCAAGCTTGCCCATTTGCTAACTCCTAAATGTGAAGTCACTAAGAAAGTTATCTATACTGAACTGAATTCTCCACGAATTTCATCAAAATACTGGATTTCCTACATTTCTTACCACAAGGGCAGCAAACTGTTTCAGATATTGGGGGATGAGGGAGGGGGCAACAAGAATGACAGTTGGGTAACCAGGAATTCCGATATGCCGGAGGGCACTGGTGATATGTTTGTAATCTGTAGTGACACCAATGTACTAACCAATGTTTTTGGCAATTATCCCATGATATATCAAGCCTGCCGTAGATAGACTAGTAGTGTTGACAGTGCTAATGGTGTTCCTAAGCGCACAGAAATTTTCCTCTTGTTGTGAGAATTTCTGCCTACTTTTGCAATAAACCACTGAGCCTTGAGTAGGACAGTGAATGGCAGAGTCAGTCTTCAATACAAATGGTTATTATGTTTTAACTTTCAACTATTTTATCTATAAAGAGAAAATTAACTTTTGAAATAAATTTGTGGTACCAGTACAAGTTCAACATCAACTATCCCAGTCATCATTAGAGGGGTTTACCCGGTGTTCCCATGGGTTCAATGTTCCCCATTTTCATATCTTGATTACAAGGTTCGTTTTTTCCTGGGTTCTATGTTCCCAGAAGTATGGATGTTCCAAAACATTGAACCCTGGGAACATTGATATAGCCTCACATTTAGGCCAATTAGTCTAGTACTCAATGAGGCTGGTTCATCCCAACTGGTGATGCACCAACAATAACTTTGAGAGTGTCGAATTTTACAAGAAATTTATTTTCCATAATAAAATTCAGTCGGCAGACTCACCAAGGGGTCATGAAAGAATACACTGGACAAGTGGGGCAATTCTATCCTGTCAAGGAAACAGCAACCTGAGGCTGTGTCAGGAGTCAAATAGTTTTCCGAAATAATGTCCGGAACATTTGGACGTTTTGAAGTGCCTCAAAAAATTCAGGATTTTGCTCAAGAAATACTGAAAATTTTTAGCTCATGTTAAGGGAAAAAAAAGAAAGGTCCAAGTTCTCATACTATACAATTCCAATTTTCGAACTGACTTATTCCTGACCTCTCCTATTACTGACATGAGCTCTTCCTTGTACAGTTGCAAACCCTATTACATCATTCATGAAATAATCCTGAGGGACATGCAAGTTCATAATATGTATTCAGTGAACTCTCTGTGCATGTTAAATAATAAAAGCTACCCTTCACCTTTTTACTTTGATGATGATCAAAGATAATTCAGCAATTAAGAAGTTAAGACTTTCTCCTTCAAAATATATGTGAACTTGAGGTGAAAACCCAAGGCAATGGATTTTGAGGGATAATCTCCTTTCCCTTATCATTGAGACACTTAATATTTTCTAATCAATATAAAATGTTATGTCAGAAGAAATAATCTTCTAAAGAACTGCCACTTTTTTCAATTTAATATTGTGTTTTGGTACTGTATATTAATGCCCTATAATAAGCTACTAATATAATCTGTTTGGGAAGACTATTTTTCTCTTCAACCAACAAATCTCAGACTTGCATTAAACAGTTTGAACCACATGTAACTGTCGAGAAATGTGCAAATTTTTGTTACTTAAGAACAAAATGCTCCAGAAATGAAAACACTAATCTATATAACCATATCAACTGCAAAATATATTGACTAGGGTATCAATTATAACACAAGAAAGAAATTTGACTACCATATTTTTTCTTCATGCCTCAGATATTGAGAGAGGGGAAATTGAATATGATGTACCCCCATCCAAAATTATTGGAAGAAAATGTCCCCTGTACGCTCCATGAATGCTGACCATGCCTTACTACTCTTTAATGGCCTAATCCTATCACACAAAAACAGTTCCAATATTCATACCTTCGTAGCAAAGCCCCTCCCACAACTGTATCTTAAAGTCACCCTCATCCACACACCCTTGCAGTTTATTGTTCCAGGGTGGGTATGCAAGACCCCAATGTGTAATCAAAACACTCAGTACAATACATGCTGTGTAATATGACTACAGCCCTCTGCATTTTTTTTAACTTGCTGTCAATCAAAAAACTGTGCCAATGAAAAATTTCTGTGGACAACTACAAAAATTGTAGTTTGGGGTGAGCTAGAGTTGACTGCATTTAAATTTAGTTACAGTTTGATTCCTAAAGTTCAAAACGTATGACAAATGGGAACGAAAACAGCAGCTGCTTAGTGTCAAGTTCATCCATAAATCATACAGTTGCTTGGGGTTACACCTGACTTGACATCCTCCCATTGCTAGCTGTCCTCACAAGTAAGATGCATGATGGTACAGACTTCAATAAAACTACTTATCTAATAGGTAAAGATAATTAAGCGCAAAAGGATGTCTAATTCCAACCTTTTGGCTTGATTGGGAATATTTCTTGCCAATGCCTTTAAGACATCATTCATAATTAACTAACTGTGTCAGTTTGATCCTGACGGTGCTATCTTCAAGGCTTCTTTGCCACGCTCATCAGCGGTCATGTGTGATATACTCAAAACATACATCGTATTAAGTCTCACAACTTGTACAATAGCAGCTCAAGAATAAAAAGGGACAGCCTTGGTTGAAATTCAACTCCTGACATTTGAAACATGACATTGACTTTCATAAAGTATGATATTGTCACAAATTATTAAGTATGAGTTAAACATAGTCAATTCAGACACCACCTGAATAATTTGTGTTAACAGTGCAGCTGATGACATACCAGAGATGCCAAAATTTACATCCAGATATCAGGGAGGTTTCACAGAGGAATCAGGGAGATTTTTTAGAATTACATGCAACTCAATGGGGGAAAACTTGCTTGAATCAGGGAGATTGTCATATTTGCTAGTTGGAATCGACAAAATTCCTTGCATTTTCAGGGAGCCTCCCTGAGAATCAGGGAGAGCTGGCACCGCTGACATACCCATGCTGCTGGAATTGAATAGGATGTTTTAGCCAATGTTACCCGAGAAAAAGGCATTTTCTTGGATGAAGCTTGTCTCTGTAATTGCAGCAGTTAATCCTGTTTAAACCAACCTTTTTCCTTTATTGAGCAAATAGTCTTTGAAGGTGGCAAATGCCTTTAACTTTATTGATCTCAAGATACCTGAACAGGAAGTTATCTAATAGAATCTGGATTGTTAGTTGCCAGTTTGAGGTGGCTAAAACTTACTATTGGCTTCTAGCATAATGAACACCAATATTTTCTCTTGAAAACTTTAGTGAATCAAACTGCTTGGATATGTCTCTGTGATCCAAGGGTGTGGCATGGAGCTGGACAAGGGTGGACCAATGTCCAGGGTCTCAAGGTTCAGGTTCTTATTATCAATTTGCCTGGAGGTGAAGTATGCCAGGTCTCACTCTTACTTGCTATATCCACATGGAGATTGGAAGGTTCTAGGTAATGAGTTTGGGGTCCCTGAAGGCCTTGCACCTCTTATTTTATGTGTAAATGTGTCCATCACCTTGTCAGATCACAAAATGTAACTGGCTCAATCAACCTGTCTTAAGACATTGTGTAGACCAAACCAGCATCCTAAGTTGTTGGATATACAGCAAATAATTGCGTTGATGTAGGCTATGAACACTGTTTTGGAATGTCACTGTGGAAGGTGGGGTCTGATGGGAAGGGTCATCCTAAATACTCAAGGTACCTTAGATATAATGTGGTGCAATATTCAGCAAAAAGTTAACAAAATTGTTGCATGTAAGTTTTTAATTATTTTACTCATTGAGGGAGTTGAAGGTTATTCACTGGTTAAATACAACTCTTTAAATTTTGAAAAATTGATTAAATAATGATAAAACTTGATCAGAGTGGCTCCAAAATGTTGATAATATCAATTAAAATCCTAATTTCTGCTGGGAATCAGGTTTTCCAGTATGTTCTAGCTGGTGATTTTAATAAGGCCTATTTCATTATGAACCCCAATGTGGGCTGGAGGTTAGAGAATATACCCATGGTATTCAAATCCCTGTCTGTGGTAAGATGTTTCAAGGGGAGGACTTAACAGAATTGGGTCTTGACAGACACTATATAACAGGCACTTGCAGATCTACCTACCTACCATGTACTGTATGATGAAAAGTAAACCCTGTTTTAATTGCACCATAGCAATTGCACTGAATGTGCTACACGGGGTCTGCTCATTGTTCCAAGGCCTCCCCCTGTAGGCTGGGGGTTGTAGAATATGTCCATGGCATTCCCCGTCCGTTGTAAGAGGTGACTAAATGGGAGGACTTGAACAGTATTTGAACAGTATGACACCAAAACACATAGGTATTGGTGTGTTGTTAAACGTTACCTAACTCCTAGGGTTCAATGTTTCCAAGCTAGGTTGGATGCCCCTCATCCAAGCAACTGTTTTAATGGGTTGGTAAATATAGCAAGGTTCATGACTCCCTCAGTCTGATATTCCCAGAAATGTTTTAAACATTCCTAACCTGGAAACAATGAAGCCTAAGAACATTGACATAGCTGCCTCACATCCAGCTATAATGCCTATGCATGCAGTGACCCCAACCTTGTTTTCAGCAGCTGAAATCTTTTAAATCTCTTCTAACTCCAAAATAGCAACAAATTTTTCCTTACCATTCTAAACACATACTTTATGTGTGGGGCAAATCCAGTGTTAATTTTGCATGACTTGAGAGTGATATGAAAAGAACATTCATGAATCAGAATAAGAAGCAGGCTTATTCATACTTACCGAGGATTGCTCTTTTCCTTTTAACTGAGATCAGACAGAACTAGTGCAGGTTTAGAAAACTTTTAGAACACTTTTACAAAGTGCACACCTGAAGGTGAATTCAAGCAAAAATTTAATTTACATATGTGAAAGAGGAACTTAGTCTACATAATTTGGTGAAAATGTCATTCAAATCAGACATGTATTTCTGGACATATCAGCAAATGAAGTCACTTGATTTGTGTTCCAAAGTTAGCTTGAGGGCAGCAGAGGTTAGATTACTTCCTTGCACTGACAAGGATTGCTTTGTTTATTTTTGTTTTTTTTCAGCATGTTTCATTGACCTTGAAGGTAATAAGAATATACGACCCTTTCCATGGGGAAGACATGCAAAGTTTGTAAAATTCTCATACCACGCACACAATTATCACATTCGAGTAACAAGAGATTGTTGGGAGAGTTTTATGCAAGTTTTTTCAAACTTCACTCACCTTTTCTATTTCTGACTAATTTTCAGTACATATATTAAGTGTTTTAGTACAATTTTATGATTCTTTTTCCTCTCTTAATTTCATACACATGAAATTGCTTTGCAACTTATTGTTATTCATTTGTTGTTAAATGGAAGTGAATCAATCAAATAAAATTAACAAAAAAAAAAAAAACTTGGTAAGATAATTAATGAAAAAAAAAAAAAAACACAAAATACTGTTCATTTAGTGTGAGGATATGCTCAGAACAGTTTTACCAGGTGTACTTCTTGTAGAAGGTAAAACTCACATCTAGAAAGAGAATGTCTCCCTCAACCCGACTTCAAAGAAGGTGGCCTCATAAACTAAACCTGCAAATACTCCCTGCAAAGGAACTGAAGATCTAGCCAAGCTAATTGGATATTTTCTGTGAAGTTATGAAAGATCAGTTAACAATTGACTGTTTACTTTCAAAAATTAATTCCATATGTCCTTTGGTTTGTGACTGATAGAATAATTCAATATGTGTTTCACATACTGCAACATTGCTTCTTAAGAATGCAATGAAGACACCCCAGTAGATCAAAGGCAGTGTGGGATGTAACTGGTATCTGAGTTTGTTATGATCTGTGCCCTAGTTAGGTTGCACCATGTTCACATTGCCTGAAAATCAACTAATGCCAATTAGCACACACCATGCTGTGACGTCGCCTCTTGAAAAAGGAACATAAACACCACAGTAAATCAAAGGCGGTATGGGGTGTAACTAATATCTGAGTTTGTTACATGATCTGTAACCTCAAATGAGCTATGCTTTCATTGTGTTCACACTGCGTGAAGAGCAATTAACACATGCTGACTGAACTGTTAGCTAACCCCAAATGTTATGTAACTTTTTGTGTATTGAAACACATCTTTTACTGTCAATCAATAAAATAGATATGAAACTTGGCTTTATCAAGTCTGCACGTGGAGGGCTTCTTTTCCTCCCTGAAGCGATAAGAGTTGCAGAAATTAAAGATGTAACAAAAAGTAAGAGGGAACGTTTCATCATGCCTGACTGGTCTGCTAACTATAATCCTAAAAATGACTTACCTTTTGGTGTGTTTTGGAATATTTGGTAATGTTTATAAATCAGATGTGAAACCTTAATATATCAAGTGTGAATGCAGTGTACTTCATATCCTCCCTGTGGCCATAACATGTAATCACTGAGGTAGAGAAAGGGGTTACTTCAAAAAAAGCTTCATTATGAAGGCCAAATTAGGGCAAGCTTATACTCCATGCTGGGATGTCTCTTCTTGAAAGAGCAACATAGACTTTCCAGTACATCAAAGGCGGTATGGGGTGTAACTAAAAGCTGAGTTTGTTACATGATACGTGACCTCAAATGAGCTATGCTTTCATTGTGTACCCACTGCGTGAAAAGCAATTAACACATGCTGACTGACCTGTTAGCTAACGCCAAATGTTATGTAACTTTTTGTGTACTGAAACACATCTTTTACTGTCAATCAACAAATCAGATATGAAACTTGACTTAATAAAGTCTGCATGTAGTGGGCTTCTTTTCCTTCCTGAAGCGATAAGGGTTCATCAGGCAGATATGAAGGGTGTAACAAAAAGTAAGAGGGGGTGTTTCATCATGCAAAGTATATACAAAAACTGTTACTTTGCTGAAAAAATAACAATTTGTTTTCAATTGGTCTTATTTCACAATAACTGCCACCTTTACACATTACTCAAAATGCTTGTTTACTTTTGGAATTTCTGATCAAATTTTAAAGACCCTTCTTGCAAACACAAATTGAAATTTGTAATTTGCCAAGTAGTGAAGTTCTATTTAGAAGGTAGTCACTTCAAAATACTCTACTCAAATATAGAAGGGACCTTGTGTCATTTGGTTTGACTCTTTTTTTCTCATTCTGAACCAAATTGGGTAAACAACACTTTTCCCTTTAAGATTTAAAAAACCAGACCTGTAAATTAGTTGTAATAATCTGAGGCCACTGTCATTATTGTACTCTCATTATCTTTACTACAAGATTTACTTTGGGGGCAGGGGAGGTATGTAACAATCACACTTGTCAATTGCAATCATCGATAACATAAAACATTAATCTCTAAAGGGTAACAGCATCCCCCAGAAATGTATTTACCCAAGAGTCTGTCCTATTCTATGAATGGCAGGCTCCTGAGAATTATGTGACACTATTTTTCTTACTGAATTGTTAAGTATGTAAGTTTAAGTCCTTGCCCTACCTTAGATTTATGTCTTGAAATATGAAGAAAGATATGTGGGGAAGAAATTAGGAGATCTATTTGTGAGAATGAGCAACACTGTTTCAAAATGAGTTTGGAGAGACTCTGATGAAGTTTGAACAGGTTTCAACCACAAGTTTCAACAAAGACCTAAGGATAGACACAGTGCAAGGCGAAACATTTTGTCAATGTAGCTGATATGAAATTTTTGGCTCAGTTCCTAACTAATTAGTTTAATTTGGACTGTCCAGATAACATTTTCCAGTTGAGGTTCACTTGCTTTTTTCCCTACTCTATTGCTTATGCTGAGCATTCAGTGCACTTTGTCACGTAAAACATTCATATACGTAACATTTATGTTCTATGAAAATTCGGCAGAACGATAAGTAAGAGCCACACTGACAGATTTATGTTTAAATGTGCCCATCAATATAAATAAAAAAAAACTAGAACAGGAATAAATTTCTTTTATACAAACTCTTTGGTAGTTGCTGCTATGTGGAAAATACATCCATAACCTGTGCATTAGATCATCCCTGCATCATCACAAGACTGTGAATGCATGTTTCTTCTTTTCGAAGGGGGAGGGAGGGAGTAATTAGAGTGATTTTTACAATCAGCAATAAAGTGCAAATCACCATGTATTCTATGGTTTCAAGTCATGAACACAGTCTCCAAGGTGAAAGACTTTTGGCAAGCCATTTTAAAATTATCATACCTCCCCTAAGTATACTTTGTAGGATTAACTTTTGCTTTAGTAAAATTTAGGTTTTGTCCCATGATTTCATGAACAGCAAACCCACTGCCCACAATGCAACTTATGTATGCAATACACAAATCCATAGCTGCTTCGGTTTGTGATAATGTTCTATGCAATTGATGCAAAATTGTGCAACACATGGCTCATGCATAACTTAAATGCAGTGCAAATGGATTATTATTCTGGAAACAAAACTTATGCATTTGGACACTAATTTTAAAATATGTGTTTTTTACTCATATAAGATAAAATAGCCTTTTCTCTAATAACCTACCACTAAACAATCTAAAACTCTGTTTCTAGATGAAAAGTCACTTGTTTTGACTTATTTTTTACCAGTACAATTTTTAGCCAAACAATTCTGAAAATTTTGTTTGTAAGTCTTGCAGTGGTCATAAAAAGGAGATGTAAAAATCACATTTTTTCACCAAGAGGAAAGGTCTTAGATTGTTTGATGGTAGGCAACCAACGTAAGGGCTATTTTACATTATGTCAGTTTTAGAAACATTTCTGATGCCAGAAAGTACAACTCTTTGGCTCAGGTATTTCCACAAGACATCACAAAACAGTGGGGAAAAACACTGAAGACCTATAACACTGAATACGTTCTGCCTTTCCGATATCACAATGGGCACAGTCACTGAGGGTTAGCATTTAATGGGCACAACCAGTCACTCCAACCTTCTTTTTTAAAAACATCTAAATTTCACAAATTTCCTATCGTTTCTTTCCCAGATCTCTTTCATGGTATTTTTGATGATAATATAAATGCTCAATATAAACTTGAAGTTATTTTTGTAAATTCAACAATCCAATGAGAGAAATGTTGTCACATGCTTCTAAAAAGCCATTCGTGAAATAGGACAGTCTACTGCTGTACACTAATCAAAATTGGTGACGGGATTCCTTCAACATTTATGATTAAATAGAAGAGTAATGGTCAAGAACTCATTCCAACCTGATTTTGAAATGTTAGCAAAAAATCTCATCTTACACATTTCTCTATATATCCAGACACAGATCCATGAAGGGGGGCCTTCTATGGCCCCAGCCCTCCCTTTTTTGCCACATCAAGAATAAAACATACGGAAATAAGCAGTGCAACGCCGTCACTTCGATGCTTTCCCTTAAGTCAGCCCCCCCCCCCTCCTTTGGAATGTCTGGATCACGTCTGATATCCTTACAAGATTCCCTTTTTTGTACAACCTATAATTTCCATCATTGCAATGTTGCTGATATTTCATTTAAGTATTTGCATAATAAAAGTATATCACAGGTTTTTTCTGTATGAATTTATTTAAAACAACTAAACAGAAAATAATGTCAGCTTAGTAAATGAAGCTTATTATATATAATCATACAGTGAAATAATAAATACACTGCATTTACCCATTAAGAAGAGGGTATAAAATTTTTTTCAATTTTTGTTAGAATGATCTCCCCAAATTTTCCTTTTTTTCTTACATTTAAAATACTTAAAAAAGAGGGCGGTGCTCCAAGGTATTAGACTTCCAATGAAAAAATCTGCCAGAATTGTCTATTCTTTTCTCAATTAATGTAGAAGTGTTGTACATGTCTATCCTAAAGTCCTTTTCTTCTTTAACAGGAGGAAATTAGAAATTGCAAATATCAGATTCTACACTTGATCTGAGTGTAATTAACTGAGAGTTGATTTAAATACCATAATTTCATGCTAGCTAAACAATTATCAGTGATAATGAAGCAGAATTATCAAAATATTGACATTTCATTTACATCACACTCAAACTCATTTAACACAATATGATACAAGCATGGGTATATTATTACAAAGCAGCGTCAACCCCTACGAATCAGCAGTATATTTGATGGAAACATTTTTCAACTAGCGCTGAAGTGACAACAACTTGAAAACCTTACTTTTAATGGGAGAAAATGTTCCACTAAATTTTGCTAAAGAATACATTACCCACAAGCTCCATGGAAATGTATCCACTGACGTATGCAACACTTCCGCAAATCTCACATGGTGTTGTGATGATGACTCTATCTTGAGGTAAACTAGGTGTGGTTTGTTTACAATCTTACATTGCTACTTACCTTAATGAGCTATGAAGCATTTCAACATGAATTAGTGATACTACATGTCAGACAAAATCATTATGTGTATAGTAACTCCCCATTATGTTCCAAAAAGAAGATCTTTTGGAAGGTTTTAAAACTTTTCCAGAACTGATAGGATGAGAGAGGGGAAGAAAGTTTACAACTCAGTCAATGACAAGTTTCCAACATGACAAACATTACTAGAGAACCACGAAAAGAACTAACTCAAGAAAGCTGAGTAGGTCATATTAGCTAATATCCTTTAAAAATCCAAGGAGCAAATATCACAATCATTGAGATAATAACAAGAATCTGTAGCCCACCTGTACTGTAATCCTTGGCTGGTTTCAACTGTGCCATACATCTTTCCATGCTGAACTAATACA
Source organism: Holothuria scabra (assembly GCA_037179385.1). NCBI lineage: Eukaryota > Metazoa > Echinodermata > Holothuroidea > Aspidochirotida > Holothuriidae > Holothuria > Holothuria scabra. Next base: position 23,318,137 of record CM074192.1, on the reverse strand, counting down.
GCTGAGCCATCCGAATGTACTAAAACAATCTAAGCACGTCCTCCCATGCCACGTTAGTGTCTGGATGAAGATTCTTTCAGAGAACATGCAGAGAGAGAGACTCCTCATCTAATATGCATGTGTCGACTGTTAGTGAGTGCTTCCACAAACACACAACAAAGGCTAGAATGTAATTGAGTTCTGCTTTGGTAAACTTCATGCCCTATGTGCGCAAAAAAAAAGTTACGAAGTATCTAACAGTGCAGGAAACACCTGGCTTGGCTCGGCAAACAGACTCCAAGTTTTGAATTATGCATGAGTTTCATAAAGTGCATTTGGCTTCTCCTGACTTAGAGCTCGGAGGAGCAGTATGGGAAGATTTTGCATGACATGCTAATAGCTCGACTGTGAACTGCCGCATCTTTATTACTTTGAGATTAAAACCTTGGAGGGAGCTATTTACTCAAGGGGACCATTGAAATGGAAAGTTTAAGGCCACAAGGTATTAATTACTCCACTCATGGGCAGCTCCTACTTAGTTTGTGGTCAAGCAGAGGGGCCTAGATATAAAATCTTGGCAAGAGAGCAGTACCACAGTCAATTTAAAATACATGCAGCAGGCAAAAAGGAGGCCACAAATGGTTCTGATAGTAGCAGAGAAATGGACAATGTTCTCTGATTTATCGATCAAATATTTATTGCTATGGGGACACTGTTGCAGCCCAGAATAGCAAACATCACTTGCTGTCAATAAAATGTTTAATACATCATCAATCTGTGTCTCATACATCAGAAGATCTGGGTCAAGTTCAAGCTCAAATTAAAAAGTGCATGTTGAAGGTTTGTTTGTAATAAAATGACAGCCACTTTTCTGTGGCATGCATTGGCTATAATTACCTTTCTGTGATTGGCTTTCATGCAACAAGGCAAATAAGTTTGTTTTGAGATATTGTACAATATTAAATGTGAATTAATTGTAATATGAGCAAATTAGTCTCAAATGCTTCTGAAGGCTCTATGGTTGTCATGGTTTCATTGATTCTGTGCAATAATTTGGTCACTAAGCAGACTCCAAACCCTAACTTGTAATGTGAGGTTCATGTCACAATTGTTTCTGGTGGATAAGGGCAGGGGGATAGATTGAGCTGTGGAAAGATAGGGACAGACAGTGACGGTGCCAGAATGTCAAAATTGCATGGAAGGGGTGGCGGGACTAGGGGCAAAGGAAAATGTTTGAGGGGGTAAAAAATTTTAAACATGCAAGGCAAAACCAAATGTGAAGGAGTGCATGCTGTTGTGGGTGGGATTCAGGGAAAAACTGGTGGTGGGTTTCCAGGAGGCATAGCCCCCAGAGGCTCTGAGGCTTAAGCATTTCTTTGGGTAAAATTTAGTCACAAGAGAGGCATGCAATGTAGTTTTTCAGTTGATCAAGCTCCTTACTGACCTAACTTGGGGAGGGGGAAGCAAGGAAAATATCTGATGGAGCAAATGCCACCTCATGCTTCCCCATAGTGTCAACACTGAACAGGGATACCTGAAAGGAAAATGGTAATTTTGATAGTATTTACACTGATCATCACTTCATCCCAATTTTTTGGCATGTGAAGGGTTCTCAAATGCATTTTCATGATAACCTTCATTTTTTGGGGGGGGGGAGGGGGGAAGGGAAAAGAGACTGTGCCCTCTACCCCCAAAAGAAATGATGCAACTGTTGCAAGATAACAAAATGCAGTCACCTCAGTTTTAAAATTTGTGACATAAAGCTATTAATTGTTATGCTTGCAGTGAAAATACTCTCCACAATACCTCTGTGAAAGGCAATATGCTTCAGGGCCATTAAATTAAAACTGGACCATTCCATTTTGTAAGGGTTCTTTGTTATTGCCATTATCCTTAAGGTCATATGAAATTCTTTGAATGCCAACAACCTTCAAAAAGTACAATAAATAAAATTTTTACAAAGAAAAAGAATTTCAACTTTAAATTCTTATACTGTTTCATTTTAGCTATAGTCACTCTGAAACATGCTATAAGTGTCTCAATATGTTTCTAACCCCTCGAAATTAGGTAGGCCTATTTAATGGGGCAATAATGTTTTTTCACCATTGGTATAAAACTCTTCAAAGTCATAAAAATCTCCTGCTTTTTCCGTATTGAAGAGCTCTTTGACATAGCACTCAATCTAAAGAGTAATCTTTTCCTGACTTAGTGATATACTTTTTCTTGATTTAATTTTTGTTTTTGTTGTTGGAGGCTTGTTGTGACATCATATGGCATAACTTATATTGTTTGGACAAAGAGCACGGCAGCTTTCCCTTTGATTTTCTCCTTTTATGATAAATGGCGTACAGTTCCTGTGTGTCAAAGACTGTGAAAATGGGCCGTAGAATTATGAAAAGTCATACTTATAGACTACCTTCCAACCAAAATTTCACGACCAGTGTAACTCCAATAAGGTGAAACTGAATGAGTCAAAATCATGCAAAAACATGCCTTTTTGAAACTTTCCCACTGAAAATCTCTCAAGATCGCTTTTTTATAAAAAAAAAAAAATGGTGCAATTTTCCTGTCACTTTTTAAAGACAAATGTACTAGGATCAGAAAGAAGATATTTTAATCTTTCAGAATCGGAGAAAATTAGAATGAGACAGTCTCATCTAACCATGTGAGAGGCTTAAATGTACGAGTAATATGATATAAAATATGATGAAAGATACTTTGAGGAGGAATAAGAAGAAAATTGTGAGATCTAATCAGCTTTTGTTTCAAAATAAGTTTAGGGTGACTTCTCATGCCCTCTCCCCCCAAAAAGAAAAAAAATCTATGCAAGTAATATAACTGTACATTTGTATGCAGTGTGTGCATTTGTGTGTGCATTTAACTGCTGCCCCTGTATCCTGCAAAATAATGCCAGCATGAACTTGTTTGGGAATTAGTTTCACCAACACACATTTGAAGATTGATTGAACCAGTTCTACAGATTGAACTCCAAGAAAACCTCTGTAAGGAAGTAAATTGCCATAAAACACTCTAGTAAATGGAACTAATTGAAAAATAGAATTATAATGGCTCGTAATCAAATGAACAACAAAATTCTAATTTGTTTCAACAATCATTACTGTTTGATGCATACTGAAACATGTCATGCGGAACACATTTTTTCTGTGACATTAAGAACAACTTACCTTTTTCTTAACGTAGTAATTAAGTCTCATTTTCTCTATCTAGCTGGATCTCATGAAACCCAGATCCATGCTTCTGGAGGTGACACAGGGTGACATCCGATCTAGATGGGCGAAATAGAAATAGACTTGCTACTGCTTAGAGTGGAATTGATTGAACTACACACCTGTAGAGTTTGAAGAGGATAGCTGAAGCAGTCATGAATTATTCATGAGGCAAGATGCTCTGCTTGATGACAGAATTGTGCAGTGAGGCGTATGTACCTGTCAGAATGCCACAGACACAAAACCTTACAGCAAGATCAAATTTTACATTTTGTGCTTTGGTTCACAAATCTATACAGGTGTCAGAGCAAGTTTTAGCCAAGGGCTGGGGTAGCAACTTTACAAATGAAATTGATCTACAAAAGTTTTGGGTTAATAGTGTGATATGCTGGAGAACATAAAGGCAATAGCCAGTATAATGCGTATCACGAGGCAACCAACTAAAAGAAGCACAGACAAGTTTCACATTGAGGACAAGCTGCAAGTGTTTTTACAAACTTTGATTATAAAAGATGTCGAAGGGTACATGCTGTTTCAATTGTGGTAAAAAGGTTGATTTTGTAACCTCAGTAATCTATTGTTCAAGTGAGGTATATCAAGTTTCCAAACCCACTGCTGGAGGTCTATTATTATCACTTCACCGAGTTTCTACTCCACTTAGGTTGAAAAAAATTACACAGTACTTTGGGCAGGACTGTAATGGAAACCTCCTCTGCATGTTCTGCATACTGTGGCTAGAGTTTCTTGACTTGGAATAAATGTCTTTGCATGGAGTTTAACTGTCTGTCAATCATCAAATTGTGTAACTGGGCAAGAAAGGAAATCAAGCGCATATTTTTACTGTGACCATTTCGTCATGTATGAGGGACCAAGTTTTTACATGAATTGAAATGCATGAACAGGACTTGTGGTCAATTTGTCCTGCACTGACGGTGTCAGACAATTGCCTCCTAATCAGCCATCCCCAGTATATCTGTTCCCATTTATTTGCTTCATCTCCCATACATTGATCAAAATAATGCATGTACTACCTGCACCAGTGCATGCAACTGTTTGCCAGTGTAGGCAGCTTTGGGTCACTTACCTGCTTGTGAGCATGTAGATCCACCTAGTGGTACTTCAAAGGGTGATATAGGAAACATACCAAGTGATTAAGGGTGCTTTTACACTTGATCCGGATCTGATCGCCTGATGTTATCAGTGTATCGAATAATGTACATGTATGGCTAATTGATCCTGGTGCATTTACACTTGTCTCCAACTCTGATCCTCCTCTGTGTTTAAGCAAAAGTCTCTCCAAATAAATTACGAAGTACAGGCACACGCGCGTGCGCACCAAAGTGTAAACAAAAAATAGACCCTGTATATGCACCATGGACACCATACCTTACCTCACCGTTGATCTGGCGAGCATTTACACCATTAGGCATAAGCTACCTCTATGCAGTCTGGTCACTGTTTGTTTACACAATTCATCATGCTTCAGTGCCAGCACAACCAGCCTACATGTGTCCAAAGAGATAAGCCTATTGTCCTGGTCTGCTGAGGCAGCTATGGTTTCAAACTTGGTTTGCACTGAAAAAACAGTCTCTGTCTTTATGAATGAGGTTTTCAGTGGGACTCTTTGTTTACATAGTGCTGGACATAGCATTGACAGAAAGCTGATAATAGGATGTCAGGTTGACCTTGCTGTTAACATCACTTTTTCAACAAAAAGTGAGGTGTCGGGTATAAATTGTATAGAGGCAACCTTTATGCCAAATGCTACAGATTTGATCCCCTGCGTGAGGTCTGATCCTCCCCCTTTACTAGGATCAAAATCAGGCGATCAGATCCGGATGTGATCTTCATTTACACTAAAAATTTGATCTCAAGCAGTGAATCAGACCCCGCGCAGGCAATGAGATCCGGATCAAGTGTAAAAGCACCCTAAGGGGAATTCAAGTTGGAAATTATGTGCTTCCTCAAAAATCAGATCAAAAATATAAATGTGGCTTCACTGTAATGTGCCTTTTCTGTGAACAAACATCGACTATCAGCAACATGTATGTGTGTTGTCATAACTATATCATTTCTGAGTCTGTGCAAGTTGTTGTATAATGCATTGGTATTCTGTAAAAAGTAAATTGCATTATGAACCCACAAACATGTGGCCAGTGCATTAAAAGTTGAGATCTCCTTTGTTCCGTCCAAATATTAACAGCAACATAGAGCATGTAATCACTGCACTGTGTGCAAAGGTCTATGTGTTGCATGTCGAGTGCTAGATGATATGTACAATACTGCAAGTGTAGAAATGAATGATCTGGTCTGATCACAGTGATGTAGCCGGGGGAGGGGGATTAGAACCTCCCCCTTGACCCAATCTTGCAATGCAAAAAACCTCACCTAAAAATAACAGTTTTTCCTCTCTATCCTAACACTTTTCCCTAATTTTGTGCTTCAACCACCCCCTCTCCCCCCATGACACAATCCTGGCTACACACCTGGATGAGATCCTTGGTATGTATCTCAATAAAAGTATTTCTATTTTTTATTTTCATATTTCAATGGTGCATGTAAGAATTTGTGAAGGTAAATTTTCAAAGTTACATGCACATGCACATGTAACTTTTTTTCTTCTTAGAACACTGCTCCCATGGTTGGTCAAACTCCAACAGAAATGCAGATCAACAAAACAAACTTAAACAGGAAATGCAGTCACCCCAATTTGGATAAGTGCAGAAGTCTGCACTGTTTTATGAATGGCCCCTTGAGAGTCATGGTGCAATTGAACCATGATTCAAATAGGAAAATGGCCCCAGGTAATTTATAGGATTAGTTTGGCTTTTAGAATCTAAGTAAGTTGCTCGCCTTGTATATATCAACTAATCATCATTTAATTTTAATCAAATTTGGGGGGGGGCCAGGGTATTTTGATAGGGGGCAAAGCATAACTTCAGTACTCCTTTTTTTCTTTTGCCCTTTTCTTCCTTCTCTTTTTACATTTGCCTCTGAATAAAGGGGGCCAACCATGAGGTTGCCCCCTGCCACCCCCCTGATGTCGCTCCTGATTATATTGATAAAAGTATTGGAATTTTCTGCATCAGGTCCACTGATGCTTTCATCAGTACTTCATTCCAGCCTGCATATCTTGCAAAGATTTTATGTCATCTTTTACGAGCAGGAATCGTTACTTAATATCTAGGGATGGTTTCAGCACCTGTAACACATACTCCCAGGTTTTCACATGTTCTCAAAATTTCCTCACCACACATGGGAAATTAACCAAACCCACCACAACAAAATAAAATATCAAGTGATATGGAAAGGGTCTAAACTTAAAAGTGATGTTTTTTCAAAGCTGGACTGACACAGTCCTGTCTTGGTATCAAGATATGAAACTCTATCTTTTGCATCAAAAATAAGCCAATGGCTCACATCACTTTTAATTGATTGGAAACTGTTCACTTGAGAACATTGGGAATGTATAAAATCAAAGTAACATCCAAATAAGTGCCACACTCCTGGGATTTCCTGTGATGTAATGCAGACCTAACACATCAATATTTTAGATGCAACTCGGTTGGTTGGAGAAATGATTTTGATACTTCTCCTTGTGGTAGATAGAAAAATGTTCTTCCTCTCCATGTACATTAATACTCTATACATTTCAGTTTACAAATGGTATGAGGCTTCTCCTGTATGCTCCCCCTGCCCCCCCCCCCACATTTCACCTGGTCTGACAAAAAGGATTTTTGTGATTTCTTTTGCAGGGAACAAGTGATTTTCACTTTTCAACTATATCTTTCACCTACTCCTGCAGGCTACTCCCCTTCCCCTTCCAGTCCACCAACAACACCACCTTGATGAAAAATGCATGGTTTCCATGAGGAAATGGTCACGGTAAAAATATAAACTTGATTTCATTCCTTGCCCAATTACACAATTTGATGATTGACAGACAGTAATACTCTATGCAAAGACATTTAATCCAAGTCAAGAAATCCTAACCACAGCATGCAGAGCACACAGAAGGGGTTTTGATTACAATCCTGCCCAAAGTACCGTATAATTTTTTGCAACCTAAGTGGACTAGAAGCTCGGTGAAGTGATAATAATAGACCTCCAGCAGTGGGTTTCGAAACTTAATATACCTCAGTTTAACAATAGATTACTGAGGTTAGAAAATCAACTTTTTTACCGCAATCGAAACAGCATGCCAATTTTTGTGAGCATACATTTCCAAGCTTTTTTTCAGTATTTTTTAAGGTCTCTTAGCATTTCTTCAATTTGTCTAGACAGATTTGAAATGATGCTTTTGACAAAGCATCATTCCACAATCAACAGGTTGTCATCCCTCTTTAACATTAACTGACCCTTAAAGGCTCAGTTCTCTCACCCCAAACAGTACCAATTCTCCCAACCTTCTTACTTAAGCCTCCCACAATTGTCTAAAATTAATGGTCATCCAGATACAATCTCAGTTTATTGCTTCAAGGTGAACAAAGAAAAACCAAATTTATATAATCAAAACAATCTCAGTACCATTCATGCTGTGTAATATAAGTTTTGGTACTCTGCATTGTTTGAATTGGCTGTCAATCAAAGAGCTGATCCAATTGAGAATTTTGGTACCACTGTACCAAAATTGTAGTTTGGGGTGAGAGGTTTGGCCCTTTAAGGCATTGGACCTTAAATTCCTGAACACTCTAGAAAAACATTAACCTTATTTCCTTTGTTTTGTACTTACAAGAGAGTATGTATTTCTGAGTATTTTGAAGATATTTATAAAAATGGCTATAGGGTCCACGTGGGACCTTATACTTAAATTTCAGTGAAAGTTTTAAACAGGTAACATATTGAGCATCATTATGACAGACATTTAAATATTATCATGTTTATTTGGAAGGGGGAGGCTTTTAAGACTAGCAAATCTTATATCAGGAACTGCAGGGAGGGGAGAGCATTTGAAATATTTTACAAGATGAAAACTAGATAGGGCCCATCTTGGATCCAAACTCTGCATACACACAAAAGGTACAGAAAGCCTATTATTATGACAAACTACATTGTACTTTAGAGAATCTGTAATGTAAGACAAACATTTTTGTACAATCATAAAATTGGCCATATGGCATATTTTTGACATAACTCTTGAATATCCCAGATGGTCCTCCACCCACAAAAGGTTGTGTCTGAGTTTTATGTGGGAGGAGATGCATTTTGAAGAACTGTTCACAGACAATGTGTTTCAAAGTACACATTGCTGTAGGCCTATAACATTTACAGGTGTTCCTTCCTGAGGCAGTTCAAAACATAAAACTAACAAGCATCCAAAATTATGTAGACCGCATTTACTTCATTTAATAATTTCAAGGCATATGTAAGACATGCTAACTAAGAAATGTCCAATATCTTTAAAAATTTTTGTTTTGCAATTTTCTTGAGCAATACGTTTTTCTTCTTCATAACAAATTCCTGGTTATCTAACTGGTAATTTTTTTTTTAAGATCCTGACTTTCCCCCCAACTAATATGCCAGTTGCCTGAGAACCTTGCAACTGCAATGTAACTACAATTACATGTGCAATTAAGGAGACTTTTGCCTGCAAATGTTTACTATATCTTTGCCAAGACTTTGAACATATGTTATCCCATTTAGCTGGGCTCATCTCATAGTTAGCTTGGAAAGAAACATACATGGTTCATTTCTATACATTTTCATCTAATTAGGGTCTCACTATCCTTGGGAATCGGGGAGGGGGCTCCTCTGCTGGTCAGAGGGTAAACTGAACTTCTAACCATAATTTTAGCCTGGCCAATCTACAAGAGAGATGTTACTATGACAAGTACATTGCACCATTTGGCTGACATTACCTCATGTTACATCTTCTAAAAGTGCAGCCCCTGTGGGCTGGGGGATGTAGAACATGCCCAAGGTATTTTCCACCTGTCCTAAGAGGCCACTTAAGGGAAACCAAATCTGAAATTGAACCATACTTGAAAATAAATTTAAACTTTGAACTTGTTTTTGAGTTGTTTGACACTATATAACACGTTCGTGTTGGTGTGTCGTTAAATCTCATCTAACTGATTATCTTTCAAAAATGCACCTATTTTAGGTTCAGGGTAAAAAGGTATGTACACAAAAGGGGCATCAATCAGTTTGAAAGAAATCACCATGAGCTCACATTAAACAGAGTAGAAGACTTTCATTGGCACTGTCATAAAAAATCAATTTTAACAAAGGCATGCCACCAACCACTTTTTTGGTTTTGAGATTGAAAGAATTCTAGGTTACTCATGTAATTTTGAGACAAACCCAGGACAAGTGATCAAAAACTGATTTTTTTTTTTCATTTTCTGGGTGGGGGGGGGGGTGGGGGGAAACAAGAGAGTAATATGTGGCAATTTGTCATTCCATAACGTTTACAATGGTATTACGTATAAATTTGTTTGTTATCCATATGCAAGTCCTTGCATAAGAATTCCCAAGACCTTGCATAAAGATAAGACGACCCCTTTTCCGTCTCCCTAGCTCTTCTCCTACCCTGAAAAAAGTAAAGGAAACAGTAAGAAAAAGAAAGCTTTAAAACTTTGAACCCTTTGTGAAAATGACTGTCACAGCCACTTTCAATTTAAATACAAAGAGACTCTACTGCACTCTTCTTACTTGTGTTCACTCCTTTTCTTTAAACATACAAACATAGTTCACCTGTTTTGCTTATACAGCTCATGTTATCAAAATTATGCAAATTACATCCTTCACTGTATTTAACTACTCAGAATGATTCCTTTTAAGGATGAAAAGTGAACTTCGAGGAGTCTAGCTATCTATGTAAAGACTATACAGAATGTGCATGCATAATGTAGCTACCTGTACACAGTTGGAAATGTTGGACGATGAAGGAATTGATAAAAAATGTACAATAGGTTATCATGAGAGAAATCTGCAACAGACATTGCAACTGTCTCCCACGCCTCAGGGTGGGGAAATTGCATGTGATACTTTTTCCTGCCAAGTAAAGAATGATGGGGTTCCCTTTGCCCTATGTCTACCCCATAACATTGCTAACTGAAAGTTACTGCAGGTAAATGGGGTTACATAATGTAAATAGGAGGTTGGAAGGATGATATAGATCTGCAACAGGGCTTAGGCAGGAAAAAAAGACACAATTTATTCAAAATCAGTGATACAGAACAGACTTCACAAAAAACAAATCTTATAAGAACAATACTATTCTGTGTAAAGATAATTACATGAAAAAGAAAGATAAGAGTAAATTGTTTTGACTAATAACCTAACAGACCTATAAAAATAATCAAAATATTTGAGCTGTAAACAGACCCATGGGTAAATTCATAAAAAACATGTAAGTTCATTTAAAAAAAGGTTGTGAAACTAGGACCAGGGAGGGGGTTGTAAAAGACAAAAGTCATACAATTTTGAAGAAACTGCATAAAAATGTCATTTTATCTTTGTAACTAGATCTGAGGAAGATAACCTTCTTAACTAATTCACACAGTTATAACAGCTTTAAAGGGCAAGAACAGTTGCACAAAACTCATTTTGAAGTAACAGCAAAATCCTACAACTTGCTTCTTATTTCTCTTCGAAGTATTTTTCAAAATCTTTTAGGACTGTAGCATTGCATGTTCGAGGTAAGACAAGCAGTAAATTTCACATCTGAGGTAAAAAACACTGTCACATGACTCTCAAGAGCCAATCATGAAACAGGAAAGTCTTCTACTCTACTTCAAGTTGGAGTGACTCCTTTTCTTTGGTTAATAGCTGGTACCACAGATCTTACAAAAAAAGAGGAATACACATCATGAGGTGCATTGAAACAGGAAGGTGGAGGAGATGGAGAAATGTCAACCAAATCCATCAGACAATGTGCACTTCAGAATAGTTTAATGTTCCTCCAGGAGCAAAAGACTGCTTGTTTGGTCTAATGGTTAGAGCATCCCTCTCTCACATGGAAGGCCAGGGTACGCTTCCAAGGTCGCCTCATACCAAAGACTCTAAAAAAGGAATCTACTACTGCCATTGTGCGTGATGCTCCACATAAGCAATGGAGTAGGGAAAACAAGCCAGTAAGCTGCAACTGGAAAAAGGCCGTGGCCAGCTCAACTTGAACCAATAGGTTGGAAACTGGGCCGTAAAACTCTAACTAACTAACGAATGAACGAACGAATGAACGAACGAATGAACGAACGAACTAACTAACTAACTAACTAACTAACTAACTCAAGGAGCAAAATTTGATTGACAGGTCTCTTTGTTCTTATTGACTGCCTTTTGTTGATCCTCCTTTTCGATAATGATCTCCAAGTTCTTTCAAATTCCAGTAATTCTTTAACAAAGACCATTGTCAAGATACTGCTTTGATCTTTATGTGCTTATCTGTATCTGAATTGTTTTGATTGAAAAGAATGTTTAGTCACTTTTAAGTTGACCAATTCCAATTTCATTCTAATTTCTTCATTAAAGAAAGGATCTACTTGTTTAAAAACCAACGGGATCCTAAATATTCATGATGATATTTTAGGCAATTCCAGTCTGTTCATGAAACAGCAATAAGGGTATTAAAAGGTAACAAAGAAATAAATTGTATCCTTTTAAAATGTTACACCTGGCAGCACTCTGTTTAATTAATGTTGCTCTCTTCGACAGTTGGTAATGTGATGCTAAGGAGGGAAACAATTCTCTGGAGCTTTCTCAGTTGTAGCAAATGACCATAACAGTTGTCTCTTTTGCCTGATCTCTACAGTTCAATGAAATTTTGTGTCAGCTATGGACCTAGTTCAAAAGAGGACCACTGATTGTTCATTTCTCCATTCCTTCCAGCTCCCCGCTTGAAATAAAACGAAAAGTATTTAAGATGACATGCAACTCCACTAACCTCCTAAGATAATCCTTAAATGTGTGACACACCTTGATAATTCATAGAAACCTCGGCATCATGCATAACTGAAAAAATTCCAGCTTAAATTAAACAAAGAAAGCATATCTAAGGACAGATTATCCTATTCCAGAAATCACTGGGAAGGCAAGATTCTTACTTTTGGGTGGTGATCTGGAGATGTTTTTGTTCCATTACAGTAACTTCTCAGAAGTTAATTAGAATGGGGAGAGGGGGTACAACCAATACTGTCTGCTGCAATATCTTGGCAAAATTGTCAAACTGCCATAGTCTACTCTGTTTAAATTGCTCAAAGCCATATTCTGCAGGCAGGTAAAACTATAAGTACTTTATATTGGGTTTTAATTATGCCAAAAAATATAAACTGTAGAACATGCTACAAGAGCCTATAGTTATTTTAAATGCTCAAGACCAGTTTTGCAGACAAATTTTAGGTTCAATTTTCTCAAGGCCATATCTGAAGACATAGCTTGGGTAGCCTATACTGGGTTTAATTCCACAGGCCATATTCTGCAGAGAAAATTATGTCACATGACATGATCTTAAAGGTAAGGAGCAAACTTATTTTGAAGAAAAAGCTAAATAATTCAATTTTCATCCTATTTCTCTTCAAAGTATCTTTAATTACATTTTATGACTTTACGATTGCATCTTCAAGGTAAACTAAGCAGTTATTTCTAGTAAATTTCACACTTGAAGAGAAAAAAACATTGTCACATGATCCCCAACAGCCAATCATGAAACTGGACAGTCTACTACACTTCTTCAATTTGGGATGACTGCTCCTGTCCTTTAAATGCAACTGGTACTTAAATGCATGCAACATGACTGCCTACACGACATTGAGGTAGAAGTGACAAGCCATTACTGGCCATACCATCTGGGTGAAGCTGTGTTTTATTCACATTGAAATTATCAAGACACAAATAGCAATGCCCTTCACATATTTCTACAGAAATTGTTCAGCCATGTATGTAATTATGTAAATTTCCAGAGTCCAGCTGACACTGCTGTTCTTATATCTCTAGCTTAAGTCACTCATTCTAAAACTAACAGTGATCTTATAAAGGTGTTGCAGGCATTGTGCACATCAAGCCAAATAAGTAGCTCTGCTGTATACTGGAGGTGTGAAGAAGACATGCTGTGACACTGCTTCTTGACAACGCAACATAGACACCCCAGCAGATCAAAGGCAGTGTGGGGTGAAACTGGTATCTGCAGAGTTTGTGACATGACCTGTGCCGTCAAATGAGCTATACTTTCACTATGTTCACACTGTGTGACAAGCAATTAACACCTGCTTGACTGGCCTGTTAGCTAACCCAAATGCTATGTAACATTTTGTGTATTTTAATATACCTGTTACTGTCAATAAATTAATCAGATGTGGAACATAACTACATCAAGTGTGTGAGTAGATCGTTCATTTCTTCCTTGAAGTGATAAGAGGTGATCAGGCAGAGAAGGAGGATGTAGGCCTGAGGAGTATGGCACACCAAAAGGCTCACCAAATATGATGATGTTCTAAACATACACGATATGCGATGTAGTAAAAGTACACGTTCATGTACTAACTGCTTACGATCATGTACTGATTTCTTACGATCATGTACTGACATTTAGTACATGATCGTATGAAATCAGTACATGCACGTAAGCAAACAGTGCATGAACGTATGAAATCAGTACATGATCGTAAGCGGTTAGTACATGAATGTGTACTTTTACTACATCGCATATCGGTGAGCCTTTTGGCGGACTTCTGGTCCGCCGAAAGGCTCGCTCTGTATGGCGTGCTGAAGAGACAATAATAACATGATGATCTTACGTTTTTACACGTACAACGTGTGTTTTTAGATGTACAACGTGTTATTTTAGATGTACAACGTGTGATTTTACATGTACATCGTAACAATTTAGTACATGATGGTGTAAATTTACATCATGATCGTATGAAGTTAGTACATCATCGTATATTTTTGGAACATGAACGTGTAATTTTAGTACATGAACGTGTATTTTTAGAACATCATCATATTTGGTGAACCTTTTGGCGTGCCATAGAGGAGCAGGAGGATGTAAGGAGCCCAGTTCTGTGACATGTTTCAATTCAGTTGTAATTCAACTGTCAGTTCAAATATAAATCAAAGTACAGTTGTAAGCAAAACTTGAATTCTGAGTTTGCCAGAGTGATCACATGTACCACCAAATCACAATGATCACAATGATCCTTGGCTATAGACCAATGTTGATGCGTAATGCAAATGACCAAAAGGGGAATAAGACTAAACATTGCCATCAGATTTTCATTTGTACTCCCAATTGCTTCATGATCTAAAAAGCATACCCAAATAGAGTGTAATACAGAGAACAAGACAAGCAGGTTGTAATGAGATTCCAACAGTCAAATTAATTAACATCCCTAAGCAGCTGGCAATATTAAGGCAAGGGACAAATTTCTCGATTTGCTGTTCAACATGCAGCAGACAACTTACAGGTACCAGGCTTGAACTTACTTCCTAACACTTGTTCAGTCTTTTGAGCTGTAAAGAACAACGCATAAAAGAGATTAGTGTCAGCAACTATTAGGGCTCAAAGAAAAAGGTTCTTGATGGATCTCCATCTAGTGACACCTCGCTGTACCAACCTCCCTGTACCAACCTAACTTCATTTTTAAAATCCTCATCTTACCTAGTGGCATAATGAAAGGCAGATGCAAATGTCCTATGATACGAATGTGACACTTTGCAACAAAAAAAGAAAACTGTAAGGGTGTGGTGAATATTTACTTCAACAGATAAATATGAGCATCACATGACTATAATTATGTGACATATTGATAAGGGGGAATCTATGCCACCCATTGTGCTACTAGTCATCTGTTCTGGAATGTTGGATTAACATGCTCTGAGGAGGCTTTTTATTTAAAACAGACATACATAGCAAACATTAACAGATGATTAAAAAAATGTCAAACAACACAGATAAATTACCATTTTACATCATTATATGTGCATAGCTAACAAGCCAGTTCACAATTGTTAAGATTTTGACAAGTCTTTTTACGTCACAACAGCCAGTAAAACATTCCAATGAATTTTCATAAAAGAACTTTAATTTTCAATTGAGGAAAAAATTTACTGTTATGTTTTGAGTTTTTTTTTTGTTTGCTTGGTTTGGTTGAGTAAACAAAACCAATAAAAAAATTGTCACCTTGAACTATAGAAATTAAAAATAGCCAGTGACACAAAAGGTAAACATGGTATCCACACCAAACTTTTGCGCAATTTCAAGGTCTACCTTTTGTATCTCCTCTCTTCACTTACGAGAATGATAAATGAAGGGTCATTGGAGCATGCGACTAATTTACTTTTAGCTTAAAAGATCGACAGCTGAGCGTAAAGGCCAACATGCATTAAAGTCAAAAACTGTGTGTGGAAAATTTGATTACACGAAATGTGGTAGTAAATGATGGCCTTGGAACCAGAGACTTTATGAAGCTATTAAAATAGTTAAGTGATAGAATGTGTGGGGATACTGGTGATGATATGTTACATCAGATAGTTTGCAGAACCTCTTGCATGATGGATGAGGACACATATGTTGGGAGAAGCAGACAAGGAGAATTGTTTTTTCCCTTCCTACATTGAAAGGGAAGAAACAATTCCCCCACCCCACCCCCATGAAAATTTAACACTCTAGTAATCTATCATGTTTCATAAATGGTTTTTCAGAATCATGTGACAGCATTATGTGACAACATTATTGAAGTTTTAAATTTATAGGGGAGAGGGGAGGGGGGATCGAGAGGGACTCACTCATTGCTTCACCTTAGATATGCAATATTAACATCTTGAAATGTGAAAAAGGTAGTGGATGAGAAATTATTAGTGAGAATTATTGTATCCCTTTGTCTGCATTTCAAAATAAGCTCTTTCAGTTTAAGGGATGACATCGTACCAGTGTGGACAGGTATACCAAAACTCCCTGGTTTGGATTTACAAGCCTTGATACTTAGCTCCTGTTTACATGTAATCACTACTTTCTCATGTGACTGAAGTTAATCCCTGATAAACCATAGCAGCAATGTGGAATACAGGTAAGCTAGGACAGATGGGGCTTGGGTGCCCTCACTGGAAAGCAAAACCCCCATGGTGTGAATTTTAAATAGCATCACAGAATAAAAGCTTCTCAAAACTGGATTATATATTTCACACATGTGCTCAACTTAAAATATTCAGTGGGCATGTTTCTCACCTATTTTTTTTCTAACACTAATTACACTCTGTATAAGTCCAATGACGATTTGGAAAAAAAAAAGCTCAGAGCTACTCCGGAGTGATATACCTTAAAGTTTACAATAATGTCTTCCAGGTAACTCTATTTAAGATTTTCATTCCCTAGCTCCAAGCAAAATCTACTAGAATTTAAGAATTCATAGGCTCTAAAACACTTAGAAATGTCAAACACATCACTAGTGAACAGGTCAAGTCTTTCTTGGTCCTGTAATTAGTGCACTAGCAGTTACTAATATGGCATAGATGTAAATTGAGATATCAATGAATTGCAATTATGATCCTGAAGGAAATTCAATTTAATTAGAGTGAGGGAGACATTTTCTCTATAGAAATTATAGCTTAGGAAAGTCACTGAGATTTGAACCATTTGTTACCATCACTTTAATACTTATACTGCTTACTTCCATCGGGAATATTGGCCAAACCATTCCTGACAAAATGCCCTTTTCTCTGTTTCAAGGCATGTCTATACCGTGTTCCCACTTGATCCAGCCAGATGTATCTTGATCTAAATCATTAATTACCTTGATCCAGATTTGTGATCCTATTTGAGTGGGTGAGGTTGATCATCTTGCAGTATGAATACAATGAGGAAGTGCAAAAAGGTCACAAATGTTTAAAACTCGCATTGCATACTACACATAATAAAAATAAATACATGTGGAGATCCAGGATCACTGCCTGGATCTACCAATTGTGTTCCCATTACAAACTTTGATCCTGATCTTGAGTTAGTGTTGCTTATCTGTGTAACCATTAGAGTTTTATCAACTGAGATATGTAGTTCAAGATCCACCTCCCTGGATCAAGTGGGGATGCGACTTATGATAGCAGCTAGTGTTCAGTGATGAATTTGATCACTAACATCTATGCCTCATTGCAATGCCAAAACATACCCCACTAACTTTATCTATCTCACAAATAGCAAAAGAGACAGGTTCCCTGATAGATTTGGATTGATAATGGTCAACTAGGGAAGGTTAAAACTTGGTATAGATGAATCCATGCAGCTAGTAAACACTGACATTAAGGTCCTTCAGCTTTAAATCATCTTTATTCAATTGTCAATATATAATTAAATGCCCTCACATTCAGTGAAATTGAGGGTATCAAAGAGTATTTATAGTGTGTTTGTTTGTAAAGATACACCTGTCATCCATTACAATAGAAAAGAATGGGATAAACCCTTTGTTTCCCTGATCCGCACTTTGAAATTTTTCCTTCAAATTCTTTATTTTTCCTCAAATCATCCCCCCCCCCCAAGAATAAAAAATGAATGTCTTAGACTGCTGTTAATTTGTTTTGGTTAAGTGTCAGCACTGGACCCAAATTTTGTACATGTCCTATCCATGTCTTATCTTCATATAATAGTATATTTACAGCTTCATCCTCCTTGCTTAAAAATGTCATTTAATATTCCACCAAGCAGCTTTTATCAACTTTGCCCATGCTGACCTACAATGATGATTTATGGTCGAAGCACTTTAACAAAATGTAGACAAAACCTAGGTACCTCCCAGGATTATATACAGGAAACTTTGTACCTTTATTCAAATCCTTTCAGGTCAAAAACCTCTCAGTGATCTTATCTTTCAGTGAGGGCCCTTTTTTAGATGTATATTCATGTGTCTTATCTGCTAGCCTTGTTTGATTTTTAGCTTCTCAATACCTGACAAACAAGTCAGTTACTTAGTTACAGTAGTTGAACACCGATGTACTTTCAAGAGGGACGGTCAAGAAATCTCATAATGCTTTCGTCACTATCTCTTACACAGAATATAGTTTCTCAAGCCTACAAACAAACACATCCTCAACAGCGGAAACATCATAACACAAGCATGCTTTCGGAGTTGTTTCACCTTTTTGGACCCCTCACATATCGTTTCTCAAAGTTACGGAACAATGCTCATTAGTACTATGTTATGATGTGAAGGCTTATCACCGTTTTGAGCGAATAAAATGAAGGAAGAAATCATAAACCCAGAAAAGAAACTCTCATTAACAATGAAAAAATGGCTTGGTATAAATATAATGGGAATTTGTGGGATATTCCACATGAGATTTAGTTGACGTTACACATATTTTAAAATCTGACACAAACAAGTAATCAGCAAGGCAATGGCTTATTATTACATCAAAGAACTGACTAATTTTGACCACCTATGAAACGCATTTATATGCTTCGTACAATTTTCTTCATAATTTTAACCGTATGACTTATGCTCTATAGACAAATCTGATCAGCGCTTGTGTTTAGTGACTATAGGCAGCCATTAGTGGGGTCCATCAGCTTCAAATCATCATTTATTGTCTAAACATTTATCAAACCCTCACATACGTTGAAATTGAGGGAATCACAAGGCATATCAGTGTACAACCATCCATGGTTAAAGATAAGCAAAAAGATTGAAAAATTAAAAGGTGATAGACCTCAGTTATGGCCGACTAAAATCAGACCATCAATTGCTGTCTCGATTTGTGTATAGATACAAGCCTGAGGCAATTCTATGTTTGTAGGATAAAAAAAAAAATGAAAAAGACAAAATAGTGAATTTCTAAAATAATGAATTGTTGTTTCAAAATAAGTTAGGGAAACTGCTCTTGCTCTTGAGAGAATTTAGGTAATGTCCCTAAAACTTCCTGCATGAAGTCAACATGATTTATGGTATAGCAAATAGAGGTAATGAGGGACAAAACAGATGAAATTACTTGGAAGAATCCAAGTATGGATGGGAATGCAAAGAAAGAGCAAAATTTAGAATCAAAATATATCGCATGTATGGGGCTGCCCATTGAACAAAAGTGTAATGTCTGCAAAAGTCACTATCATTAAATTTGCAGGTTTTCTTGAGATGCTAGTTAACTTAAAGGGGCAAAAGTACCTGCCCCAAAGTTATTATAAAACAACAGCTAAATGCCACAAATTCCAACTCTTTCAAATATCTTCTTGATGTCTTTAAGGCCTTAAAATATGCATATTAAAGAACTAAAGAGTTCCTTTACCAAACCTTTAAAAATCAGGGAGGAAATAATGTCACATGATTCTCATCAAGAGCCATTCATGATGAATGACTAACACACTTATTCAAACTAGGGTGACTGCA
The DNA here is from genome assembly GCA_037179385.1 of Holothuria scabra. Taxonomy (NCBI): domain Eukaryota; kingdom Metazoa; phylum Echinodermata; class Holothuroidea; order Aspidochirotida; family Holothuriidae; genus Holothuria; species Holothuria scabra. The sequence continues at coordinate 23,298,621 of CM074192.1, read as the reverse complement.
ACATGCCCTTTAAATGAAATATGAACAATATTTCTTTCTCAAACTACGGAGTGACTAGATTTAATATGAAAATTTGTAACAACAGAAGGAAGTGTTTTAAACATTGTGAGGCCTGGAGGATTTCTCTGGACAACAGCAAAAACATTTAGGCATTCTGATTTTTTACTTCCCAAGAAAACAATTCCCATTTTTACTATTATTAGTTTGATTTTTCCTTATCTGGAATAGTTTAAAAAAAAATGTGGTGAGCAATTTAAGATAAAATATTGCTTTAACTCTTCCCAGTAAAACAAAAAATATATTGCTTTTACTCTTAAATTTCAAGTGAAAAGCCCTTATGAGAGAGTTCTACAATACCTAGCCCATGTGCTGCCTTATTAATGTATATCCTCACCCACTCGTACGACTTAAATAAAATTCAAACGTGAATCCACAAAGGTGTTGCACAAATGCCAAAAGTCATCAGCAGTAAGGGTGATTATGTTTGAACGCAGAAATTTTGACTTGTGTAGCATTATAAAGACATTTTTGGAAAGAATAAATTAAGCACCTGTGCATAAATCTGCTAACCAGGTAGCAAGCAATGTCAGGCTAAAAATTTCAGCAAAAACAGATTATAAAAGTGACATAGCTGTTTCCTGTTTGTTTCAAAATTAATGACAGAGAGATGAAAAGGGATTATGGCAGGAGCAATGAAAGACTATACAGTCAAACAGGATATGAATAATTTGATTTTGCATCAGTCAAAAAGTTTTTTATGTAAAATTTTAACAGTACTATCACAATGGACTGCCTATGTAACAGTCATCTAGTTTTGATGATCTTTAACTTTTTAAGAACTTTCAAAACTAACAAAGTTGGAATGTAATGACTAAATAGATTAAATAATACACTTTTGTCTACATTTTTTTTGAATGTCACATAGTAATCGGGAATAAGACTACAAAAGTTGTTGTCACTTAATGCTAACTAATACTCAAATCGATTTATGAGAAGAGTTCAGTATTTAATTTTGCAAAATTGAAGTAGCTAAAACAGTGTTCCTACCCTAAAATGAGTTCTAAGGCATGGGGGGAGGGGTTAGAACCCCCATGACCAAACCTTGCAATGCGAAAAACATCTAAAATAGGGGTGTTTTCCTCTCTATCATTAGACTTTTCCCTCATGTCATGCCCCTAATCCCCCAACCCCCCCCCCGACACCAAAACACCCCATGACACAATCCTGGCTATGCGCCTGGGTTCTAATCATTATGCTACAGGTTTGTTTCTGGTGTTATTTGAATAGTTACTATGGAAAGTTATTCCATAAAGTCTTTACTTTGAATTCTTCACAAATTAACTGCAGACTTAGAGATACGCTGAACTATTCTGTCATGTGAAATATCAATTCCCCCCCCCCACCAAAAAAAAAAGGGGGAAAATATAGAGAAAAGCGTTTCTGCTTTATTGACCTTAGAAAACCCTACACCTCAGCTCTTTGATGTAATAATGTGGAGCAAGAAAACTTGACGCAAAGGCTCAAATGTGTTTTAGGCCATGAAAAACTAGTGCATTTCTGATGGAAAACACAAAGTTGACCTCAACCTTCCGGCAACTGAATCTGCTTTCTATCAGATATAAATCCTGTCAGGTCAGAAGGTAAAAGGCCTCAATCTGATTTATTTCACGGATCACTTGCTCCTTAATTTGCAATCCTGGGCCCATAAATGAAACGAACTGAAAAATCTCTTAAACACTGCTGTGTGTCTCCTACAAATGAGTTCACACGATACTGAAGTGTATAGTGTTATTTAAGTGCAATACTTACCCTAGCTATTGATGAATGTCACTTCTGGCACAGCCCTGCATAGGTATGGTGGGATGCATGAGCATAGCCAGGATTGCACAATGGGAGGGGTATAAGGAGAGAGGAGTGGTTCTTCGGCTGTAAGGGAATACAAAAAAATATCTTCTTTGCATCCAGATGTCAGTAGTGCGCAATACAGTATTTGTGCCTCAAATAATAAAGTCTACAGTGATCACCAACTGCATGGTCAAGTGGTTATAGCATCAGACTTGCATTCCGCAGGTTGAGAGTTCAAGTCCAGGTCATGCCCAAGACTTTAAAACGGAACCTGATGCCATTGTGCTTGGTTCTCAGCATATTAAGCAATGGAGTAGGGAAAACGAGCCAGCTAGCCACAACTGGAAAAAAAGGCCATGGCCAGCTTGACTTGAACTAATTGGTTGGAAACTGGGGGGTAAAACTCCATCTAACCTAACCTAACCCACTGTCAAGCCATTTTGCTTTAAGACTGGGTTCTATTGGCATTTAACCTCAAGGCATCTGTTCTGGCTTCATTTCCTTTGTGACAGGGAAAGAATTATCTAGTGAGGAAAGCGGGTCTAATGCATATGTTATTTAGTCCAAAACATTTCTGTGGAAGCTGTTTGAGGTAAGAGTGATTAGACTAAGTCCCATATAAATCAGCCTAAGGTATATGGACCCCTAAGGAGTTGGTGAAATTTATGTGGAGATCTAGTGGACAAAGGGGTGAACAAAAGGTCCATAAGAATGAGCGTTCAAAAAAGCTGAAGTTTTTTAATGATGCAATAAAAGATAAAGTTACATTTAAACTTAACCACCTGTGGGGTGGGGGTTGTAGAATATGCCCACCTATTTTCCACCTGTCATAAGAGACAACTAAAGGGAAACCAAACTTAAACTTGAACCATACTTGAAAAAATTTAAACATTGAACTTTTTATTGAGTTGATTGACACTTTATAACACATTTGTGTGGCTATGCTGTTAAATCTCATCTAGCTACAACTAAACTTGGATTTGGTGAAAAATATGCAATTTACAGTCATCTCTGACAAAGAAATCCCAAATTTTCTTAACCTTATGCAGAACAAACTAATGTGTTTCTTAAAACTCACTGTTTGCAAATTCAATTTAAATGGAATATATACCAGTTGTGTGTGCTATGGGGACAGGGGGAGGGGGAGGAGGAGGGGGTATGGCTCCCAGCTATGTAAATAGTTAACAGAAAATCAACTGATATCTTGTTTGAAGCACTTTCTTCTGGCTTCCAATCATCTGGCCCAAGTTTATGATTGCCCAATGCTCATGTTTGTCTATTCAAAGGATTTAGTTTGGCAATTGAAAGGTAGAAGTTGGCTTTCAGAATCTAACTGAGCTATTCATCCATCTTATAAATGAAATGCATATCATTTTGAAAAAATCCTTTCAAGAGGCAAATCCTAAAGAGTGGCAGAAGATGCTACAAAATATTTCCAATGAATCATACAAAACTGGTACTTCTGTTACTATCAAACATTAGATCATAAACTTCTATGGAAGGAGTCTAAAATTCAAATTTCAAAAGACTTACATTTTATTACACTCTTAGCTGCCTTATACTTACTGAGTTCATTGAAAGTTTAAAGAGAAAGAAATTTATTTCAATGTTATAAAATGTATCAAAAGCATTAGAGTAAAATTGTACGAAGCAGCCCTAATGCAAATGACGCACAGCAAAGAAGCTGCTAAAATATCATACAGTATCATTACAATACCTGCATGCTTCAATGTAAATTATAGACTGCTCGGTGCCTCTGTGATAGCTACAGAAAAGTGAAAAAATGAGTGTGTGTGTTTACATGAGCTTCTGGGTTACTGGAACAAATCAGTAAATCTGGCTATAAAATAAACTAAAGCTATAAATGACAAAAGGCTAAAGAAAGGGAAATCAGCCTGGCAACTTGAAAAGATAAGAAAGAAAATGATGGAGAGGAAGAGAGATTTTTATGGAATGAATTGATATTACACAGTCTGTAAATATCATTTACTGTTGAACATTAAGAGAACAGAAATCCTGTGTCACGTGCCATGATCACACATATCATGCGCCACATGACAAACACAGCTTTTGACTGGGATCATGTTTCACTTCAAATTGCACTGTCAGGTGGCTGTTATAATGTTTTTTGTTTTAATGTCATTTTGTTCTGACATCTCATTGATACTACACCTTAGAGGTATGGTAAGGAGGTCAGGGTTTTGGCTCAGATTGTGGTACTGAATAGGGTTAAAACAAATCCATTCATATAAAATGAAAACATGAATCTGTTATCCAAAGTCACTTGCCACATTGGTGCTTGATATTAAGGCAGCTGGATTGGGGCTAGGATTCCTTCACATGATCTCACAAGTTTTTAACCAGTTCTTTACTTGGTAATGATTCATGAATTCAACAAACTTTTCAAAAGCTGTTAAGTTTTCTTCACACAGCAATGACAAACAGTCAAACTTAGAAAATCCCCACATCATACAAATAACTGCTTTATGAATTAGAACTTAAGATTAAATTTTCAATTTGGTCTCAAAAGGGACAAAAGCAGAATACTCTAGGTGCATGCTGAGTAATATGAGCTACTGCACTCTGCATTTTTTGTATTTGATGTCAAGTAAAGAGCTGTACCAATTGAAAATTTCGTTAAACTCTGGGTAAAATTGTAGTTTTTTGTGATGCAATTACTGCTCTCTTATTAATATCACATGATTTAAAATACCAAACTTTAAATCTGAAAGAGTCTGAAATGGATGTTTGACTGGTCACTAACTCTAAATGAGTAGATTCAGTTTTTCTCTGTATAAGATCAATATTAAATCAATAAGAGAGTGACTTGTAAGAGTTGCCAATAATTTAACAAGCAAATCTCAAACCATTTTTTCATTCAGGGTTCCCAAAATTTACAAAAAATTTGAAGGGGTAAAGTATAAGTGTACTTTTATGTTCAAAACCACTTTTATGCAATTTCAAGTGATTTGAAAAAAAAAAAAATGTTGATTTTCTTTTAAAAAACAAGTTTGATGCGATTGCCCACTGCCTTTAATAGATGTTTTACAATTAATGTGGGGTAGATGCTTATTCCCTTTATTAAAACTTCTTACCAGGGGGTAAGAAAAAACCTTATGGCAGTGTACACTCTCAACTCGATTTGAATGGCATGAGCTAGTAATAGTAAGTTCATGGGTAATTTTTGCCAATATTTATGAAATAAGCTCAGCCACTGGATTGAAATCAATTGGGAAAAAATTTAATTTTTCACTTTAATTCAGAAGTGATTTCTTCGGGATATGCAAGCTATGGACATTATGCTGGGGCAGAAATCGGCAGGCCCATACTAGCTACAATACTGTGTTAAACTTCCGAAAAGATGCTCAGAGGAAGAAAATGTTTTCAATATGCTTCAGAGGAACTAAACATGAACAGGCTGGTGTAAAACTTGCCTTTAATCTGTATGTGTACATATGTTGCAATCATTCTTTCAGTCACTTCAAATTGGCCTGAGGCCTATGTATTTATTTCTTCATCAGAGCTATCTTTTTATGCACAAGTACAATATTTTTTCTCTGCTTGTCTGCACTTTTGGCATCATATCAAGGATGATTTCTACATCTCCTGTAGACGTTTTTCTACTTCCACTTTAGTGGCAACTCGTATCATAAAAACCCAAAATGAGGAACTTCATACAAGAGTTGTTTGGTTAGACTAATATTACATGAGTTTTTGTTGTAAGTAAAAGATTTAGTGGGAATTTACATATTCCCACTAAATCTTCTTACAACAAAAAAGTGTACAGGGATGAGCCTGAGACTTAAAAAAAAAAGAGGAAATGGGCTGGAGACTTCTAAAGAAAGAGGAAATTGAGAGGCAGGCACCAAGGCTGGGGGTCCAAGGGAGAGCTTAAGGGCCCTTAAGGGCACTGATATCATTTTAATACAGACTTCTGATTGATAGAACTCTGAGGGCTGTTTGTATAAGTTTAATAGCTGAGATTTATGATACATTTATAAAAGAAACTTTTGGGGTATTTGACGCAAAAAAGAAATGAAGAAAAAAAAAGAGGAAATTTCCTCTTAAAAGAGGAAGTATCTCATGCCTGAGTGTATTAGGAAGTCAGACCCTGGGATACCACCCCCAATTATCTGAAGAGCAAACCAACCCTTACTTCATTTGTACAAAATTAAAATAGGCATATTCTCAATGATTATTAATGCTGTGCACTGTACTCCCCTTTGTTCTTCCTCTGGGTATGGTGGAGGTGTTTGCCTTTGCTTGTTATAGGAAGGGCTTATCTGCTTATCGGATGATTACGTATGTAATTGTTTGACAGCTTAGTGTCATGCCTTTTTTAAGGAGTGCACTCTCAAAAAGCCTTTGGCAGATAGTTGCACTTCCTTTCAGTCTGTTACAACCTTAAATCAATATGTTAAACTATGTCATTGTATATACTTGAGTGACAAAACAAATGAACCCCTTAGCATCACTTAGTTGCAGTAAGGTGGGATTACAAGTTTAATTAAAGGTTAGAGGTTAGTAGGGGGAGAAGTAGATCCCACAAACCTCCAATTCATCCAACCTTCATGACTCTTCTTGTCAATGTTTTTTTGAGGGGATGAAGCTTTTGCCAGGGTTTATTGTTAAGACTAAATGGGTTGATATTGGCAAGAGCTATTTCTTTTCAAGTTGTATTCTATTTTTAGGCATTTTAAAAATCTTCTTTTTTTTTCCTTTTAAAAAGACTTGTTGCAATTTGTTATGTAATGAGACTATTTTTGTGACACATGGCACAGCTTTTTTGTTGTAGGCCTACAGTGTTACAAAAGTGTGATGATTGAAAATAAATTTGTGATACTTTCCGTTTCATTTTATGATGCAAATTGATAAACTGATAAATTTTGCAGTACACTGCTGTATACATGTAGTAAAAAATGATGTCTATTTTGTAACAGCATTCCTGCAATTTCTAGGGTGACGATATTCCTTACTTTTCAAGGCCTAAGTAAGGAAAGCATGTCCTTCCCTCTTGACATTTTACAAAAATTACATAAAATTTGAGTTGAATATAGTAATGAATACAGTTGCAGAGTTTGTTATTCAAGTGAGACCCATCAGAAAATTCACCAGCTTGAAACTGGGTGTAATGACTTGACCGATAGTGTCATGACTTGGCTGATTTTTTAACGACAGAAATTCGCAAATAACAAACTGACCTTGAGATTTCTATCAAGTATTCACAGCCCAAACAATGACTAGATATGTACCTCACTGCTGAAAATATCTAGAAATAATGCTTGCTTGTAATTATCAACATGTTCTTTGTTAATTTTGGAACATGAGGTACTTAATATGTTTTTGTCTCAAACACCAATAATTTGACAGATTTGTCTCGAAATTTTAAATTTATTCCTGCATTTTTTAATTTCATTTTCGTGTATAACTTAACCAGGGTTCGTAGCCCTTCATGGATTCAAAATTCAAGGACTTTTCAAGACCTCTTAAAAACTTTTCAAGTACTATATAGAGCGACTTTCACTCGGAAATTTCACTGAGATCAATCAAGCGCATGTGCATCTAAACTCGTACTTCCAGGTATCAGCTGTAATTTGCTTTGATGTTCAAACCATCAAACTGAAAATGGAAGCAGGGTCATGTACTGCATAACGCTGGGATGTCTTCAAATACTGTATGCATGAACATACTTTACTTGAAAATAAACATAAACAAAATCCATCAAAGATAACAATGCATACAGCGTGGCCAGTAGATCACCGGTTGCACGCGAAGACCAATTTGTGACAGAGCCTAAATGTTATAATGTTCCGTTTTGTTAAAATTCCCTTTGAAATATTCTGTTTGCATTTTTTCAATTACGAGTCCCTTTGATTTTTTCTCTTCAGCTAGTATGAATAATGGAAAATTCCGATTTCATAAAATGAAAATAGCCTCAGACTGTATAGCTGGTTTTGTACCTGACGTGCCACCATCGTATGTGCATGGCAAGCTGATGCAAACACAAGCCTACGAAGTAGCCTACTAGTGTGGTGCACGAGTAACATTTGCCTGCCATGCAGGGCAGCTCACTAGTGTTCGACAGATTATGCTATAATTGATAATACCCGATTATTCAATTTAACAATCGGACCTGATTCCCAGTTACAGATCACCGATTACTGGAAAGAGGGAAGTAACATGTTTGTCACTTTAGTACGTGCCCCTTGCTTCGTGCATATCGTATTATCATAACCAGTTCAGGATGGAAAATATTGGGAATATTTCTGGATATCATTTTTGTAGGCGAAATATTTTCACTTTAAAAGTGGAGATACAAATCCACCCTTAATACAGTACAATTGTTTGCAGTAGATATCACATGCCCTTTGATAATTTAGTTCTAATGCCAACATCATGCTCTGTCTAGTTTTCCTCCCCCAATCATGTCGGAAAATTGCATTCTTTTACTGTACTGGGTTGTAGTTGCGTTAATGCACTTTAGCTACTCTCCTGTTTTAACGAACCTCATGTAAAGCAATCATGATAATCTTAGCAGTTCTGGGCACCTATACAACGTATCTCATGGTTCTTTTCCGATATAAATATCCCCGTATATTTTTAGCAGTTCTCGTCCAAAACTTCCGTCTTGTTTAAAAAGAATCTGCAACTGAAATGAACATAAGTCCGATCCCCGAAAAATCCACGTTCAGGGAGATCTGTGAAGCCGTTTCTAGGTGAATCTAGCACGGGGCTCGCCCGGCTTCGCTAGCCGGTATTACAAGGCGATCGTCATAACACAAACTAAACGGGAAAATTTGTCTCGGGACCGAGTATTTTCACACACTAAATCACATAGGCGAAGGCGCAAGTTGTGATTGGCTGCCTAGAATCAACGCAATTGAACCAATCACGAAGCAGGGGCTTATTTAAATTTTGCAATGGATCTTATGCACATGATGTCACCGAGCAAAATATGACGCCTTATTTGGCGGTAAAAACGGACACGCACGTAAGTGTAGTGCATGCGTAGGCCAAGAAGCTTGCTGCAAGAGACCACGTGCAATTACTGTTTTCGTTTGCAATGACGTCGTACGACAACATTGCTTAAGTCCTACTATAAACTAGAACTGCATTTGCTTGCAAATACGCAGAATTGTAGTGCGTGTTAGAGATGTCTTTTCAGTTAGTACAGTAGCCCAGTTTTTATTTGAACTTTAGGATTTGTTCATGGCGGGAAGAGGGGTTGTTGTTTCTTTTTGACCACTCCTCTCAACCCTATTTCTTGATAGTACAAAGATGGACCACTTGTCTCCCAGCTCCTTGGCTGGACGCATAAAGAAATCATAGAAGAGTAACCAATGATGGAGTAAATCCGGACCTTCTATGCTAATAGTCAGTCACTAGCTTTATTTTGAAGCATATTTGCCAACAATGAAGCAAGTGCTGAGTAGTCCTTGAACAAGACCGTGTACTGCGCTTAACGGTAGGACCTACTCCGTATACAGTCTAGTGTGGAGTAAAATGAAGTGGACGAAGCATAGTCCCGTGCAAGGACTCGTGCTGAGTAGCCTACTGTACTTAGCCATACGTTATGCTCTGTTGTGTTGCTTACTCCTGCCTGAAATGGTTTTATCGGTTCCCGACTCCTCTTTCACCATTCTTTATGTTAAATAATGACGCCCTCTCAAGCTCTCTGACTGCACCGCTGCATGCATATGACAACTGTCTCGTGGAAGGCCGAATAACTGTCGACGCTGTGTGTTTTAACATCCGTGTTTCGTTAATTCGCAATGCATGCTACATGCATGCTGTCAAAACGTTTCGGTCAGACTGCTGTCAAAATAGCTTCTGCTTTTACCACTGAAATAAAGCATGATAACAGAACTACAGCACAAGTCGCTTAATCCAATGCAGTAAAGCCAATTCGTTCCGTACAGGGAATTGGCAATACCCTGCTCCGTAGTAGCTAGATGAAGATACTGTACAGTAACGTCTTGATACTGTTCAACGATAGCGGACGCAATGGCGCCGTGTTACGTATACCAATTTGGAATCAGGGATTGATTCTCCAGGCTTATCACTTCAGTGTGAAAAGGCCGAACCACATTACATCGCGTTTTCTGGAAATTTATCCGCAATGCTCTTTCATGAAGCTAACTCCTTAAATCAGCCTTGTAAGTGTAGTATTTGCTTTTCTGAAATTGATTTTTGTTTAAAGACGGCCACAGATTGCACTTACTGCTATTGTTAAAGGGTAGAGCATGGATATTTGTACGAACTAAGTTACGGTACGCGCAGGGAAATGAGTTGTGGGCCATAACAGGCTTCACAAAAGAAATTGTCAGTCGGCCAGTAAATGCCAATATTGTAGTGCGGCGCACTACAATAATAACATTACGGAAGGAATGCTGGGAATGACTTAATTTATGCAAGATAATAGGTGCGTTCGTTTTAGCGGCTCGAGCCGGCTCAACTGGCTCAGCCAACGATTGATCTTTCTGAAAAGTGATCTTAATGTCATCAAAACGTCACAATTTGAGCCGGCCAAAACGACCAGCCCTCCGAGGTGTTCTTGTTGAGCCGGTGACGTATTTTACGTCATATTTCGTCCAGTCAAAAAACTAGTTGGGCCAGTTGAGCCGACTCGAGCCGCTAAATCGAACGTACCTAATAACCACCGAACTTCACAAGATTCTAGGTGCGAAGTGTACAAAACGTGCACAGATATGTATGGAAAGCTTGTGGATTGGAAAACTGAAACGGCAAAACACTGCAGCTAGATAGTCTGTACTATGTATTTTTTGCTGAACAGTTGGTACCGCAATTACGCGGTGCTTTCTGCAAGACAGGGAAAACACCTTGAATGCACTTGTAAATCGAATTCCAAGTAATACTACCATTTTATAGCAGAAAACTTAAACATCAAACGATCATTCCCATGGCAGGGGTAAAATTTATACGTTTGTGATTATCAATGCATCCTGTTTTAGCGGGAAGTTAAAGGATTGGGTATTTACGGGAATTTTAACGAAATAAAGAGCAAGTTTCAAGTTTATTTAGCCCCTTTTTCCAGTTTGCAAATAATAGGTGGTAGTGATCGGTTGAATGGCAGAATTGCGGCTTATTTACCGATAACGGAATAATCGGCCCGATGCCGATTACTTAACCGATGATCGGTCGAACACTATACATCTCACCTGGAAGTACGAGCCATGCTGTTTGAACCAAGTACCGTTTACGTACGTTCGGCCTCAGTTTTTAGTGCTCAACATACTAATCTTACGGTACCCATACCGAATGCGGCAGCTAGCACTATTGGTCAAGCTTAACAAAGACACTGGAGGCCCAATATTCCAGCCGCTGGGATAAAAATGTTTTCTTTTCGACTAGTTGACATGAATTTTGTTTATGTTGGGATGAGTTACAGCTCATGCAGGCATTTACCCCCCCCCCCCCCCAATTAATTCAGAGTTCTACGGATTTCCTGCATCATCAAAATCATGCAAATGTGAAAGTTGTCATATCAGTTGACATGTTATGTACGAGCACTGCGCAATACAATATTGCAGTACATGGATTACGTCCTGTCGTAATCTCTTAACATTAAGGACCTAAGGTTAACATTTGCCAAATGGTTATGCACACAAAGCAGGGACTAACAATATGATAGGCTGTAATGCCGATGGAAGAAGCTGGTTCTGCCTGCCGCAATGATACTCCTGCCATAAGCAAACGGCTAAGACTTTAGCAAACCTGATTGATCAAAGTTACGGCCATTAATTATGAAATCTTGTAAGAAATAAAACATACACAGACAAATTTTACACTCCAAAACTTTTTTCAAGGACATTTTCAGGACTTCATGACCTCATTTTTAAATTTAAGGACATTTCCAGGACTTTTCAAGGCTCACAAAAATTCAAGGACTTTTCAAGGTTTTCAAGGACCGCTACGAACCCTGTTAACTTAATCTGAACTGATTTTTATAGTTTGAGATTCATTTGTCACCTAATTTAGCCACTGAATTTCTAGTCACAGTATACGTGGAAAAAACAAAGTAATCCTTCAGAATTTTCATGAAGGTGGATGTCCAGTATCTTATGGTTAACCACAAAAATGTGTCATTTCACTGCTGCATTTCAAAATCAAGGGTCAAAGTGTAAAATGTCCACTGTTCAAGGTGTGAAATTCTCTAATGCATACTTTTGCAAGTGAGAAAGGAGCAATGTCACTTTCTGAAAATTTCCATGAGTTTTACACAACTTCACATAATTTCTATGAATTTCAAGACTTCTCCACACCTTGAAATACTTTTTCAAATTTTTTACTGATGACATTTCCAGGTTTTCTTTGACTGGAACCCTGTTATAATTGTTTTATGAAAAATAAAACATCAATTTATGGTGTTGTAAGACACTTTTGCATACAATTCTTGTCACACATGGCATATGTGAGAGAAATAAGCTCAAAGCTAGAAAAAATATGGTTCAACTTTCTAGGTTTGATCTCGCTAACAAAAGTAGGCTTCTTTTTTTGACCCTGGCATGTTAACTCTGACATTAAACTGAAGTGTTCTGACTGTCACTAAACAAAAATGACGAAAATTTGTAAAATAAATTGACAACTTTTACCAAAATATATCCACTTTGTTCTGGGAACAAACTGCAATGCCAAAATGTACAAGGAAATTATGATTGAGAGTGTTGCTGCGACTAGGTGATATGGACATTTAAGACAGTCCAATGGCTGCTAATGAACAAACAGTTCATAAAACATCCATCACTGAATATTTGTTTCCTTTCGCATACAGGTTAGCATCACTCAGTAATTTCTCAAAGTGGCATGCAATCTGCTTTCTAACAGTGTCCTGACAGGAAGAAAGGCATCAATCACAGCAAGATTTTTACTTCAAAGCAAAACAATATGTCCCCCGCTGATATACCCCTCCTCGATGGAATTTATTGATTGCAATACCTGTGTTTTGTCACCTAAAACATGGAAAGCCTTTAATATTGCAACTATGTTACATTCATCCCTAGAAATATCATATTCCTCTGCCCGTGAAGTAAACCTTTCATTCTATCCTGCAGAGATGTTTTACAACTCCCGCACAAAATTTAATGAGTGACAATATTCCATCTGTCAGGAGACACGACCGAGTGAGTTGATCTCACCTGGCTTTTTGACCTAGTGCAAGTAGTAATGGGCTTCATTGGTAAAGCTGATATGCAGGCTGTGGTGTATGGAAAACATCTCTTGGGAGATGCTTAACAAAAATACCTGCTTTTGGTCCTCTTAAAATTCAAAGCTTGGGGGGCCCATGAGGGTTTCAGGCTATGAATAATTGAAGGCTCTTGATGAAGTGCATCTGCACAGGAACAGCAATTTACACAGGTTGATAACATCGCAGGTAAATGATTTTATTGATAGTGGACATTGACCTTCGACGGACAATACAGCAAGGAGAATTAATTTTACCAGTGGGAGCAAAAATAAAATTAAACCACTCAGAACACATATGATCCCAGGTAAGGTTGTAAAGTGGGATTAGGAGGACAAATATGACAAAAGGTAAGAGTGGATCATAGCTTTGGATGAGGAAATGAAAGGTTTTAAGGGTCATGCTCAAAGGTAAATTATTTTATTGATAGTGGACAATATTCTTGAAAGAACAAAAGAGCAAAGGGCAAGGACAATTAATGTAACTGGTGATCTCATACATGTTGCATTTGCATTGCCCATACGAAGAAGATTGTCACTATCTTTTTTGATCATTTAAGATTTGAAAAAGCAAAACTTACATTTCAGAGGCAAGGAATCACTAAGCCTTTCAGTCACCTGGCTGCATGCTGGTTTGAGTCCCTGGTGGGATCCCTGCCATCTGTTTGAATCTATACATGTATCAAGTCCTCAGAATTTTATAAATTTGCAGTTGTTTGTTAAAAGTATTTTGTTTTTGTTGTTAATACATAAGGTCAGTCTTTTACTTTAAATCACTTAGCTTCAACCTGCTTTAAGTATGACCCCTAACACCTCACTCACTGTGATTCCAAACCAAGTTGACCAGTTTTCATATATGCCCTCTCTTAATCCCCTTTTATAACTGTGCCTGTCTGCCTGTGATCATGGTCATTCTGAGTGGCTAAATTTCACCACAACTAAATCTTTACAATAATATTTCTCAACCTGTTCCAAAAAAATTAAAAAAAAGTGAAAACTCTCTAAAGGGGAGGGGACCCCAAGTTAAAATATGAAACTAAGTTCCATGCATATGTGTCAGTTCAACACTGTTCAATGGTCAACTTAGTGACAACATTCTTAACCTTCTTCTGCCATGCGTGACTTTCATTTCAAGTACTTTTCTTAGTCACTTCTATGATTCCTAAGGCCTCATGGCCACTATGAATCAGGTCAAACTGCAGTAAGTCAGGGCCCACTGATGATACACGAATGTGAAAAGGAAAACCTGGGATCCATCACATTCAAGACTTTGAATGGGCCTCAGACTAAGTTGGCTGGGGCACATTAGAAATAAAATAAAATGTTTGCAGGAAACAGTTCAATTGATTTAGCTCTGGTCCACAGTACAAAAAAGCTGTTTTTATGCAACATAACATTGCTTTGTGCACAACACATGCCAGTTAAGGAGGGACCGTTTTTATCTTTCTGGCTTATTGTCAATAGAGAAAGGGGCTAATCAGGCAATGGCTCCAAGAGGCCTTGCATACTAAAATGTTTATAGACACAATATTATACACAATTTCATGATGGTATTTCTTGGCTAACACACTATGTGTCAGGCCCACAGACTTCCTATATATGGACAGAGCATTCTGCACGATAAATTGTCACGACTGTAAGTGTGAGAAAAAGTGCACCAAGATGGCCGTCTGCTATGTTTTTTTGTGAAAGTTTGGACTTGATCAAGTATATCACCACATTTTGCAAGAAAGTTGAAATATTTTTGAAAAATGGCAAGGCAAGGTCAAAATCCCTTCACTTATTGCAGGAATATGATATTTTTACCCATTCAAGTTTAACTTTTGCTTGAAATATTACAGAGTCGTCCTCAAATTCAGACGATTTATAAGTTCAGGGTGGCCATCTTGGTGCACCTTTTATGTCCCAGTTGGTGGCGACCAACTACAGATAACACGTACACGTTAAATGCTATGTCCATGTATATAAGTCGGTGGTCAGGCCTCATGACTTTCAAAGTGTTAGACCGTTTGACCGGTTGTTCAGGTGTTTGATTTTTGGTCTAGGTTTATTCTTTCCTTGGAAGGCATCGAGACCAACAGGCTCAGAGTATTAAGACTATTTCTAAAAAAGGGCATCAGGGCAATTGAAAAAAAAAAAATGTGTTTAATAGTACAATATCCCTAGCACACAGCAAGGGACAGAGTCAATACACTGAAGGGAACAGTGACAAATTTTGGCCAGACTTTTAAATGTTTTTTTCAGGGCAGCAGAGCAAAAATGGGATACACGAAGGCAGTGACCTCTGCAGCCTATGTGAATTTAAATTTGAGGTCTACACTGTGATTCTTGTGTATTTCAATCTGAGGACAAACTTCAAACCCCCCTAACTGAACACTGTCTGTTACACAAAATGTAATATATTCTCTCTAGGTTAGCACACTGTAAAATTAATGTAATTCAAAACTGAAGACCATTTGAATTGATCCACTGAACTCACAATATTCAGAGTCCCACTTCCTTCTTGCAAAGGACCCTGCACAAATATTCATCCATGTCATCATAAGCAAGGCTAAAATTTAGTAGTCTTATAATTCACTGTGATGAATACAAAAATCGAATAACCGTAGTCTCTCTTTGAGCTTGATCTATTGAAATTGAACAATTCACTTCATCTGCAGAACGTATTTCACGAACATTTTGTAAGTGGTACTGATACTTAGGTATGGACCACTGTTCATCATTGAATTGCTCCACTGATATAAAGAAAAATTCAGCATTTGAAATCAAGATAGATTCAGGGAATAATTTGAATGTTTAAAACTTGCATTGCAATTTTGTGTCTGGGTTCCTCAGTCTATCTCAAATTTATTAAAAACACAGACATTTTTATGCACAAAATTTGCACAAAAAATTTTGAATTTGTGGAGCAGTTTGTCCATTTTGTGTAGCAAAGTGGGATGCAATAACATACAATTTTTCCCCGATACTTGTTTCTTACAGTATGACAGAAACAGGACCATTGTTTGCCTATATCTTAATTTATAAAAAAAGAATATTTCTGTCAAACTAAATTGGCTTTAGGTTGTCTGATGGACAAATAAAAATTTCCTTAAAAATCCTGCATGTTATTGGATTCCCCATGTAAAAAGTGTATCTAGTGAGTAAAGATGAAAAAGTTTTTTGACTCTGGGGCTAAAGATAGGGATTATAGCCAGCTTTGCAGTAAAAATGTCCAATCTTTCATTTTGAAAAGGACAGTAACTCCAAAGCTAATTTAGCTGTCTCTGTAAATAATATGAAACTTTTTGAAAAAAAAATCTTGTGACTTTCACATCAGTTTATATCTGACAAATATTATAGAGAGACATAAAAACTGAAAAAGGGCATAACATGTAAATTTCATGAACTTTTTTAAAACTAAATTTGTTCAGAACTCGATAACCAGTTTTAGACAAAGCACAAATTAACGACTCTAAACATAAAAATACAAGACTTTTTGAAAGTCCCTAACTTCATGGTTTACCACCTCCCCCCCTCGCCCCCTCTTCCCACAAACACACATTCACAAGCAAAGAAAATTCCAGGTATGAAAACGACTGAATCAGTGACTTCTGCAGGCTGTAAGAACCCTAAAACGTAACAGAAAATCCTATAAGAAGCCATCCATAGGTGATGGTTCACCCTTTCTTTTGGCCTAAGATGTCCAACTGAAATTTCTACTAGTATCATTCACCTCCCAGGGTGAAGACCAGCTTTGCAAAGCACTTACCCAACTACGCTTTGTATACTAACTTGTAGACATGATCAGAGGCCTCTGAAATTTAGCCACCACAGCACATATTACTTTGCAGTTAAATAGCCTATTGTTTGATACAGCCTGGTTGACCATCTGGAGACTTGCTGAAGTTACTCAAACAGGTAATGGGCACTGTACTTGTGTAAGGCTGGTGGCAGATTTTGGTCAAGTCTGCCATGGCTTGCACCCCTCCCCCTTTCCACACACACTCTCTGAATATTATTCTGGCCACCTTGTTGACCTGCCACCCACTTTGCATGAGGACCTTGTCAAGTCACTGGTTTACCCTAACCCAAATAAATGTTACAGATAATTTAACATGAATCATAGGAGATTTGAAAAACAAACTGCAAAGTGGAAGCAATATGTCCATCAATCTTGGTACATTCCTTTATTTCCATGACTGAAAACATGGACGTTCATGACCTATAGGCCTCAAGGTATTATGCTGAGAAACAGTGATCTCGTTCAAAACTGGCATTTTACAACCTGTTTATTCCTATCTCTCTGACATGAACAAATGGAGATCTCCTTCAGGTATGTCGAAAGTGATCTATTTAAAGACAGCAGACTACAATTTTATGATGTTTCTTCAAGCATGAGTCGCCAAGCTTGGAATGGTCAACAACTCTTCTTTGAAACCTAATGTCATTTATGTTACAGTGCTGTATTCATGCTAACAAGAATACAAGCATGAACAAACCTTTCAAAAATTACACACATCTGTCTCAATCAACCCTATGTGAAGATAACCAGTATGTAATTTGCAAAATAGTAAAAAACCTAAGGAACTGACAAGCTGCATTGAATCAATGGCCCTCAGGATGAATGCAGTGGGCATATTCTGCACTATATACAGTAACTGCTCCATTTTAGTCACATATTCTAACCTACAGTAGTCACATCACTGTCATTTCCCAAAACTCCTCGGTTAAAATTTCACAAGACTCCAGTAGTTTAACAAGACCATTGTTCTCTATCGACAAAATACAGCAAGGGTCCCCAAACCAATTTTCCTTGACCTCTCTAATATCCATGGGAACGACTATGGTAAGATGAGTTCTTTCACTCACTATCTCTCGTATGGTTCATTGGGCCCCTAAACCTTCTGATTCCCTGGACATTGTCTACCCTGCCTGATCTGTGCTATGCCAGTGAGGGCGGTGTTACTTACCTCCTATTTATACTTGTTCTTTTTGTTGGCTATATTGATTGGTGGGACATTGCTTCCGTTTTCTTTGTCTCTGTCCGAATGTACACAATTGTTGTTTGTTTGTTTGTTTTTCCATTTGTTTGCTTGTTTTATTTCTGTTCAACAACAAAATGAATAACAATAAGTTAATTACAAAACAATTTCATAATTATGAAATTAAGCGAGGAAAAAGAAGTATAACACTGAGTTTTAATACTTACTGAAATTCAGCCTGAAATGGAAAAGGAGGGAGAAGAAGTTTAAAAAAAACTTCAATAAAACTCTCCCCCCAATTAAATTGAGCAGCATTTTGTCTCTCACTGTGATGTCACACACATATCATTACATCCTAAAGCTGCCAAATGCATGCATTCACAAAAGCCTTTTAAAATTTTAACCCTTTCTGCATTCTAGATATTATCTGACAACTCAAAGCCAAGCACACTAATCATTCACCTTAAGAACCGAATTCTTCAATATGCCCTGGATACAACAAATGGCACTTCAGCAACCACTAACTCAACTTCATTCAAAGCAATTGCTAAATGTTTACCATGATCTTTTCATCACAACCTGTGAACAAAAAACCAAAAAACAAAAAAAAGAAGAAAGAAAGAAATGGAATGTGTTAGTTAGCTGAGTTAGATGGGATTAAACGACACACCAACACAAATGTGTTATAAAGTGTTAGTCAGCTCAGTAAAAAGTTTAAAGTTTAAATCAATTTTCAAGTATGGTTCAAGGGCAAGTTTGGCTTCCCTTTAGTTGCCTCTTACGTCACGGGAGAAATACAGTGGGCACATTCTACAGGGGGCATGTGGAATATGCAGTCATTTCAAAGATTATAATCAAATACATAGAATTAATTACAAGTTCATGTTTAATCCCTCTAGGATGGGCGTGTTTACTCAATGGTGGCTAGCTACTATGATAGCCCCTCCCCCACAACCTGTCCAACCAAACTTGCCGGCTGGCATCCTTTTTTAGGTTCCTAAAACCCTGCTTTAACCCTTGCAGACCACTCATTTCCCTTTTACCAAAGTCCCTAGCTCTGCCATTGTCAGTGTATTGTTGCTGCATAACATATTTAAGTCAGTTGAAATTCTCCCAACCTATTTGCTTTCAGCCCCTCCAACCAATGTCTTAAAGGGCCAAGCCTCTCACCCCATACTACAATTTTGGAACCTGGGTACCCAAATTCTCAATTGGCTCAACTCTCAAGTTGATTGACAGCTAATTCAAACAATGCAGAGTGCCAAAGCTTATATTACACAGCATGAACGGTACTGAGAGTGTTTTGATAACATAAATTGAGTTTTTCTATGCTCACCGTGAAGCAATAAACTGAGATTGTGTCTGGATAAGGATGAATTTCAGACAATTGTGGGAGGGGCTTCAGTAAGAAGGTTAGGAGAATTGGTACTGTTTGGGATGAGAGAAATGGGCCTTTAAACTCAAGCACTCGGACACAATCTTAACTTATTTGCTTTCAGGGCATACTTTGATGGTGAGCCTTTAAAGGCCCTTAAGTCTGCTACCAAAATACTGCCAGTACATGATGTGTAATATGAGCTACTCTGCTTTTTTTTAATTTTATGTCAATCAAAGAGCTGTACCAATTGAGATATTCTGTAGACTACTGATAAAATTGTAGTTTAGGGTGACAAATGATATGGCCTTGAACACATAGCGTTACTGCTGTCCATGCACGTCACCATAATCACTTATCAAATTTTTCTTACCTGCCACATTCAAAATCTATGCAAATAAAGCAAATTTATTACCATGTAAAAGGCAATTTATATTTTGTCTGGAATGATTGTTATGCGATAAGCATCTTTAAAATGATCACACACGAAAATGTTAACTACAACAAGATCTTAGTGAACTTTAAGTACATGTTGCTAGCTCTGACCTTTGAAGCAGCAGATGCAGACGGAGCTGCAGACAAATTGCATGTGTAGGCTACTTTTAATTAAATAGAAGCTAACAGAAGACTGTGGGGTATAGGTTATATTGGGTTAAATGCAACATTTTCGAAAAGATAAACTTGGTGGGACCTTGCACTGCACATGGTGTTAATTTAATTGTAAAGACACAAAGCGGTATAGGGAACAAATAATTAAAAAGGGATTTTGAACTTATTTGGGGATGCTTTACAAGTCACAAAGGTCACAGGATTTATATTTAGAAAGACAGACTGTCTTTTATTACAGAGTATGGGTTAGGTAGGACAGGGTTTTATGCCTCAACTACTTATGGCCTTCTGGTGTGATCTAGTGCCACCCACAGTCTTTTTTTCCAATTGTGGGTCACTGGATTGTTATCCTTACTCAATTGCTTAGGGTAGAGTCATTTATCTAACCAGCCAGTACGGGCATGTGGCCAAAGGAAATACATAAGTGACTTGGCCATAACTGCCAGTTAGATAAATGACTCTGCCCTTATGCAGGGCATCAGGCACATTGAAAGTAGGTTCTATTTTTCAAGTCTCCGGTATGACCCAGCCTGGAATCAATCCCCAGACTTTCAAAGTGGGTAAGTTAGTTAGATGGAGTTTTATGGTCCAGTTTCCAACCTATTGGTTCAAGTCAAGCCGGCCATGGCCTTTTTTCCAGTTGTCACGGTGGCTCACTGGCTTGTTTTCCCTACTCCGTTGCTTTTGCCTAGCATCACGCACAAGAGCAGTAGGTTCCACTTTTAGAATCTTTGGTATGACTCGACCTGGGAATCCTAGAACCCAGGCCTTCCATGTGAGAGGCATATGCTCTTACTGTTAGGCCAGACATGCGGTCTCCTTCAAAGTGGGAGTCAAATGCTATAGTGACTAGATCACATACTTGTGTAGTATGGGTATAGTATGAAAAGATATTTCAAAATGAGGCGTCAAATAGTTTACCAGAAATTTATATCTGGCAAAGAATTTTTTCTTTAAAATGAGACTTTTTTAGTAGACAAACTTCTTTCATGAATGGTTATTGAAAACCATGTGACAACATTTTTCTCCGTCAATCTGGAATTCACAGTGACGAACTTGGTTTACGAGCCATGGCATGCAATATGTAGGTCCAGAAATATCATCAAAGACATTTGGAAAAGAAATACATAGAAATTTGGAAGATTTAGCTGATGTTAGTAAATAATTTCTGAGTGACTGATCATGCCCTTTAAAGGCAGTCAACTCTCACCAAAATGCAGAGTACTGGGCATAGTTCATATTACATAGCATGTACTGTATTGAGAGTGTTTTGATCACAATCATGGTCTTGCATACTCACCCTGAAACAATATATGAACCCTGAAACAATAAACTAAGATTGTGCCTAGATGAGGATGAGTTTTAGCTATAGCCTGAGACAGTTGTGGGAGGGAAGTTAAAGGGCAAGAGCAGTCATCCCAAATTGAAGTAGTGTAGTAGACTGTCCAGTTTCATGATTGGCTGTTGGGAGTCATGTGACAATGTTAATTTTTCTCTTCATATGTGAAATTTACCAGAAATAACTGCTTGGTTTACCTTGAATATGCAAAAAAGTAATGAAAGATACTTTGAAGAGAAATACGACTAAAATTGTGTTACTTAGTTGCTTCTTTAAAATAAGTTTTTTGGGGGGACTGCTCTTTACCTTTAAGTAACAGGAAATTTGGAACCGTGTTGGGTGAGAGGATTAGGCCTTTAATTCAACATTTCTTGCATGGGAGATTGAAGCAAGGGTGACCTGGTACAGGAGCACCCCACCCTGTAGTTTAGGAATGGAAATTTACTGTAAAGTGTTCAGCAGTACAGAACAGATATCTGTCCTTAAACGATAAGAAGTAGTTCCCAACATGTGTCAGGGGAGGAAGGAATACAGCAGGTGGAATTAAAGGAGGTACACTTAAAGAGGCTCATTGAGTTGATATCGATATTAATGAGAGTCTCAAAGGGTCACTATCACATAACAATGCTTATATAACAAGTCAAGTTTCAACTCCAAAAGTCCAAATATTATGAACCAACTCAATGAGCCTCTTTAAGTGAACTTTGTTGTAGTAATCTGAATCATTTGGAAAATAAAAAAGAAGTACAAACTTGACCTTTAGTACAACTATCTAGACAGAAAATCAGTCTGCTCAATTTCAATGAAAACTGTTACAAGAGTTTCAATGCCATTTCCCAAGTTTTAAAATTTAAACACTGAAAATTATAGATGTCTTAAAAACCTTCATTTTGCCATAAATCTCAATTATTTTCATGAATGCATCACCTATTATCTAAGTGTGTGGGTTGCCGGTTAATAGTTCTACCACCCCTAGGTACTGGTTATTTAGAATCCTGCATTCTCAGTGGTTAAAGGCTGACTGATTATTCTTGATCACATACATTAATTGAAATGATATGCACCAACCACTAGCAACCACGAGATGGAGCATTTATTTCGCCTGCTGTGCATACTATGACTGCACACCACAGACTTCCTATACATGGACAGAGCATACTGCACGATAGATTGTCGCTGCGGTATTGTGGGAAAAAGCGCACCAAGATGGCGGTCTGCTATGAGTTTGTGTGAAAGTTTGGACTTGCTCAAGTATATCCCCATATTTTCAAGAAAGTTCAAATATTTTTGAAAAATAGGAAGGTAAGGTTAAAGACATTTCACATATTGGTGTGGCTTTTTCAGCCCAGTCAGTGGCCACCATCTACTGATAGGACGTACACGTTACATGCTCTGTCCATGTAAGTCTGTGCTGCACAACTATTCATGCATTTTTGCCAAAATGTTCTTTAATTTTCTTCTAAAATTTATTTGTCTTGCTCTGAGCTGTCAATGCGATTTGCTGAAGCCAGATGAACAGTGACTACTATAATTTCAGAAAATGAACTGCAAACTGAAAATTGTCAGTTGTTTACAATTATTTCAATTGGGGGGGGGAGGCATTTCCCTTTAAGAAGCAGATGTATTCACTTAAATTTTTAAATTGTGTACTTGCTGCTTTACATTACAAAATTTGACCCCTTGAAACACTGGACACCTTTCTAAGACCCAAATTTCCAAAAAGAGCTGTACAGTGACATAATTTTGCAGTTAACCTTAAGATGCTGGGCATCCACCTTCAACAGATTCTTAAGGATTGATTTAAATTTCCACATATAATGTAACTAGAATCCAATTCAGTTTCTGAATTAGTTACCAAAGGAAACCTGAACCATGCAAATCAGTTCAGATTTAATGAAGTTTTGCACAAAAATAAGATTAAATATTACAGGTGTAAAATTAAAAACTCCAGACCAATTTGTCAAACTTTTGATACTTGGGATAAAAACAAACATATCAAATAGGTAGGCCTACTTCATGTTCCAAAATTAACGTTTGCAATTACAAACAAGCATTATTGCTTGATATCTTCAGCAGTAAGGTACACCCCAAGTCTTCCTTGGTGCTGTGAACACCCAGTAGAATTACCAAGGTCAGTTTGTTATTTGCCATTTTCTATCATTCAGGTATCAGCAAAGTCACAACCCTATCAACAAAGTCATGATGCCAAATTTTAAGGGCTTGATTTTTCTAATGATACTTTCACTTTCTACATGATAACAGCCCTGAATCCAACCTCTTATGCAACTACACTTTTAAAGCCAGATACAATCAGAGACATTGCAAATCCTGCTGCCCTTAGATATATGTTCTACATTCATCCTAGCACTGCTCTATAGCATTCATGATGACTTAAAACTATATCACAGCTTCGAAAGCTAACATTTTGCCTTGAGCATGAATACCATTTCAATATGTAGATCTAAATTTTGGGGGATTTCTTGGCTAACTTGCAAGGAAAGAAAGGACTAATAGACTGCACTCTGGCATATATTAATTTAAATGAAAAAAAAAAGGAATATGGAGATGATGCAATTATATCACACGCCAGGATTTTTGGCTATATGTTTGCAAACCCATTTATGTACATATTCATAAGTAAAAAAGCATTCTTGGATCGAGTGGAAGCAAAATATGTGGAGAAGAAAAATTACTCCAAATAAAAGGGAAAAAGCCATATTTCTCAATTTCTGCTTTGGTCTAATAATGAGTGAGTGCCCTCCATCTTATAAAGAACAAGTTCCAGTTCTTGTGACACACAATTCTTGCTTACACAATGATCTATATGGGTGTAACTGTTCAAGTTACCAAACATGTCTTGTCTGAAGTAGGGAAAGATGGAGAGAAGAAAAAGGTGTGCTATAAATACAATGCCATTGCATGGAAGGGTACGTACCATCCAATGATGTGCCAAAAGGTGTGCTATAAATACAATGCCATTGCATGGAAGGGTACGTACCATCCAATGATGTGCCAAAAGGTGTGCTATTAATACAATGCCATTGCATGGAAGGGTACGTACCATCCAATGATGTGCCAAAAGGTGTGCTATAAATACAATGCCATTGCATGGAAGGGTACGTACCATCCAATGATGTGCCAAAAGGTGTGCTATAAATACAATGCCATTGCATGGAAGGGTACGTACCATCCAATGATGTGCCAAAAGGTGTGCTATAAATACAATGCCATTGCATGGAAGGGTACGTACTGTACCATCCAATGATGTGCCAAAAGGTGTGCTATAAATACAATGCCATTGCATGGAAGGGTACGTACCATCCAATGATGTGCCAAAAGGTGTGCTATTAATACAATGCCATTGCATGGAAGGGTACGTACCATCCAATGATGTGCCAAAAGGTGTGCTATAAATACAATGCCATTGCATGGAAGGGTACGTACTGTACCATCCAATGATGTGCCAAAAGGTGTGCTATAAATACAATGCCATTGCATGGAAGGGTACGTACCATCCAATGATGTGCCAAAAGGTGTGCTATAAATACAATGCCATTGCATGGAAGGGTACGTACTGTACCATCCAATGATGTGCCAAAAGGTGTGCTATAAATACAATGCCATTGCATGGAAGGGTACATACCATCCAATGATGTGCCAAAAGGTGTGCTATAAATACAATGCCATTGCATGGAAGGGTACGTACTGTACCATCCAATGATGTGCCAAAAGGTGTGCTATAAATACAATGCCATTGCATGGAAGGGTACGTACCATCCAATGATGTGCCAAAAGGTGTGCTATAAATACAATGCCATTGCATGGAAGGGTACGTACTGTACCATCCAATGATGTGCCAAAAGGTGTGCTATAAATACAATGCCATTGCATGGAAGGGTACGTACCATCCAATGATGTGCCAAAAGGTGTGCTATAAATACAATGCCATTGCATGGAAGGGTACGTACTGTACCATCCAATGATGTGCCAAAAGGTGTGCTATAAATACAATGCCATTGCATGGAAGGGTACATACCATCCAATGATGTGCCAAAAGGTGTGCTATAAATACAATGCCATTGCATGGAAGGGTACGTACTGTACCATCCAATGATGTGCCAAAAGGTGTGCTATAAATACAATGCCATTGCATGGAAGGGTACGTACTGTACCATCCAATGATGTGCCAAAAGGTGTGCTATAAATACAATGCCATTGCATGGAAGGGTACGTACCATCCAATGATGTGCCAAAAGGTGTGCTATAAATACAATGCCATTGCATGGAAGGGTACGTACCATCCAATGATGTGCCAAAAGGTGTGCTATAAATACAATGCCATTGCATGGAAGGGTACGTACCATCCAATGATGTGCCAAAAGGTGTGCTATAAATACAATGCCATTGCATGGAAGGGTACATACCATCCAATGATGTGCCAAAAGGTGTGCTATAAATACAATGCCATTGCATGGAAGGGTACGTACCATCCAATGATGTGCCAAAAGGTGTGCTATAAATACAATGCCATTGCATGGAAGGGTACGTACCATCCAATGATGTGCCAAAAGGTGTGCTATAAATACAATGCCATTGCATGGAAGGGTACGTACTGTACCATCCAATGATGTGCCAAAAGGTGTGCTATAAATACAATGCCATTGCATGGAAGGGTACGTACTGTACCATCCAATGATGTGCCAAAAGGTGTGCTATAAATACAATGCCATTGCATGGAAGGGTACGTACCATCCAATGATGTGCCAAAAGGACTTGTGTCAGATAGATAGACTTATGGGCAAAAGTGAAGGGAGAGGTTTCTGTCAGGGTGGGAGGAGGAGAATGGCCTGCACAGGACTTTGAAGCAGATGAATAAATACCCTGGAATCACAGCACAATTTAAGTCCTGGATTTCCAAACTTTTCATTTTGTTTTCCTGAATTGCTCTCCCTTTCTCCCTCCAGGAATATGATTCTAACTTAATTTTCTATTCTTCGGAGAAAAGGAATATAGTTTGTGTTTATGTCAAGTCTAGATTCAAGATTTTTCAAGATTTTATCTGAAAAGCAATGTACTGTGAAATGCACACCACTGAGAACTATCAATTTTAATTTTATGTAAATGATATAGTCTTTTAGAAAAAGAAAGTACTTATTTATGTACATTGTAAGAAATGACCAAGGCAAACGGTCTGTTTGGTCTTCTACCCCTCTGGATTGTTTTAAAAAAATGTAAAAACAAGCTTTTATCAGACATAACATTTTGGCTTTCATGCTAGTCAAAGTATTGACGAATGTGATAAGCACTTGTGTTTAGTGAATGTAGACAGCCATTAGTGGGGTCCATTAGCTTTAAATCCTCTTAATTTATTGTCTACATGAATTTCAAAGCCTCATATTCAGTGAAATTGAAGGAATCAAGATACAATTTAGTGTACAACCATCCATGATACAGGTATTAGCAAGGAAATTGAATCTGATTAAAAGAATACAGACCCTCATTATGGACATCACATGCTGGCAGGATTTGTCTATAAAAAGAAGCAAATTTCCCTGTCATAATCATGTGGTGTCTGATAGCAACTCTGCAAATTAATGGAATATGCAACCAAGACCTGAGTTATAATGATGGTCATTTGAAGACAAGCAAAATAGTACAATATGCTGTCCATCAGGCCACTAAAACCATTACCACCATGACAACAGTTTTGCTTCTTTTTATTTTAAAAAGAATGCTATTTTAAAAGAATTATGTATAGAAAACACAACCTACTGGAATCTACCTACTCCTTTACTGTTCGTGTTGACAATTTTCTGCAACAGGCTCTGGGATACTTATTTTTGCAACAATTATATCTGCCCCCTTCACAACATCATGTTCATTGGACTGCACAGTGATTTTAAGATAACTCTGTGTATACTTTGAAGCCATTTACAAAAAGCCATTGGAATTATTTCAGTATCTTATAGGGTTTTCAAGATACCTCTTAAAAGTTTGAATGTTTCTGGAGCAACTTGTTTGTGCAAAAATAATGATGTGGAGGGTTAGGCAGTGTGGACATTTCCATTGCTAACCCTTTATTAATTATCTTCTAATTTATACTCATCAGATAAGTTATGGTTTAGTATTTTTATTGACCTCAAGTTTGTTTATGTTGAAGTGTAAATTACCAATTTTCCTCTAAAATGGATAATTTTTGATGGATTTTGATGGAAATTTGTGGCTTTTATCCAGGTTTTTTATGATCTTTACACCAAACACCCAGCTTTGTCATTTCCATGTCATCAGACCTATAATTTTACAATTGAATCTAGTTTGAAAGCAACTAATTAAGGTAGCAAAGACACCATACACATTCAGCATGAAAATATTGGTAGGTGATCCTAACCTCTACATCACAAAAGAGTAACCCTTCACATCAGCATAAAGTATTGATAATGATTTTTTGACCATTTTGTTATTGGGGCTTTAAAACAATTCTATCTGACCATGTCATTTTAAATGTGCTCACTGCATAAAATGATGCAAGATGTATTTTAGATGCCTAAAAAGGGTGCTGGGAATGGTCAGGGAAACTGTCCCTCTGACCACATGGACTTCCCCTGCTGTGGCTTACAGGTAAGATGGGGACATGTGTATAAAATAAGGTAATGAAAAGAGTGACAGACTAGATCAACTGACAATTGCATTTTGGAGGGAAGCATGGGAAACATCACATATTTATGAAGTGAAATCAACTCGTATGAAAATGGACATTTACAGCATACACTCTTCATTTAAAAGATTTAAAATTAGTCCAACAGACTTAAAATAAATCTGTTTGTTTGGAATTAGTGACAACCATCTGATTGGTCACTTATTCCATTTTTTAATCTCCAATATTTTAAATATTAAGATTTAAAATCCAATATTTTAAATATTGCAATTAAAGAGTGTACCATATACTTTACACTTTCAACAGTAATTAATTAAAGTCTTTGTTGGAGTAAGTGTTCCCTACTGTCCTTGCTCCCTGCCTTTCCCTAGCTATATCCATGAACATCAACCAGTCAGCTTACATTATAATTTAATAATAAGTGCATTTTACTCTCCACAATATGCATATTCATAGAGACAAAATTACCAACAATTCAGAGACCCGCAACTAAAAAAAGGCTGTGGTAGCTGTCAGATAAAACCTAGATGGTTATGGTAAAGGGTAATACCATGTAAGCCAACAGATTGTAGAACTTTTTGCTGGCTGAAAATAGCCTGAGGGTCAAAATTTGTGGACCTGTGTTCTTGCCGTGGGTGACAAACTATGTATGTTGAACCTAAAAACAGAGGTTTAACATAATTAGCCGGTCATAAGCAGGGATACTTTACTTTGTATTTATGTCAAAAGTTCTAATTCAGAATTTGGTTTCAATATTGTCAAAATGTTTTTTAAAACAAATACCTGTAGAAAACCTGAGGGAAAATGCAGTAATGGGCCAATTACATGTCTATATTTGGCAAACCCAAATAATACTTTCGAAGGAGTTTTGCTTCTCAAGGTAGCTATGCTTACTAAAGTACAACGCTTAGCTAATCACTGCTTCTTTGCTGGAGAGTCAGGAGGACTTTAGAAAAAATATTCTGTGTCTATATTCAGGGAAAACGGATTTTTCCATGAACTATTTAACTGTTCTTACCCATTACAGACACTTGTTGGGCTCAATTTAGTATGTAGTTTAGTTGTCCACTTGTATGGGACAACTAAAATTTCATCTGGACAACCAAAAGTGTAGAGATGGTTATATGATAAGAAACAATTTTGCTTGGTAAGGACTAAAAAGCAGCTTGCTTTTATTAGATTTAAGACTACTATCATTGGCATACGGGGGTAATTTTTTGTGAGAGGTCACAAGCAATTTTTGCCCGAATAATGGCACTTCTTTTCATGTTCTGCTCATGTTTTACCCTAATGAACCAACTGATTTCGCATGAATTGGAAGCTTGAGTGGCCCCCCCCTGCCCCTACCCATATGACTATAATGCTTAGAACTGAAAGACTCATTCAATTTTTATCATTATATCTCAGAGTTCTACTGTACAAGACATGAACACAACACAAATGTTATGGAGTTCCAGCGACAACAGAGCACAATAGGTACTTGAGAAACACAACATTCTGTAGTTGTGTGAAATGTGTGAAAAATGTCTGGGACAACCAAATCCTCTTGTGTGCAACTAATTAAAAGAGTGAAGTGTTTGCCAACCATAAAATTTTCTGAAAATCTTTGCCTGTTTGGAAAGACCTGAGAATTTAGAACTAATCTCCCACATGAATTTCTTCCGTATCATGGAGTCTGCTTCTAATCAAATTTCTCCCTGAAAGAACACAATAAGTATAAAACATGACATACGCCAATAAAAGCTATTTAATGTAATGATGCAAGCCCCAACAACAAACCATCCAAATCAATTTAAATTTCCTAGTACAGTAATACATCTGTGCTTGTCTCATTCTGCTGAGGCCTAATATTGCACATGCCTGCCAAGACAGCTATATTCTTTCTTAACCTCCTCAGAAATATAAAGCTGTAACATTGCTAGTAATTATTTGAGAAAAATCCTTATTTTATAAGCTATAACTGAACATTTTTCAGTGGCTCCTTAAATGAAGCCCCCCCCCCAAAAAAAAAAATAAACTGCCAAAAAAAAAACTGCAGAGAAAATAAAAGAGATGGAAACAAGCTGGGGTCAATAGGATGTACACTAAACAACTGTTGTCATATTAAGGATGTGGGGTAAGACTGGGTGATACTGTGAAATACTGGTACCTGTACATACTGTACAGCACACAGAACTGGTATTGAGGCAATACCGGTTTTCAACCCTCGGGGAGGACACTCATGTGGTAAGGAACCTAAACCACATAGGGCACCCATGTTATCCTGTAAATTGATGCAGCTGGGTGTATGATTATGTTAATCACTGTGCAGAAACCTCTGCTTTGACTTTGTTTATCACATTTCTTTACAATCATGCACATCCATAATTAATACTCTGGTTTCCCATATCGACCTTTACAGTAAACAAAATATATCCAGACTGCAGATTTTTTATTTCTTGGAAAACTTATGGTGTCTTACACACACCAGGTTAAAAGGCAATTTTTGTACAACGAAACGTGTTGCTGTGTCATGGGCAGTGGGATGTTTATCGTGCATGCATTTCAGGCATCCTTACCTCTGTCTGTCAACGAAAGATCTGAATTCCCCAACTCACAATTTTCATTGAACAAACAACTCATGTGTGTATTTACATATGAAGAACAATGACTTTAAAGTGGCAGCTCCCTGGTTACAGTGAGAGAGTTGGTCAACACATACATGTGCATGGGAACAATATAGCGAACAATTGACTGCACGGCAGAACTACCTGTATGAGGGTTCCTAAAGTTGGAAAGTTTCTTTGGAAGTTGTGACTAAATAGGAACCTAGAGTAATGGTTACATGGGACATAAACAGTCTCAGGGAGATTCTACATAGAACTCGGCAAGAAATCACATGATCCCTTAAACTGGTTGTCCAGTTTCCCCGGCAATAGAGAATTATATAACTGGCCATCTGAGGCCCGTGCATGCACTGATGAACAGTGCAAACTGTATATAATATTACGTGAGCTGACATAAGTTGATATTGTGGAACGAAAAAGGGATGATTTTATATCAGTTTCTACCTGGGTATTAATGTTTGTGTCAATATTTTAATCATCCACACATCCTAACAGTTATTTTCACCGGTGATTAAAATGAGTACTGGTAATATTTTTGAGTACCAGTATTTTTTTCAAGAACTGATATAAGAAACACACAAAATATTTTCAGTATCTTTATTAGCTGTAACCTCTATTACCGGTATCCACATCAATACCAGTATACCCCTGGTATACCGTATGGAATCTGGTTTTACTTTTTAGGCATCATGAAAAAATATCATCCTGCAGCAGTGGTGCAACTAGACTTTTTCTTCATTAGGGTGGCAGAAGAGGGTAAAGCATTGAGTGATGGGGCAAGGAGAAATGACACCATCTGAGCAGAGTGCCACAATCGGTTGGCAAGTAGTATGTACAAAGAAAAGATGCCTCTCAGGTTGTTTCAAATGGTACTTAAGATCTTGTTTTTACAACCAAAACCCATAATATCAAGGGGCTTTTGAGAAGTTTTTGTCTGTAGCATGTTTTGCCAAATCAGTTTTTTATTTTACCTTCAAATTTCATTGCAGGTTGGGGGCTGCAAGCAAGGGCAAGGCAATTGACTGAGGGCTCAAACTTCCCCTGTTCTCCCTGCTCTGGTTACATGGTTACACCAATGTGCTGCAGGCCCCAAAGCCATACTTTGTTCATTTATAAACATTACACAAAGAGAAGTTTCATTCAATCCTGACAATGTAATGGATCATATTAAAACAAAGCATGACTGCAGCAGCTGTGGTTCCTCCCTTTGAATGCGCTACCTATATCAATGCAAGCAGTTCACATTATGGATTTCATGTCTTATCTGAAATAGACAGAGACAATTTCATTTCATCGCAACTCTGACAAAAATCAAGTAAAAATAAGCATCATTTTATTCACTTTCATCTTTGAAGCACCCACATAAAATGATGTAGATTCTCCCAAGAGGACTTTTGGGGTACCCACTATGACATGTCCCAAAGACAGCTGCCAAACTTTACTTCCAACAACTTCAGAAAGTAAACTGAGTGACACCTCTACAAATGATTGAATTGAATTGAAAAACAGTTTTCTTTCTCATACGTAAGTGCAACATTTACTATATCATTGCATCTTTAGTTTTCTATACAAGTTCTCAAATAAAGAAAAAAAAAAACAGGTCTCCCCAAATCTCTCTTCCCCCCCCAAAAAAAATCAGAGCTAGATCAATCTGAACACATCCACAGGAATGTTGAGTCTCTACACAGTACCCACTTCTAAACTAATAAAATAATTTCCAAGTACACAGTACCACATCATACAGTGTAACTCTCTGTTTCCTACTATGTGGATGCATCGAAGAAAAAAAATTCAAGATACTCCTTTAAACGAAAAACCAAGAGCCAAGATATTGCAAATTGGCTTGGAACAGTTCTCTTAATATTATAAAATTTCAAAGAAGGATTCATGAGAATGTTTTTTAAAAGATACCTAAGAGCTTTTTGAGGTGTCTAATGAGTCATCTTCGTAGATCTTGCACGCAACAAGTCCGTCTTGCTGGAGATTTCAGAAAGACGAGTTAACGATGCTACTTCTGACGCAAAGGCTCAGCCAGACATGCAAATGATATTCAAGTAAACGCAAGTGATGCAAACAAGCAAAATGATCCAATCTTTGTCATGATAGAAAGTGTGATCTTCAGCCTGCTAGTGTCATGTTCCGTTCGTCAAAAGTGTCTCAATCTTATGAGGTGATGGGCTGGCAACAATTTGGCTGCCACATGGCCTAGCTCTATAAAAGCAATATACACTACGACCGTGACCAAATATGAATCACAAATTTGTTTGTAGCTTTCATTTTGTTTCAAATATGAGGCCCTGCAATGAAACCATGCCGCCTTATTTTTATGTGTTACACAATTAAAGCCACAGACAGCAGCCGAGCTTTGGTGCCAATCACTTATAAGGAGAGAAAAACTAGAAATTAGCATAATGAATCTCTCTCAGCAGGTTTGAAAAGACTCCTAGAAGCAGACTGTAATTCTATATGACATTTTAATCACATGTTGCAGCTAGACCTTGGTGAGGGTATCAATTTCTCCTCCCAGCCCTCCTTGGAGAGCCTTGAGATGAAGGCAAAAAGAAAATAAGGGGGAAAAGTAAGTAGAGAGCTGACATTCATATGAAATGATAAATGTTATTCAACAGTCTCTGCCCTGAATCTAAAACTACTCATTAGTCTGAATGACTGGTTTTGTTAACTGCATTATCAAAGATTTTTAATCAATTGGTCTAAAGCATGAAATGTGGCTGAGGGGAATTTTGGCAGAAACATTCAACTCCCTAGAAGGTGTACTGTTGAAGTGGGTAAGTAAATATTCTCCAAGAGGAGAAGTAACAAAAAGATTTCTTGCAGAGGAGAGAGGTCCCACCTGCAGTACGCTGAGGGCATTGATCAATGTCTTCAAGTCTCCCAATAGTCCAGATTGATTGATTACTTCATCAAAACGCAAGGCCAAGAAGAGGTCACAGTTGATACATTTGGGCTGCAAGACTTGACACAAAAGAAAAATATTGCAAGCATAGTGCTATAAAGTGATTCAAATTAATTCAAAGTACAGAACCTGTGTGAGGCTTAGCTGATAGCAGTAATAAGGCTATCACCCACAGGGGCCTTCACCCCCTACCAATGCCATGCATTGATCAGGAGATTAACACATCTCTGCTACTGGCTCAGAGTGATTCTTTAAAAGGTAATTTTAATCTGAAATATTTTGGCAATTGAAAGTAAACTGATGGATTGCTTGTGCAGATGAAAACATCAACCATGGCAGGAAAGTTGATTTGCTTCAAAAAATACACTTTAGAATCATGGGTGCTAGCTAAAACACTGTGGCAATTACCCTAGGTACCTACAGTATACACTGTTAAATTCAATTGGATTCAACAAGAGAAAATTCCATGGAATCCCATCTGCAATCGCATCTATGCAAATGATGCAATAAGGTCACTTTTAATGGGAAAGCTTATGGCACTCTTTGAATCTCACATACATATTATTGGGTATCCTGAGAGTCCCATACATTCCCTTTGATCTTGGACCATTCATTCTCATTCATAGCAATTGCAATATATTTCCTTTGGTCCCATTTATTCCTGTAAAGAAATTTGAAATAGGAACTTTTGCAAAATTGCGACCCCACAAAACTAGTCTCCTGGGATCAATTAACAATTTGTTTTTAAATCTGCAACTGCTCAATTTACTCATCAATTTAACACAGTCATGTGAAAGAGCCCTTCACATTAAGCTAGCTTCTAACAATTTGGCCACATTGCATGACCTGAATTTCACACTGCAATAATGTACTGCCCTCTACAACTTGACACTATCCTTATTTATTCATGGCATATCAATCTTTTGAGTTCTTACCTTTACTGAACTGTAATATTTTCCTACCTTTTAAAAACCAGAATGCTAAAATGCATTGAGGTTTCAATGACCAATGCGCTACTCCCAATAATGCCATTATGTCATATATCTTCTCTGCTAAATTTTACACTAACATGTTGGAAAAAGTTTGTGTTACCTCAGATGACCTTTGACTTTCACCAAAAACAACGTGAACCATCTTCTCATCAAATTAGCATACTGCATACCGAATACGAAATCTATTCAAGTTTCCTACACTGAGGTATTGTGTTGAAAAGGTTTTTCAAGTTTGATCCCTGGTGACCTCAGGTAACATTTGACTTTCATCAAAAACTCAAGGGACCATCTTCTCATCATAATACACCCACATAATTAATATGCAATACATCCAAGTTTTCTACCTTGAAATATCCTGCCCATTCTAGCACATTCAATATTTCAACTCATTTTTTCAATTCAAGAAATTTACTATTTGAACTCTCAATCACGATACTACACAAAATGCCAAAATAACTGTTGCAACATCTTGATCACTTGAGTGGTAAATAGATTTGCAATTACTGGATTTTTGCAACTTCAGAAAAAAATATGATTGTAATTTCAAGTGTGTGGGAAATAAACATCTCATTTTGTTCACATGCATTCATGACAATCAGATTAGTTAACTTACCACCTTAAAGCAAATAGGTCTGTAAAACAAATTTCCTTCACATCTTCAATGCATAAAATGAAATATTTTGAGGATATTCCCACTGGTGTTTCTACAACTTCCGGACTGGTTACTAAGCAATGAGTAATGTGATGAACACTTTTTAAAATATTGTACTTACAAAGTTTTTAAGTCTCATCTCAATCTGCTATGTAGATTATACGTGACACATACCACGGACGTATATACATGGACATAGCATGTGACATGTACGTCCTATCTGTAGCTGGTCGCCACCAACTGGGACAAAAAAGGCGCACCAAGATGGCTACCGTCAAGCTATAAATCGTCTGATTTGACGACAACTCTGTTATATTTTAAACAAAAGTTAAACTTGAATGGGAAACAATATCATATTCCTGCAATAAGTGAAGGGATTTTAACCTTACCTTGCCATATTTCAAAAATATTTCAACTCTCTTGCAAAAAACGATGACATATTTGAGCAAGTCCAAACTTTCACACAAAACCATAGCAGACAGCCATCTTGGTGGGCCTTTTCTCACACGTATGGTAGCGACAATGTACCTTGCAGTATGCTCTGTCCATGTATAGGAAGTCCCTGACACGCACACACGTCATGAGTTTTACCTTTACCAGGTGTGTTACAAATCACACTCCTCAGGAAATTCAGATACATGTGGTAGGTCCACAGTTTTAGTACACTCAATATGTATTTATCTGAGTTACCATTCTGCATCTAGGTGTGCAAAGAAACAATCTTTACAATGAAATAAGGTGAGTGTTGGTGTACAATCCCACAAACTCATTTAAAAAATTTAAGGCCTGAACACATTGATTTAAACCAGGCTGTGTTTTTGCAACAAATGACACATTATATAAAAGGCATGGCCAGCAAAGAAAATCTAAAGAGCAATTTTTGCACAGCTGTTTCTTTAAAACAAACTGCCTTGTATGAGTTTTGCAATCACTCAGTCCTTGCAAGTTGTACTTCTGACCTTATCTAGAGGTTGATTAGGGCCAAGTAATTGCATTGCCAAAGTTGGGGTCTCTCTCATTAAAAGAGAAAAAGAAAAAATAATGCAAATTGCAAGGAGAAGCTCCTGCCATCAGATCTTTCCCCATGCTGTCAATTCAGAATGTTCCAACAGAGAATGATCTTGCTTAATAACTAGATGTAAGTGAAGTAATTTTTTTCATGGCAAAGGCCCCATACTTTAATTAATGTTGTTGAATAGTAAATGGAATGTAACTTGAGTCCATCTGCTTTAGATGAGCAAAGCAAAGAATCATTGATGAGATAACTTTGCCCTCCCACAAATGTAGAATGTGTAATGGGTGTAAGCTTATACATTGAGCAAACCACCGAGTATAAAATATGGCATGAATACTAAGCACTGTGTACAACAAATAAAGCTGCCAAGTAAGAGTGTCACAAGTCATTGTATTTCGAAAGCTGTAGTAGCCTATTGCCATGCATTAGGGGAGGGGTTAGAGAAGAAGGGAAAGGATATCATCTAATCATTTTTTCATCTCATCATTTTTTTTGCAATAAAATGACTTGTGACACTCTTAACTTGGCTGCTTTAAGTGTTGTACATCAAGCTTGTAGATATGACATTTTAAGTTTGGGTTGACTTTTAGCATTTTATAGTATACCTGCTCCTACTTTGTTGAGCACTCTACCATCTGTATGGTCCCAACCTTCATATTCCTATCATCTAATCTTTACAATAAATAAATACTCCTCTTTTGGGTTCACAAGTTTTAACTTTCTGAGATTCCCCTTTTAGCAGGATCCATGTACTCCCCCCTATCAGCCCTCTTCTCCCCCCCCCCCAAAAAAAAAGTCATCAATTGGTAGATATCTTTGGGAAAAGTAAAGATTTCTTGCATGCTTATTAAAGTATTAGTTCTATGATTTCCAGGAGGTAACTTTTACCTTCTGGATAATCAATCAATCCTTCCAGGCATACCAACCATGCAGCTTTCCTTGAAATTATGATTGAAAAGTGATAACATTACCATTACATACTTAAATCACTTCTTTCAAAAATTTGTAACTTTAGTTCATCTAAGTTGATGATATATGAAAAAAAGAGATAGATCATCCAGCAGAATAGCTAACATTGGTTGGTCCACCATAACTGTGCCTATTTTCTACATTTTGAACACCTGTTTGATGTATGGCATTTTATCATCATTGAAAGAACAACGATCTTTGAGGTAGGAATAAAATTGTACAATAGCTGTATTGAGAAACGTTTATGGGGAACTAAGGAATTTTGATGATGATGATGGCTATTTTCCCCCAAATTAGCATCATTTTTTGCTTGTGCCTTTCATCACTCTTTAACTTAATCATCAATAAAAACAATTTCTAGCAAGCCTTCTACTTTTCTTTCTTTGATTAATTTCTGTTTGTATCAAGCCTGCTAGTTTGTTTGAGTGATAATACATGACATCTAACAGATATGTCAACGAAATGTCAGTCTTTAACGAAAATGCATTGATGTCCTGTGCTCCTTTAAAAGGAGGAAAAGATACTGTGACGATATTTCAACACTTATGTTATTTTATTCCCATAATAAGAGGTGGCTAGTTTGGCAAATGCAGTTACAAATAAGATATTTCAATTCGTCTATCACCAACAAACCATCCGTCAATGGATCACAAAGGGCTTCAAAAAGGTATTTGAATCAGAATTCAAACCGTGCAAGGAGGCACACAACAAAATGCGAAACGCAATGGCATTTTTGCCGCTGGCGACAGCAGGGTGACTTGTGTCAACCACTTGTCTTCTGATGTAGAGTACCTTTTGATGAATTGAATACTTTATTCAAAATTGTAGAAGGTACATTCAACCAATCCAAATCAGAGAGGTTGGCTCTTTAGAGCATTTTACGTCAATGATTGTCTGTCCAGTCTGGTGCCAGCCAGTCTGCTGGCCTTTGAAATTTCAAAATTTTCAGAATTGTAGGACGGAGACAAATTTTTGCAGAGCTGCTGTAAAGTTACAGTCCATCAATTGTCAGAAGTAGTCAAGAGAAATTTTCTTTTTCCTGGGAGCAATGGACAAATTACCCAAGGTTGAAAGGGAGGAATGAGATGGTCATTTTATCCTATTTTACCTCAGAAATAGAGAGGGTCTGTTCAAGTTCAGTCTGTGTTCCCCTTTAATGTGGCTAACAAATGGCAACATACAGAGGTGATAAAGTCACATGGTTGTATTATTATAGCAACTAACTGATCTCAGGGAGCAAAAGTTACTCAAACTCTCACCTGTATTTGAAAAAACCCTAGTGATGTTATGTTATTAGTGCTGTACTGTAAATCATATCTACTTAAAAGTAGCAGAAATGTCTCATTCTGAAGTTTACCCAAAGGACAAGCTGCCTACAGATGTTTCCCAGTGTCTAGTATATATAAATTGTGCATAGGAACAGGTGTTTGATAAATTTAAAAAAGTAGAAATGTTGATTAGTTCAAGAGTCACAGCTACAGGGATAGGATTTAACCAAGAGGTTATGATGCAAAGATAATACTAACTTTCACGAGTATAAGAACATAGTAATAAACAGGCCTAAAGACAGGTTGTACTGAAACCACCACTGTTATATATGTCAACACAAATAAATAGTATTATAGCTTCTTATACCGTCCTACTTCTGTCTGTAGACTGTGAAAAAATCAACCTGGAAAATGCAATCACCCTAACTTATGGAATTCAAACTAATTTATATGCTTGTTAGCTCATGATTTAACAATATTTATATTTTTGTTAATAAATTGCTTCATTTAAGGAGAACAACTCTTTCCTCTACTCTGCTTTGTAATTATAGTAAATGACTTAAAGGAATGTGAAATGGTTGTTCCATAGGCAATCTGGTGAGTCCTCCTGCTTTTTCAGAAATGGTAGATCTTGTGAGAATAAGAACTGTTGAAGTCACAAACATAAAAAAGTTATTTGGTGATTACAACAGTACTGGAGTGAGACAAAAATTAGGGAATTACAAGTTCAGTGACTTAATTTTCATTCTTGCATGCAAAATAAAATTTGATGCACTGGAAATTTTGGGGTTGTCCTCAGAACAATCTTCTACACACTTAAGTTCTTAAAACATCTGGTCATCCCCAGAAAATGCTAATCATCTCAGACACTGTAATGCCTGGTAATATACTGCACTAAATTTGCTAATGAAAATTAGCTTACTTACCTTTTTTAGGCAAGTAAGAGGAGTGTAAGTTACAAGAGTTTACTGGCTTTTCAAAGAAACTATTTTCTGAAAGGTTTTCTGTAGTCTTTGGTTCTAACCGGACTACGTCTTCAAAATGCTATAATTTATAACTTGTATTTTAATCTCCATGCAAATGATATCAATCTTAAATATGAATTCCATTCCTATTATTAGTATATCACAGTCCTGTGATAATCTGGCACTGCAGACACATACTACACAAAGGAAGACTGTCTTTAAGCAGATGATATGCCTAATCAATAAACATGGCATTTCATTTTTAGGGCAACGTTTTCTTGTAATTGTATGAGCGTAGAAGGAGTGCTATTAGAATGTACTGAATGTCGTAAATGTTTCCTGAGCTTAGTTGAAATGGAATTTAAACAGCTGTAAAACTGACATTTATTGAACTGGCCTCAAATGATGTTATGAATTGCCTTAAGTTACCTTGCTATATATATGCCCACCCGAGCTTGAACACATTTCCTCAGGTTTGGAAGCCTGCTTCTCAAAATAGCCCTCTGCAGGCACTTCTTGCACATTAAGGCCTAAAACATAGCCACAAATTTTCAAAGCTATCTAGACTTCGATTAAACATCATAATTGCACAGAACATTGGAATGCTTCATCAGTGCTGAATTAGTGCGTGTTACTCATAAAGAGTTCTAAGAGCTAGACTGTAAGCAATCACCCCGACCTGTTTATTTTCAACCATGAGAGAAACCTTCTACGTCCTCTCACTACTATTCACTCAAACCTTTCAAAAAGTTGCAATTTTTTTCAAAGAGATGGAGCATTTCTTGTTTAAGTTATTCTGAATAAATTTAGAAAATGAATTAACGAAAGTATGACCTCATGAAAAAAAGAGAAGAGCTGTATACCAACTAGGATCAAATAGGCTTTAAAGTGAAAGAACAGTGCAGCTATTATTTGGGAGATCCACTCCCGCTTAAGCTAAGATGCCTTTATTATCTTTGTTTTTAAACAGAAAGACAATATGTTCAGTCAATACAACACACCATTACAGTTCTGTGACGCTTGGGATATCAGAGGTCTGACTGGACGATCGCCGTTCCATCCTCATAACCAGAATGCAAAAATGCATTGAGGTTTCGATGATACATAAATGTTCCATTTCAAAGAGTGCCATCATGCACCATTATCTTCTCATTCAAATGTTATACTAGCATGTTCAAAATATAATTTTGTCATTCCAGATGACCTTTTGACCTTCATAAAAGCCATACATAGCTAGACATACAAACAACACACAGACAAATGGATGCAAACAGCTATCTTGAAAGATCATATTTAAAAAGATTTTCAAACTTTGACCCCTGGTGACCCCAGATGACCTTTGACCTCCGCCAAAAACAATGGGGACGATCTCCTGACCATATTGCATCTACATACCAAATATGAAATCTATGCAAGTTTCCTACCTTGAGATATTGTGTTAAGGAGATTTTCAGACTTTGACCCCCAGTGACCCCAGATGAACTTTGACCTCTGCCTGAAAATAATAGGGACCATCTACTTACTATAATGCATTTACATTTCAAATATGAAATCTATCCAAGTTTCCTACCTTGAGATATCGCGTTAACAATGTTTTCAGACTTTGACCCCTGGTGACCCCAGATGATCTTTGACCTCCACAAAAAACAATAGGGACCATCTCCTGACCATAACGCATCCACACACCAAACATGAAATATATCCAAGCTTCCTTCCTTGAGATATCGTGTTAACAAGATTTTTAGACTTTGACCCCCAGTGAACCCAGATGACCTTTGACCTCCGCCAAAAACAATAAGGACGATCTCCTGACCATATTGCATCCACATGTACCAAATATGAAATCTATCCAAGCTTCCTACCTTGAGATATTTTGGTAACGAGATTTTCAGACTTTGACCCCCGGTGACCCCAGATGACCTTTGACGTCCACAAAAAAAAAAATACGGACCATCTCCTGACCATAACGCATCCACACACCAAACATGAAATATATCCAAGCTTCCTTCCTTGAGATAACATGTAAACAAGGTTTTCAGACTTTGACCCCTGGTGACCCTAAATGACCTTTGACCTCCTCAAAAATCAATAGGGACCATCTCCTGACCATAACGCATTCACACACCCAAATATAAAATATATCCAAGCTTCCAAACTTGAGATATCGTGTTAACAAGATTTTTTGACTTTGACCCCCGGTGACCCCAGATGACCTTTGACCTCCGCCAAAAACACTAGGGACCATCTTCTGACTATAACGCATCCACATACCAAATATGAAATCTATACAAGTTTCCTACCTTGAAATATTGTGTTAACGAGATTTTCAGACTCTGACCCCCGGTGACCCCAGATGACCTTTGACCTGCGACAAAAACAATAGGGACCATCTTCTGACTATAACGCATCCACATATCAAATATGAAATCTATCCAAGTTTCCTAACTTGAGATATTGCATTAACAACTTTTTCAGACTTTGCCCCCTGGTGACCCCAGATGACCTTTGACTTCCACCAAAAACAATAGGGACCATCTCCTGACCTTAACCCATCCACATATCAAAATATGAAATGTGTCAAAGCTTCCAAACTTGAGATATCGTGTGAACGAGATTTTCAGACTTCGACCCCCGGTGACCCCAGATGACCTTTGACCTCTGCCAAAAACAATAGAGACCATCTTCTTACTATAACGCATCCGCATACCAAGTATGAAATCTTTCCAAGTTTCCTAACTTTAGATATCGCGTTAACAAGGTTTTCAGACTTTGACCCCTGGTGACCCCAAATGACCTTTGACCTCCACCAAAAACAATAAGGTTCTTCCTCTCAATATGGCTCATCTATGTATCAAGTTTGAAAATTGAAAACTGTCAGTTTCCCTTCTTGAGATATCGTGTTAACGAGCAAAGTGTCACAAACACACACACATACACACACCCTCACTCACATACACACATACATACACACACACGCCATCATGAATGCATTGGTTTCTCTTATCATCGAAACCAAAAATTGACTGGAGGCCTTCAAGGCAACCTTGTTATTACCTTAAGCCACTGCACTGGAATGTAGTAGCATTTTTTTATGTCGTTTATAAAACCACAGGAATGACCACCTGCCTTAAAAGGTTTTACTGGAAGATGGTTATTAAAGGTGTCCAATCCACTGAGCCAGAATTATTGTAATATATGCTGATTCAATAGGGCCAATCATAAGGGTGCAAAATACAAGGGCCACTTTTAACCTACTACCAGTGGCATCACCAGACTTTCCATTTTAGGGGGCACTGGGGGGGAACAACAATTTAGCAGGGAAACAACAATTTAGCAGGGGGGCTAGCTAGACCCCATTCATGGAGTCAGGGGGACAACGGAGCAGGAAGTAACCTATGGGCAATTCTGTTGTCTTTAGACTCTTTACACCAGTCTAAAATTACTTCCAGGGCAACTTCATTTAAGATTTTATTGGCAACAAAACCAGTGAAACTACTTCTAAGAGCCGATCCTGCTGAAACTTTGAAGAAGGGGACCTAAACTAGAAAGAAAATCTCAAATCTCAGGTGGGGGGGGGGCCAAACCAGTGGCTTTACCAAGGAGGGGGACAAGGAGCACATGCACCTGGAAAATCTGGTCCCCTGTCCCGCATCATTGATCAACTCATGATTATGATTGACAAATGACCACCCAGTATATAAAGAAATCAAGTCAACTTACCTCAGCTGTTTTAATCATGAGGACATCTTGATACTTGAGTGATTCTGTTTAGGTGAACTGTCACAAGGCATCAAATGTCATCTTATCTCCAACAGCAGTCAGTACCAAAGATGAAATTTGTGAATCTTCAGTCCAAGGTAGTTTTGAATTAGAAGTTCTTTCCTATAAATACAACAAGGGATGAAAGTAACATCTTAATTGTTACATCATACCACGGATTGGTATTTTTATTATAATAGAGTGCACTTCTCCCCAACACCTCCCCCCTGGCCCCCTTACCCCCGTGATTCAACATATTTGCAGCACTTCGGACACACATTCTAAGTGCGCCATACACACTTACTTATACATATACATAGCTTCTGAGAGCAGCATAATGACGTCATGACTACTGACCAATCACCATCAGCTGCATCAAGTTTCATGGAGAGTCCAACATGCCGGACAGCATGCTCTCCCCAGAACCACTCTAGCTCTCGCACGCTCAACAGTCTACTTCTAGTACTACTACTATTCTGGTCAACCACAACATAAGGACGCTGAGCTAAGCCACCAGCTTCGCTGTAACCAGCTACCTTCGTGGATATTCTTACTTAGCCAACTAGGCCCATTCTACTAGAAGTTTTCTACTCAAAATCTCGGAGCTACTTTCACTGACTACTCGTGTCTGTTTCAAAGCACGTAAAAAGCAACCTATTCGTTCCACCAACACGGACAGTCTCGTGCGTCAGACAGCATCTGGTAGCTCAACATTTATTACTTTACTGGGACTGTATTGTTGAGTGGAGCCATAGTGCCGCTTTTTTATCAGCCAAGAATTGTTTGTGAGGACACAAGGTTCCGGTGTGACGCCATATTGTTTCAACAGTATTGACGGAGCTGCACAGAACACAACCACAGATGAGACTATCCAACTTGATTTGTTATCTCTCACGCCTCCACAAAATATTGTTTGAGTTACAAACTGAACCATTAGTAAGTTCCAGGGTATTTCATAAACTAGGGGTCCAATGGGGTTTTTACTGATTTTGTCAATGTAATGCTATATTTCAAAGGCAGGGAAAACAACAAACCATTGATTCAGGTATTTTATTATACCTTACCAATATATGTGTCTTATGATATGTAACCTAAATATTCAATGGATAGCATTTT
The DNA here is from genome assembly GCA_037179385.1 of Holothuria scabra. Classification (NCBI taxonomy): domain Eukaryota; kingdom Metazoa; phylum Echinodermata; class Holothuroidea; order Aspidochirotida; family Holothuriidae; genus Holothuria; species Holothuria scabra. The sequence goes on along the minus strand of CM074192.1, from coordinate 23,254,376 downwards.
CTAGAAAATAGTCTCTTTTGCTTTCATGTCCCCCCTCATTTTGGGGTACCAGCTGTAACATACCAACATACAAATTTGATTCATCTGAAAAGCATATTTATCATAAACTGAGCATTGTTTTGCTCATTTATCATGGTTAGGATATCACTAATATCACTAATAATCATTCTTTCCAAATATCATTATTACAGCTTCACCCAACTTTCCAAGCAAGATGATAGAAAATGCCATGACCAATGTAACTTTTTGGTGTCCCGGCCCTAGTTATGTTGGTTTTCTAATGTCCTTTTCATCATTGACCCAATGTGATCTTTGTCAGGCGGCAGAAATTTTCCTGATGTAAGAATTGGTTCAAACTCTTGCAGAAAGTAGCACCCTTCTAAAGAAAAAAATCAAAAGAAGCATCTTTTATGTCATTTTTAATAATTGGCACTATTTTGGTGTCCCCCCTCAGAGAGTTATGTTGGTAAATTTTTTTGCTCTACCATTTACACAAATCATGAAATTTGGGGGTCAATTAAGTTACATGAAAAGATAGTCCCAGAAGGTTAACAGAAAACTTAATTCCATGACTCTTGAACCAAGTATTTTATTTTGATGAACATTTGAATTTTTGGTGTCCCCCCCTGCTGTCATAGTTATGTTGGCACAGTAATGAGAAACAAAAATTTAATAAAACAGAGAGATCTTGCTAAATGTTATTATTGCAAACAGTGGTTTATGTTGTATTTGACTGTTTCCACGTCAGCTTAACCTTTCAAAATTATATTAGCACATTTCATATTTAAAGTAATGGGGACACAAAATCTTGGTGTCCCCATTACCTTGGTTCAAAAATAGAGTGAAATATCTTTCAAATATCACATATTTTCCTGAGGTGATTTTTTCTAAGTTTTGGAGAATTATTTCAAACTTCTTCCACATTTTTTCAAGAAAGGATCCTAAATCACACTCAACTATGGATTTTCAACCATCTAGGATTTTCTTCATTCTTTTAAGAGGAGATTAAGGACTGCTTTGGTGTCCCTGGAAATGTTGGTAAATTGTTGGCATCATTTGTTTGAATGAGTCCCATCACACACACCTAATGTTGTTTGTAAAAATATTTGTATTTTTTGTAACTGCTGACTATGCCCTACCTAGTGTGTAAATTTCAACCAGTTATTAAGTTTTTTTTAAATTTTGACCTCATGTGTCACACTATTGGCCCCCTACCCTAGTTTATGGAAATACCCACAGTGTTCACATTATGCCAGTTTGGGATTGCAGGATTCTTAGGTGCAGCTATTCTCAGCTCAAAATCCCCTTAAAATACTACGGGGAATGGGATTTCCTGTTTCTTTATTAGAAATTCAACCCCTTTGAACCTGGGAATCATGACTTGGCGGACGTTTTAATGATGGAAAAAACTACAAATAACAAACTGATCTTTGAATTTCTATCAGGTGTACACAGCCCAAGAAAAGATAAGGGGTGTACCTTACTGCCCCAAATATCCAGAAATAATGTTTGTTTGTAAATATACATTTTATGTAAACTTCAGAACATGAAGTACCTATTTTTTGTTTTCTTTGTTCAAAATATCAACAATTTGACATATTTGTCTGGAAACTTTGAATTCTATTCCTGCATTTTTTTATTTATTTTCGTGTAGGCTAGGCCTATAACTTTAGAAAATCTTGACAAATTTTCATGGTTCAACTTCATGAGTAAAATCATGGTTCATCATGGTTCAGGAGTAAAATATAACTTAGTATAAGGTGAGAAATAATATTTTTGTGCAAAGCTGTGCGTTGATGTATGGCGATCTGTCTTAACCTTTTCTTTTTTATAGGCCTAATAGTAATACTACGACTAGGCCTATAACATAACATAACATAACATAACATAACAGGTTGAAGGGCAAAGGAGGGCCAAGGCCCCATGGATGCCCTGAAGTCCAAGCCCTAATCAAAAATCAAACCACCAAAGCTTGACAACACCCCAAAAAATCTGATTCTACCACAGTCATGGAAGAACTTGTCAATGTTAACCAATAAAACATTGAACTGATGGGGAGTTAATTTACTACCCACTGTATAACGCTAGGAGTAGGACAACCTCTGAGTAAAACTGCAATGTAACGTTAGGCTAGGCCTAGAAAGGATTGATGTAAGCCAACGTACTTGGTGCATTGGGCCACAGAAGTGAACCATTACCATGAAGATGCTTATTCATATTTAGTGGTTTTGGAGCAGTAATAGAAAAATCCTCCCTACGATGCACTCTTTATGTTAGATGGCATGATAAGGCCTAGGCCTAACGTTAGGCTTACACTGCAGAGCAAATGGGTCTAGCCATAGAGCAGGATATACTGTAGTGCAGAGTGCAGTTCCTAGGCCTAGGCTAGTAATTATCCTGTATGGGTCTAGTCTAGCCTTAAAGGCCTAACGTTAGCCTGCTGAGTATCCTACCGCATTCGATACGTGGCTAGCCTAACGTTAGGCTACCTAATTTCTTTTTAACTTTAGCCTTTAAGGCTTTAGGCAGTAGGAGCTGGGAAGGAATCTGCTCCGTCCCTAGTATAATCAGATTTATTCCTCGTATGCTACCCATTGTCAGAAAAACGGAAACAGTATAGGCGAGGAACCACCTCCCTAGAGGGACTAAGGCACGTCTTTCCGACTTTCGGTCACTGCCCATCAGTGCAGTGTTTCACTGCACCGTACCGTACCATGCTATCGCTACTAGTACTACTACGTACACGCGCGCGTACACGTACAGCACAAGAAAAGATCCCATGGTGCGTTATTATCCACCATACTACTATTCCGGGTATGCATTGCGTGCAACTTGCGGGTGACAATTTTTGCTGCCCACGGATAGAACGGACCGTAACCCTGCCTCACCGGGGGCATCCCACGGGACCGAAGGTTCACAAGACATGAGAAAGGGCCCGCGAGACCGAAATTGAGAAAAAATTTGCGAAACCGAAAATGTGAAAGGGTTTGCCAGAGTAAAAGGGGGTGAAAAGGTTAGCGAGACTGAAAATGAATATAAGTCAGCGGATTTTTAATGTTGGTCTCGCGAACTTTTTCCCATTTTCGGTGTCGGACCCTATTTTCTTTTCGGTCTCGCCAAGGGCGGATACAAGTAATTTGTTTGGGGGCAAACTCAGCTTACGACCAAGACGTCTCACATAGTAGGCCTATCAGGGGATGTCGTGCACAAATATTTTTTTGGGGGGGCGGGGCATGTGAAGTGGTGACCGACTGCCCGAAAGACTATCTAAGCGGAGCGCCACCATCGGTTGGCGCGGAGCGTACAGAAATTTTGAAAAATCGCGACCTCTCAGATAGCCGGAAATTGCATCTGCCAGGCTTGTAGGTAGAATTTAAGTAGTTGTTATTTTGAGCTTTCCTTTGCAGTGAAATCTTCATTTTAATAAAAAGAAAATGATCAAATTGCAAAATGATCAGAAAATTACCAGATAAAATGTACTGGCTCCTTTACAGGACGATGTGACATTTAATCATTTTCTTTGACGCAAAGGAGAATCTCCATTAATAGAATAGACCAGAACCAAATTTTTGTTTAATATGTTAAAGACGAACATAATCTAAGCACTCTGGTGAAGTTTTCATTCATTTCCCATGTTCGGTTTTCGAGATATTAGCATTTGAAGTTGACACATTCTCTACAAAAAGTAAACTTGAACCAAGCAGATGCGATGTCATTTTTTCCTGTTGAAGGTCAATGTTTTGCTTTGTTTTTTATTTATTTTTGATCCTGCTGTTTGATCTTGAATTGATTAGGGATGCTATCTTGCCCCTAAAGCAAATTAAGTTTTTTTTAACTTCCATTGCTCGGGATGCACTGGTGGTAACAACATATCACAGTTAAGTTGTATAAAAATGGTGTTAAATTTTAGAGGAAAACAACTAAACATTGTCCATCAATGCGAACAAATGACATCACGCCTACTTGTTGCAAGTTCACTCTTTGTAAAAAATATGTCAACTTCAATTCTAATATGTCGAGAACCAAACGTGGGAAATGAGTAAAAATTTCACCAGTAAGCTATTCCTAGAATATGTTCCTCTTCAAAATATCAAACATAAATTTGGTTCAAGACATTTTTTGTTTCAAGGAGCTGCACACCCCCTCAAAATAAATTGAAATCATGAATTTTCGAATAACATTAACTCATATGACCAGTGGTCGAATGAGCATGTAAACCTGAATGGGCCGCTAATGGGTCTCCCGAACCTCCGGACTTGTATAATTTCAGTTTCGTGAATCCTAATATGTTTTCGGTCTCGCGGACCTTCAGTCTCGTGGACCTTCGATTTTGCAGTCGGGATTCCTGGAGCTCGAGTCCTGGCCGGGTCATACCGAAGACTTCAAAAATTGTAACCTTCTGCCAATTGTGCTTGGTGCTCAACATAAACAATGGAGTAGGGAAAACAAGTCAGTGAGCCATAACTGGAAAAAAGACTGTGGCCGACTGGACTTGAACCAATTGCTTGGAAACTGGGTCGTAAAACTCCATGCAATTTACTAACTTTATTGCATACTGCAGTGGCACAGGAAGCAATATGAAAGTTAGGGGGGGGGGGAGGGGGGACAATTTTTGGACCATGCACCTCACCCTACCCCATTGACCAAAAGGTACATTTTTTATGCTAAATTTTTCGCCTTTTCCTACGAAAAGCGCCGGAATTTTGCTTCTTTGGAGATTTGAAAAAAGGGGTTTTCTGACCCTGAAAGCGGGGGAGGGCGGACCCCTCATTTTTTACTAGGGGTTCTAGCGCCTATGGCATAATGCATATCTGTCGTTATAACAGCCGGTCGTACAAAAGGGCAATCCAAACGTTACTCTGATGCCGATTTGACAAAGGTCAGCCTTGAGAAGGTAATAAACCATGGCCCTATGTAATAGGCCTAAGTGCGGTTTTTTGTTGTCCATTTCTTACAGTTCGTAGGCATAATATTGCATTTTTTTCTTTTTTCTTTTCTTAGCCAGGAATATATTGCGACTTTATTGTCTTCCCACGGTAAGGTATCCGGATGCTCAGGTAACTTCAGATGTGAAGAATTTTTTTTTTTTTTTTGAAGCGAGTGTGTAAAATTCGAAGAGACAATAGCAAACTGGAATTTTCTAGAAGAAAATCTAATTTTGGGGCGATGCGCACTGTTTGACAAGAAATTTCCGAAATTGATAACGATAACCCTAACCCCTAACCTAATCCCTAACCCGAACAAAGAATACAATCGATACAATACAATGGCAACAGCCAATCAAGAAACACCTTGTTAAACAATGTGCATCTAACCGACATTTTGGAGAATTATTAAATTATGACACCACATCAAAAGCATTTATTTTTAATTTAGTACAGGAGCGGATTAACCCCCCCCCCCCTTCCATAAAAAAGTTGCAATTTTTTTTTTTTCCTTCCTTCATTGAAGGAACAACTTTATTGACAACAAAACAAATAAACATATAGAAGATAAAGAAGAAAAATAAATAAATAATTTAAAATATTTACAAAAGATTAATTTAAGCTGCACACAATATAAACAGAACAAATTTATCTTACACAAAAAAGTAAGTATTTTAACCTTTGACACTCTACTTTGACATTACTGAAAACAATAACACGTTTCATAGTCAACAGCATAGCATGTTCAATGTTCAATGTTTTTGTTTTTTTTTTTATAAGAAGAACTTTATTCCCATCTTTGGAAAGTAACTTTGATATTTACAAGTATTTACAGCTTAGTTAATTAATTTTTACAGAGCTAAAATATTTACATGTTTATACAATTTTACACACATTTCATAGTACCAATCAAATCCCACAGGGGATCAAGCAAGAATAACTTAATACAAATAATCACATATCACAAACAAAAATGTTACAGACGAAATTTCAGCTTTTTGTCTCTCATAATAACAAAAGAGTTATTACCCACCCAAACCTTATCGAACTTAGTTTTAGTGAAACGTTTATGATCAGCTGCGACCCTTGTCTTGATCTCTGTTATAATTATAGAAAGGATCGTTGGAGCAGATTGATACTTAGATTCAAACACCTGAAGACACCTAGATTTCCATAGAATAAACTTTGTAATACAAAACACATACCAAACTTTGCTAAACACCGATTTTTCAATACTGTTGCGGGGGAAGCCATATAAAAAGAAGTTTTCCACGAGGCGTGGATGAGGAAGCCCGTTGGTCACATCATCATAGACTCTCTTAACCCATTCTAAAATAGGTTGTATCTTTGGGCAATCCCAAAATAAGTGGGAAACCGTTTCAATTTCGGTGCAAACTTCAAAGGGGCAAACACCGTTACCCATGCCCCACTTATTAATCCGTTGCCCCGTGTATAGAATACCATGGGCTAAACGCCACTGAAAATCTTTAAGCTTATTATTAAGTACATTGTGAAAAGACAATTGCCAGATCTCATTCCAGGGATAGGATGGATGGTCCCTTACGGCTATAATTCGAACGTCAGAAGGGTGCATCCTCTTATAAATGTCTTTGACTCTAAATACATTATTCGCAAAATCATTTTCCAAACTGTGCAGCTTTTTAATTATATCACAAGCTTTGATTAATGTATAGGTACACACATGAGAATTTGGCCGCATGTTAGACCACACATGAGGATAGTATCTTCTGAGTTGTTTCGCTACGAAGAAAAGTGTCAGAGTGTCAGAGTGAGGTGAACTGGGGTATCATCAACAAGTATTTTAAGAAGAGGTTTCACCAGCAAAGCATCTACCTTTAGTCTAAGGTTATCCAAACCGAGACCGCCATCCCTTGTTCCGTCCTCTCATCATACTGTTGTCTTACAAAATCTTTGCCCGAAATGTTAAGATATTCTGAAGAAAGTTGAAAAGGTTCCATGACGTTTTCAATTGCCAAATTTATTGTACTGACAGACTGGAGGGAGTTCCGTGGCAGTGTCTACCAGTTTGCCATCTATCCTACCTTTACAACCGAAACTCATGCAACGGTAATGAAAAACGGGTCTATAGGTTGCTTTTCAATCACATAATGATGTAGTGTAAGAATTTTTTCCCATACGTCTTCCTGAAAATTCATTTACTGTACATCCATCTCGTAACGTGATATTTTTTTGGAAAAGGTGCTACTAATAGAAGTGAAATTTTTATAGCCGGGAGTTCGGGCAGCCATATACACAATTTAGCCAAGAGTCGCAAGAAAGTAAAATACATTAGCATGTTTTCAATTCCGTTGTATAGTTTTCCGCCGAAAAGATACAAGACCATTTCATCCCTTGGTAGTGGTACATTTCATCTATTAATTTTCTGATCAAAATAGCAACTGCTCAGATCCTCCTTCTAACTGTCTAAACATGGAAAATGTCATTGCCGGCTGTCTGAGGTTTCCGTTTTTTAAAATTTTCTGTACGCTCCGCGCCAACCGCAATGGCCGACGAATTGAGGCTCTCCGACTACATATTTAAAGTCAAGAGCTCATACTGAAGAGAATTTGGAATTTAATGAAAGAAAGTTTATGAAAATAGGACTGTAATTGTCGGTGTCACTTGATGATCTGGTGTCACATATGGCAAATTTCCGATTTTCTCATTTTCAGAACTCGGAGAAGTAGAACGAACTGAAGGTATGAGCGAACACTATACTGCATTAGGAATTGCAATTTGTGCCGAGCAAAGCAAGCGGAAATGTTGCTTTTTTGAAACAAATAATTACGAATATAGATCTTTCATTGGGGAAATTCGGAATTTCATAACAGGATAGTCGGAAAAACAACACCGATGTTGACCGGTGTCACAAATGACAAACTCCCGGTTTTTTTTCATTTTTTTTTTCATTTACAGAGTTCGGAAAAGTTGACCAAACTGAAGGTATGATCGAGCATTACCGCAATAGCAATTATAATACAATTTGTGGAGCGCGAAGGGTGCGGGAAAGTTTGCTTTTTTGAAACAAGCAATGACAAATATGAAGCTTCTATAGAAGGAAAGAATGAGGAATTTCATGAAAGAAGGGTCGGGAAAACTACACTGTAGTTGGCTTTTATCACAATTGGCAAATCTCCTAAGTTTTCATATTTCCGAGCCTGGGAAGGTGGGTCCCTCCCCCCCCCCCCCAAAAAAAAAACAGCTGGAATTTTCTCAGCTCGCGCCAGCACGCTTTTTCCGACTGGGTCCATATTGAATTTTCCAAGTAGATGAAGTGCCGTAGTATTTCCTCACCTAAATTAGCACAAAGAGCTCCATTTTTGCAAATTCTTCATATTTTCACTTCACCTTCATCGATTTAGTAATTTTCAGAAACACCTTTATTATATCTCAATTATGCATCAGTCCAACAATGGTTAATTGTTCGTCTGAATATGGCCCCGGCCCTCTCGATTTCCAATTTTCCGCCAGGGCCATTTAAATTATGTTTCTGCAGAGATAGGGTGAGATGAGGCTAGAGAGGTTTTTCGACCAAGAATCATTTTTGGACATGTTCTCTCAAAAATGGTTATCAAATATCAAATTAACGAAATCTTGACGCACTCCTCGAGCTTCAGATACTGAAAGGAGTCTTTTAAGCTTGATTTCTGACCAAACAGCTTTTTCTGCATGCTTCCGACCTTACTCAATGTTGTCATATATGTCAATATTCCTCCTGATATTACAAATCACGCAGACGCATAGCAGCAAAGGGTAATAGCATTTTACCAATTCGGAAGACGGATCGCTTGGTCATCTCGTGATTTACAGATGGGATTTGTTGTGGAATTTAATTGTCTCCATGAAGGTTATGAAACTGGCAACTTTCTGATATTGGTGCCTATAGCTTATAGTAGTGGTCATACTGTTGTTTCAAGTCCAATTTACCAATACAACCTTTCGACTTTTCCAGACTTGTTAAAAATGTCATCGAAGTACAAAATTTTGCATTCCATCCCTTTTCCAAAAGCCAAAATTTTTCAATGGGAAGGTTGTCCAGGCAGTGTGCCCTCCCCCTTGAACTCTTCCCATGACAGCTATCTATCAGTCATTGCGTCCCTGTATTGAATTTTTTATGTATACATACGCGACAGGAGATGTGTCAGGTGGGCCGGCGGAATACACATGCATGATCCCTCTATTGGTCGTATGAAAGACTTAAAGTCTATTAAGTCTGGGTGTTAAGGTACATGCAGAGTCCACTTTCTCAAGGACTAGCGTAGCCGGAGGGAGGCACAGTCTGCTGTACCATCCCATCCCTCACAGATTTTCAGTTCATTTCAATGCGTTAAATATGTAACACATTTTTTTTAATGATGTAGGTTATGGTGCAAGTCTCATATAGAGACACAAAAAATCAATAGGGAGGGTAACCCCTCCCCCCTTAAAACCTAAGCCAATGGGGAAGGGAGGAGATTGCCTCCCAAAATCCGCACGATCTGCATTTCGGACAGAGGTTGAAAAGCATCTGGCTGTCCCTTAAGTCTTCAATGATCTGGCATGCTTTTAACCATCTAAAACTGTTAAGAGTTCCTGAATTCTTTCCAGAATTTGCTTGAAATATAAAAAGCATCGTAGTCACTGTAACATTTTCATGAAATATTCCAGTACAAAATGAAACTTGGCCACGCATTCTGGGAGACTAAAAAAATCAATTGTACATAACTCAGTTTCAATTGTAGTTTGGACATGATTTTGCCCTTATGGTTAACCAGCGTTTGGGTGAGAGCTGCAAAACGTTGTAGGATGCTTTCAACCAGGGAGGTAATATGACAGGTATTCATGATCGAATGTGTTTTCTTTTCGTTTCGATCTCGCTTGTCCTCCTGTATTTTCTCAGTTCAGCAGTTTGTATTATTCTAGCTCTCCCCCCCCCCCCCTCCCTCTCTTTCTTGGGAGCGCCCTATTCGACAAACCATGTAGGTTTTTCAGTTAGTGCTTCACTGCACAACATCTACATAACACTTTTATTTCTGTACATTGTACCAATCACTATCAAATATTGTGGACAACAAATAGATGAAATGGAATGAATACAACTGCTTGTTTTAAGATTACACGGGCAGACAAGAAAGTACCCAGGTGTAAAAATAATCCAAAGTTTTGGGCAGCAAATTGAAGTGGTACACTCTAAAAAATATTGGGCAAATATTTGCCCAACTTTTTACCAACACTGGGTATATATGTGTCCTCCCAACAATTGGGAAAACTGTTAGGCAAATGGTGTTGGGCAATGCAACTACCCAGTAGTTGGGCACTACTGAATGACCAACTTTTAACCAACACTGGGTATTTATGTGTCCTCCAAACTGTTGGGCAAACGGTGTTGGGCAATGCAACTATCCAGTATGTTGGGTGCTTGTTTGGATTTCAATATAACATGATATATGATTACAAAGTACCCTGACACATACACCGTTTATCCTTCAAGAGTGGCTGGGGGCCTTTTTTCTAAAAGTCCCCACGACTCTCTGGCGAAGAGCCAGTGGTTGGAAGAGCCAGTGGTTGGGGGCTTTTTTCTAAAAGTCCCCACGACTCTCTGGCGAAGAGCCTAGGGGCGAAAACCAAACGATTACTCCCGGAGGAGTTCTGCTCCCTTAAGGAAAAGTACGTCCCAAATGGACAAGTACGCCCTCCAAAGGGCAAACACTGAGTGGTCCTGCTCTAGACTGGCTGAATAGGGGTGGTGGGGGGCACCATCGACGATGCACTTGGTAGTAAAACAGTGAAGTGTATAGATTAAAACATCATACTCAATCGTGAACTTTGTATTTCTTCTCCCATTGATTATGTAGCAATGAAACTTCTTTTTTCTATGCGACCATTGCTCTTTAAGTACTTTCGTCCAGATTTTTACTGCTATTCTACCGTTAGCTTTTTATTTACCAAAACAACCTTATTCAACCATGAGATCTTATAATAAACCACTTATACTACAATAATTATCGGTAAAAATTAACTGATCTTTAACAAATCATCTGATTGGTCAATTACATATTACCCAACTGTCGGGTACTTTAAAACTTGCCCAAAACCTTTTACCAACACCTGGATTTTGCCCAACCTTAATTTGCCCAACAATATGGGTACCCATTTGTTGGGCAATAATTTGCCCATGTTGGGCATTTTGTATTTTGCCCAACACTTTTTACCCAACAGTTTTTAGAGTGTATACTTTATCTGGTAATTTTTCTGATTTTTCCGATCGTATTGCAATTTGTTCATTTTTTTGTTGAAGTGAAAATTTTATTGCAAACGAAAGTTCACTGAAAGCGACTGCTTGGAGTTAACACCTCCCTGGTGTTACTTAAAAGTCTGGAAAATGCTACTTGGGTAATTCTGAGAAGTTGCGATTTTTCAAATTTTTCGTACGCTCAGCTCCAACTATTGTGGCGCTCCGCTAGCTTAGATCTTCCATGCAATGATTGCATACTTTTGACAGAGAATTCTCTGCCAATAGCCCCCAGCGTAGCTTTCTGCTGATGTTTATGACTTTGTTGCCGTGCAAATGCAATTAGATGATTATTAGCAATTATTTTCTCGACGAGTACACCTACACTTATCCCTTTTGCCCAAAGTCAATCGTTCACTGAAATATGTTCCTTGAAAAGGTAAAAGTAAATTTATCTGTTTAACCCTTCACGATTGTTTGGGTCCTTTTGGATCCATGCGGAGAGCGCGACTGTCGCCCGTCTTTGCTGTTTCACGCGGAGCTCGAAACTGCGAGTAGCTACCCGAAAATTCGGCCTCAACAACGAGAGAGACAATAGTTTAAGGTCACGGGGTCAATAGCCTACGGAAGCTGATGCGGGGCGTGCTGCGTCCGCTTTTCCGCCCACTCCCGAGGCGGGCAAATATGCCCCGATTGGAGCACAACGGTAAAGGGTTAAGACAGGGTTATTATGAGAATAGCAACTGTCAAGTGAAAAGATAGCTAAGGCTTTTCTCATCATTCTTTCGTTCCTAATACTATTTCTTTATTTCAAGCTGACATCAATATCTGAATACATGCGCTATACCTTGAAAGTTTTCGCCAAGGCGGGGGGGGGGGGGGGGGCTTAAACGCCCCTGGAAAATACCATTTCCGGCTATCTGAGGGGCCGCGAGTTTTCAAAATTTTCTGTACTGTTTCCGCGCCAACGACAGTGACGCCCTGCTCAGATATTCATTGGCGTTGTCTTCAAAGGTTTATCCCCCAAGCTCCAGATCTGTAAAGCTTCATGTTAAAAGGGGGAGTTTAACCAAAAAATTAATTTGATACGTGAAAGAGAAGCCAAATCTATAATGTGTGGTGACAATTTCATTGATATCGGACATGTATTTCTCGAGATATCAATAAATGAAGTCAGTAGATTTGTGTTCAAAACTTTGAGGGCAGCAGAGCTTATATGACTTTCTCACATTGACAAGGAACGCCCCTTCCCTTTGTTTTATCAAACTGTTGTGTTGACCATGAAGTTAATAGGAATAGGACTTTCCTGTTAGGAATGCAAAGTTCTACACACCTGATAAAAAAGGTCATGCTTATACAAGCCTAGTAAATTCTGATTCCAGCTATTTTTGGGAGGCGGTTTTTCAAAATTTTCTGTGCGCTCCGCGCCAAATGATGGTGACTTTCCGCTAAAACACCGTAGTCTTTAGCCTCGGCCTCTAAGACTTATGATCTTACCGGACACCAGGTCTGTCGTGTTCCACGTTGTTCCCCCTACTAACATGTCTGCGTAGGTCATCCTTATACACGCCTAGAAAATGTCATTTCCGGCTATGATCGGAGGGGTGGTGATTTTAAAAATTTTCTGTTCGCTCCGCGTCGATTGTGGCCCTGCGCTTAGATAGTCTTCAGCCTCGCTCTCTAAGACTTATCTCACCAATTCATGATTCAGGTATTAATACTCTCCAAAAATTGCCTGGTGGCTCCTCCATTCAGTTGGAAAAATTCATTCCATTTATTTGTTTTTAACATATTCATACAAGTAAACAAACACAAAATACCTAAATTATTTCAATGAAGTAAAGTATAACTTAGTCCACAGTGATGTGAAAGAAATAGATCAAAAACCCCTCACGGACTTGGCAAAGTGATCTAGCCCCTCAAGAGACAAGCAAGAAACAAGAATGTAACACAATACTTCACCCCCTTTACCCTTTACACCAACAACAGACCCCCCCCCCCCCGAACACACCTCGAACAATTCTGTACAATAAGACGTAAGTTACTGTACGAGCCTGCTCTGACACAAAAGTTCGTCAACAGTATAAGAACATTAATCTGGAAATGCTAGCAATGAAGAGTAAGGCAGGGCTGGAGGGAAATGTTTCTCTCCCCACCAATTCACATACCCCTCCCAAACAAAAGGAATAAATCATGAGTGAGTAGTTTGTTGAAGTATTTGGGTGTCCAATAATTTGATTACTGATATTAACCACTGGCATTAATCATTTGTAAGTAGTGTAAAAATGTTTAAAATGTTCCTGATAAAACAATAAACAGTTATTTCTTCAAAATGTGTTTTTGCTGCATGGGTCCAGTGATATTAATATAGAACTGCCGACTTTTCTAGCTGTTCTTCTTTTGTTTTTACTTTTACCTTCTTCTTCATTTTATCCCTTACTTGGAGTTCCAACTTTCTTTTCGCTTCTTCTTTTTTACGCGAGGCTTTTTTTCTTAATCATGAACAACTACAAACTTCTAAACCCTGTATATATAGACGCTCGTGCACAAAATCTACAATATAAGTTCAGCACCTCCCCTCCCCCTTTTTCCACGAAGTAATTCGACCTGAAATTGATAATAACTTTAGTGTATTTGTAATTGGATTGTACTTCATTGAAGGTTTTACTGCAAGTTGGCAACCGTAAGTATACGGAAAACTCTTTCGAAAAAAGTCGAAGCAATTTAAACCTTCAGTTAGACCATAAAGCAGTCCAGTCCCTCATTAATTGAAGTTCTTGGTTTTGGTCCCTGCAAATGATTTTTTAAATTTATGGCAGCGATAAAGGCAAAATAAGTAATGATAAAGCAAGAATTATTGCCACACTAATTAAATTTCTCTTTGACTTACACACTAAATCATGCTCCTTCCTTTACCTCTACTTTTTTTTGTAGAAATTTTCAAACCTAGACATGTGCATGCTACCCCTCTGTTTAAACCTCACAATGTAGTGGACCCGGCTTTTTATTTCATAACGATTGAAATTTTGAGCTCAGTAGAGAACCCCGAATGATAGGTACGTGTTTCCCATCCTGGTCGATGCCCATCGGCACACAGCGGAGTTTAATACCGTAATCAACAAAAGGCACTAAAATTCGTCAAATTGCCCTGAATGTTGCAGTCTGCAATATAGCCCATTTTCCTACAAAGTACATTGAAATAGGATAGAGTCTGCTCAATGAGTCACACAGTCAGAAAAAAATGTGCAAAATTATTTTCAGGCACTTCATTTGTCATACAATATTTCTTGGAGTTGTAATATTTAATTAAGTCGCCTGCTACCTAGAGGTTAGCATAGGTTAGATGTTTTTTCGAAGAAAATCGATAAAATATACATGACGGACGCCCACAACGAAATGCAAGGCCTCGGCAAATCATGCAATATTTTATATTTGCTAGTTAAAGCAAAAACTTGCCGGCTAAAACGCCTCTCTCGTCAAAATTTCGACAGCTCAGCACCTTTACTAGCACATCGTACAATCAGTCCTTTACTTAGGGTACAAGTTAATTGATTTCCAACACCGCAGTAAGCCGATTTGAGTAAAATTAGGACGAATGAGCCCAACTTTAAATACTTTCAGATATTTTAATAAACTGCTGCTTACCAAAATATTAGTATCTAAGTGTACCCATTGGGTTAGGATGAGGGAAGTAGATGTTTCTTTTTTCTAAAAGTCCCAACGACTCTCTGGCGAAGAGCCAAGGGACGAAAACCAAACGATTACTCCCGGAGGAGTTCTGCTCCCTTAAGGAGCTTAACGTCCCAAATGGACAAGTACGCCCTCCAAAGGGCAAACACTGAGTGGTCCCTGCTCTAGACTGGCTGAATAGAACAGAAGCCACAACCTGGATGCAGTTTAACGTTATGCCCAGGAAGGAAATGTTTCTCTCCGCACCAATTCACACCCCCCCCCAAAAAAAAGGAATAAACCGTGAGTGAGTGGTTTGTTGAAATATTTTGATTTCCCATAAATTTGATTACTAACATAAATCGTTTTTAAGTAGTGTAAAAATGTAAAAAATGTTCCTGATAAAACAATTAACAGTTATTTCGTCAAACATGTGTTTTTGCTGCATGGGTGCAGTGATTTTAATATAGAACTGTCGACTTTTCTAGCTGTTCTTCTTTTGCTTTTAATTTTTCCTTCTTCATTTTATCGAATACTTGGAGTTCCAACTTTCCTTTCGCTTCTTTCTTTTTAACGCGAAGCTTTCTTTTCTTAATCATGAACAACTACAAACTTCTAAACCCTGTCTGTATATATAGACGCTATCGCACATAGTCTACAACATAGGCCTAAGTTCCGTCAACTTTACCCCCCCCCCCCCCTCCCCTACTTTCCATGAAGTAATTCGACCTGCAATGATAACAATTTTATAAATGATTTCTAATTCTAAGATAAATACTATTCCATTTTTGATGCAACTAGCATTTGATTGGAAAGGCCTCAATATGATCAGAAGCCCCGGCTACATTCGTAGCCGGGGCTTCTGATCATATTGAGGCCAAATTTGTATAACTTTCAAAAGCGACTCCCGGTTTTAGTTGAAAGCGTTCTGGAATGAATATTCATCAGTTGTCGACTGCCAAAAAAGCTTTTTCTCTATTGTCACTATTGATCTAATCTCTTAGGGGTAGGCTTAAGCACCTACGTGGCTATTGTCATCGTTGCATGATTATCTGATTTCTAACAGAGACAGTGGTTCTTCTAAACTTGACCAAGTCATCTCATTGCCGTCTCGATGTATACGCCAGAGTCGTACCAAAATATGTTCAAGAGGCAACATTTGGACAACTTTTGCAATACGTGACGAAAAATGATTAGAATTTGTTCTCAATTTAATAGGAAAGTTGACTGGCTGAAGTGTCTCTGATGCTAAAATGTAGGTCAAATTAAGCAATTCTGAGAAAATTATGGGATTGAAAACTGGCGAGCATATATCAGTCTTTGAGTATGAGTAAAGTAGGCTGGATAATGGATAACCTGTCAGCATTTTTGCGCCGGGTGGCTGAGACGTAGTGAAACTCTAACAAGTGTTTTAAAGTTTAATTAACTTATTCAAATTGGAGTGTACCTCATGGAAGGTTTTACTGTAAGTTGGCAACCTTGAGTATTCGGAAAACTCTTTCGAAAAAAGGACGAAGCAATATAAACCTTCAGTTAGACCATAAAGCAGTCCAGTCCCTCATCAATTGAAGTTCTTGGATTTGGTCCCTGCAAATGATTTTTTAAATTTATGGCGGCGATAAAGGCAAAATAAGTAATAATAAAGCAAGAATTATTGCAACGCTAATTAAATTTCTCTTTGACTTACACACTAAATCACGCTCCATCCTTAGCCTCTAAGTTTCTTGTAGAATTCTCAAATCTTGACATGCTACCCCTATGTTTAAACCTCACAGTGTGGTGGAACCAGCTTTTTATTTCATAACGATTGAAAATTTGAGCTCATTAGAGAACCCCGAATGATCATACATATTTCCTGAGAATGAGATGTTTTAACGTATGGCCGCTGATGCCACATATGCTACCTAACTTTTGAAGTAAAATTTGTATTCAATTACGTATATTAAGATCTAAAAAAATTGGCGTTTGTGAGGGGAATGGACATGGCCCAATGGCCAACCCTCCTCCCTGCGCACAGCTATAAGAAGAGGAACGGATCGAAGTGGGAAGAAGTTATTATTTTTCGGAAAAATTGCAGTCACCCCCTACTTGAATTTTTGTAGTAGACTATCCTGTCTCATTAATGGCTCTTGTGAATCATTTGACAATATTTTTGTATTTGAAATTTAACTTCTTGATATATGCAATTTTTATTTATTAATTAATAGCGTGAAGGATATACTACTAGGGTTGTTCAGTGGCGGCGGAAGCATAAAAATTTAGGGGGGGGGGGGCAATCAGTGAACAAGATGGAATGGTTGGACTCGTGAAACGAACCCTATGTGCGCGTATGTGCGCGTAGCGCACATCACGAGCGCGAAGCGCGAAGTCCCACTGGCGTGAGTCCAGGCCCCGCCTTAGGGCACTGGAAGCTCTGAGATTCTACAAGCTCTCTCGTACAACTTCTGAATCTAAGCCGTTTTTTGAACATTTTACGGTGAATTCAATGAACAAAAATGCGCCAACAGTTGCGTTGTTATGTTTGTAATTTTGGTTTTGTTAAAATCATTTTTCAAATCCAAAGGAAAAGGGGCGCAGTTACCTAACTACTCTAAAATCAGCCCCCCCCCCCCTGTACTCGCCCTTGGTTTGGTACTGCACCTGTAAGTTTGTTTTGATTTTGTGTTTTAATTGAAGGTCTTTTTCTTGAAATTCTTGTACTTTCACCGGGATTTTTTTTTAACATTCAATCTGGTGTAAATTCATTAATATTTACCTTGGAATCAGTCTGAATCTGCCTATGCAGACCTATCAGATCAGGATGAATCCGAACTTCTGAACAATGTGTAGGCTACCTCGGAATAATACCGAGGTAGCTTACTCTTCCAAAGTTCCAACCAGACGGTCATGTACGTACGCACACGTCATGAGAACGGAGCCACCATTCGGCGATTTTCCCATAGATGATACGTTTCGCTCATTTTTGGTGGATTCCGGATTCCAATCTGTTAAAATAACTAGGTTTGTGGTTGAGGTTCTTGGCAATCACATTTCAAAGTTAGGACGCAGGTTTCTGTAGGCTTCGACTGCTTGTGACCTTTTATTGCAATAGCATAGTCTAAAATCTGGATCATTGTTTGTTTTGAGGTTGCCAGATTCTTGTAATGATTTGTAGCCAAATACTAGGTCACAGGCATAGAGCATGGTCGCAGGGGACCGTGACAAGAACCAGCCAAACAATGGCAGAACAAACGCTAAGTCAATTTCGGCTGCTCTGTTCGGTGGTGGGTTAACTATAGTCTCAACTTTGAATTGTTTCAAGGCTCCCAAGTTTCTTTTACTTCTTCTCTGATTTTTTTGGGGGGACGTCCCCTCGCTAAGAATTTTAGGGGGGGGGGACGTCCCCTCGCTAAGAAATTTAGGGGAGGGGCGTGTCCCCCCGTCCCCCCGCCACTGGGGTTGTTGGATAGCTAATGATTGAACTAAGTTCGAGGTGGCTTCCTTTGGTCTTTTTTTAAATGCAATCAGGGGAGGGAATGATTTTAGAGAGGAGCACCAATTTAATGTGGGTCACTCCCCCCCCCCCCCCCCATCTAGTAAGTTACATCGGAGTTACACCCTTCAAGTAAAGATACTAAAAGATGTTAGGAGGTCCATATACAGGGAGCACACATCGTCTCGATACTTTCAGTGTTTTGCCAACTAGCAGCCACCGTTGGACCGCTGGCGGTATGCGGATATGTACCCGCCGGTGACTTGCCGACTCTTCACCGGCGTTGGACCGCCGGCGGCATGCTGCCACAATCCCACCGACGGTATACCGAACTTTCATCTGTCCCTCCATCCATTCATTACTAGGCTAATGTTGGTTATTGGCCGGGTCGGCTAGTTGACTGCTGCACTTGCCCAGTGTGAAATGGAAGAAATGAGCAGGGTTTGTGGTCGTTTTGTCCTGTACTGAAGGGGCTGTCAGGTAAATATGCCTAATTGCCAACTGATCAGCCATGCCCAAATTTATTTATCAAAAGGATTAAGTTTGGTG
Source organism: Holothuria scabra (assembly GCA_037179385.1). NCBI lineage: Eukaryota > Metazoa > Echinodermata > Holothuroidea > Aspidochirotida > Holothuriidae > Holothuria > Holothuria scabra. The sequence goes on along the minus strand of CM074192.1, from coordinate 23,235,529 downwards.
ATTGACATGGAGAAGCTGACTTTTAACAATAACCATAACGAGTGTGTTTCAGTGTGGGCTCGGTTACGTTCTGTGCCCTTTGATTTTTTACCACCTCCCCGGCCACAAATGTTGACATTCTGGCGGCCACCGCCACTGAAGAGAAATGTACTGCCAAGAGGTTTTCTATGTTTTCGCCCACAAACGCCGCGTGATGTCCCTACGGGGGTACGCTGCTGCTATTTTACGAAAATTTTTCGAAACACCGCGCTTGACCAGTATGAAGTACTTCCATATTCTTTGCACACTACGGTCAAACGTTTGCCATTGTTTTTCGAATTAACTTGGAATGACTAGAGTTATATTCTCTTAATAACGTATCATTAGGCCATATCTGGGTAATTTTCTACAGTAGTACCTACATATTGGCTTTGAATTTCTTTTCTCCTTTTATTTACTTTTCTAAAATGTAGGCCTGCTTTACATGACGAGCATGTTCGTTACTTATTTAGGAATTTTATTGACAATAATGGAAGTAATGGAACAATGATTAGTGTTGTCACACAGTACTAAACTTAGTTCATTTATTATAATGATTGATGTACGTAACGCACGGTACCCAACGGTATACAATTAGCCTAGGCCCCAAATACAAGTGTCATCCAAAAAGCAAAATGGGTACTCCTGCAAAGAAAGACGACCCTCCATTGGAGTTAGAGAATCAGTTTATCCTTCGTCTTCCAGAGGTAAAGAGTCAGCAGATTTCACGTGGCGTCTGCTGCGTTTGAGTTTGGTCACAAAGAGAAGTTGGCGAGGTCCGTTAAACGTAACGTTAGGCCTAATGTAGCCTAGGCCTAGGCCTAGGCTAGGCCTAACAGTAACATTAGGTCTAACGTTGCTTTGCCCAACGCAGCAACGACTAACGGTAACAGTTAGGCCGCTAGTAGTAGTACTAGTTGTAGTAAGTATAACGGGTGGGTGGAATTTTGCGCATTTAACTAAAAACCTAAGAAATATTTTAGAACTGTAGAAGAAATGTCCCTTAAAGCCACGTTTACTGAATTTATCTTACTTGAATGTGTTGAAATTTCAACCAGATCCAACGTTAGCCGTTATTAGCCCTTGAACAGGACCCAGCATTACGTTCCTATGCTATACACTTCATTTCTGGGCCCTTGCCTGGTATACACAAAAACACAGCTCACTTGCCTACTCACGCTTGAGTAGGCATCCCTCACGTCCCCAAAAAGATACCTTTTCTCACCAAACTTTCCACAGATGATCTTTGTCATCACATTCACCTTCCACACAAGTCTGTTAAAGGCATATTTTCATCATCCCAAACAGTTCCAATTCTTCCAACCTACTTACTTTTAGCCCCTCCCACATTTATCTAAAACTCATCTTTATCCAGATACAATCCTAGTTTATTGCTTCATGGCATGTCCCAGTGGCCATACAAGTCCATAATGTGTAATTAAGACACTCTCAGTGCCCATGCTGTGTAATTCAGCTATGATGCATTGTTTGAATGTGATGCCAATCAAAGAGCTGTACCAATTGAGACTTTTGATATATGTATACTGAAACTGTAGTTTGGGGTGACGAATGCCTACCTTTAACGAAATAAGACCTTTAAGAGGGAAATTTTGGCTGGATAATTCTGTGAGTAACGTTAAGCCTGTGCAGATTAATTTTTCAGTCGAAGAAGTCAGTGTTTGTCATGTGATCTCATGTAAAACGGGGAAACCTACGCAGTGACTGTACAATTTCGTAATGTACAGAGAGCTTACTATATATGAAGAGCAAGTATTGACTAGCCGCGCTTACTAATTGGTCTTGGACAGCTTGTCTAGCGGAAGTCCTTCCCATCATGCAACACAGTAGCAGAAGATCAAGATGTCGATGTTACTGCGAAGGATGGCACCACATTTTTCCTGCCTTTTGCTATGAATTTACTGGTATTAAACATTCCAGAAGGTATAAGTGGTATTTAAGAATGCTTAAAATCATTATATTAACTCAAATCTGTTCTATGAACCATACCATCGTAATTAGAGCTCGGTTTGTTGTTTTGGCTTAAAACGTTGTTACCTTTGTACATGTAGGCCAGTGACCGTAGTAAGGAGTGACTACAAGGAGCGGATTATACGGTCACGTTCAGTGACTAGCCGTTATATCTTTAAAACTTTGCTTTAAAATTTGTGATACTGTATTATGTTGACTGGAAGTGGAACAACTTTGGTTGCTAGTTGTAAAACTGCCAAATTTCGTGCATTAGGTAGAGTCTAATTTAGGCCTAGATCGCAAGCAACCAAAGGGATTGTGCAAACTATATTATTACTTCCAATTTCGTAATGATTCCCATAACCAACCACTGAGTAAGCTGGCCCACTCTACACACTAACAACAGCCAAGGTCCCAAGATACATGGAGCTAAATGTGTGAATCAACCGTTGGCTACAATAAGGATTAAATTCAACTTATTTGGGTAAAGGTAAAAATGTATCAACCTGTTTTGGCTCTAATGTGAACAAAAACAATGCATTTGGTTTGGAAAATTATTTTGCACCTAGACCTACTGTGAAAAGGAAGAATTTTCAACAGTGCACAAAATTTGGCAGTGTACAAAATCTGGTGTATTTACTGTGTGTTACAGCTTATATAAGGCGATAGTGTGTTCCTTCTTTTCCCTCCCATTTTTGAAAAGTTTAGATTATTATTGTCTACATGCAAATGGTGGCACTATTCTACTTCAAGTTGGGGTGACTGCATTTCCCTGTTAGACACATAAATACCCAGGGTTCGATTTACCCGGGTGCACGCGTGCACAGGTGCATGTAGAATTTCCTACATGCATGTAACTGTGGAGGCTTACATGCACTTCGTGCATGTAGACTTCAGACCTAGCCTACAAACTTCATGGTCAAATACATGTTACAAGTCAAGTTGCAGCACAAAGTAATCCTAATATAGCTGTCCCAATTGTTCCTTACATCGTTATTTCTTGCATAATGTCAGTTAGAAAAGCAGACATTTCAACAAAAAAATTTGAGCGTGTCTCCTTTCGTACCACAACATCAGTGGCAACGATCATCACTCCGCATATGCTCTTCTCCGAGTAATGTTGCTGCTTGTATAGCCTAGCCTCCTACTGAACCAGGGTTTGCATTAGCAGCGGGATTGCAGGAATCCCGCAAAAAGAATATTCAGAATAGTCAAGCTCACCAAATACGCACACTCAGTCCGTGCAGTAATGCACTTATTAATGTAGGTACGTTCCGTACGTAAATCCCAAGAAAGCTTCTTGCATGCACTGGAGTTAGTTTCAACGGTAGTTATGTTGTGCTGAGAGAGCTTGACACTGGTAAATGTGAACTCTGTGAATAGTTTGCATGTGGCTGCTTTCAACTTGAAAGTGACTTAATTTTAACGTTACAGGCTAGGCTTTCCAAGTATTCGTATAGACAACACGATAGGATGGCGTGTGATATGGTGCCAGCAGCTATAAACAAAAAAGTATGGTACATCAAAAGTAGTGTAGTGAAAGTTTTGAAAATGTTGGCAAGGGCAAATTTAAAGTATTTTACACAAGCCTCACACATTTTTTGAGAGATAAATGCGAACAACATAATTTTGGGATTCACAATGTGGTTTGCTTCTAAGACTGCAGCCTTTCACATTTAGTGTGTACCACAGTGGCATTGAAATTTGAAAGGACTTGGATGATCGGAGACTTGAACTTTTTAAACCACAATGTCAGAATTTTAGTTGCATGTTAAACTGGCGAAACCTTATAATCAACCTTAAAAACGAGTTGAATAACTAGAAGATTATGTAAAATTTTACCTGTAGTTGATGCAAACTCTCGGCTTGGGACCTCAAGTACAGTAATAGCCAGGGCTTATTTGAGTAAGGTCACTTGCGTGCAAGCGTCAGTTTTGCTGATGGAACAGGCTGGTGGAACATGCCATGTAAGAAAAGGGTTCAATAAAAATCTGCACATTTGGTTTTACTCAAAATAGAAAAAATGCAAATTGTGCTTTACACCCTTCCTAGGCTTATAGCAAAGGTGTTTTTCTTGTAGGCTTTTCTTTTAATTTTCAGATTATTTGGTGCATGTAGAAATTTTGCTGTGCATGTAGATATTTTGACCTACATGCACCAGTGCATGTAGAAAAAAAATTATAAATTGAACCCTGTATATACCCCAGCATCTTTCTGAAGGCCACTTTGGTGCCTTCTCAAACCAATGGCCTGCCTCTGTGAGTATCCAAGTACTGTAAGTAACCCTGCTGTCAGTTGCCAACTATGTAAATATACACAACCATCCATACTCTACAGCTATATACAATCATGTATCATGTACAGGCAGATCAAGAGACATTACCCCTGTTGGTATTGCAGTCTTTACAATCCATACTAGTGCATGGGGAATTAAAACTTGCAAAGACGTAGGCCAGGAGAAGTAAACACAATGCATGGGAAAGGCCTTTTCTGACCATCCACAGGTTATTTTTGCCAAAACTTTCTCCGTAAAATTTCTGCTTAAATTGTCTTGACTGTGCAATTTACTTGGCCATTGATGACTTAAGTTTGCTCATGACATGAAACCCCTTCAACAAAATCAAATGAATTACTAAACCTCAGTGAAATCTCGTTCATCTCTAATTTCTGCTTCTTCACTTGGCTAACATTTGATCTTATACAGGTTTTGAATGTTGGTGAATATTGCAGATATCATTATGCCATCATGGCCAATGGAACTGTGTGCATGGCTGATTGGGGTTCTGTTTAATGGTATAAATATTGATACTTTCCCATGCAATTTTTGAAGTGTTCAATTTTCATTTCCAGCATGCTGCAGAAGAAGCAAGAAAACTTGTTGTGGCTGGTACTCAGAATCTCAAGGACAAGTTGCAGATTGATTTGCGAGGTAAGGATATTTAAGTCTGCAAATAGAATACTTGTCCACTTGGTGGAAATGTGTTTGTCCACATACTGGCTGCACTCGTACTACCGGTGTCCACAAACTCTGAAAAGAATTTTTTATCGATCTAAGGAAAACTGTAGAGCTATTAATTATTTTTGGATTACATCACAACAAAGAAATATTACGAAAACAAAAACCTTACTGAAACAAGTCTCATGATGATGCAATGCAGACAATCTCTGTCAATAGGATTTATCGTGTATTTTTGTCCTGCTTCAAGCTTCATGAAATGGAAAATTTCCATTGACTTACTGTATACATGCATTTTGGTCACAGAGCAATGGTACAGCACCACTGAAGCTTTGTTGTTATTCATTTCATATTCATATTTTGGGTAGCATTTGGGGACGGTACAGTATGTTGTCTGTATATTTTGTTGATGAAAGCAATCTGTAGTTAGTAAAATATGCATTTTATATGGGAAAAAATATATATTAACAGTATCCCATAACTTGACTTGCATTCTTTTCTTCTTCAAAGGTGATGGACGTCATGGCAATCTGTAGTTAGTAAAGTGGCAAATATTTTCCTGAAATATGTGTTTAATATAAAAAACTAAATATGAACAGTATACCATAATTTGACTTGCATTCTTTTCATCTTCAAAGGTGATGGATGTCACGGCAATCTGTAGTTAGTAAAGTGGCAAATATTTTCCAGAAATATGTGTTTAATATAAAAAAATATATATGAACAGTATACCATAATTTGACTTGCATTCTTTTCATCTTCAAAGGTGATGGATGTCACGGCAATCTGTAGTTAGTAAAGTGGCAAATATTTTCCAGAAATATGTGTTTAATATAAAAAAATATATACGAACAGTATACCATAGCCTGACTTGCATTCTTTTCATCTTCAAAGGTGATGGATGTCATGGCAATCTGTAGTTAGTAAAGTGGCAAATATTTTCCTGAAATATGTGTTTAATATAAAAAACTAAATATGAACAGTATACCATAATTTGACTTGCATTCTTTTCATCTTCAAAGGTGATGGATGTCACGGCAATCTGTAGTTAGTAAAGTGGCAAATATTTTCCAGAAATATGTGTTTAATATAAAAAAATATATATGAACAGTATACCATAATTTGACTTGCACTCTTTTCATCTTCAAAGGTGATGGACGTCATGCTATTGTCAGATATGACCAGGAAGAATTTGCTGCAAAGGTGACACTTTATGTGGAATTTGTTAATTAATGATAGTAAATGCACTGAATTGAGTGTGCCAAATGTTTGATTGCAAACAACCTTTTTGAATGTAACTACATTGTACAGTAATTTGTACTAACATTATTTTTTTTTATAAATGTACATACTAAGTGTAATCTAATCTAGGCCTAAAACTGATGTTGACAGATATCCGTACTCTGAAGTCACTCTTCTTCACTTCAGGCTAAACTGGCATGTGTTGCAACTGCTCATGTCACTAAAATAGTAAAGTACACAGAAATTACAAATTTTCCCCTAAACTTTTAACCTGTGCAAGAATAACACTAAAAAAAGGTATAGTAATCAAGACTAAATGTGAAGAAGGCTCAAACCAAGACTCAAAGACTGCTAAGAAGGTCAGTCAACCTAGTACTTTTTCTGTTTAGTTCTGTAAAAGATAGGAGTACTTGTCCCAGTGAAAAAGGAGAATTTTGGCATATGAAGAGCCCTGTTAGTGTGCAAACATCTTTCTTCAAATGGACCATGACTAATGTGTAGGGGTTTATACCTTCCCCCTTCCACGCTATAAAGAGGGCATATAACAGGGTATACATTTATTTGTCTCTGTTCTGTTTTCAGCTTGTTGATCTGCCATGTATACTAGAGTCACACAAGACATTTGACAAAAAGACAATGTGGAAAACAGCAGACATTTCACAGGTATGTATTCATTATTCATAATTCTAGAATTGGACAGTCCTAATGTGTCTGATGGATAGTGGCCATGATCTGTCTCCAGTTGTCGGTCACTTGTTGAATTTCCATCTCAAAGGATGGATATCACTGCAAATTATGTTGTACACTTGATCAGGACTTTCACTAACCAAAGTTGCTATGGATCAGAAGCAGTGGCATAGCCACAGGGGTGGTTTTGGGGGTTGAAACACCCCCAATGACCCAACCTTAGAATGCCAAAAAAAAACCACCTAAAAGAGTGGTTTTTCCTCTGTTACTTTAGACTTTTACCTCATGTTGTGCCCCCCTCCCCTCCATGACACAATCCTGGCTGCGCTTCTGCTCAGAAGCACAGTGAATTCTCTGGATGCTTGGGGAAAGTTCTATGCATCATTGAACAGTACTAGTTCCAATGACTCATGCACTGATATGTTATTCTAATTTTTATGAAACTTTTGGCATGAAAAGTTAATAAAAATATACCTCTGGCCATTGGTAGAGTTATAAATTAAATATGGCATTTATCTTTTTAAAAACAGTGGATAGGTTAATTCCTTTCTCTGCTGTATCCTTCTGTGGACTGGGGCTTGTAAAGTGTGCCCTAAATATTTCCCCCCTATTGTAATACGTGACTAATAAAGGAAAGGTAATGCACTCTCCTTGAACTGTATTTAAAACCCAAACTTGAAACTCATTTGAAACTTATCTTTTTTTCTATTTGACAGTGTGTAACACATTGGGGTTGGAGTGTCATTAGCTCTCATCTAACCTTTCTATCCTGTAATTATCTGTACAATTTATTTAGTGTCTATACTTATCAAAAAGCAGTTATATTAATGAAATGTTCTTCAGATGCTGGTGTGTACTAAGGATCCACTGCCCCTCACTGATGAAGAGGACAAACCACAGAGAAAGGCACTGAATGAAAAAGTGGACAAGAAATTTATTTGGAACCATGGAAGTAGGTGGCACTGTTTGAAACTGAATTTTGCATCTCTACTTGAAAAGAGTTCCTTGAGAACATATATCTCATTAGCACTGGATGTAGAATGGTCTCCTTTTTGATGTACTGAAAAATCACAATTTAGCAAAGGGATAAATGTATTTATTGTTCATTTTAGTAAAGTGACATGTATAAATTTTCCTGATTCTTTTTTTTTATCTCATAGCATTAAAGAGTTAAAACCCTTGAAGTATGTTTTATTTTCTAGGATTGAAAGCATGTAAACAAATATCCCCAACTCATATAGCATATGTGTCACTTCAAAAAGAAGAAAATCAACATATTTTGAAATTTTTGCTTTGGTGATTCATCAGTGCACCAGAAAGGGCTCAACTTGAGAGATAATTTATTGGATTAAAAGGGTACCTGGCATTTGAAGTGGTAAATGTTAGAAATGAAAGGTTCAGGGTTCAATCAAGTCATGGTTAAATTGGATTTTTAACCAACTTGAACAATCTGTGGTTTCTTTTCTGAACTGACCTTCCAAAAGAAACCAACTGTGTTCAAGTCGTTAGAGCATCTGGCTTGCAGCTTGGATGTCTGTAGTGTGACACCTGTCTGGGTCATACTGAAGACTAAAAACGGGGCCTAGTGCTAATGCTGTGCTTTTTGCTCAGCATAAACAATGGATTGCACTAAAGCAAGCCAGTGAGCCACAGCTGAAAAAAAACACAGTGGCCAGCCCAAATTGAACCAATTGAAACAGTCTTAAAACCTTATCTTAAGAAATTCAAGAGAAACCAAATTTGATCCAAGTTGGTCAGTTGGTTAGCCACCTGACTGAGAATAGGCAAGTTATTTATAGCTGTGCAAATGTTCCTTTTACCACATTTGTGGTTACTTGGTCTATCAGTTCTTAATCTTTCAATTTCCTTGCTTATCTGTATCATGAATGGTTGTACTCTAAATTGTGTTTTGTTTCCCTCAATTTCACTGAATATGAGGGTTTGAAATTCATATAGACAATAAGTGAAGATGATTTAAGGCTGTTGGACCCCAATGATGACTGCGTACAGTTACTAAATACAAGCACTGATCATATCATTCACTTCGCTGACATAAACTTACCCCTAAGTATTTACTTTACTTTTCCCGGTGGGCTTGCAGCCTACCGCTGGTCCGCCAAGAGCCCCATGCAAAGCTTGTAAGGGTTGACATGCGGGACAATTAAGATATAGCAAGGGTAAGTATAGTCCCTTGTAAATACATCCACCAGGCAGGTGGAGGAGTCTATAGGACAGACTGGGCTGCCTGGGACAAAGTAACTACCTTTTTTTGCTTGTCAGTCCAACACACTTAACCCTTTACTTTTGTTTGGGTCCTTTTGGACCCATGCAGAGAGCTCGACTGTCACCCATCTTTACTGTTTCACACGTAGCTCGAAACTGCGAGTAGCTACCCGAAAATTCGGCCACAACAACGAGAGAGACAATAGTTTAAGGTCACTGGGTCAATAATAATAATAATAATGCTATTTATAAAGCGCTTTTCAAAAACACTCAAAGTGCTGTACAAAGAAAAGGGTAAAATAACACAGATAAAATCAAAACTTAAAGCACAGAAAAGAACAAAAAAGCTTAAAATACAAAAACAGTGATCAGTTTAGACAATTAAAAAAATAAGTTTTCAAATTCTTTTTAAAATGATTAAAATTAGTTAAAGAACGCACATTAGCAGGAAGGCTGTTCCAAACCTCAGGGGCAGCAACAGTAAAAGATCTGGCCCCATAACACTTAGTTTTAGAAATTGGAGGATGGGAAAGAAAAAATTCAGATGATGACCGTAATGGCCTACGGAAGCCACTGGGGGGTGGTCTACGTCCGCTTTTTTTCCGCCCACTCCCGAGGCGTGCAAATGTGCCCCGATCGGAGCACAACGGTAAAGGGTTAACACAGTTTATCATCTGGATTTACCTTCAAGTAGGAAGCTTCAAAATTAGTATTCAAAATGCTGGAATGATTGATGTGACAAGACTTTGTCAAGAAATATGAGTGTTTTACAGTGTAGTTGCTAGAGACGCTTGGGCTCCTCCTTTAGTTTTTGCCCTTCTTACATTTTGAAAGTGGGTGCCTATGGTTCAGTTAGTTGTGACTCCTGGAATGACCTCATACCTGACAGAGTAACATTCATGTATACACACCCCGGCAGCAACAGTGGATTTCATGCCTTCTAATGATCATATACACACCAGTAGGCTCACCTTGTTAATCTTTCAATATATGAGGTGCTGAACCACCAATTCCTGAGAATTGTAGTGACTTGAAAACTTATGACTGAATACAGAAAAAGATCAAAATGTGTTTCAATATGTTTTGAAAACCTGTGTATTTCCAACAAGTGAATACTGCAAAGTGTGCATATGTGTGGGGTATTTGAAGGTATTTAAATTCTCTGCAAAAGTTACAATTCCAAGGAAATGGTCTCATAGTCAGGTATCATTACTCTGAAGAAAAGAGGAGAAAATAGCCCGCCCAAGTCTAACAGTGTATGCTTGTATAGCTGTTTTGTGTCGAGACATTTCAATGCTGAAATTTAACCACGTTATGTTGTCTCTTTTGCCCCCACATGTGGGCGGGGGGCTGCAGCGTAAGCCCACAGTATTTCCCATCTGTTTTAAGAGATGACAGAAGGGAAGGAAAGAGTTGTACTGTATTTGAACTGTATTTGAAATGGAACATGAAGTTGAACCGATCTGAAACCTTGTTTAAACTTTACAGTTTCATCTTGTTGATGCTACATAACAGATATGTGTTGGTGTGTTGTTTGATATCCTCAAACTATCTAATTGTTGTCTCCTTCCCCTAACAGTCACTCCACCTTTGAAAAATGTCAGGAAACGTCGCTTCAGAAAATCTGCAAGAAAAAAGGTATTGGTTATAGTCATTTGCTTGAAATATAATGGAAATGATTCAATAAACTATTCATTGTAAAAGATACAGTGTAGCAGTGTGTCATGTGTACAAGTACTTACACAGTTTTACACAACTGTCTGTGCTTGTACTCATGAGAATAGATTTGTACTCAGATTTTGTATTCAGACTTTTACTCGCTGTACACAATGCTCCTCATAATCAGTGAAGTAGGGAAAACAATCCAGTGATTTACTAGGAAGAAGGTTTTAGGTGCCACTTGATTGAACCAGAAGGTTATAAATTAAGGCCTCAAACCATATCTAACCTAACTAGCAAACTTACACTTAAAGATTTTGGGAAGTGCACATTGCAGATAATGCAAAATTCTATTTTTGTAAGCCAAAATGATTTGTGCTCATGCTGGTACTTCCAACCAAAAATAATCCTCTCGTACTCAAACTTATGACAGTGTACTTATACTACAAGTGTGCTGTCACAATCTCCTGTCTTTTTCTCTGTGGAAATAATTGTGATGCCAAGTTCACCCAGAGAGAATACCAAAATACATCATATTTATGAATGTATTTAAAAGTTTATTGATTTGGCTGTCAACTACAAGTGTGGATTTACATAACTTTAATACAATCTGTCTCTTGTCAAGCTGACTACTGTCAAACTTCCAATTACAATTCACCCTAAGTTATTTTACTACGAAAATTCTCTCTTGATCTTAAAGTTTACGTCACTCATGCCGGTGCCATCGTTTCTCTGTTGCCCCGGTATCAAAGACACTGTAGTTACATGTACCCCTTGTCTTTGGCTGACCTCTCTCCTGCAAACCAACCTTTTGGCCATCTAGTTTAATACAAAAGTAACAAAAACAAAACTAGTGACCTGTACTTTCACCTGATTTTGCCACCACAATTTAGGCACTGTAAACCATTACCATTGCCATTTGGGTGGTCAACCTCCTTTACCTGTTCACCTAAGTCCTCCTCCCCCCCCCCAATTATTATACTTCTGCCTGCCTTTGATTGAGCAGCGATTTTCTTCAATTAATACTCTCATCCTTTCCTGCAAGCAACCCCTATGACAAATCAAGCAGTACAACCTCTCCAGATTTTCATGCCCAGACCGTTTTATGAGTCTTACTTAGCTACATACCTCAAATTTGACTTCTTACACGACATTATAAAAAAACATATTTCTTACGATGGTATAGGTTCACAAATCATGATACCCAAACAAATGCAACAGCTTTTTGTTTAGGACTGTACAGCCACCTATCAGAGTTCTTGGCTCAGATACAGTTTGTCCCCACCTGCCCTTGTCTGAGTATTTCCAAAGCCCTGATAAATGAACCACTAGCTGGTCTGCTCAGAACACATGTAAAACTGCTCTCTTGCCCATCTCTTACTTCACCCTTTGAAGTTCTCTAAAGTACTGTCTTAAACAGAAACAGAAGACTTTCTAATTTTTATAGAATTTCTCCCAACAGAAGGCACCCCATGCCTTAACAGATAATCCCTGGGTCTCTTTATCCCCTATGTTCCACTACACACAAACTAGACTATACCAGCTTCTGCAAGTGAAAGACAAGTTAGTGGGCACGAAAATTCAACCCCTGTCGTTCATGGCCTCATGTAATACAAGAATATACTTCGTCACTTCATGACATGTGCAGTACAGAGAAGCTCATGAAATAGTGAATAACTCATTCTAGAAATGGCAAAGGCAATTTGCGTGAACCATTATCAAAAATGATGAACTACAACACTAGCATGGGAGGTGGTCACTTGACAAGTAACATTGTCATAAGCTTAAAACTTCCCCTGTGTCTTGAGAAATATTTTCCTCCTGTCCCCATAGGTCCTAATACAAGATTTTTGACGGGAAAGCCAATTCATTTTACAGTTATTTGTCCTGAACAATGTTTGTTGCTTAATATAGCACCCTAAAAAAATACTATGAAAGGACTTGTTCTCACTGCAGACTAAGTCAGTGTTGACAATTTCTGTAAGTCAGCCTACTCATTATTGTGGGTAATGGCTGAGAACTAGAGTGACAACTTCATGAGAGAATAGCCTTACAGATTATCTGTAGGTGTTATGTGTGGATGTTATGCTAACATAGTTTAGGAGAAAAGCTATGAAGATGTGGCTGTGTGCAGTAGGTTTTGCCATGTATGTAGCAAACTTGATACACATTATCTGATTTGTTGACAAATCAGCCAACTGCATTTTTTGAAGTAAATTGCTTTGGTACGTGTGTTTCTCCAAAAGAGGGCATTCTTTTTTCTCAGACACCATGTAAGGGTCATTGTAAATCAATTAGATAACATTTGACCACAGATGAAAGGTAAAGTTGAAATACAGTTTCAAATATGGTCCAAGTTCAAGCTCAGTTTTAAACACAGTTCAAGTCCTTCCCTTAAGTTGCTTTTTTGGCAGGTGGGAAATACTGTGGTCATATTCTACAACCCAGTCTATGTGGCTGTCCACAATATCCTAGCATAGACTGAGATTAGCCGGCAGGGTGATAAATCCCCCTTATATAAAAGAACAATAATACATACTGGGAATGGTTACATGCAAATTGTGGTTGCTGTAAACAGTACCTGACGCACTCAAGTTCCTTAAAGCATGCCGTTTTCATTTTTGAATGCTTTCTGATGAAAATACAATTTTGAAGGAAATTTGTGAAAGGCATTTACATCTTGTAATTTTGACATATTATTTGAGGTTTAAAAAAATAAAAAACTTGAATGTTTATGTGTGCCAAAATTTTTTGTGGATCTGATGGTACAACGATATTCCTGTCATGTGTAGTACATCTGTAAAAACAATTATGTTCACTGAGGGTGTAGGATGATACACTTTGTAGGATTTGCCAGGAATTTAAATTTCAGTAGACAAATGGGGTAATTTGGCACTTCTATGTTACAATGTCAAATGTAACATGACAATTGACTGCGGCGTGTGTTCATCCTCAGTAAAGTGTATTATTTTTGCACCTCCTAAATTGGCTGCATTTTAGATAACAGTCACAAGTTTGCAAATTCAGTATGCTGCATCTCCTCCTCTGTCTGTCGTAAGAGGCAACTACACGGGAGGAATGGAACAGTATTTGAACAGTATGACACTATGTAACACATTTGTGTTGGTGTGTCGATAAATCTTATCTAGTAAGTAACTAAACAATATGCTGCATAAGTGGGCAACTGCCTTGAAGATGTACTTCACCTGTGATCCATTCCCAAGAATTGTTGTCCTTGTACATTTTCCAAGTTGTCTTTTCGTAATAAGAATGCAGATGAAGGAAGTGTTAAGTGCACCTCTATAGCATATAGAGTTTGTAGGGTTCTAAATTTAAAAGAAATGCATTTCTTCATAGAAAAATGCTCGTTGGAATTGTTATGTCATTTCATCAAATTGGTTAGACAATTACACAATTTCTTTATATTGTTACAAGTATAGGGATTGTTAAACAGCTTTGCTTGCCATACCTATATTCTTCCCTTCGGTCTTTTATCATCTTTTACAATTCTGGCATTTTACCTTATTCATTGCCAAATTACAATACTGGCAAAGCCCCATGGTTGCTGTTTGGCAACAACCACACTAAAACTTTTTCTCCAGAGAATATTAGCTTATATAGTTCCACTACTTTCAAGGGTGCATTCATGGTGTGCAGCATATTGAGACATTGAATGATAGGTAGTAAAGTGTATTTTGCTCATGAAGCTTTCCTAGGTATCATGCACTGAGACTAGTTCAGGCCCTAACTAATGTGCAGCATGTATGTATGGTTTAAGTACAGGATAGCTTGTTACTACCAAGGGGGTTCCCCTAGGGTTTGTTCTGTCCTTGGAGTTTAATAAATGTACAATACTTCTAGTATCCAGTGAAACATTTTTGAATTTTGAACAAAATTTGTTATTCTGTTGGAAGGTTATTTCCATAAGAAAACAAAGATAAAAATGCATTCCCATATTCAGTATCACACTATCTAAAGACATTGCTCCTAAGAGATCGGAAGCCCTTCAGTGCATAGATGTGAGAGGGTTATAGAGGTTATGCACTGATGCCACAGCACTGTGGGTCTTGCAATCTGTCTATCCAGGCATCCTTAGTACATCGATTGTTTATACTAAGGTGAAAATCATGTACTAGGCATGATCAATTCCATCCAGTATACCAAAATGAAACACGGCGATGTCACCTGCAAAACCTCTATTAGCATGGGAAATAAATAAAATCTTTGTGTTGTGTTTATACTAAGGTGAAAATCATGTACTGCGCATGATCAATTCCATCCAGTATACCAAAATGAAACATGGCGATGTCACCTGCAAAACCTCTATTAGCATGGGAAATAAATAAAATCTTTGAGTTGTCTTGAAATTGTGTTTAGTATTAATATGTTGATTAGATTATAGCTGTGTAATCTATTGACTTTGCACCTTTTTTGAGACACATTCCAGAGTTGGTCTCTAGTTAACTTCGAAAATCATTGAAATAAAACTAGCACAGTTGGAGAAGCATTGAACTCAGTTTCTGCTTCATGGGCTGTGGCATTTATGATATGTGGGTGGACATGAAAGAATTATGGATCCCCATAATGGCCATTTAGACCAAAACATTCATTATTTACTTCATTCCTACACTCCTTAGCTTTTACAGTCATTGTCTACAAGGTTATAAATCTGTTTATGTGATAGATTGATTTGAGGCTCTTCAATTTATTTAATTATTTGCCTCTTTGCAATAGTCAAATACAAGCAAAGGTAAGATTTGTCAGGACAAGAAAAGATGGATGACATTTGATGGTATTTGCAGAGTCTGTCTTTAAAAAATTCATTACTGTTTACAGTTGTATGTTAGTAAGAAAACCTTATGACATTTAGTTAATTGTCAATGAGCTTTAGGTATGTGGGTAGTCATAATTATTACACCCACAGTACTAAATGTCATTTGTTGTTTGTTTTCAGTACATAGAAGCACCTGATATTGAAGAGGAAGTTAAAAGACTGCTCCGTATGGATAGCACAGCCATCAAAATCCGTATCCTTTACATTTGTTATGTAACTATTGCTCAATAGACTGCATTGTGAGGGCATCCAACTTTCAGTAGGGAGGTCTGAAGTTTGACACCTGGCCAGCTCATACTGAGAATTTTAAAAATGGAACCTACTGCTATTGTACTTGGTGCTCAGCATAAGCAGGGGAATACAGAAAAGAAGCCAAAGCTGGAATATAAAAAAAAATATGGCCTGCTTGACTTAACCTGTAAACTAATATATTAGTAACTGGGCCAAAAGCATCATCTAATAAATTATTGCTTAACCAATATCAGGATGAATCGAAATGGAATTTATCAGTTACCCTAAACTTATTGTGAAATGATAGATAAATTTTTCTTCCAGTTCCTTCCCCCTTATCTTTCCTGATATTTTAGAACATGACATGACATGACACGACAAAACACGACACGACACAACACAACACGACACAACATGACACGACACGATAGGACACGACACAACACGACATGACATCACATGACATCTTCTGGTAATCCAAGAAGTCAATCCTGGTTATTAAGTGCAATTTAGTTGGTGAAATATTGTCACATAATTTTCGCTTGTTTGCTTAATTTATTTCAATATATTTCAACCAAATTCGCAAGAGACATTGATGAAATATGATAATCTAATCCATAAAGGGGTGACTGTATTTCACCTTTAAGTTGGGGGCAGGATCCATTTTTGCTTTACCCTTTACCGTTGTTTGGGTCCTTTTGGACCCATGCGGAGAGCTCTGCTGTCACCCATCTTTACTGTTTCACGCAGAGCTCGAAACTGCGAGTAGCTACCCGAAATTTCGGCCACAACAACGAGAGAGACAATAGTTTAAGGTCACGGGGTCAATGGCCTACGGAAGCCAATGCGGGGCGAGCTACGTCCGCTTCTCCGCCCACTCCCGAGGCGTCCAAACATGCCCCAATCGGAGCACAACGGTAAAGGGTTAATCTAAAATACCTACGATGCTCGGCTAAAGGGTTACGTGCACACACGCAGAGACAGTGGCATCAGCTTTGCAGTAAACACACTCCACAGGCTTCTTTTAACCCTTTACCGTTGTTTGGGTCTTTTTGTACCCATGTGGAGAGCTCGGCTGTCACCCATCTTTACTGTTTCACGCGGAGCTCAAAACTGCGAGTAGCTACCCGAAATTTCGGCCACAACAACGAGAGAGACAATAGTTTAAGGTCACGGGGTCAATGGCCTACGGAAGCCGATGCGGGACGAGCTACGTCCGCTTCTCTGCCCACTCCCGAGGCGTCCAAACATGCCCCGATCGGAGCACAACGGTAAAGGGTTAATCTAAAATACCTACGATGCTCGGCTAAAGGGTTACGTGCACACACGCAGAGACAGTGGCATCAGCTTTGCAGTAAACACACTCCACAGGCTTCTTTTAACCCTTTACCGTTGTTTGGGTCCTTTTGGACCCATGCGAAGAGCTCGGCTATCACCCATCTTTACTGTTTTACGCGGAGCTCAAAACTGCAAGTAGCTACCCGAAATTTTGGCCACAACAACGAGAGAGACAATAGTTTAAGGTCACGGGGTCAATGGCCTACGGAAGCCGATGCGGGGTGGGCTATGTCCGCTTCTCCGCCCACTCCCGAGGTGCGCAAATATGCCCCGATCGGAGCACAACGGTAAAGGGTTAAACAAACCTGTAGTTACAGTTCCTATCTCCTGCCTGCAAATTACTACCACTTTATTCAACCATCACCAGTTTCTCAGACATGAGCTAAAAAAGCTACTGGAGGGCACTATTTTGGTTTAGATTTAGCAGTTAAAATGTATTTATATTTTATAGTGCCCTCTCGGTGACATTATGTCCCCTGCAACATGATAAGGCGGAATGTATTTGCAGAGACCCAAGACCTACCTTGACATATAATTGTGTACGTTTTATTTAAATGTCTGTAGGTATGCAAATTTCATCCCTCTCTGCATGACATTGTTTTTATGCAAAAATATCTTTAGTTCTCAGGAAATCATAAAATATTGAACTTCTTAAGAGATTTATCTTGAGAATGGTTAAAAATTTAAAGTTCCTAAAAAGTGTGTCATACGAGTATGTTAGAGTATAATAGTTGTATACATGCTGCTAGAATTGAATAGGACATTTTAGTCAATGTTACCCCAAAAAAAACATTTTCTCCGGTGAAGTTTGTGTGTGTAATTGCGGCAGTTAACCCTGTTTAAACCGACCTTGTTGCTCTATTGAGCAAATGGTCTTTTGAAGAGCAAATGCCTTTAACTTTATTGATCTCAAGATACCTGAACAGGAAGTTCTCTAATAGATTCTGGATTATTAGTTGCCAGCTTGAGATGGCTAAAACTTGCTATTCGCTTCTCGCGTCATGAAAGTAGGTCTGCATGTTATGTACTTTTAATACCCATATTGCCTTTTATGAAGTGTTTCTTCTGCATGTGTGATGTTTTTGCAATGTCATTCAAGATTGTACCAAGGTGCTATATATAATGTGGGAAAATCTTCCTGGATGTTGAATGCACTCTTAGACAATCCAGAAATGGGTACACAGGGATTCCGCCAGAAACACAAAAAGGGGGGGGGGATTTATTACTGCTAAACCCCAAGTTCAAATTGATGCTGTCCTAGGCTAATGTTATGAGTGGGTTCAGGGGAACCAAAGCTTGCTTCAAGGTCCCTGTAAGGTGCAATTTGAAGGTTTTAAAGGCCATTTATTTGTGTAAGTTCAAACATTGCTGCAAAAGTGTCATCTTTTTAAGTGAGAAACTAAGATATTGACAATTTACTAATTTTTATGGAAATAAAAAGGGGGGGGGGGATTTTACCCACCTTCTTCTGGAAAGGGGGGGGGACAAATCTCCCCCTTTCCCCCTTCTGATGGAAACCCTGGTACAACTTTCCAATATTTCTAGGCCCATAATCTGCCATATGACTGGAAAAAGAGAGGAAAAATGATTAGCAATAATAATGTAGCAGTGTACCCTCTATGCAATTCCATGACACGTAATGAAATAAGACACATGGTAAAAATATTTTACTCAGATGCTGTGCACACAAAAGCAATCATTTCCAATTGAGTCAATATGAAGAACATTACCATCTGTTCTCAGTTTGATATGAAAAATGCCATTGAATAAATACTTTTAGAATAAAGAGTAGACTGTAGGCCTGTTCTGAACTCATAACAACAATGGATTGCCAAATGTAATTGAGTGACTGTTGAACAAGTAGTAGTCCTGTCATTCCAAGATTGCAATGTGCAATGTTAGGCTAGGTGTACACAGGGCCTGCATAGTGGATGGTCACCCCATTGTACTGAACATTTATTGCATCATGGAGGTTGTACAAGAATCTCCTTGGTTGGGACATGACAAATGCATACTTATTGGTCCCAATAAGGAGGTTTGAAGTATGAGTCCTGGCCAGTTCATACCAAAGACTTCAAAAACAGATCTACTGCCATTGTGCTTGGTGCTCAGCATAAGCACTGGAGTAGGGAAAATAAGCCAGACAACTGGAAAACAGCTGTGGTTGCCCAACTTAAACCCATTGGTTAGAAACTGAGATGTGAAACCTCATCTAAGTAACTAACTGCAATTAATAGTTTTCTGTTGATGAATGTATACGGTACATTTATCACAACATGTTTTCATCATTTGTAGAACAAGCTTAGACAAGGTAAAGTTTCATTTAGCTTGGTAATTAGCAGTAAATGAAAAACAAAAATTGGTATTGAGGTATTATTCAAGAATTGTGCAGATAATTATTTCAGAAGAATAGTAATTTTCCTTAACAGTTTTATTGCAGGATGGGAAGTCTTAGCAGATGAAGAGGTTAAAGATGACAACAGACCAGGATCTTCTAATGCAGGTTAGATCTATATTAGTTAACATGTAGGTAGGGTATATTTGTCTTGTCCTGTTCGTGCTGTTGTCTAAGAGGGATATAGACCTTATGTATATGTCACAGAGCAAAGCATATGCCCTTCTTTGGGGGCAAAACAAACCAACCCTGACAAGTGCAGACAGCAGATTTGTCCACCAGTCGAATACACTCGTAGTCTGCTACACATTCAGGGCGAATTCTAATGCGTGCGGCCATGTGTTCCATTGTTTTGCCCCCAAGGATGACGTCATTGTTTTTCCCCCAAGGATGACGTCATTGTTTTGCCCCCAAGGATGACAGTCAGTGTTTCCTCAGTGCATCTATATGTCCATCTTCTAATGTATATGCACTGAACTATGTCATAAAACCACAAGCCAATCAACCATACACCTGGGACAAATCTTTTGTTGTGGATACTGGCTCTACTGCTTCTCTAGTAATGTGTAGAATGGACATATATCCATCTACATGTTGGGACATTGATGAAGTGTCAGTTACCTGTTAGTGGCTTTGTACTACACTGTGTACAATCTCTCACTGCTCTGCTACATGTGTAGATTCCCCTGTGTGCTGGAGGTAAAGAATATGAGCATGGCACCTCCCCTATTGTCGTAAGATGCGACTAAAGGGAGGGAACCAATTTATCTTGATGGTACTGTATAACACATTTGTGTTGGTGTGTTTTTAAATCTCATCTAACTAGACAACTAGAACTACATGTGTAAAATCACATGGAAGAATTTTCTTTTATATGTCACTGTTACAATTGCTGTGTCTGCATTAAAGAAGGGAACATTGTTTACTGAAGAGGTAAAGTGCCATTGCTGTGTTTGTTTGGTTTGCATATCCAGTCAGAGAGAAAAAAGATACTTTTTGGAAGGAATAATTCTGTAGTGGGATGAAAGCTACAATAATTTAGTTCAACAGTTAACTGGGTGAAATTTAAAATAATGATCTTCATTTTCAAGGTGAAGTCTTTTGCATGAAGTGCAGGATGGGAAACAAGTAAGAGGGGCTTCTTATTAGGTCTTAAAGGTTCATTCTAATGTATTTGAATAATATCTCTTCATGGTCAAAGATCAACCCAACCATCCACTTCCTTCCTCTCAAACTGGGCATACTACTTAATTTATCCAATTTCTTTTCTTATAATCACTAAAACTTTCTACAAAGGCAGTATGTCTTCAGTGAACTGAAGCGAATGAGATCATTATAAACATTTTGTATTACTAATTTGTACTTGTGTCATATGTCAATTACATAATGACTTGCCAAACACTGGCGCCTCATTGGCATGACTATAGATTTGCCAAGTTTTGAAGGGATTTTTTTGGTACAGTAGTACATGCAAGCAGAACATTAATTGATATGCAAACAAGTAGAGGCTGCTCTACACATTGTGAAATTTGAGGTAACCATTTAATGTTGGATTCATTTTCACTTGGGGTAAAAGGACAGAATGACTTCATTACATAAAAACCAGTCAACATGAGTAGAAATTGTGTATAATTTTCACAACTGTACTCTGGTTAAGTATTCTACTTTACTACTCCATACTGTGGTATACATTATAACCAGTCTATACAGTATGTACATACAGGTTTCGCGAACACTAAGCCCCATGTTAGAATTGCTGACGTTTGCAAATTATCTTCATAACCATATTGTAAATAGTGAATTTCACTATCTTTTCTCATACATGCCATTCCCCATATCTGTTTCTTCATCCCCAGGTTCTATGGTCAGAGCTATACTTGCTTTAGACAGATTACTGTACATCCCCATGTTTTGTCTTTGTCTGGAGCTGGCCATATTTGCATTTTCTAAAACCCAAGAGGGTGTACAATATTAAAAGTATCCCCTCTTCACTCCTCTCCTGCACCCAAAACATGATTACACACTGTACATTTATAATGCTATGGGTTTGCAGTAAAACCATGTGTAGTAAAAAGATTTAGTCCTGCTGAGGCAATTTCAGTCTGTGGAGCTAGCCATATTTGCATTTTCTATAACCCAAGAGGGTGTACAATATTAAAAGAATCCCCTCTTCACTCCTCTTCTGCACCCAAAAAATGATTAAACACTGTACATTTATAATGCTATGGGTTTGCAGTAAAACCATGTGTAGTAAAAAGATTTAGCCCTGCTGAGGCAATTTCAGTCTATGGAGCTGGCCATATTTGCATTTTCTATAACCCAAGAGGGTGTACAATATTAAAAGAATCCCCTCTTCACTCCTCTTCTGCACCCAAAAAATGATTAAACACTGTACATTTATAATGCTATGGGTTTGCAGTAAAACCATGTGTAGTAAAAAGATTTAGCCCTGCTGAGGCAATTTCAGTCTATGGAGCTAGTCATATTTGCATTTTCTATAACCCAAGAGGGTGTACAATATTAAAAGTATCCCCTCTTCACTCCTCTTCTGCACCCAAAAAATGATTAAACACTGTACATTTATAATGCTATGGGTTTGCAGTAAAACCATGTGTAGTAAAAAGATTTAGCCCTGCTGAGGCAATTTCAGTCTATGGAGCTGGCCATATTTGCATTTTCTATAACCCAAGAGGGTGTACAATATTAAAAGTATCCCCTCTTCACTCCTCTTCTGCACCCAAAAAATGATTAAACACTGTACATTTATAATGCTATGGGTTTGCAGTAAAACCATGTGTAGTAAAAAGATTTAGCCCTGCTGAGGCAATTTCAGTCTATGGAGCTGGCCATATTTGCATTTTCTATAACCCAAGAGGGTGTACAATATTAAAAGTATCCCCTCTTCACTCCTCTTCTGCACCCAAAAAATGATTAAACACTGTACATTTATAATGCTATGGGTTTGCAGTAAAACCATGTGTAGTAAAAAGATTTAGCCCTGCTGAGGCAATTTCAGTCTATGGAGCTGGCCATTTTTGCATTTTCTAAAACCCAAGAGGGTGTACAAGATTAAAAGTATCCCCTCTTCACTCCTCTTCTGCACCCAAAACATGATTACACACTGTACATTTATAGTGCTATGGGTTTGCAGTAAAACCATGTGTAGTAAAAAGATTTAGTAAAAAGATTTAGCCCTGCTGAGGCAATTTCAGTCTATGGAGCTGGCCATATTTGCATTTTC
The DNA here is from genome assembly GCA_037179385.1 of Holothuria scabra. NCBI lineage: Eukaryota > Metazoa > Echinodermata > Holothuroidea > Aspidochirotida > Holothuriidae > Holothuria > Holothuria scabra. Next base: position 23,212,737 of record CM074192.1, on the reverse strand, counting down.
TATAACCCAAGAGGTTGTACAATATTAAAAGTATCCCCTCTTCACTCCTCTTCTGCACCCCAAAAATGATTAAACACTGTACATTTATAATGCTATGGGTTTGCAGTAAAACCATGTGTAGTAAAAAGATTTAGCTCTGCTGAGGCAATTTCAGTCTATGGAGCTGGCCATATTTGCATTTTCTAAAACCCAAGAGGGTGTACAATATTAAAAGAATCCCCTCTTCACTCCTCTTCTGCACCCAAAACATGATTACACACTGTACATTTATAATGCTATGGGTTTGCAGTAAAACCATGTGTAGTAAAAAGATTTAGCTCTGCTGAGGCAATTTCAGTCCATGGAGCTGGCCATATTTGCATTTTCTAAAACCCAAGAGGTTGTACAATATTAAAAGTATCCCCTCTTCACTCCTCTTCTGCACCCAAAAAATGATTACACACTTTACATTTATAGTAAAGATTTAGCCCTGCTGAGGCAATTTCAGTCTATGGTTTTGACATGGTTTCTCATTGCTGTGTACCTCCCTTGTTTGAATATCAAAGTAAATTTAGAGTAAACCCTTCTTTTCAAACCCATATAGTAGGAATAATAAATGCATCAGTTTTTCAGGGCAATTACTTATGATACCAAGCAAAACAAACTGTGGAAAGAATTTTGAAGTCACAAAGGGTTGACAACCTCCATGGTTGTATAATGTAAAAAGTAAAACTCTTTTACTTGTGTAATGACTAAAATTCTATGAACATGGGACAGATAAACAACTCAAGAGTTTCTACATTTGTAACAATAAAATAAATTGTAGGTCACTCTTGAACCAAAAACTAAGAAAATGTGACCCAGTTGAGCAATGAGCCCCAAATCTCCTGGCTCTGTAATGCCTCATTGCTTCAGGTATCACATGTTTTAAGCCTCATCAACAGGAATTAAAAAAATTAAAGTCCAGCCTCATAGGGCAGTTTTTGAAGTGCCATTTTGAAACAAACATAAATATTCAGAAAGCTTAACTGTATAGATTACAACTTTAAGCTATGGTTCTGAAAATTTGAGTTAAATTTAGTTTCTGCAATATTTTGTGATCTTTGCTTTTACATCAAGTAAGCATTTTGTAATTAATAACCTGTCAGTCATGTGAAACTTTCTTTTAAAAATGTAAATGGGTTAAAGTTCTACTAGGTATGAAATAGGTGTTTGGGTGACAACAGGCCTCTGATTATGTTACCTGCAGTTCGTAGGTGTTTTTATAACTTTTCTTCCGGGACTTGTTACAATTCAGTCGCAAAGGGATTCAGCAGAATTTTTAGGTTATGTTTGAACAGTTTGAACCCATTTTTCCAGGATTAGTTGAATTTTAATAAAGGGCTGAAGAAGCAGTCACCCAGACTTGTTTTAGAAACAATTCTTAAATGTCAGAAGTTTCATCTCATTTCTCTTTCAAATGTCTTTCATGATATTTCAGAATTTGACTATGACATATCCGAGGCAAACTAAGAAGTAACTTTCCATAAATTTTGTGATACTGTGTTAAATATATTTACACATGACTCTCTAAAGCCCTTCCTGAAGTAGGACAGATTGCTACCCTAACATAAATTGAGGTGACTGCATTTCTCATCTACAGTAAATGTGACTGTGCATAAAGTCTTCTTTTCCTTTCTTTCCTGTTACACATAACGAGATACACTCTACTATTTATTTTTCTTGGTAAGAAGTTTTTTTTTAAAGAATTTTTTTCAAATGTCAGCATTCTTTACAATTGGGCAAATTTTTAGTAAAAGTTCAGTTCAGTGAACCACTTCATGTTTTAGTATCTTTTGCCTTAAGATAAAATCTTTAAAAAAGAGGAGTTGCCAGATGTTGAACAGAATAAAGAATAGGTTATACAGAACTGTTTTTCGCTAAGCATTATTGTTCACCAGTTGACTTATTAGTGAAATGTCTCATTTACAACAGGACATAACTATTTTGAGTATAGTACATAAAGACAAATGATCATGTGACTAACTTTGTCTTTTCTGTTGTAACAAATTTAGGTTTCCCAAGATGGCTTGGTAAAATCATACCAAAGACCTAAGAAAAGGAACATGCTGGGGTGGTATGAGATGCTCCGCTTTAACAGTAGAGTTGGAAAAACAATCCAGTTACCCACAACTGGAACAAAAGTGGCGTGCACCCCTAGATTAAAACAGAAAATCATAAGTTGAGGCATTAAACTCCAACAACCAAAATCACAATCTTTTTACAATCCAAGATGGCATCTGAGTTAGTGTCATTTGCTTAAGTGAGCACACCACCATTAATTTCTCCATTGATTTAATGGTGGTTTGCTCCCTTAAGGGAATGTGAAATTTGGATTTGCTCTTCCAAACTTTTTAGACTCATTTCCGTACACACTTTTATAGCTCAGATTATGTCACATTTAAACTTTTCATTGCGTCTATATTGGCTTCAGCACACCCAACTTGATGCTGGACTTAGGGTCTTTTCTGTGCATTAACAGCTACACCCGGGTGTGTGAGAATCTCCACATACCTCACACTGGATCACTTGCAAAGCAATTTTTTGCACTGATTTTTATTTCCAACTATAGTTTTCTATTGTGGTGAAGCATGTTCTTTGCAAAAATTTGAAAAATTAATATTCAGGAATGCCTTAATTCAGTCGCTGTGGTAATGCAGTCCATCCAACCATTAGGCCATAGCACTCAGTCCAAATCTGGAAGGATTAAAAAAGAAAAGGGAAATGAAATCATTAATCTGATGGACAATGTTAAGCTTTTTGACTTTATACCCATAGAGGATATGTAAAAGTTGTCTTTTTGTTACATTATTGGAAAAAACTCACCATTCAGGCTGTCTCTGGAGAACTAAAAGGCTAATAAATTGAGAAGTGGGAAATTGGGGGTGCTCATCAAAACATCTGCTTTTGGCAGATTTTGGTCCTGGTCCACCCCCAGACAACTTTTAACAGTGTATCTGTAAAGGGAAAAATTCTCTTACAATTATCTGAACTACAGAAATGATTAAGCTATCATTATCTTAAACTGAAACATCAGTGACAGCTGGTAACTGTGGAGGAAATTATCTGAAAAGTAAGATAACTTTTAAAAACTTTTTCTGGAACCTCTGTAATGTTAATTCACTCAATGGCAGCCCTATGAAGTTTTTAAGCGTGCTCCTAAATATGTAAAGCAGTTATACAAACCTTCAATCCCAGCATTTAACAGCTTGGCTGGGTAGTTTTGTTCCAGAATAAATAAATTACTTATATCTTGCTTTGCTAAAAATGTGAAAACTTCAGTAAAACTTTTCAACAATGCACACAACCAATGAAAGTAACTGCCTCTCAGACTTTGAAGTGCAGTCCCCTACTAACCAAGTCTTAGGTATAATGAAAGCTGGTGCAGATATGCCACAACATTAAATGGTAGACATTAATTGTGCTCACACATGGAGGTTCAATGCTACTATGCAGTCAGCAAATAATGTGGGTTAGGGAGAAAAGCACAACTACACTTCTATTAATGTGAACCGTTTAGAGAATCCCTACAAAATTGTCACTCACATTCATTCATCTTCTTGATGGCACTCCTAGAGTACTAACCAATGGCTGGAAACTTCAATTTTAAAGTCCTTGTAGAATGTGCAGCAAGAGATCCCCCACTCACAAATACCTAGATACTTCAAATTACAAATGACAAGCAAAAATACTGTGCATTATCCCTGACTCCTGTAAGGCACGCCAGCAGTAGGCTGGTCTATATTACATCTGCCGGACTTCATTACGGTACCTAAGTGTGTTAAAGTATTTTTTTCCAGGAATAGGCCTACAACATTTGGAAGATGCCCTGACTTAGAGTCATGAAAAACTTGCAGACTTACATTTAAAAAGCTGCATGTATGATTCAATCTACGAAAGGTGACTTCATCTATACTAGGGGCAGTTAGTTGATATGCCTGGTTTGTGTTGCAAAAGAAAGTAGAACATCTTCTGTCTCCTCCAGTAGCTGCCACAGAAAGCTGCAATTTGAAAGTGAACAGTTGGAATGTGTAAACTACTCTTCTTGCATATCTACTACCAATCAAATATACCTCCAATTCAATTCGAGTTAAAAGCAGTGTGACTGGCTTATTTTGAGAAAGAACGACATTTTGAAACAGAGATCGAGCCTCAGCCAAATGGAGACTTGAAAAAAATTATTTGATTGATAGCCCTGGGTGTGTGTGTAGGGGTGGGGTGATTTTGAGGGGTAGGGATATGCCACCATGATTTGGACAAATTTGTTCCAGGGGCCTCAGTTACCCTCACAATCCAGGCTACTGCTTTCTCTCCTTGCACATGGTACAAACTACAGTGTTTCAGCCTGGGCCTAAATTAGGCCTAGGCTAAATGCAAAGCAGCCGTAGCCTAAGCTAACGTTAGTGTGTGATGTTTTAAGCGATCCATTTACCTTGGTACCTGTGTGACTGGTATAAATAACTCCCTCCAACAAACTAGACCATTGTTCTTGACTAGAAAATGCTATCAAGTATCCACTTCTAGGGACAAAGTGCACACACTTAGTGCATGTGTTGACTAACGTTAACCACCAAGTAGCTGTTCGCGGAACTAACTACTGTTTATCTAGGGTGCCTGGGGAACCTGGCAGGCTATGGTTTTGTAGAATGACCACTGTTACATTCAGCTATTCTTAATTATTCATTTGCTTCCAAAAAATGTGACAAAATAGACTACAATGGTGCACTCTTCTGAACAATCTCAATTAGGGTGTCATTTTTTACCAAAAAATTGCAATTTTGACATAACAATGGTTCAAGCATGAAATTCTAAGATCTCCCCAGAATCATGATTAGGATCCTTAAACAAGCCTTTTAAGTCTAAATTAGGTGTCTTTCCATCAAAAATGAAGAAAATCACTTTCTCTCTTAAGGGAGCATACCACCATTAATTTCTCCATTGACCATTGACTTACACACTATTTTGCCTTCATTAAATGCCCCTCATGCCCCACTAAACCCACCCCTCACATGAAAGCCGGTGAGTTGGCCAATCATGGCATCACAAATTCACCGTAGCATGATCAATTAGATTTTGAGATACAAAGTGATGAAGTTTAGGGTCTGTACACCCTACCCTATTCATCCGCAGGGTGACAGAAATAACATCTTTTTCACACCAAATTTTTAAACAGTCTAAATCACCTTCAATTCTTCCCAATTTGGCAACACTCACACATTAACATGTCCTCTGTCATATCCAAAACAAAACAATCACATCTGATTAGCTTAACTTGAGCAATTCATACTTAAAGAGGACCTTAAAATTGACGGTGTACTTTGGAACTACTTTTCCTGGCAAGGCTGTTCTGCTAATGGTGGTGTGCTTCCTTAGTTGACAGTAGATCAGCAAAATTTTAGCCAAATGCAAACTTGAATGGAAGTTCAGTCATTTGAATATTCATACATTACAGGTGGGAGGAATGTTTATGTATGAAGAATATTTTCATGCTCTCAAGTGTTGCAAGTTATTTGCACTAAGCATGCTTCATTTTACACTTTCTAGGAGATGATCTCCATCAAATCTTTGCGGATGTGAGCAGCTCCGACGAAGAGGGTCAGGACATAAACGTGGAAGATGATGAAGGAACTAGGGACTCGATGGACCTAATGACAGACACGCAAACACAGGACACCACCCAACAAGAAGCAGATGGGTCAAAGGTTGCAGAAACTGAAGAAGAAAATAGTCAAGAGCAATGTGAGTTGAAATAAAGCATGAATATTCAAATATAAACCGAGTATGGTTCTATGAACATAGGAAATATTTTACTGTACCCTCACGGATGTAGTTGAAGTCTCTTGGTGCTTTTCCAGTGACTTGAGGGGACTTGGGGAAAAAGTATTCTGAAAAAAAAAAAGGATGTGATTACTCATTTGGGTCTTTAGGTCTGCTTGTGTAGCTGCCTGGGTAGTTTAGTCCAAATCTCTGTGAAGTCAACTATTTACAGGAAAATTGCTGACAAATGCTTGGGAGAGAAAGATGGCAGTTTTTAATTCTCAACTCAGCAGTGTAGTATCTAGTCTTTCTAGTATGGTTCCATGCACGGCAGACTAATGATGTACATAGTCTGAAGGGCTTATAGGGAAATATTGTGTTTTTAAATGCTCTAACAAAGAGTACAAAGAGAATGTCTCAGATCAGTCTTTATCTTAAACCCCAGCAATAGCTACATCTCTTCAAAATACTATGCCCAAGAAGAGCCATGGACATTGCATCTTTTGAAATGTTGAAAGTTAGAGTGAACAAATTATTCTTAAGCAACAAACAACCTATCTTTTTGGAACTTATTTCTTGAAAAGAAGGCTACCATACTGCCTTATTTTTAATCATTTCTCAACCTGTGTCAATAAATATTAGTCTTAAAGGGATGAATTTTTCGTACAGAACAAATGCAATATTTCCCTTTAAGGTTGGTCCATGTTTACTACTGGATGCCGTAGCTTAACTGTGGTGTCAAACATGAGTGCGCAAGGATGAAACTAAGGTAAATGTGCTGACAACAGATTCCCAATGTGCTGACTACTTGTCATAATGGAATCACTTTACATGCCAACCCTCTATCCAGATGGCTGTAATCTCACCCCCTTCATCTACCACAACAAATCCATAATCAAGAATTCTGATGTAGGGACCACTGGCACCACACAGGAGGTACCTTAAAGTGCTGTGTTTACAGTCAGTCTGTCAGTGGTGACACTATGTGATAACTAGTTCGAAGAGACCATATATTCTCAAGTCTACCACAGATAGCTTGTCTGGCATAGCAGTGGATGCACACATGTGTGCAAAGCATGTCAAAAGTTCTCTTCTCTGGTTAGAATCTCTGCTCCTTTGGCAATGCAGAGACATGAAAAGTCTTCAAAAGAAATCAAGCAGGGCTACCATCAGGAGTTTCAGGATGCTTCTTCTTCAGCTATGCAAACACTGATGCATGTAGTCAGTTAGTATTTACTCAGTGGTCAGGTGACCAGGGACCACCATAAAGCAGGCCTGGTGTGATCCAGTGTAATCTTTGTAGCATGCAAATAGAAATTCCCCTTATGGTATTGGGAATGGTCACACTAACATGGGAATTTTATCAGAACTATGAATAAAATCTAGAGTCCAGGTAGTAATTACAGGATTTTCACTTTGGAGGAAATTTTCCGTGGGAAGAAAAGTCAATTTAATTTCTTCATAAATTGGTAGTGCAAGTAAAGTTGGCTTTGAATTCATTTAATCTTATGGTTAAGCATGATAATCAAGGATGTAGTATACTCAAGGAAACCCTTCTATGATACATACCAACTAAGTTTGAGCCTTTCCTAAGCTTTAGTGCACTGAGGGTGCAGGAGGGGGGGGGGGTGGTGGTCCCCCTCCCATGATGTGAAGCATTTTAGTTTTTTAAAGTGAAAATACATGATTTGGTGTATAATTTATGCAATATTCTGTATGCTAAAAGAAGCACAAGAAAATTTTGGTCCAAAAGGCCTCCTCTTTTGCTGGAAAAGGCACCTCCAAGGCCTGTTTTCCGTATATTAGTGGGGAAACAGAAGCAATATTGTAAAAATCAACATAAAAATATAAAAAATATGTTAATGGGGGGTCGCCCCTTCAACCGTCACCCTTGGCTATCCGTCTGCCTCACCATACTCTCCAGGACATCTACATCGTTATTTTATTTTCCCTCAGTTTCCATTGAAGGAAAAAAATATTTAAAAGATACATCCCAGGGCCAGTGCCCAGGAACTTCTGTGGTGTATGCAGAGTGACGAAATTTGGAATAATGAATAATGGTACAGGACAGAACATGGCAGGAGGCCCACTATCTAAGCAGAACACCACCATTAGTTGGCTCATAGTATACGCTAAAGTTTTAGTAAAGATGCTTTTCAGATCACTGGATTAAGAAAATATATACTTAGAGGTTTTGGAAGGTGTGCATATATAGATTGCTTCAGTTGTTAACCCTTTACCGATGTTTACCGGACGGGCTACGTCCGCTTTTCCGCCCACTCCCAAGGCGCGCAAATATGCCCTGATCGGAGCACAACGGTAAAGGGTTAATCTAAAATACCTGCACCACTCCGCTACGGGGTTACGTGCACACACGCAGAGACAGTAGCATCAGCTTTGCAGTAAACACACTCCACAGGCTTATTTTAACCCTTTACCATTATTTGGGTCCTTTTGGACTCGAGCTCGGCTGTCACCCATCTTTACTGTTTCACGCGGAGCTCGAAGCTGCGAGTAGCTACCCAAAAATTTGGCCACAACAGCGAGAGAGACAATAGTTTAAGGTCACGGGGTCAATGGCCTTCGGAAACTGATGCGGGGCGGGCTACATCTGCTTTTCTGCCCACTCCCGAGGCACGCAAATATGCCCCGATCGGAGCACAACGGTAAAGGGTTAATATGACCTCACTCATTCATGCTGGAAGCTAGCTACATCACAGACCTCACCCCTGAATAATATTGGTTCATCCATCAATATGTTGGGACTAGGGTGTTCGGAGGCGGAAATTTTTCCCCGCCCTACTCACTCCACTTCCCGAGTCTACGGAGAGCCAGTTTGCAGTACTCTTCCGTAATTTACGTCATTGCTACCATTTCCACCACATTCCTCATGTTCCCATCTTCATTACTTGTCTTCCCTTCTTTTTCTTCATTTTCCTTGTTTTCACTCTTTTCCCTCTTCTTTCCTTGTTTCCCTCATCCTTTTTCTCCCTCACTCATTTTTCTTTCCTGCCAATGGGGGGGATGATGGTCAGCTGGGCTGTATGCCTAACGTTGCACTAACCTGAGAATAGTCCTAGGTTGTTTGTGTGTAGGCCATCCATCAAAGATATGAATGAATGCTAGGCACTGTTTATGTATGTGTACCCACACTTTCATTGGTTCGTACTTCTGACTGATGGGCTCATTACAGTGGAAAGAACTCTAATTTCATTTGGCAAACTGAATTCAACAACTGCACTTCCCACAAAGATTACTACCAAAAGAAGCTAAGACTGTCCTTCTAGTAATGTTAGAACCTGTTAAACAGTTTCCAGCTTCAGCTATCTGGCCCTCATGCTATCATGAATTTGGAGGTGCAGTATTCTTCATAACAATCATGTAGTTCTGCTGTACCTAACAGTGAAGGATGTAATCTAAAATATTTCCATTGAAAAAATCTGATCCAGCTGGATAGTTTGTACTGTCTGATAAAATCTGGTCTGGCCAGATCTTAAAATTCCAAATCTGGTTCTTCCCTATCTTGTTTTAGGATTTTAGACCATCGTTTCATATTCTTGCTCAATAACCTTTTATTTTTTTATCGCAGCTGTTCTCACCCAAAGATACTCTCAGCTAAAGAAGGAGATGGAAGAGTTAGAGAGTAGAGAGCAAGCTCTCCGTCAGTCACTAGAAACTGTACCTAATGCAAACCTGAAGGTGAGTCACACTGGAAGTATTATTCAATTCATTGTTGGTAATAATTGGCAACTTCTGTTGGTCCGTTATGAACAGGTGATCATGCATTATCCCTTGATAGACTCACAGTAATTGATAAACAGTTTCTGTGTAATCCTAAGCTGTTCCTTATCACTCGCTGTTTTAATTGTTATTTACAAACAAAGCTTTCTGTTCTTTTTTGTAATTTAAATTAAAGTATTGTTACATGTGAGTGAAAGGGGTTTAACAAATCTGGACCCTGTGCTTTAGAACACAATAATGCACTCTAGGAGGTTATTGTTGGATGCACTCCTGCTGGGCCGTCATGCATCTCTTGCGTTTGCATTTATGCTGGGTGTGGCTATCCTGTGCTAAAGCAGGGTCCATCCTTGTGTAACCCTTAAAGGCCCTGTTCTCTCACCCCAAACAGTACCAATTCTCCTAACCCTCTTACTTAAGCCTCTACCACAATTGTCTGAAATTCATCCTCATCCAGATACAATCTCAGTTTATTGCTTCAAGGTGAGTATAGAAAAACTCAGTTTAGATATAATCAAAACACTCTCAGTACTGTTCATGCTGTGTAATAAAAGCTTTGGTACTCTGCATTGTTTGAATTGACTGTCAACCAAAGAGTTGCGCCAATTGAGAATTTTGGAACCCCCATACCAAAATTGCAGTTTGGGGTGAGAGGTTTGGCCCTTTAACTGATCATTGCTTAAGATTTTTGCCTTAAATTCTCACATTTTGGGAAGATTTTAAAATCCAACTAGATGGTATTAGACCTGACAATATATTCAGATTATAGGAGATGGGAAAATGAAAAAAACTGCATCATCCCAAATTGAAAATTTGAAATGTGAAAGAAAAGTTCTCAAATTTGAAACTTTAGGAGAATTACAAATGCAAAATTTTTACACCAAAATATGGGCTAGCTTTAGGAATTGATGGTTCTAGCATGGTCAAGTGGGTAGAGCATTTGGCTTGCAGTCAGGAGGTGTGGAGTTTGACTCCTAGCCAGATCATACAGAAGACTTTAAAAATGGAATCTACTTAAACCAGCTGGTTTGGTTAGAAACTTATTTAACAAACGAACTTGTGTGTAGTAATGGCACGAGAAAATGACTATAATGTTTAAGTATTTATTCATTGGCCCATGCACGGACTACTTACGCACGGACAGAGCATACTGATTGTTGCTACGGCATGTTTAGACTTGCTCAATTAAATCAACAGATTTGGCAAGAAGAAAAAAAATTTTAGAAATAATAAAAGATAATGTCAAAATCACTACACCTATTGCAGGATTATGGTATTTTTTCATTCAAGTTAAAATTCTGTTTAAAGTATTACAGAGTCGTTAGATTGTCGCTACTGCATGTGTCAGAAAAGGGCGTAGCAAGATGGCTTTCTGCTATTGGTTTTGTGTGAAAGTTTAGACTTTCTCAATTAAATCAACAGATTTGGTAAGAAAGTTGAATAATTTTAGAAACAGTAAAAGCTAACATCAAAATCACTACGCCTATTACAGGAATATGATAAATTTTCTCATTCAAGTTTAGACTTGGTCAATTAAATCAACAGATTTTTAATGAAAATCACTATGCGTATTGCAGGAATATGATATTTTTTCTCATTCAAGTTGAAATTCTGTTTAAAATATTACAAAGTAGTTAGATTGTCGCTACCGCGTATATGCGAAAAGGTGTAGCAAGATGACTTTCTGCTATGGGATTTGTGTGAAAGTTTAGACTTGTTCAATTAAATTAACAGATTTGGCAAGAAAGTTGAATAATTTTAGAAATAATAGAAGCTAACATCAAAATCACTCCACCTATTGCAGGAATATGATATTTTTTCTAATTCAAGTTAAAATTCTGTTTTAAATATTACAAAGTCATCGTCAAATCATACAAATTATAGCGTCATGACAGCCATCTTGGTGCGACTTTTTTGACCAAGTCAGTGGCAACAATTTACGGATTTACCATACATGCTCTGTCCATGTACATAGGAAGTCTGTGGGCCCTTGCCAATACCTGTTGCATATTAGAAATTCCTCACGTGAAAAGTGTTTCATTTCTTTTTATTTAGCAACGGTTTTTATCTCAACTTGACCAAGTCTTAGAGCAGAAAAAGAGAAACGAAAAAGAGGTAAGGTTTGAAAGATTCCATTCATTTTTAATTGAAAAAGTCCTTTAACATTTTGAACAGAATCAGTTTTTATGACTTTCCAAGACTGCCAAATTTAGCAAGCAGGCAGCAGTATATTTGAGGCAGAAGGAATAATAAATTTTGAAATTATGGTGTTGGGAGGGAGAATAGAACAGCAATACTTTGGCTCTTCCAGGACTTCACATGATTTCCCTGAATTTCAAGATTTCTGTGATCAAGTCTCCTGATTCAAGTATTTTCAGTATTGATTATCTATTGTTTGTAAACCTTTTGCAAGATGCATATTCAGGATATTTTAATGTCTGTGGGTGAGAAAGGGGTAGAGGTAACCCATGGAGCTGACAAAGTTTTTTGTTCAGGTCATCGCTACCAAAAATCAATGTCAGCTGGCATTGGATCCAAAATAATTTCAGTTGCATAGGAATCCAACAGAAACTTCATTTACATGGCTCTATATAGAATGGTTGAAAGATGAAAGTTGTCATTGTTTGTAAGAGGCTGTCCATGATCAAGACTTCCATCTGAAATAGAAGCTTTAATGGACGTAAAAGGCATATAATTTTGTGTGGTTCAAAATGACGTGGTCAATGTAGGATTGCAAAGGTTCAGAGTCATTAAGCACCACCTCAGGAATAGACCAATTGTGGTTAATGCTCATGAATATTAAGGCATTCAACCTTTGGGCTCATTCAAAGGAATCTTTGATTATCACTAGCAGGCTCTGAGGGGCAGCAGCCACAGAAGTGTTATCCATGCTATAACAGTCAATAGAGGGGGTCACCAATGCTCTTGAATAGACTCCTAGAAATATATACATAGGATTAACAGTCAATTTGAAAGGTGGGAAGGGGGAACTTCAGGTAAAACTTATCTTCTTTTCTAGTGAGGAGTCTTAAAGAAGTAGGCCCAGATCCAGCCTGGTGCTAAAGTGTTTAATTATTTTGAGGTATTGTGCAAATTTTAAAGTTATTTTTATGGTTACTGTGGAAATAGTGTGGTTTTGAAAAATGGAGATTACAAAATAGTTATGGAATAGTTTCAGGTGACAACAAGTAGTGGGGGGGACAAATGCGCTAACACCCTTATTCATAAACGTGTGGAGGGGACATGCCACTTTCCCCCAAAATAAACCCCCATAAATAAGACATGACTTGAAAACATGGTTTTGGTCCTGACTCATAAAGTGGGGACATGGCAACAGATTTTGTTTTCTGTATAATTAAATACCTTGTCATCATTAAAACTTAAAAACTGTGAGAAAGTCAGATATCTTCCAATTTAGATAAAGCATTAAACAGTAGCAAATGTGGACCAGTGAATGAGCTTTTAAATATAACCCACAGGCTTGAAAATGTTGTGTTTTTGAATGGGTGTATTCTAGGTTAGAGGGAGTTTTACGGCCCAGTTTCTGACCAGTTGGCCTGCCTTTTTCCCAGTTGTGGCTCACATGGGGTGTTGGAGCATTTATCAGAGGGTATATTTGTTTTATAGAAAAAAAAATAACTAACTGGCTAAAGCCTTTGCTGTAAAACAAGTGTCTGCAAAACAAGCTACAAATTTCTTCTCTGTAATGGTAAGGGAGATGCAGCTCACCTCTAATTTCTCAGCTTTTTGCACAGTGAATATTTCTTCCTGTAAATGGCAGGTCACAATGCAGCAATTTACAATCCGCTTTTTATTCAGTGTCTTGTGAGAATAGTCATGCTATGTCAAGAACTGATCCTGATTTGCTTTGCCATAAACTGATTTGCTAACATTTTATTACTCAACAGAGAGAAATTCCCCCAAACCAATTTTTGTATATATGTGTCTGATAAATTCTTTATGTCGATATGACAACATAAAATATTAAATTGAAAGACCACGATGCAAGCCATGTATTCTCACAGAATAGACCAGATGATTTTATCTAGACCTGGAAAAAAAAATTAATAATTCAGTTTGACATGGTTGTGGTGTGACCTGTGCTGTTGCTGGTAGTCCCTTTGTTCTTAATGGAAAACCAACACACCCTTCCTCTTCAATTGGCTGCTGCCCAGCTGTTTTGCCTGTCAAAAATTTTCTGGGATGTCTGTTTGAGGCAGTTGCATTTATGAAATAGCATTCAATGTGTAATTAAAGAAAATACATTTTGTTGTCTCCTTCTGCAGTCTGAAACACTTCAAGCTATTGTTGGGAATGGATGACGTTGCTTGGACCAGATGGAAGGAGTCTGGGAAGGCAATTGGGCAATGGTCTTTCAGTGCCATGTGGCAAGTGGTGATGAGGAAGGAGAACCAAGTGAGAGGAAGGAGATCCTGGAGAGCTGTTCCTGGAGAAGAGGTTGATGCAACTGGGGGCATATATTTTATGGACAATTTTTTTGTTTTCCACAATTGACATATTTATGGAAAACGTGAAATAGAAATGTGCTAAATAAGACCTGGATCTTGGTTTTTCTGTCATGTTGTTGTTGGCCTTGAACTTAGATTTGAACTTGACCTTGACTTGAGTTAGATTTAAACTTGAACTTGACCTTAAACTTGAAGATTTGAACTTGACCTTGAACTTCCGTTAGATTTAAACTTGACCTTAAACTCGAGTTAGATTTAAACTTGACCTTAAACTTGAAGATTTGACCCTGACATTGAACTTGAGTTAGATTCAAGCTTGAACTTGAAGATTTGAACTTTAAAGTGCAAAAACCTGAGTCCAAAAGGCAACAAATCTTGAACTTATTGAAGGAGGGGGAAGGGGTAGTTAGCAAGGGGAGCTGGTGGATGCAGGGAATGCGTGCATCATCCATCCTACCCTGTTGCACATCCTGTGGTTCTGTCTGAGCTTGCCTATGCCTTTCCTGTCATGGTCCCATCTGCCTGGTCTTGAACCTGCCACCTCCATCCTCCCAGTCTCTGCCTCTATCCACTCTGCTGTGTCTGAATCCCCAGATTCTTAAGATGTGACTTTTATTTTATACCACATGCAGCAGCTAAAGGATGAAAGAAAACCAAAAAGCACTGCCTGGGATTTGAACCTGTGCTAAGCTCTCTACTCATGCACATGGCATAGGCAACAAGCCACTGCAGGTTTTTGGAAAAACTAGTTTGAATGTTTATGTTAAACCTGATATCTGCCTCCTTTAAAATTTTTTTGTGTTCTAGAATTTGATCTGCTTTTAAATTCCCAGCTTTTATCTGTTTATATTTTATTGGGAGCTAATACATTACAATTACTTTTTGGCTGGAGTAGGGGAAGGGTGGGTAGGGTAAAGGGGTATTAGATTGAGATAAAGATTAAGATTATGATAAGGTATGGGCCGTAAGAATTTTACGGCCCAGTTTCCAACCTATTGGTTCAAGTCAAGCTGACCATCTCTGTAGTCTTGGGGAGGTGGAGTGGGGGTCAAGATATTATGCCATGACCATAATTTGGTTTCTGAGAGATTTCACCCACAGTGCAAGGCAGGTGCTCATGCTAAAATTCTGTCAAGAAATAAATGAAACAAGTAGTCAATTAAAAGGAAGGCATGCTTGTATTTCTGCATTTTGCAGATGCTAAGTAATTTTTATGTTAAATGATTCTCTATATACAAATTTGTACAAAAAAACATAATCACCACATGCTGAAACCAAAATGTTACCATGTAATCTAAAAATATTATTCCAAAACGTAACATTAACACAGTATGCTTGATATCTGTGCAATTTCCTTGCAAGCTGTGTTGCAAATTGCAACAAAATTGGGCATAAATGTGCCCCAAATTACACAATTGCAACCTACATTATGCCCCTAAATGTTCCTACGAGCAGGGGCATCTGTCTGGTTTGTGGATGGGGGTAAACATTTTTCAAACAGTTGAAACCGTAGATTGTGCCCCGTCTTTCAGCAATTCACTCACACGAAAATGAGCGCACATATATACACACACAAACAAACACACGCACACAATAACAGGAACATACACAAATCATAGATAGGTGGGGCATTATAAATGCAGCATCAGTACTATGTAATAGGCCTCAAATATGTTTCTCAAAGCCCAGGCCAAAGTCATCTGTATACCACAATATTTTGTTTATTCTGCCTGAATTATTGGGGGAGGGAATTTCACCTTCAATATGGATGGAGTCACCATGCCATTTGACATTGGAACCTATGGCTTATTACATCTTTTTAGGACGGGTATGACAGTGCCTTCTGAGGAGAGACCAAATCGCTGGACAGCCCCACCCCCAAGTGGCTAAAGATTGAAGACATTGTAGTTTATAACTTTCTTTCAAAGCTGGTTGCATCATAAGGTATTTACTTGGTCAGCAAACCAAATCTACAACGATGAGACAATGGTAATGAAGCATTCTGTGAAGGGTCACATTTCACACAATATTCTGCAATTTTCAGAAAAAATGCCAGTAACATTCTTTTAATATAAACTTTGATTACTATAGTAAAAACACAAGTTTACGATGTCACCCTGCCAAGAAGAGTTTATTAAAACATGGAGGAAAATTATCTATAAACTTGGCAAGGCTTTCTGTGAGAAGCATAAGAGAATATTGAAAATACATTAAATGCTTGGAAGACTATGTTGGTTTGAAAAAATCTTTTTTGCTGTTGAATAAAGTAAGGCACAAATATTTTTGGGTCCTCTATGAAGGCACGAATGGTGTTTGTGTCAGTGTGTAAAATATTTCCACAAAAAGGTCATTTTCACTGTATACTTAAATAACAAAACAAGTGTTCAAATTTTGAAACCACACTTTTTCATTTCTTCAAAAATTTGGTCAGATGAGGTGAACTGCCAAGTTTTTCTGTATCTAGATTGTGTTCTTTCCCTAACGACCAAGGATGAATCTGCTAGGACAAAACAGACCACTTTCTTATAAACAAGGATAGTAATCAGGAATGATATTTTCATATTATAACTAGTAAATGTTAAGGACTATTACTTTGGTTATATATTGGTTTATATATTATTTTGGTTTTAGCTGTAGGTATGATGAAACAACCTCCTATTCCCCTGTCCACAATACCCTTCACCCCCTCCAATCCTCTTCTCAGTGACCCCAAGAGTTCTACATTAAGAAAGCTATCATGTTGCAACACAACATACACACTGATGTTTAAAATCATCTTGAGGTTTTGCGGTGCCTCAAAACAAGCTTAGATAGTAAGGGAACGGAATAATATAGGACTTGCAAAACTCCTAGCTCCTATCAAAGTTTGTCAGAACAAACTGACATTTACTCAAATATATTGATATAGGGAAGGAACGAAATAGCAATACCTAAACATATTAGACTCATACTATTATGCTTGCTGCACATAGAAGGAAAACAGGGACTGGCAATGACAAGTTGAACCCTGCATATTTTAAAGAATGATTGATATTTGTAATAAAATTTCCAAATTATTGACTCAATTATGTAATCAGTACCAAATGTCTGATAGGAAACTACACTGGGAACGGCACCACTGGTGTGTTGTTGGTGGAAATTTTG
Organism: Holothuria scabra; assembly: GCA_037179385.1. NCBI lineage: Eukaryota > Metazoa > Echinodermata > Holothuroidea > Aspidochirotida > Holothuriidae > Holothuria > Holothuria scabra. The sequence continues at coordinate 23,195,611 of CM074192.1, read as the reverse complement.
AAAAGCAATTTTTTAGTTGCAAACAGATAAGGCTGAGTGTGTCAGTCCTGAGTCCATTTTCTGTTATCAGGAAGACTGCCCATCTATCTGTTCTCTTCTCTACAACAACTCTCTTTTTAAAGAGAAAATGCAGTTAACCCAATTTGTATTATTGTAGTATACTATCCTATGTCACATATATCTCTTGAGAATTATGTGCAAGTATCTTCCTCTAATGTGAAATTTTCATGTAATATCTACATCCTGAAACATTATGAAAGATATTCTGAGGAAATTTGTGAGGAATTTCTGAGATTCAGCTGTTGTTTTGAAATAAGTCTGAGACGACTGCTCTTGCTGTGGGACAAACATTTGCGGAATCTCTTTTTGAGTATAACTTAAAAAATCTTAACTGCAATGATTGCAGGGACAATAGCAGATCTTGCAAGTTCAGTTAAATTGTAGAAGTACTTGCCAAGCACTTCTGGTTTATTATTTTTGTTTTAGTGCCTGTTGAAGGGTATGCTATCATTTTTGTGAAGAAACTGCTAAAATAGTTGTTTTTTTTTACTGCAGTGTGTTGTATATGCAACCATGCCTCTACACATTAGGTGCTAATTTACAGATCTAACATTTTGGGTTCAGTTGAAACATTTTTTTCATTTGGGAAAAGGATATGTAAAGGTTGAGGGTATCGTTTTCAAAAGCCCCATCCAAGAACCCTAGCAGCAATTTCAATGATATAGTGTTTATCTGCGGTTTCATATAATTGAAATATAAATGATAAATCTAGAAATCGTTGTGTTTGTGTAAATGTTTGCGTCTGCTGCCCTATAGTAACATCCAAAGTTTTTGGCTCTATGGGGCCTTGTTATCATCAAGATCCTACCTGCACCAATGCACATGCACACTACTGTCATAATCAGTTATGCAAAACCTTGCATCAAAAGGCTCACGTGTAGAATATCAGAAATATTTTTTCTGTGAAATCAAAAGAAATAACATTAACTAAGGAAAAATAACAATTCAAAGCCTAAGGCTTCCTCAGGTTTAACAAAGCCACCAAATATTTTCCTTCAAAATGTTAAATGTAGAACTTATGCCTGTTGTCCTGCAAAAAGTGCATCCATCTCCACAGGACAGTCTTATGGTCAGTTATATCTCACGGTACCTTCAATTCAGGTTTTTTTTTCTTGCCTCAATTTACTGACTTCAATAAGAAGTTGAGAAATCCCATTTTCCTCATGAGCTTAAAAGAATCTTCTTAGAAAATGAAACTTTAGGTCAGATACTAATATCTGGTTAAAATAAAACTTAAACACTACAGGGACATTTATGATAGAAAATTTTAAAAAATACCTAATATTCTTTTCCAGTTATTACAAATACTTATATTCCATACTATAACATTATGTGCAATTTTAAACGTTTTAATTCGTTGACAAGTTAGTTAAAGGAAACGTTTTAGCTAATATTTATATTGTGATTACTTGAAAAATTAATACAAGGTTATGCAACATCCTTGTCAAATATTCAATTACAAAGGAAAAAAGGGCAATAAATTACTGTTTGTTCTTTGGGGGGGGCGGGGGGTTGAATACATTAGGAGGGGAAACTGAATTCAATTATGGATACAGAAAGTGTCAAACCTAAAGGAGAAAGAAAAAAAAGATGTGGATGAACAAAATGAAATCAGAACATAGAACATGCAAAAAAAAAAAAAAAAAAAAAAAATCCATGCTTCAATTGGATGTCTGTCAGATTTCAGATTCTATAGGTGGTATCAATTTTAAGGAATTAGCTGCAATTTAATAAACTATAGCCATGTTTGTTTGTATACAATTTCATGGATGTCAATGTTATGGTGGAATTCACATGATTTACTTGGTGAAATGATGAAATTTATCAATTTCAATATCACTGACTTCCACTGAATGAAAGTTCTACAGGCAAAGATAGGACATAAATGTTGTGCAACTTTAAACTGGGGCAACACAATAAAATAAAAAAAATTACAAGTTCAAAATTTACATATCTGTTATTTGTGTAACATACTATATAAACCAGTGGTTGGTGGCATCATCTGTCTAATGTGTATTATTCTTCATGCAATCCTGCATCACCGCTTGCAGACCATTTGATGAAACATGCACATCATTAAATTAGTAACATTGACCATTTAATAGTCTTTCTTGACCATACACGAACATAATATCACATGACTTTCTCCTGACCAGAGGTGTAGCCAAGCCTCTCGTTTCTTGGCAGGTCATCTGCAGACATTTTTATAGTAACTCCATGGCCACAACCAAAATTTAAGTCACCTGGAAGCATTCTAGAGCTACACAATTTATTGCATATTCTGTTTGGAACCTTCTACCTGCCTGGAAGCCAAAAATGAATCAAAACAAAAATAATAAAACATAGTAAAGAAAAAGTCATGTAAGTCTACACAACTTGGGTTGTGGGTTGTGATAGTTACAAAGTCTGAGTCAGTTCTTTTCTGTACCATATTACAACCCTAGACTTAATTCTTGGTTTTTTTATCCTATTTCCTGAGAAAAAGTTCACGTGCTGAGAAACTTCCTGTTAGCTGAAGGAATTACTTGCCAAGCCACTTGCCAATTGATCTCTGAGGAAAGATAAAAAGAGAAAATTTATTAATGAAACTCTCAGTTTTATTTTCACATGCATTCAAAATTTTATTTGGAAAGAACCCATATACTGTTTTTTATCATATATTATAACTGTTTTAAATTCTTCACAGTCTTTGAAATATCTTCTTGAAGCATGTAGAGTGGCATTTACAGATTAGGGGGAGTACATTCTGCACACTTCTGCAAGAATTTATGACTATGGGAAAACACCCTAATATGGAGGTGACATTTGTCATGTTCTGCATTCTTTAAAGGCAGTCAATTCTCACCTCAAAATACAAGTTTTGTTGTATTCTACCAAAATTCTTGATTGGTACAACACTTTGATTGACAGATGTACTATTGTACCAGTGTTCTCATACACATTGGGTCTTGCATATTCACCCTGAAGCAAAAAACTGAGATTGTGTCCTGATGAGGATGAGTTTTAGACAATTGTGGGAGTGATGTAAGTAAGTAGGTTTGGAGAATTTGAATTGTCTATGGGTGAGAAGATTTGACCTTTTAAAATTCTATAACATACAGTCTCATTACTCTCAACCTAACCTGACCCAACCTTCCTGTTTACTTGAAATATAAAGATATAGGAACATGAGATGTCAAAACAAAGCACAGTCTTCAAACTGGCACATTATCTCAGAAAAGGGATGTTTACTAGATGATATGCTTTCAAGTTTTCCCCCCTCCCCTATCTTTGTCCAAACCTCTCTACAGGTTAGTGACTTTTTTCATCAACTTTCAGGTAAAATATACTCACTAAATATAGATCTGCCAACATTTTCCCAGCTCCAATTTATGCAGTATCTTTTGCTTTAGTTCAGCTCTGTTTTTGCAAGTGAAAACAGTGTAGCAATATGATGCACAGTTTAAATAAGCATACATAGTAACGAGATAGTAGTAAAACAATCTGTCTGATTAAACCAGGTGTTTGGTATTGTGGTAGAGCATACAACACTCACCACAAAATTTCAAGATCTGATTCCCAGATGGAGTAACAGCAAAGACTTTGAGGAGGGAACCTACTCCTGTCGTGCATGATACTCTGCATTAGCAATGGAGTAGGGAGAAAAATCCACTGCCACACAGGGTTCAGCAAGATGACGTAAAACTCCATCCTCTCATGCTTTTAACATCACTCATAAAGTTCTGCAGAACTAAATGGGACATAGGCAAAGAAATGAAGGAAAAGGGAACGAGGTTTGCCTACCCTTCTAGATTTCTTGGTGCCTGTTGGCAGACCTTCTGGCTGTTTGGATGATTCCTCTGCCAGCTTCATCTTGGGTATTTTACTCAATTCCTTCTTTAGTTTGGGCACTTTGTTCTCCTTCTTGTCAGATATTTTTTCTGGATTCACCTTTGGGCTGTTTTTGCCGAGAGCTTTCTTTGCTAAGCTGTGTCTCATGGATCGACGGCGTAGGGATGGTTTAGGAGAGAATCCGATGTCAAAAGAGAGAGCTTGTTTCTCTGGCTTTGGCTGGGTGATCTGAGGAATAATTTTTTCAAAACATTATTGTCAAATCCATTAAACTACACTATACATTGTTTGCACTTGGTCTCAGAATCTGACAGCTAAGGGGAGGTTCTTCCCCTTTCCCCAAATCAAAATTGATTATCCTTACCTGTGCTAATGGTGGCTTGTTTTCTGAATAGCTTCTTAAATCTTTCACAGATCTGCCTGCTGTATTGTTATGGGTGACAACAAGCTTCTTGCTGTCAGAGAGATCATTGGTCGAGGCTCTAGTAACCCTTTTAGAATTCGGGATGTTGTCAGGAGGGGGCATATCTGGGTGAGAGATGGTCTTCCGAAGGATGTTACCATCATCTTTAGAGGGCATCACATTGTGGGAAGTGGCTTTGCGAAGTTGCTGAAAAGATAAAATCATCTACAATTCAAGCAATTACAGTTGGGCAGATTTACAACTTATAGACCAATAGATAAAATGATAGTCACACATCTTTAAAAAATATCTTTTGAATTCTTAATGGTTCTTGTGCTTCCAGAATATTTTACAAAATTTATCTGGAAGCAGTTAACAAGGTAAACTATGATCCTAAACATAACTCTCCCAACCAAACAACTCCCAGCCATGACAATAGCCCCATTGACATCTGCATCACAAGACATTTCAATATATTGTCCTGGGTGGGAGTGGCTAAGGTCAACACTGGAAATTATTTGGGCAGAAATTGTCTGATGATGGAGAAGCATGGGCATAGACTTCTTTTCAACTGAAGGAGTGTAGCTTAGGTGAAAAGTGACAAACCCAGAAGTGGGTCCATGGGCCCACATTAAGGCCTCTGGTGAAGGCAAAGTCTCTGCAGGGTCCAGAAGCTCCAGGGTTTTAATGTCTGAGAAGTTGAACAATAAAAAATTAACCTAATTGGGGAGCCAAACAAGAAGCAATAAACCTAGTTGGGGAGATAATGTTAATATGTTTAGTAGCTATTGATAATAAAGACATCAATCAAACAGAAGGCTTGCAGAGTGCACAAAAATTTATTGTGCTAACTTTCAGCAAAATGGGTGTGCTGTATGGTGCTGATGTAAGCAAGGAACCCCCCAAAACAAATATACTGTATGGCAGGTGAGAGATAGGCATGGAGCACTCACATTTTTTTTTTCAATTGTCTTTTTCCTTTCTTCTGTCTGTACTGGGAGAGGGGATACTATGGGCCATTTCCCCTCAGGGAATATTACCCTGAGGCTATCCCTCTGGGATCTATACGTACAACATGAAACTGTCCTGGGTCTCAAATAAACGGATGCAAAAATTGAAAGTCACCTCAACCAATCCCTTCCCCTCTTCTGATCTCTGCCTCCCATTTGAAATCCCATTAAAAGATATTTGGTTCTAGATGCTACAATGCTGTATTTAAATTAAAAATATAGATCACAAGGCTAGGATAATTGAAGCTTTAGCAAACTTTCAAAATCAGTCATAACTGGAAATTCAATTCTGAAGTTTATATGAAAATACAACCAAGGCAACATATCAAACCATAGACTGCAGCTGCCACAGCTATGCTTTGGTGCTTTACAAATTACATTTGCTGGATAAAGTTGGTCTGTTATGTGAGATGGCTGCAAAACTTCAACTACTGGTTTTCCTACAATTTCACTTACTTTTCCAATTGGACCTTCCTCAATCTGTGAAAGATCTGTCTTTCGTTTCCGTGAATTGCGGCCAGCTGTCACAACTGTTGTGGTTTCATCTCCAGAAAATGTTGTCTCCTTTTTCTTCAGGTCACTGTCATTAAATTCATTTGGAGCGTAGGTCTGTGTTTCCACTGGATAAGATGTCTTTAAGTGAGGGCGACATAGCGTGTTTCTCCTGTGTAGTTCCTGAATTCTATCCTCCCAAGCCATGAATTCTGGTTCCTCGTCACAGTCATTCACGATGACAAAATTGGCACGTCCTGTGGAAATAAGGGCCAAAACATTTGTAGATTTTGTTTTTGGCAGTGAGTTAAAATTTGCTTTTAGGGCTTACTATGTCCCCCAAAAAATAAAGAAATTTTTTTACAAAGCCAATTCTTGAATTAGTGACAAAATGATGACTGTGTTGTTCTTTTACTGAAATCTTGTGACAAAATCAAACAAGCCTCTTACAATCACCTATGAAAATCTAACTTCATGATTTAAGAAAACAAAAAGTTTTTGAAACACATTTTACTCTAAACCTCTTCCAGTAATTTCCACCTCATGACATGCTTATAAAATTTTTGATGTAAAAAACAGAACTAAGTACCTGCATGCAAAAATTCTAGTGAAATTTCCCTTTCAATTTTGATGTGAAATTCTCATGATGGTAGCAAATAAAATTTGTATATTTTGCTAGCTTAAAGCAATCATGAAGTCAATTTAATTTGTGCATGTTTCAAGAAAACATGTATCAAATGCACATTTGATCAGAATGATCAATTTAGAATCCATCCTTTTTTTGAAAGCAGAATTTCTAACCTTTCCCTTTAAAGCAGCTCATTGAATTGATTCATGAAATTCCCCCCTCCCCCCCCAAAAAAAAAAAAGCAAAATTTTATGAGTCAACAATTATCGATTCAATTTGGTTTTAAAAACTTTGTGACCAGACACTTTTTCAAATGAACAAAACCATTACCATTGCCAGGATACAAAAAAGTGCTCAATTTGTACTATTTGCACAACTGTTGGGCTTTAAACTTGACTATGCTAATAGTAATCATTGTAATGTGGCATTACCCTCCAACATCCTATCAATGAGCTATCAATATAAACTCAATATGCCCCTCTAAGGGTTGCAGGGTGGTGCTGGGCAGTGACACCTTCCACTCCAAATTCTCACCCAGCACTCCAGGAAAATACACCCCGCCACACTCACCACAAATCTGCCTAATGAGACATAAAACTTGCCCCAAATTCACTCCATAAAGTAAAATGAGGTAAAAATGAAAAATTAATGGCTGAAAAATGGGGTAGATGCCATGGGGTGGGGTGAGATGCTTTTCCCAGGTCAGGCAATTACCCGGCACTCAAATCTGGCTAGGTACATCCCTGGCAGGGTGGTATTCATTCTTCCAGCTATAATGTTGAGATTAAACCAGTCGATAGATTAAAACCCCAACAAACTGAACTCAGGTTCTTAACTGCATCACTTTTCATGCATTTGCAAAGTCTCATAAACCATATTCAAATGACACCAAAGAACAGAGAAAGTGCCCTTAAATGGAGGCAATCATTGATTGCAACCTACACCTACAAATAACTAACAGACTAAAAATTTGATTTGTCTCATAGCATATGGAGTGTTTTCATGTGATGTCAGAATTGGTCTCCTGCTGACAAAAAGTCTGTCATACATTGTTTCTCAGCTGGCTACCTATATGTACTATCCTAATGTTTTGCCTGGACAGTCAAGAAAGGGATGAAGCTTGTGATGTCAGTAAAAACACTATACTTTCATCATAACCACAGAGTGATAGATAGTAACAAAGAAGAAAGTTGCAGTAGCCTTTATGATGTTATCAAATGGTTACATATTTTAACATTTTACAGGTTGTAAATGAGGAGTTTGGGTCAAGTCAGGTTTAGGGTAAAGGTTCAGGTACACATTGGTATGAGCAAACAAAGCAGCAAAGTGTTCACAATGCAATTTTTTTATGAGGGGCTCGAAAATTCCTAGACTATTTTAGGCCTGGAAATTGTAATAAAAATTGTATTCTCTCTTTAGGTTACAGAGATATTTCTTGAAAATCTTTTTATATCATTTGAAGAAGGTTCCATGAATTTTACATTCCTTCCTCCTAAGACACACCAGTGTTCTCCCATGAACACAGTTCTGTTCACATAAGTGGTTTCTCAAGAACAATTTCATTTTCAAATGTCAGAATTTTATGACATGAACCTGACATGCAAGTACCTGATAAGGATCTTCATTAACAAAGGTTCTGACCCTTCACAGCACATTTAAGGACTTTTCTTGGATGTAGTTTTGCATAAATGCAAAAGTCAAGTACTCTCAAAAGTGGACAGAAAATCAAGGCTTCAAATATTTAGTGTTTGACTCTAAAGTACAACATATCACCTCACTGTACTATAAAGTAAAACAATGAGAATACGTAGAGCACTGTGAATGTCACAAGGAGCATGCACTGAAAGTGAGAACATTCCCCAGAAAATTTCAGAAAGTTTTATAGATGTAAACCTATTACTCAGGGGGAGAGCAATTTATCTAACCAGCCAGTATGGGCAGGTGGGCAAAGTAAATAGTGACTTGGCCATAACCACCAGTTAGATAAATGACTCTGCCCTTAGTACATTCCCTAAACTAATAACTTTGTATAAACTGCATAAGGGGCTGAAAAACAGGAAGAACATGCACCTCAAAACCTATTTGAAAAAAAAGGCAAGCTTGAAAAACTACCTCATTATTCCGTCATGATTATTCTTAACAAAAATATTCAACTTTAGTGGTAAACTGAACAATTCAGTGGCCTAAATATTATCACATATGACTAGAACAGAGCCATGCATAAATTATGATACAGAGGTACAATGACTCAAAATGTGACTGCATTGATCCTTCACATTTTCATAAGACAGGGTTTTGAAATATTGAGATGGGCATGTACTAAACAGAGGTCATCAAATTATAGTCTGTAAATATCAATGAAATCTCTTTATTTCTGAAATAGAATAAGAAATATGTTGCAGAATTACTGAACTTTGCACACTGTGGGTAGCATTTTAAATTAATGTGTAATCATGGCCTATGACCAATACAATCATTATGACGCAAAACATGTGTGTCTGGCATTATGAAACACACACCCTAAAGGGGAAAATGCACTTATCATTATTGCCCTTAGATATTCCCACATAAAAAAATAATTGAGACAATTACAGGTGCAAACTAATAATTCAATTTTGAGTGACTGCATCCTCCACAACCCCACCCCACCCCCCAAAAAAAAAAAGAAAAAAAAAAAAGAGAGTAATGACTACCTACTAATACCTTGCTAGGAAAATGTCACATTATTTATCATATCATCATGACCAAAAAAAACAAACAAACAAACAAACAAAAAAAAAAACAAAATACTTGAAAGCATGCTGAAGAAATCATAAAGCCACATAAAATTCATTTGTGTAGCATCTCAGCAGGATCTGGAAATATCTTCACTTTCAATTATTTCACCTCAATATCATTGAGTCTGGCTTAATATGCATGATGACTTATCTGAAAAATGTGGATGTACTCATTATTACTGGTACTTATTTTAATATGAAAAATTTAGACAATATATCATATAGGTAAACAGAGGCCTCAACCTCTTTTCTCTTCCACTTTTAAGCACAAATGACTCAGATGAAAAACTCAGTAAAGGGCCTTCCTGAGCTAATCAAATTGAAATTGCAACATACTAAACATTTTTTGCCTACATGGGTTAGCAAATGTCCATGAGTTAGCAAAGAAAATGCTTAAAGGAAAATATTGCATGTACATTACATTAGAATTGCTAACATAGCAAATACCATAGCTAGCAGATTTGTGAAACCTTTCAGTATCACCAAAAAACTCCAACAACAGCTTTATAACTCCTTTCTCTCAGAACCCTTTTTCTTAAAAAATAGACTACCAAAATCCATTATGTTTAAGTACCTAATCCTTTTGTATCTATAAATATTAGCATCTATTTTTTGTACAACAACTGCAGTATTTCCAGTATAAGCCAGTTCTGATAAGGACTGCACTGCATTGCTTAATAACACCATGAACGAGCAAACCATATAAAAGGGCCCTACCCGTTGTATGATGGCTCCTTCCATTTACTGCGGAAGCAGTTAGGGAATTTTGACTGGAGCAGAGCTCATCTAGCGTCTTGGTGACTTTGTCTGGTAGGTCTAGTTGACTACTGGTAGTGCTACTTCGCAAGTTGTATGGCGTTTGGTGGTTTGATTTGAGTGATCCAGTGAGATCAATCTCTGACTTTGTCTTTGTCATCACAATCTCAATGGTAGTGCGTCCTATAATGTGAAGGGGTGTAGTTTTGTTAGCTCATGCTTCGTAAATGCCAGTATTAAAATGAAATGGTTTTATGAACCAAAATAAGTTCTCAAAACTTGAATAAAAAATGAACAAAAATGAAAGGCAAGCGAAATTAGTAAAAACGTCATGCAATGAAAGCGACACAATTAATAAATGAAAGGACCAAAGTTATTGCAGTGTTTACCGTATCTATCAACAGACAAACTCAAAGTTGACATTGGTACAGATTAGTTCCCCATGCAGTGGCCAATACAAACCAGTCCATGTGTAGAGATATTACATTACAACAGTTCTTGGGATATAATTCCTACTCCCACCAACAGTTACAAGTGATACAATATTCAGTCTCCTCTACCCCCACCCAAAAATACACCTCAGATAGTTTTGAGTTGTCTGCAATAGGTATTATTTGGGTGGAAACTGTTCTGAATAGACATAGGCTGGGAGGGGGGGGGGCAGGAGGAAACCCCATAGGTGGTCAGTAATCTGGTCACTAAATACAACAGCTTGATTTTCCTCTCATATTCCACCACAACAATTTTAAAATTTCTTAAATTTGCCTACTATTAAATTGGCCTACTATTCTGTAATCTCAACTGCTGTGCCTATGCATACTTGCAAAAAATGTGTTGCATGCATTGCACTATGCTGTTCACCCTTCAAAATGACTTCTCCATGAGGAGTGCCAATGCATAATGTCTACAGCAATAGTTTAACCTCTGAAGCAATTCTCACATGGAATTTGTTAGAAGACTTTTGGATATAATAAAGGTTACAAACCACAAATGCCATGAAGAGTGTACATAATACAAATTTACACGCATTTTTGTGGTACAGATGGATAAAAAGACCATCTTGATGGCCAAAATAAGGGTGCTCATGTTGCTCAAGACAGAAAACTTAAAAAAGGAAAGAACCCATGACTTTATCTGATCTGAAAAGAGATGATTTGAAAAATAAACATATTTTCTAGGCATAGGTTGTAGACATGGCAGTGTGTTTTCTTATCCCCAGTTTTCATGATGAGTTCATGTTCAGTTAAGATTGGGAAAAGAGTTTTTCAATAATTTGGATTTAAATGAGGTTTTATGGCTAAGTTTTCTGGCCACATGCAGCCTTTTTTCTGCAGTGGTTGTTTTCCCCTATTCCATTAATTATGCTGAACACCAAGCACAATGGCAGTAAGTTAAGTCTTCCATATGACCCAGCTAGGAGTCAAACCAGGACCTTGTGGCTGCAAGTTGAATGCTTCACTTGACCATGCAGTTGGTTGGCCTATTTTTTGAATGGTTGAGGAAGGTAGAAAGGTAATAAATTACTTACCCTTTGATCTTGTACTTGCACTGGACTGTAAGCTTCTGGTTGAACCCTGGGAAGAACCCAGGCTAAGTCTTGGACTGGTCTCTAAGTCATCTAACCTCATCTCACTGAGATTCTTGCCAAGTTTATGAGATGGTGTTCCATTCAATGAATCTGTTGCTGAGACATCTGCTTCAGATATCCTACCTAAAGAATCCTCTTCGGACAAAGAATGTGAAGACCTTGTTCTCCTTCTTGCACTATGTATGTCAGCACTGGAGAGCTGAAAGAGGTGAAAGAACAGCACTAGATTAGAGCTGTGACAGAATAGAGAGTACTACTGGCTGACCATACACAATTGAGGAAAATCTGTTATGAAAATTGATCATGTAAATACTTGCAAAGAAGCCTCTCAATTTAGTTCTTCAGACATCACACAATTGTTACATTTCATGATGACCTTAGTGAACCAACTGCTTGTTAGTTTACATAAGAAACAGATGTCATTACAACGTACCTAAAAGTCATAAAAAGAAAGAAATAAATTGCCACAAGTACCTTCAAGGCCAGATGAAAAGATATTGTACACTAGTGATACCAAGACAAAAGCAGTGCTCGTAATCATACCACAAACTCAATGGGGACTTTCATTGACTTAAATACAAGTGAAGATAGCACCCATCATATCAACCAACATATATTGTGATTGGCTGGTTAGTAATAGCTAGTTCTGAAAAACACGTTTCACTTGTGATCTACTTACAAACTGTTTTTGTAATTTCATCACAACAAAGTATGACTACAGCCCCTGCAACTTGGCTGAGGCAGTGTGCAAATTTTGAACATAAATCTCAGCTTTTTGACCACATGTGCCTTTATCTTTCTAAACACAAAAGTTTCCACTGTAGTGTTTATTTACAAACTTCTTTTTGGTCCTTTCTGGATGTAACACCTTAGATGAAAAAGGGACTAAGTCAAGCCCAGCCATTTTCTGAATATTTTATGACCCATCCCCCTCTATTTGATTCTGCTAAAATGATATACAACACAGTTTCCCTTGACATGCTTTATAAGAGAATGCCACCCAACAGACTTCAGCTCCCACCTCACAGATAATTGCTCTAATTGCCCCCTGCACTAGATACTAGCTATAGAGAAAGTGATAGTTCTCTTTTGCTGTTGATATCAAATTTGGTATCATTTTGGTAAATTATTGGTACTATTTACCCCACGTTCTGGAACAACCTCATGCTCATCTTAAACTCATGGGAAACCCTGTAACTAGTTCCATTACTCTGCTACCTGTAAACAACTAAAGTAATCTCGATCAGATCAAAACAGTTTATTTTTTTGGTTGATTGTAATGATTGTACAAACATAAGGTACTTTTTAAATGTGTGTCTCGTCAAACCACTCAAGTACATCATTTATTTGTTTCCTTCCACTCCTAAGCTATTTATTATCACTTTGCAACTTCATCATCTGAAGCTGTTGCCACTGTAGACCAATGAAAAAATCAATTTTTCCAGCAGTCATTACTGCATTGCACAGTTCTAATTCACTTCAGCTGGCAGGAAGTTTAAATATTTTTAACATCATCCATACAATTAAAATTTTGATATGTGTAAGAAGAACATCACATTTAATTACCCTGTCCTTCAAATTCTACTGAATTTCACCTGCTGAATGGTGATATTTATGTGATGAAAATTAAATTATTTATTTGCTTTATGTAAGTTGGTTTGTCCGTCCATTCTGTTAATGTATCTCCCACAAAAGTTTAAAGGGGGCTTATGTCTAGTAGTCAACCGTATTTTAAGAATGGCTTTTTCGAATTATGTTACAACAATAATTTTTCCCAATGTATTGTGACATTCATGAGGAGGAACTCATTTCTTTACCTTAGCTATGCAAGTTCCTAAATATAATAGATTTACTTGAAAGAGAAATGAGAAGAAATAAAAAATTAGCTGTTGTTTTGAAGTAAGTTTGGGGTGACTGTTCTTGCCCAGTTCAAATTTCCTATTCTTGAAGTATTTGCTTCTAGCCTTACACATAGAGTTGATCAGAATTTGAACCAGTAGAAAAGAAGACAAAATGATCACAAAACAATGTCAATAACTGAACACGCAAGGAAAGGAGACAGCAGAGGGGACATTAATGGTTGGTGAGATATATCGATGCTGGCTTGGCAGGCTTGTAGTACTCCTATGCTCGTACTGTAATACCAACATCAGTGAACTCTTCACAAAATTTGCCATCAAAATATGTTAAAACTGTGCACTACTGACTATTGATATATGCAATCACAGTAAACACAAATCATAAATCTTTACGTGTGAAAAGTTGACCAAAGCAAGTCTAATCATGATGGAATTTGGACGAACACAATTAATCACAGGAGCTAGAGTGTGATCTAGTCATGCTTCAAGCTCACAAAAACAATGAAGAAGTCCCATTGAATTGCAGAATGGTGTCTTTGTGTACATGAATATTCATTTAGGAATCAATAAATTAGAATCAATTTCAATTTGGACTCATAAATATAGCAAAACTAACTGATGTGTCATTTTTTGAAGGTTTTATGGTATGTGAGTCAAAAGAGGATTACATATGTAACACCTGCTGTGTACAGGCATGATATAGGAAAGCAATTGGAACTCAAAAATTTAAGAAATGGAAATTGTACACCAAATCATGCTAAACTTTTTACAGAGGAGGGGTAGCTTAGATGTGAGAGACAGTTATCTACACCAGAACACCAACCCACAGTGTTTTGTTTTCTTTTCTAATGTGTCCTTAAAGGAATGTTAGGGTTAAACAAGTGGTACACAGATAATTATCCATGTTTCCCAATCAGGAGGTTGTGTCAAGTTATAGCTGCAATACTGAAATTGTCCTCTAGTTTCTAATTTTGTACTTTGTCTGCTATCTCTGAATCACAGACATTTAATTGGGAGCTTGTCTCAATGAGCACATTGCCGCTTTGGCCTGAATATCATCGTTTGGAGTGTTGCCAGGTTCCGAAAGAAAGAATCATAGAAAACAGACAAAACAAGGGCTTATATTTTACATTTACTTCCAAACTTGAATGATCCATGTCCACTCTTTTCATCTTATCTACAGATTTCTCCATCTTCTCCATCTTTATCAACAGACTCTTGTTTGCTAGCTCCAAATTTTGAACCTAGAGAAAATGAGAGCAAATAATTTAAAAAAATCAGAAATCAAAAATAAACCACAAGTTTTGACTATTTCACTTCCTTTTGCAAGCTTTCTTGAAGGAGCATGAAAAAGGTTGCCTATAAAAATATCCTGCTTTTTGTACTTCATCTTACCAACTGAGTAAACAAAACATCAACACCACAGGTACACATAGGTCTTCTAATCTGTAAGCTCCGATTCTGGCCTCCTACTTGCAAAGGTATCACCTTTGTCTGACACATTTCATGCGCAATGATAATTCTCAAATTTTATTATGGTGAGGTGACTATGCATTATCCCAAGATAAACTCAAAGGAAATGAAACCCTCTTGGGGTTAATGCATTGGACATCATTGTTCAACATTTAAATATTATATGGCAAGGTCAAATTTACGGCAAAATAGTTTGACATAAAACTAAGCCAATTTCAAATTATACATTTAAATACTGGACTACAGAACAATGACACGTGTAAATCAGCACAATGGTGTATAAACCCATGGCATGTGCAGCAGGGCAAGTGCTATGAGTTGCACAAGTTTTAGAAAATCATATTGGTTTATAATGTGTCTATTCAAAAACATTTGGAAGGGGAAATTATGGGTCAGACTCACATTAGTGGCAAGAAAAAGTAATGAGCACTTCTATAGCAGCTGAATTCACATTCAAATGATCTTGCAGTCTTGGAGAAAACACTGACTGTTCACAATTGAATTACAGACCTGATCGTTTTTTATTTGGCATGTGCAAGTTGTTTAATTTTGGTAACATTATTCCATAATTTTTGAATGCCACATATAAACCATATATCAAGCTACATGTGGTACACATGCCACCATAACCTTTTATCGGGCTTGTATAATTTTTTAAAGTTTTGGTATATTATTCCATAATTTTGGGGGGCCACCTAAACCATTTCTCAAGGTACATGTGGTACACATGCCGCAATAAATTTTTACTGGGCTTGTAAAATTCTTTTAATTTTTGGCACTTTATTCTAGAACTTTTGCATGTCACTCAAACCATGCGAGAAACCCTGTATAGTTTCACATGCTGCCATTTGGGGGTTACATATTCTAAGAAAAGGAACTTTGACTTTTAACATACACATTACCTTTGCCTGTAGTTCCATCCTCTCAAGATCCATCCTCTTCTCTGCCTCTGATATTTTCCCCTGTGCATCCTCCTCTACTTTACGTTGAAGACTGCATGACTGGGTCTTCACCTGTAATAGTTCTTGTTTGAGTTTTTCTACTTCTTTTGTTTTATCCTTCCTTTCTTTCTGTAATGTTTCTCCTGAAAAGAACCAAAAGTGATACATCTTAGGGCTGAGTGTTGCATCATTAGACTTGGGTTCTTTAGGAGGTGGACCATGGTCTTTTAACAATTAACAGCATGTGACTAAAATGACCTGGAAAAAACTTGTAAGTGCTCCCAAACTTGAAAAAAACAACAACAACAACAATACAAAAAGAAAAGAGAAGGAAAAAATAAAAAAGAAAGAAAAAATAAAAGGGAGATTGAGAGGGAGAAAACAAGAGAATACTATAATAGAAAAACTGGATGTGAAATTTTCATTCAGTATCAATAAATACTACTGGAATGTGATCAAAGAAACAAACTTACTACATTTGTGACCTTAACACTTGAAATTAACATGGTAATATACCACTCACAATGAAAAGAAATGCTGTTTTTTTTTTCAATATCCCCATTTCAAATTTAGAATTAAATAGCAATACAAGCTTTCCATCGGGGATCCCAAGTTTTAGACTTATGATGCCTCTTGTCCATTCATATCAAGATAATGTCAGATTTTACTCTTGCAATCACATAGGAACCCAGTGACATGTCATTTAATTTTTTTTTTGATGAACTTTGAACAACAAGTGATTACTGGTGTAAAAAAAGCTCATTTCTTGCCACTGTGCCTTCCCTGAACAAAAGACCCTAATGAGAAACAATTAAGCACTTCATAAGACTCTCAAAAAATAATTACAGAAATGAAAGTAACTCATTAAAATAAAAGAGACAAGTATTACTTAAGGCTTGACAAAGGAACCCTCCCATTTCACCTTTTACCATTTGCCTACCCCCCTCCCCTCCCCCCAAAAAAAGAAGAAAAAAAAGGAGACTATGACTCACTCAGGGAGGATATTTCTTTATCTGCTTCTTTCTTAGATGACTTGAGAGAATTAGAGGCTGATTGCGCTAGCTTCGACTTCTCACTGAGAGCCTCACTTTCATGGGCAAGCATCATTTTAGTGTGTTCTAGTTCCATGGAGACAGATTCCAGCTCTTGCTGCAAAAGATTGCACTTGGCTTGCTCACCTCTCTTGAGTGTTTCAATCTCTGCATCATACCTGTTAAATAAAAATAATCAAGGAGTTCCATTAGAAGTTGCAAAGGGTTAAAAAATATTATTTCAGTACGAATTTTTTTTCTAGATACATTTTACATCATCGAAATGCTTGTCTAAGGCCTTGGTCAAGTGTCACTGCTGACAGCGCTACACAGGGGGTAAGAGTAAATAATTTAGATTAACCTTTGGAGCCCACCTTTGATATGGGGTATTTTATGCATTTTGAGGAGCAGCGCAACAGTGGCAATAACATGGCCCCGAAACAGCATCTGTGAATTCACAACCATGTGACTAAGGGCAATGACCTTTCTCCTTTTGTAATGGAATTTTCTAGAGGCATTTGGCTGTTGGGACCTCCATGTGACAATGTAAAGAAGTGCAAGCCTTATGTTCTCTGGTTCTACCTGAAGTGCCATAATGAACACAAGAGGGTAAACAATCACATCTGCTAAAATTCTTATTCTCCTAAGTAAATCACTTCTAGATCCTCCCTACATTTACTATCTTTACCTCTGCTTTAAACCTACTCCTTGAAGCCATATACTGGTGAACCATTACATGTTATCAAAGTTCTCTTTCTGAAAGCTTGTTTGTTTGGGCAATTCTGTCTCATCTGAGCTTAACTTCAACCAAAGAACAACCAGCAATTAAAAATTTGGTTTCATACTTGTGGTACAGGGTGTCAGTCATTATAGAACTTTCAACCTACCTCGCCCTGATTTCTTCAAATTCTCTGGAAGTGTCTTTTTTGAACATGTTCATCTCTTTATCTTTCTCATCCATCTGTCTCTTCTCATTCTCCTTAAGTTTTTTATTAAGCTCTATCAATTTGTTCATCTTCTCCACCAGTTGTTGTTTCTCCATCTTTAACATCCCTACCTCTTCCTTGTGACTGCTCTCTTTCTCCTGTATCTCAATCTCAAATTTTCCACTGCTCTGTTGGAAATCGTCTTGCTGCTTCTCCAGATCCTGAATCTTCTCCACCAATTCTTCTTTCTCTCCCCTCAACTTCATCTTTTCTTCTTCTGACTTCTGCCTCTCTTCCTCCAAAATCCTCTCAAACATTAAAATTTTCTCATCTGCATCTCGTTTGGCTTTCTCCCTCTCATCTTCCAGTCTACTGTTAGACTCCAAGGCTTCATTAAGGTTCTTTTCATGTTCTTCCAACAATGCTGTAGCTTCCTTTAAGTTTACTTTCAGTTCTGCCACTCGACTGACAGACTCAGTAACCCTCTCTTGAAGCTGTTTTTCTGATGCTGCTCTTTCCTTCTGAAACCTCTCAATCTCTGCCTCAAAGTACAACTGTTTCTCAGCAAGCAACTGTGAGTGAGTTTTCTCTCTGTTTTGGCTATTCTCCATGTCAGATACGAGGGCAGCAAGCTTGGCCCTGTACTCTTCCACACACTTTTGAGATTCCTCTAGGACTGTCTTCAGCTCAGCTTGCAACTTAGAGACTACCTCATCTCTTTGCAGCACCTGAAGTTTAGCATCTTCCTTCAGGTGTAAAACTTCCATTTCCAATTTCTTTTTCTCCAAACTAACCTCTTCCACAGATGCCTCCAGACCCTTCACCTTCTCCTCCTGTTCATGGACCCCAGATGACAAATGGTCAGCCTGGGATTCTAATCTCTCCTTTGTGATAAGCCACTGGCCCCTCTCAGTCTTTAGTCTCTCTGTCTCTTCATTGACCTTTCTATCCAACTCACCAGCAAAGATTTGCAACTTTTCTTTCTCATTTTTCAGGCCTTCAATTTTCTCTTGCATACAAATCTCCTTCTGCTTCCAAATCTTCTTGGTGGCTTCCATTTCTGTCTCTTGAGAAAGCCGCACGTCTTCCTTCCTCCCGATTTCCTCCATCATCTCGGCTTCTTTGG
Organism: Holothuria scabra; assembly: GCA_037179385.1. Classification (NCBI taxonomy): domain Eukaryota; kingdom Metazoa; phylum Echinodermata; class Holothuroidea; order Aspidochirotida; family Holothuriidae; genus Holothuria; species Holothuria scabra. Next base: position 23,176,710 of record CM074192.1, on the reverse strand, counting down.
TTTCATAGTTTTCCCTGAGGATCTCTACCTCTGACTGTGCTTTTCCCAAAGTCTGTTTCATCTCATGAAGTTGTTTTCTCAAGTCATCTTCCCTTTTCTGCATCTCCTCCTTCAACCTTTCCCTCTCTACAAAAATCTCCTCTTTTTGAGATGTCAGGACCCCTTGAAGAGAGTCTCTCTCCCTTAGTGCCTTTTTCAAATCATTTTTCAACAAATCAACATCATTCTTCAATTTAGAACTGTTTTCCTCAAATTCTGCCTTTTCTTGACAATTAGCAGCCATCAATTTCTCCATTTCTGCTTGTAGCTCCTGGTTTGTCTGTGTTAAGCGAACTATTTCAACTTTATGAATCTCTGTCAGATTTTTCTCTTTCTTGGCATTCTCCTCGTTCAGTTCCTCTACTCTCCTAGCAAATTTTTCTTCCAAGCTAGATGCATTAGACTGAGCTTTACTGAGAGACAGTTTCACATCTTGTAATTCTTTCCTCAATCTATCTTCATCAGCTTCCATCTTCTGTTTCAGTTTGTCTCTCTCAGAGAACATCTTCTGCTGATCAGAGACCAGAGACATTTGAAGGGCATCATTTTCCTGTCTTCCTCTTTCAAGTTCAACATTTAACATACTATTTCTACTTTCCAACTCATTCAACTTCTCCTCCATGACAGTCTTCTCGACAAGCTGACTTTCCTTAAATGTCTCAAACTTTTCTTTTACGTCTTGTCTGGCTTTCTCCAAATTTGCCATTTCCTGCTGGTGAACTTGCTTCAAGTCTTTTTCTTTCTTATCATTTTCCTCTTTTACTTCTGCCATCCTTTTGACAAAGTCTGTCTGAAGATTCACTGACTCAGACTGCATCCTAACCATACCTTCCCTGCTTTCCTGTAACTGTTTCATCAATTCTGTCTCTTTGTTGCTCATTTCCTGAAAAATTCTTTCCTTCTCTTCAAACAGTTTCTGTTTCTCCTCCTTGTAAGATGCCTGAAGCGAATCCTTGCTGGAGAGCACCCTCTCCAAGTCCACCTTCAATGAACTAAGCTCATTCTCCAGTGAATTTGTCTTTTCTTGAAATGACAATCTCTCCTGAGCCTGTATTTCTTTCAACTTGCTCATACTATCCTTCAGATCTTGTCGCATCTTCTCCCAATTCTGGTACTGGGTGTGGTGGGTGTCTTGCAAACTCTTAGCCATATCTTTCTCAGACTTTAAAAATCCCTCCAGAGTTTGCTTCTCCTGATATGCTTTTCTCAAGGCATCCTCTGCCTCTTCCATGCCCCTCCTTGCATCCTCTTTGGTTTTCTCCAATTCTGACCTGAGGGAAACTGTTAGGTGTTGGGAATCCTCCAGTTTGGCTTGCAAACTTTTCAGGGTCTTGCCAGATTCTTTCTTCACGGCTGAAACCTCTTCCCTCAGGGCACCCTGTTTCTCTCGATTAACCCATCGCTCTTGCTCCAGCAAGGCCTCGAGAGATTTGATCTTGCTTTCAGATGCACTCAGCTTACTCTTGAGATCCTGAGAGGATGCCTCCATCTCCCTCTTGTAGTCAGAGTATTCATTCTCCAACTTCTTCTTAAGATCTCCCATCTCACTGAAAATTGAGAGACAATAAAAGGTTTATTATCGAACAAACAAGTATGAGTGTTTTCAATTAGGCTTTTCATATTGGGTCAAGGATAACTGATAACTAAATCTACATTAAAACAAGGGTTATGCTGCCCCTTTTAATGTTTTGTTTTTAGTCTTCAATCTTGATAGAGTGGTAATAAGTCATTAAATTTGGCCAAGCTTGCCGTTTTTGATACATTTCTCTAAAAATGAGGTGCAATACATAAAGTAAGAGCAATGAAGCATAAACCTTGGGATCAAATCATTATATGGCTTTTAAGCTAATGTTATGATGATGGCTTCATACTCATACTATGAGAGGGGAAAAAAAAGGTTACTAGAGGACAATTCAAGTCTCATCCCTGTTGGCTTTATTTTTCTTCAATATGCAGCTTTATGTAGTACTGTAGCAGCAGAAGCAAAGAAGTATACTTCTAAGTTTGATTTAGTTGGTTGAGAGAAAACTAATGGAATTACTTTTTCCTAGAAACTCTCAGAATAAAAGAAGCAACAAGCATACAGCAAGGGTTGTTGGTAAAAGGCCAACTAGCACTCCTCTTTTGGGCATTCATGGTCAAAAGAACATGTCCTGCTTGTTACAGTTTTCTAAACTGATCTGAAACTTTGCTAATTTGATCATATTCCAAGCACGTATGTGATAATTTTGCAAAATTTACAGAGAGATTTAAAGAGAAGGGAAGCACCACATAACGGAAAAAGTGTCTAAACATCAACCAAAATAGTCAATGAAATTAAATACTAAACAAGTCAAAATATTGTTAACGGTAACACCATCTACTTCCCTTCAAGACACAAAAATTTCTCAGAGGAGAGAGGATACCCTACCCACAGACACCCTCCCCAAGTGGCATATTGTAAGCCAACTGCTGCCTGGGACAAAACATGCTCTAACTAGAACCTAACTTCTTGCTCATAACTTTAAACAATCATATGTTGATACTTTGATCATTCATATGGGTACTTCTTTACTTATTTTGGGGCCATATTTTCAAATTAAAGCAATTTCAAATTTCCCTCTGAGAGTGGAATGGGAACTTCCCTCCCATTTCTTCAAAATCACCCCCCACACAGACTTTCATATAACTGCTAGCTGACATGATATTTAAAAAAAACCCCAAATATATCTGGTTCCTTCTCCCCCCCTCCCTTCCATTACACTGTTAATTTGTCCAAGTGGATAAAGGTAGAGGCATTAAAAGCAAAGAAACTCTGCAACTGCCAAGTCTTTGATTGATTCTTGACTGGTTCAAAGTAAGGTGGAGTTTTCAGCAAAAGGCATTCTCCAGTTTTCCTATCTGAACTGGCCTTTCAAAGAAAACCAAAACTGATCTAAATGGCTAAGTTTGTATGCCACCGATGAGAAGTTATTACTACAAATATCATGTAGTTTTCTCCCACGTTTATGCTCACAAAGCATAAAAAAATAACTGGCCTTCTAGGCCTGAATTATAACTTATCAACTTGTCACAATTCCCACCTTTGTAAACCCTGAAGGAACACTGGCAATCTACTCGATAATGTTCTGTCTTTTATCATATATCATAATAACTGGTGATGGTTAGGGGAAATAAGTGTTTGAGTCAGTGATCTTCACTTATGTTTACACCATTCAAACATGTATGTTAAAAGCCTTTCATATTAACCTGAAAGCTCTCACATTACACATCAGACTGCACATATCAAATATCACTGCAAAACCAAACTTCATTCCAGAAATGATTCCACACACTCAACTTAGGGCAAACAAGTTTGTTTCCTAAGTGACAGAATCAGAAGTGATGGCTTAATTTATTATGGTAATCTCCTTGGGGTTGCAGTGAAAAGAAAGAACAGTTTAAGAGAATAATGGTTGCACCAAAACATTAGCTCCTGTGATAAATATTTCGAACACATCAATATTTCCCTTTATCAAGTAATTTCAGGAGGAGAAAACTGAATTTATGGAAAGCAAACCTTTGTTTTTCCTCAAGTGTCTGTCTCTGGACTTCCCAAGATGCCTGATGAACCTGCAATTCGTGAACCTGTACAGCTAGGTCACTCTTCACAGAGTTCAATTCCGATTGCAGTTGTCTCTTTTCGTCATTTGCACAGGTTATTTCTCCCTCTAAAGCAGCTTTTTGCTCTTTCATTCTTTCCAGCTCATCTTGCAGTGTCTCAAGGGAAGTTTGTTTCTCTGTGATCTAGAAGAGAGAGTAAAATTTACAGTATGTCCTTTTACCCTTTCAACATAACCTCAAAGCTGGAAATCATCTTTTAGTAAATTTTCAACGTTTCAAAGAATTATATTTCTCATTACTTGTCAATCTAGCTAGCCCTTGACAAGGACTACCATCAAGTTAATCCTTCTTTATTAAAATCTACTTGTCCCTATGAATATCAATTTTTAAGATTCCTTTGAATTTCCTAGTGGAAAAGACTAGTGGAGAAGACTTCACTGGGGTGCTTCTCCAAGGGATACAACATTAGTGAGCTGGTACACATGCCCTGGTAACTTTGTTCTTATCCTGGAAAATTGGGCACACATGAAAATCTGAATTTGTCTTCATTTTTAAATACCCTTTTAAATACCACTGTGAATTTCTGTATAAAACTGGTAAAATTGTAGTTTGGGGTCATGCATGGCAGCCTTTTAACCTCAAAATTTCAAAATTTTAACTACCACAAATCATCATATTGCAAGTGGTTTTGCAAGAAGGTATTATTATGAACAGTGATATGTGAGCATGAACAGTAATTGACAGATAAGAACTTGTAAGGAACTGAATACATTTTAACAATACATCACATCATCAACAGGAGGCCAATGGATTTTGTAAGCACTGATTCAAGAAAGCCCATGGGTGGCTGTCTCACCTGGGAGATGAGTTTCTGTTTAGTATCATTCAGAGCATCAACCTCTTTTATTCTCTCTTGTAACTGCATCTTAAGATCGCTGCATTCAGTCTCCTGCTTAAGAAGTGATGACTTGGTCTCTAAGAAACTTGACTGGAAAAGAAAAATAAGCAAAACAAAGAAGAGTAAGCATATCTGATTTTCTCCTTGCTTATTATCAGTAGGAATCTTAAATAATAAGCACTAAAATCATGCTACAGAAATTATTAAAATGACCGTTTTTCATTTTAAACGTGAGTCCTCAAGACAAACACATACAACCAACAAAATTTTAATTTGCCCATATTTTCAATTGAATCCTTCAGAATTGAGGTTTATAGCTAGCTGATGAGGGTTTACGGCCCAGTTTCTAGCAAATTAGATTAAGTTGAACCCAGTCATGGTCCTTTTTAGTTGTGGTTCACTGGTTTGTTTTTCTTCCTCCATTGCATATGCTGAGCTTCGAGCACAATGTCAGTAGGTTTTACATTTCAAGTCATCTTCAATATGACACAGCCTCCAGACCTCCCAGCAGCAAGTTGGATGCTCTACCCATTTCACCATGCAGTCAATCCCTCCTTCAGAATTTAAGTACATTGGTATAACATTGCATTACACTGTACATGATTATGTACAAATCCAACTAAGAATTTGCACATTGAAAAACAAGAAGCTGAAATGGCTTTATCTTTCCTGAAGAGTGCCCTCTGCAAACAGTAGAAAAGGACACAAAGTGTCTATGATAAGAGCCATCATTGAACTACCTTCTACCAACCCATCAGCATAACCATTTCAATATCCAGCTATTGTAGAAATAATTGAAAGATGCAACTCTCATCATTATTCAACCAATTGACTCTGAGGCATCCTCTGAAAAATTGCAACTTCTTCATAAGCAGTACTGACAAGAATGACAAAATTGTTTCCTCGATATAGAGTAGGAAGCAGGATTGTTTTTGCAAGAAAAAGGCAATATTTCCTTTTATATAACACCTTAATTTGTCTTCATCTCATTGGAGGATTGATGGTCACATGCCTGTCATTAGCTCCCCACCATCCTCACGATTCGATCCTGTCAAAGTGCAATAGTAGTCCCCATCGTGCAATACAGTAGTAGTCCTGAGAGTGCAGATAATAGGCCATGCGTTACACAGACCTACATAAGACATTCGTACCTTCACATTGAACTACGTCGCTAATCACGTTGTGAACCATGCATTGCATATAGGCTTTACATACAAGTACGTTGAGGACGGCAGACGTATGTAAACGTAAACAAATCCAGTTACCGCGCCAAAAATTTTCGCTTTGGATTACAACTGCTTTTGACAGAGAATGCTTGAATGTACGAGTAAGTAGCCCTCTTATCAAATTTTGACCAAAATCTATTTCGGACGTTAGGTGTCTAGCCTAGGCCTAAAAGAAAATTAAATATAGGCTAGGACTGAGCTATTAAGTTACCACTTTATCAGAACTAAGTCGCGAGTGGGCGGGCTTACAGTGATTGAGAGTTACGTACAGTACAAAACGTGGCCTAGGCCTAGGCTAAGGAAAATAACAAGCAGTATGATGTACGCAAGATCACTGCAGATTTATATAGTATGTAATACATGCACGCAAGTACTAGCATTCGACAGGACAAAACTCAGACTGCTGTAGGCTAATGTTAGGCACAATCAAATTCTAGCCAAGGAATATTTAGAAAGTAAGGTGTTATATAAAGCAAATAATGAATGTTTTAAATCCTGCAATAGCGTTGAATTATTTCTTTCGTTGAAAGATTTCTACCTTCTATTCAACTCGGCTTCTCCTTGTTGAATAGAAGGTGGCAATCTTTCAACGCAAGAAATAATTCAATGCTATCGCACTCATAAACATTCATTATTTGTATACTAGGACGCAAACATTTTACTATCAAGAGCAGGAGCAACTAATATTCATAACTATCATTTTCTTTATAAAGTTCTGCCAGAAAAAAATCCTGTAGTCTCTAGATTCTACAAATGACTTACAATGAACCACATTGAACTTCATAACATAAGCACTTCTAATATGGATATCGTACCATGAAAGGCCAGCCCTAATAAATCCCCTCCCCTCCCAAAAAAGACCAGGACATGTATCACTCAGGTCAGGGTTTAAGTAAAGGGGGTAAAGGGGGATGTCTCTCTTCTAAATTTTTCCAGAAGGACGTTAAAACCCCATTCTATTATTTCCATAAAAGGAAAGTTAAGTGTCAGTATCTTGGTTGCTCAATTAAAAAAGGACACGTGTGCAGCAATGTTAGAACTCACAAAAATAAATAGCGTTAAAAACCCTTCAATTGCACTTTCTTGGGTCGAGGAGGAAAGCTTTTTCCCCTCAAATCAACTTTTAACTTTAACCAAGGGAAGCATCAATTTGGACTAGAGGTTTGGCAGTAAATGAATCCTCATCTTTTTTTGAGTTTCTGGCCAAATCCCTGCAGGTAAGTGTCCTGCAAAATATTGTACTTTGCTGGGAAGGACCAACAGTGCTGAAGCATTTACCAAGGAGATTCAAAGACTCAAGAAGAAGTGGACAAGTACATATTCACATTGACAAGAGGACTTAAAAAGAACAGCTAAATTGATAGACAAGTCCTAAGAAAAAGATGTCTGGTACAAGGATACCATGTATTCATGTTTAAATAGAGCAAACACTTCTTAAATATTTCAGAAAATTTCATTAAAGGTAGCTGTAAGATTCAGCATCCATTGCTCCAGTGTGAAGCATGTGAGTGGGATTGCACACCATCACTTATCTGAAGTCACTGTGAGGGGTGTGATTTTTTGCACAATTTTTAAGAAGCTGTTCCATAACACCTCAAAAACAATTGTGCACACTGCACACAAAAACATGAAAATCTGCCAGCAAGCTGTCATTAATCTAATTCCTTGTACTTTTTGAAATATGCCATGCATAGGAAAGACATACGAGCTCATTTTTGGTTTTTATTACTCTGGGGTTCTTTGTGATTTAAACTTCATGCCCACGATTTAGTATATTTTACTCTCTTCCAGAATCCTCACTGAAAAATATTATAGGCAGATATTACTGTGAACATAAATTACGGTCGTCAAGTTTGAGCTCTTGCTTTCGTTACAGGTGGTTTACGTTGTCTAAATATCCATTGTCAATGATTTATGAATATCAAACATTAACCACCAAACACAGATCAAAACTGAGTGAAATTTTGCTGATAACATAAACAATGTTAGGTGCAAACCTAGCTCAGGTAAAGATGAATGTTTAGAACAAGCTGTCAAGGGAAGACACATTAAATCACTTTTTTTTGCTTAACAATTTGTTACAAAAAAAGTATGGAATGATGGGGTTGCTTTTAAAAGATAAAATATACATCACAAGTTTTAATGATGAATGCCTTGAAGTACAGTAGGAGAGTTTACAAGAAAAGGACTCACACTCGTTCCAAGATCAAAGAATAGTTGTAATTTTACCGCATGAGGAGTATTCTATGCGTCAACAACAAAAGTACATATCGATGTACTGTAAAAGTTGGCACACACACCACATGAAATTCAGAATGCTGAAACTGAGCAGGTGTAGCATACTAGAGCGTCTTTATGCAATGGCTTTTTCTCTGACCTGAAGTCCATTCCAAACAACCTTTTTTTGCTTCCTTTCATCTTCTTAATCATAAGGATGACAGAAAGGGTGGGGAAGATAAACTGCATTGTGGGAAATCTGTCATTGCAGCACATTTACTAGAATTTCTTCATAATATTGACATCAAAGAATGGGACATTTATTAAACAGATTTTTTTTTGCTGTACCTTACGGTATGTATGATGTACACTACTTTTATGCTACAGCTATGTGGAAAGATATTCTTAAATTCTACAGTATCAGATTTCAAGGACAAACAAAACACTAAAATGTAAAGAAAACGTAACTGATCTGAAGCAGTGTGTGTGTCCACATTCATAAAACTGTATTTTTCAAAAATAGAATCAACCTTGAAACTAATATACTGTGTCTCTAGCTAGGAATAGAGTACTGCTACAGCATGTATAGAAGACAGTTCAGAATTTTTTTTTTTTTTGCTTTCAAAACCCATTTGAAATGCCACTAGAATACAGTATGAATTTTAATTCCCTGGTGAGGTGTTATGTCATTATAACGTGATTTTGACACAATGATTTATCAACTTGAAGCACTGATGTTCAGGGGTAAAACCAAAAAGGGGATTTCATTTCATTTACATAGTTTCACAAGATTGAATTTCTAGTTAGTCACGTTTTCTCATACTGAGCATACTGACCCATAGAACAACGTTATTATAGTCTGGATACACTGACCAAGTGACATCATATCTTCCATGTATAAAACCTTTCAGCTCATTTAGTTTCCTGCTTTCTCATTTTGATTTGAATGCGATCTTAACAGGATTTTCACAAACGGGGCTTAGAGAGGCTCTGCTGTCCTCGTACAATTATTTTTGAAACAAAAGTAGAACTACAGCTGATATTTATAACATAAAACTGTCCCCTAAAAAGCTGCCAAATGGTCTGCCAATCTCATACCCCTAGATAATTTAAACAGAGACACTTTTTTTCTGTCACTGAGGTCATTGTTTTGCAAGCACTAGTATAATTTTGTCATTTAATATCTAAATGGACTTTCAAGTATATTGTTGACATAATTTTCTGGTCCTGGCCTCAAGTAAAGCAAACCAAGAATCTCCTGGCTCTCTAGGAGCTTTAAGGAACTTCAAAATGTTGATGTTTATGGACATACATGTCCCTTCAGTGTTACTCAGATAATGTCTTTTTAAAAGGAAATCTTTCATCACGCCAAATAATCAGACAGCGCTGATGTGAGTGTTGACAGATGTGGGGTATGATGCACTTAGTAAAGTACTAGCTTGTAATAAACCCTGCTAACCTTGATTGCAGCAAGAGTTCTATATACAGTAAATTGCGGTAAAAACCAGAGACTCAAAACTTGGTAAAAACATGACAAGTGTTTTTGAGTCTCAGGCTGTGGTAAAATTCAGACATACAAACAATTACTGAGCCTTTGTACTTTCTGAAAACAAAGTTTTGCAATTTGTTACTTCAATTTGGGGGCAACGGATAAGCCAAAGACCTCCAGATCGTCAAGATGAACAGATGCACCCACGACAAATGTTCCAAAATTTGAGTTCGCTTGAAAATTCTGTGGAATTATTTTCTTCTACCCATAGTAAAGGGAAAGATCTTCAGTGTGGTTCTGAACAGATGACTTAATCAAGATTGCCATTTGGAGTAAAATTTGATTTTTTATCTGCCCTAAAGTGGGACTGAGACCCTAATTTTAACTCAGTTGGGCTAGTTACTTGGTGATTTATGGTAGTGTCATGTGAAAGAACTGCATGAAAAGAGGAGAATGCAGCATACTATTATTGTGCAGTAGGTTTTGTGTATCCCACCATCGGCCCCATAATCCATGCGGCCACAAATTGCTGAACTCGATCATTCTGTTTCAGTCCTTTTTAAAGAGTTTCACTTTACAAATTCTTTTGTAGTTATCCACTTTGCCTGGTTGAAATTCAGTCTTTCCTTTCTTTTTCTTTCCAAATGACTAATGCCTCATACTGTACGCATTAGAAGTTTACAAACCTTGTTAAGATTTCATTTCAGATTTCCCAAAGGTATTCTTCATGACACTAAATGAAGTTCCTTCAAATACCCTTTTTTTGGCTGAAATGATCATCATCAAGTTATTTATAGAATTTAAGAGGTACTGCATGTTTCTTGCACAAAATATGGTTAAGTTTCAAATCCAAGTTCCACAAAAACTAAAATTTTGAATTTTTTAATATCCTGTGTTGCGACAGTTTGAGCACAATTTGAAGAGAGTGTGTGACCACAGATATCTGAAAAATGAGAAATTCAATCCTTTTATTCCCCCTCACGTAACATTCATTTGTATGTAGGACACATGGATTAACTAGGAATGTATTGTCATTAGTATGTGAAACTTCATAGGTTCCAAAAAATTTGGGGAATTACACAAACCTACTCAACGTACCTCTTTTACGACTTGTATTTTGAATGAAATGATGTTTGTACATGCCACTTGGAAATACAGTGTCAGGCAAAGTAATATATTTTTTATTACATACATTTTCTGAAGATAAAGTTTAAGTTCTTTGACTTTAAAATATGCAGAGAATTCTTCTCTTTCTGGAGGTAAACAGTGCATCTCAGTAGCACAATTCGCGAAATATTAATTTTTAAAGTAATGGAATTTTCCTTCAGATAAAGCACACCATGGGAGATCCGTGATGTCATGTTATCACAGGACATTCATTTCAAATGCATTTATTTTGTTTATAATTTTGATGCCACTGGCAGGAATATTCAGCAACATTGCTTGTTATGCCCTACATATGATGCAGGGCTAAATCTACAGAAAAAGGTATCAAATATTCCAACGGTCTCAAATTTCAGGGATAACAGGACATTCTATTATAAAAAACCCAAAATAAATCTTGTGCAATGTGCCCACCTTACAAAACATTCTGTGACTCCGGTGAAGAGTGAAGATATTTTTCAACAAAGATTATCCGAATTTAAAAGGAAATACCTTGAGCTAGGAAAAAGGATATCACTACATGTTTTGAAGGACATGTCCAGGAATATTTTTCTTTCATTTGATACCTTAAGTGAAAGGCCGCAAGAATAAGCCTTTAAAGCTGGTGAAGAATTTTTGGTTCACACACATCACTTATATGATGCTAGTACAAGCTTTTTAACACAATGTACAATGGCAATCTCCCTGTAAATAAGACCTAGTTCTTCAAACTTTGCAGACAGAGTATTTTGTTGATTTTTTTCATATTGATTAAAACCTTAGTTAACATTTAATATTGAAGTATTGAATTTCGGAAATAACTGGAAAAGAGGTTCCCACACCTTTGACATTCTGAAATTTAAGACTTTAACCAGACTACAACAGAAATATTTGGTACTCAAAGAATTTCATACAAAATGGTCTTTAAGTTTAGGTGATTAACCATTGGAGATGGATAGTAAAGATTACTACAACTATGGAAAGTGTAATGTTTCAGCATTCAAGACACTATTGCCATTTATCCAAACCAAGCACCCAAAATTCAAGGACTTTCAAGTCCATGATAAAATTTAAATTTTTCTTTCATTCTCATTTTACCTACTGCCTAAGAAATCTTTGTATAGGACACCAGAAAAAGGAGGAGATTTGAGATTCCCTTTAACAATGATATTTTCGGTCCTTGGCAAGGTGATTTCATGTCAAACAATATGCATTCTTTAGAGTAACAACAACACTGCATATGTCTTGAAAAGAAAGTTGATTGTCCCATTATTTGTGAAAAATGAGCCACATTACCACTTCACAAAACAAAAGAGCATGTGAGCAGTATCGATTACCTAATTATTCTTTGAATCACATCGTATCCTCCCTTCACCTGTCCCCTAAACTAAAACATGATAATAAACACATTTTTAAAACTATAAAGAATGTGAATCTCTTTGTTACCAACATCTTAACACCTTTCCCAAACACTCCCCGAGTTTCCCCAATTGTCCCTCTCTACAAGCAGCCTTTCCAGTTACAACTTTTACAAATCAAGTCTTTCCAAGTTGTCCAAGCAATCGATCGTATATTCACCTCCCACAGAGACATTTTCAAATTTGTAGCGAGTAACATAAATCTCCACAAGTCATCTCTGTTTACATAAAGACAAAAAACATTTTGAAATTAGCATCTCTCACCTCAAATTTCTCCTTCATTAGTGACATCTGAGACAGTTCATCTTTCAAACTTTGATTTATATCTGGATGAACCCAACTTGACCTTATCTCGTTCAACTCATCCTCTAGCTCGGATATTCTCTTCTCTGTGATGATACCAAGTGATTCTCCCAACATTGAGGAGGTGTCTGTAGAGGAAATAATAAACTAGGATGAACTACTTCAGACCTGGAGGATAGTCATTTTATAGCACTAATGTTCCATGCAGGGTTTCTGTCAGAGGGGGGAAAGGGGGGGGGGATTTGTCCCCTCCTTTCCAAAAGAAGGTGGGTAAAATTCTCCCCTTTTCATTTCCATAAAAATTAGAAAATTGTCAATATCTTGGTTTGTTACTTAAAAAGATGACACTTTTGCAGCAATGTTCGAACTTACACAAATAAATGGCCTTTAAAACCTTCCAATTGCACCTTACAGGGGCCTTGAAGCAAGCTTTTGTCCCCCTGAACCTACTCATAACTATAGCCTAGGACAGCATGGGGTTAAGCAGTAATAAATTCCCCCCCCCCCTCATGAACCCTCACTTCATGTTACATTGCTTCCAATTCAAAATTTGAACCCAAATTTGACAGTTAGTCTAGAAGATTTCTTGGATGGAAAACCTCTAATGATATTAAGACAAAACTAAAAAAAAAAGACCCAACTCTTCATTTTTTCTATCTCGTTTATTCAATTAAGTGAAAAAAAATTTCAACCAGCCCAAAGGTAAATCCTAAACATTTGTAACTTTCCTATCGTGGACTGATTTGATTAGTTAGAGTGTTGCTCCTCATCTTGTAATCTTCTGGTTCAATCTAGAAAGACCTGTGGCTCTTTTTCCAGGTGTAGGGCACTTGATTACTTATGTTACTCTCATTTATATAGAGAACATCACACACAAAAGTGTAGCAACCATTTTTAAGTCTTTGGAATGATTTGATCAGGAAATCAAACCCAGACCTTCCAGGTATGAAAGTCAGAAGCTCAGGCACCTCGAACATAAAAGGTCTAAGTTTGGAAGCTGGAAAGATCCCCTCAGGCCCCCCTGTGAGCTAAGTGTTTCACAATATGCCCATGGTACTTCCCACCTGTCATAAGAGGTGACTAAATCGAAGGACCTGTGCTTTGTTTGAACTACTGTATATTTGAAAAAAACTTGTACAATACCACATCCAAAATTGCATTTAATCTTTACCCTTTCATCAAGTTGACACTATGTGACACATTCTTTTCGGTGTATCATTAAATCTCATCTATCTAACTTATACTCTCATCAAAGACCAGTTCTTTGGTACATCCAATTTTGAAACCAATTGTGGAAAACTTTTTAACTAAGCATGCAAGTTTTAATGCCACCACCTTCATCTGTCCAGTTATAGTGCTGTTTCATTTGGTACTGTATTTAATTCATGCTAAATAACCATGAAGTTTGCCCTCTCTGAGAAAAAAACATTCTTGAAAATACAGATTTTTTTTGAAAAAAAAAACAAACTTTGTTGCCTCACCTGCATATTCTGAAAGTTCTGTCATACTGTAGGTCACCAATGAAACAAATTTTATCAAATGAGAATAAAAATTACATCATCTAAAACTTGTATTCAGGTTCTCAGTGACCATTTGATATGATGCAACCAGGATATTTTTATTCATTCAAATGTACTGCCATTGTGCATGATACTCTGCATAAACAACATGGAGCAATGATAACAATCCAGTGCCACACAAAAGAAGAAGAATATTTAGAAGCTGAGGTGTACAATCCTATCTAACATAAACTAACCTTCATTAAAATATAAACCCAGCCAAATGCCACTGCTAGAAATTTCTTTTAATAATTAAACTGGTGGAAGTATAGGTTTGAATAATGAAGAGTAATTTTTTGGATGGCATTAACACCAAAGAAAGAAGCCCATGGGTAAGGTAAGGTTAGATGGAGTTTTAATGCCAGGTCTCTAACTATTAGGTTTATGTGGCACCAGCCACAGCCTTTTTACCAGTTGTGGCTCACTGGCATGTTTTTCCTACTCCATTGCTTATGCTGAGCACAAGGTGCAATGGCAGCAGGTTCCATTTTTGAAGTCTTTGCTGTGACCCAGACAGGACTCAAACTGCAGACCTTCCCACTGCAAATCTGATGCTCTAACCACTTGACCATACAGTTAGTCACACAAGCCCATGGAATTACATATGATTGGGCTAGCAGGAGAAGAAGTGTGTAATACCCCTCCCCTTCCCCCAAAAAGCAAACAAACAAACAATTTTCAGCTTGAATGGAGAGGGTGACAGTTCCTTCTCCTTCTCTTACACTCCATCACCCATACTTCCAATCTGGCTTGGTAGCAACAAAATTGAAGGCATTAACCTTTAAAATATTCTCAAATACTAACACTAATCCTTGTAATGTTGAATTTAAGTAACTAGTTTTTAGCTTTGACTTCAACAAAACCCAACCATGGTACTTTTTTGCTGGTTTAAAGCCCTGCAAGGGACTGACTGCATGGTCAACTGGTAGAGCATCCAACTTGCAGTTGGGAGGTTGGTAGTTCGAGTCATGATCAGGTCATCGGGAAGACTTTAACAAGGGAACCTACTGTCGTTGTGCTTGGTGCTCAGCATAAGTTAAGGAATAGGGAAAAGAAGCCACTGAGCCACAACTGGAGAAAAGGCCGTTGCCGGCTTGACTTGAACCAATTGGTCGGAAACTTGGCCCTAAAACACCATCCAACTAACTAACTAACTGAAAGCTATATTTACATTCTCTCCCTGAGAAAAATGACTGTACTTCTGCTCTCATCAACTGCAATCACAATCTACAACTCCAGCTAGGCAAGCAAATGGAGGGCCCCCTTTTAGTACAGATATGGCAGTTTAAAATTAAAATTTATATATTTTTAAAGGGCCCTCTCGATGAGTTTGATGACATATGTAGGTAAGAGTTAACTGACCATTCATGCACTCTTAAATTAACAACCCTGTCTAATTCTCCTGATAACAGATAATCTATTATAATCAACATACTGTTGGCAGCGACTTCTTCCTCCAGGTGTTCTATCTTCTCTTTATAAATTTGTTGCGACTGTCTCAGCATCTGCTCTGTTTCACTGTACTTGTTATCTGAAGTTGCCAAATCCTCTTTGAGTTTCTCAATGATTGCCTTCAATTCAGCGATTTCATGGTTGGCTTGACGGAGAGCTTTCTGCACATCCTCATGTTCAGTTTTTAGTCTGTGAAATCCACCCAACTGTGAAAAAGTTGAATAAATTATCCGAAAGATGCAAATTCTGTTTAATTTCTTAGAAAATGAAGCTCACTTGATCACACAAATAATACACTGGCAACCACCCAGGATAACAGCTGAAAGCGCCACTTGTGTCTTGTTTACCGCAATGTTTCTTCTTCAGGCAGCAAACATTATCACACGACAAGAGGCACTTAAGCTGATGAATGTTTGGAAATCTTAATTAGTTTAAGTGAATAGAACCAATGAGCTTATCTAAAAGCATATCTGCATACATTGTGTCTCTCTTCCTAGACAAAGCTCTTTCTTTTAGTAACTAAATGTATCTAATGCACTGTACAAATACATTAAGCATTAAGTGAGACTGAAAGAGAAAGAAAGAAAGACATAAACTGCCACAGAAAAAGAAACACTAAAACAATTCTTAGAGAAAAAAGCCACATTTTAGTTTTGCCTGTAGCCCTTAAAGAAAAGGCGCCCATTAAATATCACTTGGTAGACCAGCAACAGCAAAAGAGCAGTTGCAAAAAAATTTGCAAATCGTAGTTGGTGTGAGGAGGGTTCTCCTACACTAGACTTCAGACCTAAAGGGCTAGTTTATTTCAGCATATCATTGAGTCTGGGGGTTCCCAAAATGGTGAACAGAGGTAGTTCATATGGCTGCTGGCAACAAATGGAACCCCAATCAGCCCTATACAGTTATGCATTAGCGATATTGATTGTGTAGCGCATAATGCAAAATGCGCCAATGTTTAAAACCTGTACACTGAGATTACAGTAACCTTCAGTGGAGTGAAGAATCAGAATTTTGTAAATAAGTAAAACGAGATTTGACAGAGGTCTAACCATTTAGGCAGATATCATTGCAGAAAAAGTGTATTAACGACATCGCAATATGATAATCATGGAGGCAGCCCAAGCTGCTTCTGAAGTTGGAGCCTTTTACACGAGGCAGACACGGACGCAGGCGGATAGGGGTGGACTCAGACGGGCACGGACGCGGCTTTTCAAATCGCTCATGTAGTGATTTTACCCACACCCGCGAGTGCCTGCATGGTATTCGGCAATCATTTCCGGGAATTTCTCAGTTATCACATGAGCTTGTAGTAACTGCAAAGTACACTGAAGAATAGGCTAATGGCATGTGCCCACTTGTTGAATCTGGAGTAGCTCCGAAACGAGATTGTGGTAGGCACCTTGCGCTTTTCTCCTGCGATTTATTGGATGCACCCACCATAGATGTCATCTGCTGGGCGCTGCCGTGGAAGATAGTACAACGCGAGGATCAGGACTTCCTCGTCAAGTAAATGAATATGATGCCGTAATGTCGAGAGGACAACCATTTTGATGATGTGGCCTGAAAGGAAATGCGCTCGGAGCAATGGTTACAGGCTCAACACCTGTGCCTGCCTCCGCGCCCGCTAGCGTCCGCATCCCCCTCGTGGAATTTGATGTAAAGGGTATATTAAAGTTTTCTGAGTACTATTTCCCACATATTTGTAATATTACAATTACAAATGTCTTCAACACCAAGATAACAATCATCCCAACACAAAATAATAAAGGGATACAAGATAAACCATTAAAAGGATTATTCTCGTCTCTAACACTTGCAATGAACTGGAAACCCTTCAAATAAAAGTAAAGGACATCAAATGTACAAATGACCTTGCACTGTGCATATTGATACACACAATGCAACATAATTTACTACAAGCTTAAGCAGACTGTGTCTTGGAGAAGGGGAAAGAAGGAAGTAAGTCACAACTAAAAAAAAAGCAGTGGTTGGCTAATTGGTTAGATTGAGTCATAAAACCTCCCCTAAACCCTTACAAGTACTATGAAAAATTTTGTAACCCATAAAACTCCATCATACTAAATAACTAAGAGACTGTGTCTTTGCTACGAGTGACTGACAACTAACTACAGCTACTACTACTTTTAAGAACAATATATGCCCACACTACAGTATGTGGCTAATCACAGACCAAAGCTACTGTATTTTCATGGAATTGTGATGTTTAATATGCACTCTGCATTTGTTGTGTGAAAGACAGAAAGATACCTTCTCCACATCTGGATCGATTAACTGATCTTCACAGTCATTATTCCGAAAGTCAGTCATTGCTAGTTGCCTGTTTGTTGGCATGAAACTGAGTTCCACAACAGCTTGCAGTTATATGTAAAGACTTCCACACTTTAATACATGTATGACTAATCTCATACCAAGGAGGTGCATGACATGCATGGTGGGGACACGGCTTAGGCTTTTTCAGTTACCCCTGTAGTGTGGCAATATTTAAAGTTCCCAGATTCAAATAGTCCAAGGCTACAGAGACTAAGCAACTCTCAAATATTATTCAAGACCAGAACTGCATAAAAAACTTGCACTGTTTTCTTTTCAGTTTCATTCAATCAAGTTCTACTTACAACTGACAAAAATCATCCTCTGATCTTCATTCCTTTTCTTTTTTCTTCTACTTCAGTATTTCATGAAAAAATTTCCAAAACCTGAACTTTAGAAAGAAAAAAGTGGTTGTACCTACCGAGTTATGCAACTTGGATCTCTCTGTTGTTAAATCTTTCATTTCTTTGTCAAGGCGGCTATTTTCCTCCTTCATGTCGCTCAATTCAGAAAGTTTCAACTTCATTCTAAAAATGATGCAATAAAAATAAAATTTTGAATAATGAAATAAACTTTCAGTATGAATTCTCCTTTAAAATCAATGACCTAATATTTATAATCAGCTTTGCAACATACCAAATATCCCTACTGCACCAAAACAACAAAAACTGGAAAGATGACCCCCCCCCCCAAAAAAAAACATTACGCTGAAGGCCTGTATAATGATCAATGTATTCTACAGAACTGACTCTTCTCCTTTCCCTTACCATGACTACATCTCTGCAGTCTAGTACAAAACCTGAACCACATAACTCATGCCAAAGTTTTTCCCCAAAAAGGAACGAATTCCGTACTTTGTGCAGCAAATCTGAGACAACAAAGATTTCCAATTTTTCAATTAAAGGTCATATGCATCCATCATTTGAATATCTTTAGTACATTCTACATCACCTTGGGTAAGACAATAGTTGTTCAAATTTTGAAGCTACACACCAAAAGAAAAGAGGATCGGTCATATTCCATTTAAATGGAATATTTCTTCCCCAAGTTAACTTTAAATTTCAAAATAATAATTTTTTATCTCACTTGCTCAACTTCAAAGAAAACAGCAATAACAAGTACTGTATGATTATTAGTGTTCGACCGATTATGCTATAATCGGTAATACCCGATTACCGATTATTTAATTTAACAATCAGCCCGATGCCGATTACCGATCACCGATTATTAGAAAGAGGGAAGTCACATGTTTGTCACTTTAGTACGTGCCTCTTGCTTCGTGCATATCGTATTACCATAACCAGTTCAGGATGGAAAATATTGGGAATAGTTCTGTTCGTTTCACGAACGAGCTATCATTTTTGTAGGTGAAATATTTTCACTTCAAAAGTGGAGATACAAATCAACCCTTAATACTGTACAATTGTTTGCAGTTGATGTCACATGCCCTTTGATAATTTAGTTCTAAGGCCAACATCATGCTCTGTCTAGTTTACATCCCCCAATCATGTCGGAACATTGTATTCTTTTACTGTACTGGGTTGTAGTTGCGTTAATGTACTGTAGCTACTCTAGATTTCCCGCTTTAACAAACCCCATGTAAAGCAATCATGATAATCTTAGCAGTTCTGGGCACCCGTATAACGTATCTCATGGTTCCTTTCCAATATAAATATCCCCGTATATTTTTAGCAGTTCTCGTCCAAAACTTCCGTCTTGTTTAAAAAGAATCTGCAACTGAAATGCACGTAAGTCCGATCCCTGAAAAATCCACGTACGCAGAGATTTGTGATGCCGTTTCTAGGTGAATTTAGCACGGGGCTCGCCCGGCTTCGCTAGCCGGCATTACAAGCGCGATCGTCGTAACATACACAAACTCAATGAGAAGATTTGTCTCGAGACCGAGTATTTTCACACACTAAATCACATAGGCGAAGGCGCGAGTTGTGATTGGCTGCCTAGAATCAACGCAATTGAACCAATCACGAAGCAGGGGCCAATTTAAATTTTGCAATGGATCTTTTGCATATGATGTCACCGAGCAAAATATGATGTCACCGAGCAAAATATGATGCCTTGTTTGGCGGTAAAAACGGACACGCACGTAAGTCTAGTGCATGCGTGGGCCAAGAAGTTTGCTGCAAGAGACCACGTGCGTTACTGTTTTCGTTTGCAATGACTTCGTATGACAACATTGCTTAAGTCCTACTGTAAATAACATTACGGAAGGAATGCTGGGAATTACTTAATTTATGCAAGGTAATTACCACCGAACTTCACAAGATTCTAGGTGCTATTAGTGTACAAAACGTGCACAGATATGTATGCAAAGCTTGGGGATTTGAAAAAACGGCGAAACACTGCAGTTAGATAGCCTGTCATATGTGTTTTGTGCAGAACAGTTTGTACAGCAACTTACGCGGAGCTTTCTGCGAGAGAGCAAGAAATGCACCGTGAATGCACTTCTAAATCAAATTCCAAGTAATACTACCGGGTTATAGCGGAAAACATCAAACGATTATACCCATGGCAGGGGTAAAATTTATACGTTTGTGATTATCAATGCATCCCGTTTTGGCGGGAAGTTAAAGGATTGAGTATGTACGGGAATTTTAACGAAATTAAGAGCAAGTTTCAAGTGTATTTAGCCCCTTTTTCCAGTTTGCAAATAATCGGTGGTAGTGATCGGTTGAATGGCAAAATTTTACTGATGCCGATTATTTACCGATAACGGAATAATCGGCCCGATGCCGATTATTTAACAGATGATTGGTCGAACACTAATGATTATAAACAATTAGGGGGTCAAATTACATCCTTACCATCCACCCCAAACCCCTCACCTAATAAAATTTGTTTTCAAACAGTTTTATGCTTCCCTCATACTTGTGCTTAATCATATTAGAAAGTAAAATAACCAAATTCACAAGAATCAGCTCACTGCCACCAAGAGAAAATAAAGAGCTGGGAGGGGCAGGGGAGAAGAGGGTGTCAAGGAAATGAGAGAGGGATTTCAAGGTTTTATTGCAAACAAGATTACACCAACCTACAACTTCCTCCTCTCCATCTTCCCATGTACATTGTTAAACTGGTTGGTTACTTGGCAAACAGGTGGAAATTTACAAGCTACGGGTCTTCTCCTTAGTACAGCATTACAGACCAAGATGCTTAACATTTAAGATTCTTAAGGGTTGGTTTGCAGGGGAAAAAAAAAAGAAGGAAACTTTGAAAAATGAATCTCACTTTTGCAGTTGGACTTTTTCTTTCATAAATTCTTCTTCTCTTGCTTGCAACTCATCTATCTTGTCTTGAAGACCTTTGAACGATTGCAACTTCTGGGTGTGGTCTCGAAGTTGAGATTCTACAAAACATATTTATAGAATAGTGATGACAACATAAATCAAGACAAAGGTTCCCTGAAAACACTAACATTAAGTTACTATATTTAGCAAAGTATTTTCAGACCATGATTCGTTCACAACCGGCACAGTTCTGAGAGCTCAGTCACTGCAATAATCATGAGACAGATCCACACAAATCTGGCAAGAGGAGTAGAACAAACTCTTTTTCTTCAAATTTACAATGGACATATTTACGATCACTCCTCCCAGGTAGAAACATGAGTAAGTAATTGATACCTTTCGAACAGTTACTGTTTACGAACAGATTGAGGCAGGCTCTAAACAAGGGAAACTTTATGGTTTGAAGGTGATGTGAAGATGGGAAACTGGTTTCTGGTTTTAAGTTTAACAGAGACCTCTTACATGAATACTACCATCATTCAAAAATGGGGACCAAAATAGTCTATGATTTATACCGTTTTCTGGATAAACAGATGTTTTAGGACTTCTGTCATGTCACTATTCAACTTCCTTTGGTGGGCATAGAGGATGGAAGTAAAGTACCATCTTAATTTAAAGTGGAAGAACACACACTCATGAATCCTGAGATTTAGTGATTTAGTGGCTACTCAAGCTTACTTGGAGTTACACATCAATGGTTGTGTGATTTAGTAATCTTAACTTTCTTTAATGTCTATTTTTATTGTTTTGTACAGGCATGCAAGAATAACTTTTTTGATGTGTAACATTGTTAAAATTTCATGAATGGGCAATGAATCATAGGGCCCTTTCTACTAGTTTAAAGGTTTCCCTTGACTGATATTGGGACAGACAATGGATTAACATAACAGGGTTTGCGAAAACAAAAAAACTAAATAAAAAACCTAGAACAAAAATAATAAAACTTTTATAAATAAAAAACAATAAATATAAACTCGCTCTTGTACACGCACCATTTGTCTTGTGTAATTCTATCTTGAGAGCCTTTGGACTATAAACCATACCTGAACAAGGAACCACATTCTGTTGAAAAGAGCCTCCTGGTTCCCTTAAAAGAATAGTCCACAACCACATTTATGTTTGATATGTTAAAGAGGAACATATTCTAAGCATTCTGGTACAAGTTTCATTCATTTCCATGTTCGATCCTCAAGATTTTAGCAATTGAAGTGACACATTTTCTATAAAATAGCGAACTTGAAGCAAGCAGGTGTGATTCAGATTGTTGTTGGCCAATGTTTTGTTGTTCTTTTATTTTTCTTCCTTTCAGTTTGACCTTGAATTGATTAAGGGTGTTACCTTGCCCATGAGGCACATTAGGGTCTTAAAATCCAATTGCTCAGGATGCACCGATGAGATTTATATATAAAAATTTTGCTGCATAAAATTGGTGGTAAGGTATAAATAAATACAAACCATTGGCTGAGAATGTGAAGCCACAACATCATGACTGCTTGCTCCAAGTTCAATTTATGTAGAAAATTTGCCACATTCAAATCCTTAATATCTTGAGAACCAAACATGGGAAATGAATAAAACTTTCACCAGAATGCTTAGAATATATTCCTCTTTAACATATCAAAATTAAATTTGGCTCTGAACTATTCTTTTAATTTTGGTGGAGTCAATTTATAGCTCAGTTTCTAACCAACTGGTTTAAATCAGGCCAGCCACAGTCTTTGCCACAGTCTTTTTTTACAGTTGCGGCTCACTGGCTTGTTTTCCCAACTTCATTGCTTATGTTGAGACCAAGCACAACGGCACTACATTCCAAGTCTTTGGTATGACACAGCCAAGAGTTGAAATCTAGACCTCCCAACTGCAATTCAGATGCTCTAACTGCTTGACCATGCAGTTTGTATAGGTGAAACCATGAGACACTTTGTGCTGACCAGGAGACGACCAAGTGACGAAGAGGAATAGTCTCCCCCCAACGACCTAATTCTATTTTGCAACAAAATCTGAAGCCATAAAATTTAATCTTTTGCACATCATCAAATCATTATCACATCCAAGTCCTCTAAAGTTCAATTGAGAATCCAACCACTGGCTTTCATGTCAATTTTATTCAAGAAAAACTCCAAAACCATTTGTAGGTTATCTAGCTTGTTAATCTGAGATGGGACTACATGATAAAGAAATGTAGAAGCACACTTTATTAATCACAACTACATTTTCTAATTATGGGAGAATGTTTGTCAAGTCCGAAAGGGAGTACATACTATATTTAAAGTAGACTGTTTAATTGGATCTTATGTCTGAAAATTTTAGTCCATTGCCCATGGAAATCTTGATGAGAACATGACTTCTGCTCCAATAAAACTGCCTAGAAAACTGTTGCAAGTACCATTTGGAACAATCTTGAAACCAGTCTTGCATGTTATGTTTCTTGTTTCAAAAGAAATTGCAACTCAGAGAGAAAAGTTGATTACATGACATTTAAAGAGCCCATGAAATGACTCAATGACAACAATTTGGAGTCATTCTCTGACACTATCTATCATCAAAAAAAGCATTTATTTTAAAAAATTCTGCCCCACAAAAGAGAAATGCTCAAGTGAGATGGTACCCCTTTCAGCCCAACAGTTGAAAAATGAAAAGGATTTAAAAGTGCATTGAACTAAGAATGACATCATCACAGGAGCCCAATTTCACAGTATGTGTATTATAATGCTATGTTTAAGTGACATTTTGCACACAGATTGGGTAGCATGAGACTGGTACTGGCCAAATAATTTCTCAAATATATCTGAAGAATGTCTCAGTTTAAACCAAAAATATATCAATCAAAATTTGAAATTATCACTCCTAATTCCTCAAAAGAGGAGTTTTGTCATTATTCACTCAAGCTGTCCCATTCATGTTAGGCCTATCAGTTTGAAATTTTGGTTCCAGCAATCTAGTCGATCTATGACTTAGCAACAATTCTTTCAACCAGAAAAAGAAAACGTTTTAACTCACAATCAATCAGGTTGTTGATATCTCACCCGGATTCCTTTGAAAGACATCCCTTGCAAGTAAATTTGTCACAAACATTAATGTGGAAATCATACAATGGATCTTATACTAGCATAGACTTCAAAATGCATGAAGTTAAAATAGTAACTTCATGCCAACTTTTGAAAAAAAAGGAATACTTCCTGAAATAACCAAAATATCAGCTAGTCTTTTCCAACTATAATCACTGTTCCTTTTCTTTGAACCAGGTCAAATTGCATGGACATGCATCCAAAACAACACAGAACTTGTTGGGAGTATTTAAACCACTGTGCAGAATGGTGTACAGTATTGCATAAGGGCCTGTGTAATGAGAGAATCACTGCATCCTCCCCAATAAAAATAATAATAGTTACATAACACTGGAGGAAAAATGGATGCAATTACATCCCCCAGGAGCCTGAGGTATTTTTCTGTGTTTATAACTGTATATCCTCTTACCAGGGAACTTCTAAACACTTGTATGATGTATACCAAACAAGTTTCCCTCCTAGTTGGCTCATGGAATATTGAGAAGTTGAAAAACTCCATCTATTGAAAGGGAGTATTCCTAGGTGTTGAAACCCCCTGTCTCAGTGGCTTTGTGAAACAAACTTAGGATTAGGTTTTGTAATGATAATTTGCTGATTATATCAATCGTTTTAGGCCATCTATACATGCAAGATCATGTAACATCAACAGAGCAGGGTATACTCCAAGTGCACTAAAGTACCCACACTGTGAAGTTGGGTTCCTGTGATGATGTCATTCTTGGTTCAACGTACTTTCACATTTTTCAGCTGTTGTGCTGGAAGGGATACCATTTCACTTGAGCATTTCTCTTTTGTGGGGTGGTTTATTTTAAAATGAATGCTATTTTGTTGATAGATAGTGTCAGAGAATGACCCTAAATCATTGTTACTAAGTCATTTCATGGGCTCTTTAAGTGAAAGTTTTAAGCAAAAATTTAATTTTCATACGTGAAAGAAGAATCAAATCTACACAGTGTGGTGAAATTCCCATTCAAATCAGACATGTATTTCTCGAGATATCAGTATATGAAGACACTAGATTGATGTTCAAAAGTGAGCTTGAGAGCAGCAGAGTTTATTTCACTTCCTCACATTGAAAAGGAATGCTTTGTTTCCCTTTGTTTTTTCATATCATTATGATGACCTTGAAATTAATAGGACTTCTCTGTGGGGAATGTGAAATTTGTTTAGTTCTCATGCCACTAATGCAATCATATTCTGATAACATTAGATTGTTTGACAAGAAATTCAGCTCTTAAATTTAAAGAAAAACAAAAGACTGCCCAAGTTTACTTGCTCATATCTTGAGACCCACATATTGGATATCAATGCACTTTCACCACAATGCTTTACAGGTACCACTCTAACAAATCAAAACTTAATGTGACCTTAATCCCTTCTTTCAACAGAGTATAGCTGAAGAAACTTGACCCACAGAGTTTCAAAGCTAGTTTAACTGCTTCACAGACAGTACTAAATGAACGATCTAACTTAGTCAAAACCAAATTTACATTGAAGATTCCAATCAAAAAAAGATTTCTGGTTTTCAAGGTATCAGTAATTTAAGTTGTCACATTTCATCAGCCTCACCCTAATGAGCCGGCTTTTGTAGAAAATTCTCAACAAATTTTCTCTCAACAACCCAATGGTATGGAAATGTGATTGCATGGAAAGTATGGAAACTTTACAAACTTCACATTCCCCACGATAAGGTCCTGTTCCTTTTATCTACAAGTCAACAAATCACACTGAAAAATAAAGGAAACATGAGAAATTGATATCACCCCTGCTTGCCTCAAGCTCAATTTCGTCACAAACGTATTGACTACATTTGCTGATATTTCAAGGAAAATGTGTCTGCTTTGAATGAAATTGTTCAGATTTAGTTCCTCTTTTACATATGAAAACTAAATCCTAGCTTAAATCTTTCTTAGAGAAGTGTTCCAACATTATAATCTTCCTCTTTTGACAATTTTAACTCTGTCGCAATGTCTCAATGCCTGTCACAGTTCCAAAAGATGTTCAGCCCCAGCAGTAAAATATTGAAAAATATGAACGGATACACATACTTCTACTACTTTCCTCTTATTCTTATTTAGAAGACTTGAATGAAGTATAAGAAAACACAGGATTCCCAAAAAGTTAAAAAGGAAGCAATTTCTGTGACTTTCTATTGGAGAATTTTCATGTTTTCAGAGTGATAATTTGCACATATTTCCAAAGTATCATTTCCTATAAACCAAGCACATAATCATAAATCTACAATACATTTCACAGAGCTGTTGACTCTAGACATATTCAGAGGATAGATCAAAGACATACTGTATATTTTCTCTGTGTTCCGCCACTGCAATTAGCTGTTACAACCCAAACCTGGCTGGTACATAACCCTGGATTGTGATCACAATCCTCCCCCTTCCCATTTTTGAAAACCCTAGTTTAACTTCTGCAAAAAAGACAGAGCAGCTCATAATTTACTAACCCATATCTGCTATCTTCTTATTTTTCTGTTGCACTTCAGCTTCTAAATCATCCCTTAAGGCTCTCTCTGATGCATTATTTGTCTCAAGTTCTCGGATCTTCTTGTGCATTTTGCGTAGATTTATCTGGGCATCAAAAAGATGGACAGTTGCATGACTTCAATATTTTTTTATTTAAATATGCCTTAATGTCTTAAACAAATCTAGTTAATTCATTACAAACTCCCAAGAACCTCCTCCTATTCTTTATCACTTGAAAACTTCTTAAAAACTAAAGGCTTAAGTTTAAGTAAAGCTAAAAGTACACAATGAAAATATCATTGTAGTTTTTCAACCTTCAGGCAACTTGCCAAGTGGTTACACTACATTGCCATACATGCATTAAAGTGGCTCATTGAGTTGGTCCATAAAATTGAACATTTTTTTTCAAACCTGCAAAAAAAAAGTTTTCTTCACAAACCAATGACAAATCTGGTTAAGCTTCGACAACTCCCATATCCTACATACAAAAACTTGTGACCAGACACTTTTGCAAATTATGCACAAACCTGTTACGAGTCAGAATACCACAACGTCCAAAGTTGTAACTTTTTCCATAACTATTGAAATTGGAAATGAACCTCGATTCATAACGCTAACTACATGCATTGTCATTTATTTGAGACATTTTATCCCTCTCATTAAGTTGTTTATCAACTCAATGAGCTCCTTAATGCTACAGTATTGTTACACTGGTCACCATATTGCAATCCACAAAATACAAGCAAGTAAAACTTTGATGAATATACTTGACATGAGACTGCTGGCTGAACTAACTACTGTACTTCATAGAGTTTGTACACATCCAAAATGTCAAAATTCCATGACTTTTCTATGACCTTGACTGATACTTCTAGGACATTAAGAAACAGTCAGATCCCATTTTTCAGTTTTGTCCACAAAATAATGTATTTGAAAATTGACAACATGGAACAAGTAAGTCCATGACTTTCCCAGTACTTTTGAAAAAATTGTTCATTTCCCTAACTTTCCAGGTCTATAAATTCAAATTTCAATTTTAACTGACTCTTCATGATTTACAGGCCCTGTGCAAGCGATGATATAGAAAAATATTCCAAACCGTACTTTTCATCAACAATATTGTATATTACTGTAGCTGACAAGCAATTGCTCACGTAGCTAATTTCTCTGCCAAAAAAGCTCAATTCTTAGAATGTACTCATTGATTTTGACATACATAATGTATGTTGGAAGTCTTGACAGTGTTCAGGTGTCAGATGGATCCTGTAATATACTGCACCCACTGACAACAAACATACAATCTGCAGAAGGGAACTTAAGGAACCCGTACAGCTAGATGATAGATCATTACTGTCAATTGTAGAGATAATATATTAACCTTATTGTATAAACAGGAGTAAAACTGATGAACAGAAGCTTTAGAATCCATTAAAAATCGTTATATACTTGACTGTTTATATATTTATCAAGTGTCACAAAGCAAAGTTGGTACAAATCCATTACAAATGTAAATTGTGAGTCTTTTCTCTCTTTTTTCTTTTTATGTTCTGTACAGTACCTAACCTTAGGATTCCTATTTGACTTACTATGCTCACGAAATTATTCCTGGTTTGCACTTTTTTTTTATTTCATCAATAAACACACTCTAATGATGATAAAGGAGTACGGCTGTCTGTAACATATCATAGCATTGTAGTATTGTATGTGATTAACACAGAACTTTATAATACACATACAGTAGACCTAAAAAGGGAATTTTGAATTTTTCTTTTATTTTTGGGGGAAAAAAAAAAATGCAAATTGTGTGTTGGAGGAGTGGCTACAATTATCTTCTACCAACACAGTACTTGAAATATTGCAATTTAACTCTGTAATAATGAACTAAAACAAGAATAACATTTGTACAATGAGCCAATTCTAACACATACTGTACATATATAGTACAGTATCATAAACTGAGCACACTCATTTAGTGTAAGACATGGCACTGCCTCAAGGGCCAGCACATCTGGCACATAAAACAACATTTTCTGTTAGAGGTTGTAAACTGAGTCATGCACGAATAAAATGAAAAGACTTTTTTCAATTACCCCAAAATACCTCAATGACTCAATTTTTTCCAGTTTACTTTGAATAAATGACTAAGTATCTACATTTTCTGACAATTTTTCCCCAAAGTTTCAAGGTTGGCATTTTGAGTCATAAATAAATCCAGGTAATCAAGAAACTTTCCTCTTGGTAATTATAACGCACTGCCCTGGTCATATCTTGTTAATGTGTAATCTCTTCCATGGGCAATAAACTCTGGTGACATTCATGTAATTAATAAAGGAAACATGGGTATCTTTACTTTTCTTTCTAAAACATCTCACCATGCAAATTACAGACAAGAGGGGAGCCCCCGGGCAAGCTTTCTCTTCATAAAGCACATGTTAAAAACATCTCATGCGAGCTTAAAGAATATAATTCCAAGGTTGCACACAATTTGCCGTTCTGCATTATTGTGCATGATATTCCAACGACAAGGTAAAACTCACAAGGAAATGCTTAGGGGTCTAATTAGCTCTTAAAATTGGCCCTTACTCTAATTTCCTCTTACAATTTACTGTTACTATTTTTTCTCTTCTGGTAAAAACAAATCGTTTGAATAATTTGCTTTGTAGGCCATTTTTTTCTCCTTAAAACAAGGAAGATCCCCAGCTTTCTTAGTTCTAAAACCTCCGGTTTTCCTTTATTCTAATGCTGTTCTCAAGAAGGGGTAAGTAGAACAACTGTGTAATTTCTCTGACAGGGAACCAAAAAGCTGTGTCAACCAGGAGAAAATGACAGGTGAATAAATCTCCACCGCTGCCATAGAACCAGTATCACAAGATGGACAAGGGATTAGAATCAGCACTGAATCTGAATGTTTATTTTTCAGTAAGGAAATCAAATTTTCACCATTTTTTAAGCATGATTTCATGTAAAAAATAAATCAAGGTTTCCTTCATCTGCCTGAGTTTCCTGCCAAATATCCACATTTTGCTGCAATGGACTTCTTGGACTGATTTCTTTCTCACCATGATGGAGTTGGTAGGAAAGGAGTTCCAACACTGACACATTCTTTGAGACAACATCATCATCGATACTTCCACAAAGGAAGTGGTAATTACTGTCAAGAGCAATTCCAGCCTCTGGTTCATGACATGATAGGGAGGGGGCTTGTTTGGAAAGGGGGACAACAGCATGTATGAAAACTGTGCTACTATTGATTTCAATGTTTTGTAGGATGCAGAAACGGTGCATTGCACCATACTGTTCATAGAGGGGACTTGGCAACTTTTCCCAGTTGCCCTCCTAAATCTGTCTCTAGTTGCTATGGACATTTCTGTTTTGGTGAGACTTTTTTTACATTGACTTGAAACGATTATGATAAAATCTGTTATCAATTCTTCCCTAAAATGTAGCTCTTTTTCATTTTGTATGCTCATTTCAGTTAAGTATTTAATGAGACATACAATTTCTGGTATTAAAGGTTGTGGTTGTCTCCTTCATCCAGTATACTGTCCATATCCATACACATAACTGTATGACACTCCTCAATACATGAAAACATTTACAGTGTAACGCAGCATTTTCTACGATACATTCACGTGGGAAATTAAACCATCTCCTCTGACCTTCAAAAGAGTGAAAGTCTGTAATGTTTTTTACCATAATTTTGTACTGTAACTGACCTACAGTAATATCCCTTTATAAACAGATTCCTGTAGGAAAGGTTTAAGCAGGATTTAGAATTCAAGGTACAACCTTAAAGAGGCTCATTGAGTTGATATCAATAACTTGAGAGTCTCAAAGGGTCCCTACCACATAACAATGCTTATAGTCAGCATAACAAATGAAGTTTCGAGTCCAAAAGTCACAGAAAACGTTCAAATTTTCAATATTCTAGTGTCCTGACTTGCAACAGTTTTGTACATAATTTGAAAGATGTGTCTGGTCACGAATTTTTGAAAACCGACTTGAATCGTTAATTACTCACTCATAAAACAGTTATTTATATGTAGGGTAAGGGGATTGTCTAAGTTGACTATTTGTCATTGGTATGTGAAGAATTTAACAGGTTTGGAAAAAGATGTTGAATTTCATGGACCAACTCAATGAGCCACTTTAAGGCTTCTGGTTTCATTTAGCTGTACCCACAGTGTGCTAGCTTGTTTATCCCTACTGCATTGCTTACAGGGAGCATCAAGCAAAACAACAGAAGGTTCCATTTTTGATGTCTTTCTTACTGTATAACGTTGACATCCCCAGATCTTCTGACTAATAGTCAAATGCTCTGTTAATAAGATAGATCACACACTGGGTTCCCTACACAAAGAGACTGCTAGCAAGTTGCAAGAAAAAAGAAAAAGAACATGCCAACCTTTCATCTCCTCCTAAAGTACTGTATTTGATGTTCTTAACTTTGTGGAAAAACATAAATTTTAAGCTTTTGTCAATAAATCGTGAATGTACACTGTCATTAGACAAGTGTTAATGGATATTTCTGGGGTTTATCTTGGGAATTCAAAAGTTGAATCTCTGTGAAGTGTTCACAGGAATGCAGAAATGTCTTAAAGGAATAAAAAGATCATAATTTGCAAGGCCAACATTTCCTGGCACTGTTCTTTAGTCCATGTTAAGTACCTCTTTCTTAAATTTATCTGCAAGAGCAAGTGCATAATTCAAACCTTGTTTGCCATGTGAGGACTGGTGAGGAGCATCTTAACGGGTGAGAGAGGAGATGCCTGATAGACCACCTTCTGAAATGGAGAGGCAGGTTCCTGGGGAGTCTTTGCTCTGCTCCCGAGGTCATCCAGATAGCTGGAATTGGATGACGATGATGATTCACTGGACAAACTATCTCCTGTAAGATACGCAAGATTGATATGGAACGGTTAAATATAACCGTTGGCTAAAAGCTGGAAAACACACAAAGAAACAATCAAATGCGCCAGTAATTTTCATGGAAGAAAAGTTCTGTGATGACAGCCCTGTATCACAAAGGAAGATATATAACAACAAAATGCTTTTTGTTCAGTCAATAAAACACTAAATCTTTAGAGAGGGGGACAAATATATTACCCATGCCTCTTAAAGTCTGTAAATGGTAAAAAAAGCACTACTATTTATATACATATAAACAAACACAATTTTTTAAATAAACTTTTATTTTCTACAGCAGAGAAACAGGAAATTGGTGATCCTTTGTTTAAATTCACTTTCACTTGGGCAGTCAAAAAGTATTTCAAACAACCTAAATTTAGCTTCAGGTTCTTTAATGGTCACTTGAAACTATTCTTAAAAAACTTTGGCACATGGTGAAAATGGTACAGTAACATCTTATGAATGGTGTAACTATGTGTTTTGCTCTTCAGTAACATGCATCACATATATCAAGTATACGTGGTACATCAGGTACTTACTGTACTGGTGGTCACTTGTGCATTGGCCTGAGAGGTTTTCAAATATTATGTTTTAAAACATGCTGAAAATGTGAGTATTTTGTCATCATCTACAAACCAGGGGGTCATTTATTAGCTACTGTACTCTATTTTTTTCTTAACTTCGTTTTGTTTCGTTTATTGTTTCTTCAGTAACACTTTGAACTGATGTCCAACTGATGGTGGCATTAACACTCAGATGGTCAGGTGTCATGAACAATGAAATGCATGAGGGTAGGTTAGGTTTAAGTTTAGGGTTGTCACCACACTGGGTGGTGGCGGGTGGTGCTATTCAGCTCTGAAAAAATTCCGCCTGGTACTTGCCGTCAATTTCACCATCACTGCTCGGCACAAATTTGTTTTTTGTAAGCACTCTCCAATCTGCCATGGCCAATTTGTCAAAGGGGGGGGGATACTCCCTTCCCCTAAGACTGCTATGCTCCCCCTGGATGGTGATCTCAATTTACCTGGCTGTCAAAATGGTCTGTTGACAACCCTGTTTATGTTAGATAGCTGTCTTATCCCTCAATTTATAACCTTCTGGTTAAATCTATGTAGCAGGGCCCAGGGCCATTTATTCAGTTGTGTGACAGAGCATGAGACCCCCCCCCCCAAAAAAAAAAAAAAAAATCTGGAGTGCCACTGAACTTGTGCAGTGCTGATTAATAAATGACCTGGCATGCCATGAAATTATCTCAAGTATACGATGATATTCAAACAGAATACTGTAGCAGTACTGTTGCATGATAGTATCAAATAAGTATGGAAACATTAAAATAAATTCCTTACAAATTAAACTTACCAAATGAAATACAGTATGTTCATTACAGTAGTCATTAGTCAATGCGGAAAATTCCTGCTATTGAGAATTTCTATGTAAAAGACTACTATGCCTGATCATTATTTACTGATCAACATAATTAACTTTTTGTTTTACAGTATACAAGGGTAATGGGCTCACTCACTTGAGTCATTTCACACACTGTGTGTGTTTTAGATCTCTGGTTCACCTACCTGGTACCTTCACAAATAATGGTGCCAAATTTGTAGTAATAATTGTGATATTTCAGCAGGCTTTCATACACCGTAACTGAATGGTTATGTTCAGTAGTGCAAAAAGTCTAGATGCAATTCATATTAAATAAATACAAATAAAATAAATGCAGAACAAATGTCAGAGATTTATCTTCAAAACATTCACTCCATGCACAGTATATGGATGAGTACATGCAAACATCAAAGTTCTTAAAACCACCAAAACATTATCAAAATAACTCTCAGTATATTGAGTTGTGCCATACGGTATATATACTGTATTGGTTAACAATGTGAATTTTACATTTAACTACAAAACAACAGATTAGTTTATATCCAAGCTTCCCCTGCACAATATACTTATCTCATTTGCATGAACAGGCACAGCTGTCAGATAGATCCTTCGGTGTTTGCTTTGCAAGATTGAAAGTGAGCTACTCATCAAAGGTTCACTGTACTGAGGATTGTAACTCCTACAGTAATTCAATCAAAATTTATTTTTAACTTTTCCATAATCCATACACGACTTTTGGTGTATTCATGTCTGTGGATAACACAATGCTTGATACCTCATTCTGCACATATTCAACCTAACTTTTAACCCCACTTTTAACCAAAAGTAGCTTTAACTCCAAAGAAATCTTACTTAAAGTAGTTGGCTTTATTGTAGAGTTTGATCAAATTTTGGTGTACATACATTTATCAGTCCAAGAGAAGGGTGTTTTATCAGGGAGCTCCCTGGCTACTTTACATGCGAAACTTGTCTCAACTGGACAAAAAGGTAAAGTTATACAGTTCAAGTAAGTTTCAAATTCAGTGCAAGACCTTCCCTTTAGTCACCTCTTTAAGCAGGAGATACCATAGCCAAAACCCCCAGTCCACCGGGAAGGGGGAATCTTTCATCTAGTATGTAGTTCTCCTATGTGAACTGCCAGCACCTTACTTCCACCAAAGTTAAAATTTTGTACAGGAGCTGTATCAGCCTGGAGGCTGTAAATACATGCTATAAAATAGAAATCACCATACCAGCATCCCCAAGTAGTACACACTAGATACAACAGAGTAGCAGAGAGGGTTGTAGCTAGAAAGGTCCGAGTGTGGGACACAAGTTGCACCAATTACAGTACTGTTGGGGAAGACTGAAGTGAACACACAAATGTTGTTAGACAAGTTTGGAAAATACTTGTTCAGAGATTATAAGTGGCAAATTGGGAATTTGTGAGTGTCAGAAAGGCTAATTCATTTTTGTCCAAATATGGGTCAACAAAAACCACTGTGGGTCACTACTGACCCTTGTAGCTACAACCCTGGTAGCAGAACATATATATGCAAAGTAGAAAACCCTTCAACAGTACTGCACCCCTGTGAGGAATGGCTGTGTCAGTATTAGGCTAAGAAAAAAATCAAACAATCTTTCTACAAAATTTGTGAAAAATATTTGACTGTGAATTCTACATGTTGTTTCAGATAATTACGAGGACTGAAAAACTGAACGATAGCTCTCGACCAACAATCAGCGAATACCCAGCCTTTAATTCTGAGGATTTTCAAGCAATATCAAGTTTTCTTCACCAAAGCATAATCTCAACATAGCTTTTTTGATAATTAATGGCCACATACAAGTGAGGATCCAGAAACATCAAGAAGAGGGGAGAGTTTGCTGATAGACCAGGGTTGTTCCAAAAGTGGTCAAAACCAGTTCTGACCACAAAACAGTTTTTACCTGGTTTAAACCGGGCAAAAGTAGGTTTAAACCGGTCAAAACCTTTTTTTGTTACAAAGAGTAAGCATAAATTCATACATCTAACCAAATGTGATATAGAAATGGCTTTGGATGTGTCAGTAGTAAAACTTAGGTTTTGCTTGCTTGCTGATTGGTGTGCTTCTCATTATATTTTACTAATTTGACCCCCACAATTGTATACCCTCAATAATGGCATATGGTGCAATGTGGAAAGTACCCTATACAAATTATGTGTACTGCTAAGTAAAAAGAAATCTTACACTATATGCTGGGTTTGATATATGTGTACTAGTCTTTACCCAAACTTATCTAACTGTGTAGGCCTAGGTCTTTCATATTTAATTTAAAGAAGTAATTGTAATTGTTTTCAAAATGTTTTCAACTCTGTATTCTGAATATTTTATTTTATAGTGGTAGTTGAAGGTAAATTGAATGTTTGTTGTGGATCCTGTGAAATAAATGTGGATTTTAGTTCAAAGAAAGCTTACACTATAGGGTAAATTAGGGGTTTTTTGACCATTTAAGTGGTTTTGTTTTTTAAAATTAAATCAAGCAAGGTAATTGAACCAACATACGTTTGGTCAGCACCTCCAATAACTGTACTTACAATTTATTTGTGTCTTTGATTTGATTAGTTTCCTCCTATTGGGATATGAAATGTTAACAAAAGAGGTCGAAAATTGGCTATTTTCAACCTACAGTACCTTAGGGTATTTCCAACCTCCCTATTGAAAACCATGCAAATTTATGGTAAAATTAACTTCATGAGGGTCATAAGAGGTAATCATCAAAATGTTGTGATAAAAGTTACCAATGAAGATAGCTCTTTTACATTTGGTTAAATGACCATAAATTATGCCTCTTGAAATAAAAATTGATCAAATTTCTGTAATTTCAATGATTTTATGAAGGTTTAAAACTAGGTGGTCGAAAACACCCTTAGACATTGAAGTGCCGGGTGGTTTTCAACCTCCCCACTAAAAGAAAGCACAGACAATTTGGGAGCAAATTCTGTTTGTGACAACATCCCTCCAACTTATTTTTATTTAGTTTATAAAGTCTGACCACTTAATAATCCAAAGTGTGGGTATAAAGATATGTGGAAATAAGCAATGTGGCTTATGGACCATTATAAGAAAACACGATTTTTAACCAAGTTCATCTGCATTTGGCCTTTGGGTTCAGATATTTTGTTTTAAATGGTTCAGGTCAAAAGGTAAGTGATTTTTAACTGCCATAAATTCAAATTACTTGTTGATAAAGCCATTGGAACTGTTGTGTCTTCAAGATATTTACAATTTGCAGAAAAGGCTTAGGTGGTAGGAAATACCCTGTAGGTTGAAAAACCCCTAGTTTACCCTACCATACTTTTTTTTTTATTTGTCCTTGGCTTTAGTTAAGGTTTGTGACATTTACTGGACAAGTTCTGATCTATTTTAGTTGAAAATAAGAAATTTTGAGTTTTGACCAGTTTTGACCACTTTTATGTGGTCAAAAGTGACCGGTTTAAACCAGGTTAAAACCGGTTTTAACCGGGCGGTTTAAACCGCACCGGTTAAAACCATACAACCCTGTGATAGACAGGATAAGGCATGAATCTCCGCCTAAAATATGTACCTGTTCAAAAGAGTATTAAGGTAAAGCATCATCACTGGTTGGAGCGAAGTGTACAGGAAATAAATAATGAAGAATTGTTAAACCTTCAGACAGCCACAAATTGCACTTCCTAGGTTTGTGCATTGGAATCTTAGCAGTTGATATTTTGAGTATTTTTTCCAAAAGGATTAGCCTGAAAATGAACCCCACTTTACTATTGCCAATTTTGCATATGTGTTGTTGATGAGGCAAAAAGTGGGCTGTAGAAATTTTTCATATCCACTCTGTGCCATGTTGATGTGTTTGCATTAGATATACAATACCTCAGTTTTGATGGACTGACTATACAGTAATCTAGGTTGTAAGGCAGAGCTGTAATTTCAAGCCTTGGAAGCCAATTCATAGAAATTTGACACTTTCCTGCTTACTTTTTTCCAGTTTACTCTTTTCACAAAAATGGATAAATTCATATAAGAATGTTGCAAAATCTATCTCAGCAAATTCTCACAGAACTAGGTATTATGCATGGATAATTAACACATACAACAGCATGTCCCAAGGGGAGTCAGCTGAGAAAGTAATAACAGGAGCAACAGAAGTGGTAAATCATTACAGTATAATAATAATAATTATAATAAGGGCAGTGTTTTTACGACACTAAGTGACCACGAATGTGGGAGAAGCCATTGGCTTATGAATTACAACTTCACTGGCTGTAGATTTAAAACTGCAGTTGGTCACAGGTTTTGGGGTTAGGACAGTATGGAAAAATTGTTGGTCTTTGGGCCTCATATAAAAAAGGGGAGGAAGAATTGGTACAGTAAAGACAGGAAAATTTTAAAAATGTTATGTAACATTTTTTTTAATGAAGTATCTTGGAATTGATCAACTCCGCAACTCTGACACAGGGTTTCCATAGACAAAGACAAAACGCAGTAATTGCTTTAAATGTCACCTGCAGTGCATCACTTACGAAAAAGTTGTCCCTTCCTGCTGGCAAGGTTGATGATTTTTTTGTTTTTTTTTTTAAAAGAGTCATGATCTGAATCAGCAAATGAATTGATTTATATCAGATTTTTTCTGTTTAAATCATGACTTCTTTTAATTAAATTGATGATATCAATTGTGATTTTAATTAACATGAATTAAATAAAACAACCTAGTCCCCTTGGACTAGTACCATCTTATTACCACTAAAATACCAAGAGGAAACCTCTGCTAACATAAGTTCCTTTCTTTGGAGGTTTATACTGTACTTCAAAGTAATGAAACAAGCTAATGTCATAACATGAGCTCATCTTACTGTACAGTCTCGTACTGGCAACACTTTATGTATTCAATTAGGTTCAAATTTTACAAACATACTATACTCTCCTGTGGGTACTATTTAGGATTTAGATTTAGCCTTAAGAGTTTTAGATTTTTCATCTGTGCTACAAATCCCAGTTTTCCCACTCCTCAGGACATAAAGAAGTGTGCCAGCATGGTTAGTGTTTTTTTTTTTATTCATATGGGCTCCCACCGTCATCTGCCTGTAGGTGTGCAAAAAATTCACACTAAGGCCTTGAATTTTGAGGTGTGCAAATGTGATTGCACACCCATCACTCACCTCAAATCAGAGTGAGGAGAGTGAATTTTTGCTCTCCTAGACGAAGAATGGGATCTCACATTAATCTATTAAAGTTTGATAAAACAGCACACCAACCACACTCCTAAATTTCATGTGGAGTGTGATTTAAAGCACAACTGGGGAATCTAAAACTCAAGGCCTGCACACCCCTCACATTGATCTGAAGAGAATGACGGTGCGCAATTGCACACCTCAGAATTCAAGGCCTGTCCTCTCTGAAATAATAATGTTGCAACAACTTTCCAAACAGCCCATTTCTATCACCACATTGTAAGTGTTGTGCTGATCACACTTTGATTTAGTGACATTGGGTAAAGACAGAGACATGAGGAACAAAAATATAAAGAAAAATGCTTATTTCATTGTGCAAACAGTGCTGTGAATTACAGGTAATTAGATGCCAATTTAAAAAGAAAGTGAAATAATTTATGGTTCAACTTGGTAAAAATTAAAACAATGTAAATTAAGTCTTTAATCAAGCCATTTGGCCACTTAGCAACTTTTACACTTAGTAGTACTGTGCCCCTTCAAAAGCACTGACGTGAGCTGGCCCTGCATTGAAGACATTTTACACTAATGGTGACAGAATCGTGATTAGACCCAGAAGCCGATTGGGTTATCATTTCATGAGTCAAAAGTCCTGCAGTATTTTCAGTTATCAAACAACGCTACATACATGGTTACATGCAGGTACAGTAGTTTGACAACAAAAGCAAGGAACAAGGGGATTGAAAGCAAATTAAAAAAATACTGTAGATGGATATATTGCATTTGTAATAAATGATGCCATTGTTATAACTGGAGATGACATATGAAGTGACATGTTTGAATACCAAGTGGTTTTAGCTACACAAAGACATAACAGGTGGGATGAAACACCAAATGCACTACATGTACCTCTACTAAACTTAAGCTGAAGGTGTCTAGCTGCTGGGCTGTTGAATCCAACCTGACTTGACACTAAAGACAGAGAGACAGGAAGGGTGAGGACATGAAAGAGTAGAGGATTATGGGATAGATCATGTGTAAGAAGAATAAACAAAATGTTAAATGGTTTTAATGTTTAAAATTCATGAAAACACACTACACAGTGTGCAGTACATATGGAACATAACAAGTTTAAACAGAATAGAAAACTTCCAAATCAGAACTGTATGTATGCAGGGCTTAAATTAACAGGCATGGGGGCCATGACATTCAGTCGGAGAGTCATAAAAATTATAGGCATAGGTTAAAAGGGGTGGGCTACACAATGAGATGTAGCCATGATTCTTTCAATTGGTATGCTGAATTAGGACTAGTATTTGGTGCCCATGCTGAGGTGTATGCTTGCTATCAGTAACAGAGCTAAGACTCACAAAATCAACTTCTTGCTATTTGAGGCAATGGCTTTTAGGTCCCTGCATCAAAAGTGACTCAAAAATTTAATTAGGACTCATCTCTGTACAATTAATCCTTTGTTGCTTTTGCTACATATTCAGTAGTCTTATCTCCACCTCTTCCCCACCCCTCCCACCCCCTCCCCACCCCATTCCCTAACTTCAAACCAAAGGTAAAACCTTCAATCCACCTTCATTTTCAAAGTCCATCCTTGAGTATTCTTTGCAGAACAATTGTTAATTGTCAAAGGGCTGTTAACTCATTTTGCATACTATACCAGCATAACTTGTGATTTGTACCACAGCAAGCACACTCATATACTTATGATGTTACATTAAAAACATTTTGTAAAGCACATAACTGATCCTTTCTCAGGACTAATACCTGAAAAACTTTAAAAAATTCCTGACAGACCCAAACTGAGAAGCATCTATTACCTCATAAAAGCATCAATGTGGGCTACTTCATATGAAAATACTAAAAAATAAGAAGTATCCTGGCATTCCTCAGAACAAAATCATGTTTAAAACTTATATAATGGCTTTTACTTGGCTACAAGATGTCATTTACTCCAATATGTTATAAAATCACAAAAAAGGCAATCAAACTTGCTATACAAAGGCATTCGTGCCACAATTTTCCCTTCTCAAATGCAGTTTTTGCAGCCGCTAATGCTCCTAAAATCCTTTCATTAAATATCTCAGCATTTTCTTTTTAATACCGATAACATGTCAAAATTATGTTACATTCTAAAAGCATGAAAACTTGAACCTCATGCATTTTACCATTAATAAAAAAAAAAAAAATGAGAGAGAGAGAAAAAAAAGATCTATATGACATTAAAATGTCATTTAGAACTTGGTTAATAATAGCTTAAAGATGTCATTGTCATCAACTTTCATATCTCATCACATAATACACTTAAACTTGTTCACAGTCTTACAAAGGCCTTTGTTCCACAAAAACATCCCAGCTGTCACAATCTTTACAGATATTATAATAAAGCTTGTCTCACCATCTCCCCAAATTTCCCAACAGTTTAATTATAAAAAGGAATTTTCATACTAGTCAAAATTTTACCCTCTAAGAGCATGAAAAAAGATCTGTTTGAACAGCTTTCATGCTTATGACGTATTTGTTCTACTTCATTTAACCCAGTCTACCAGGCTTCTTTTGAAAGTTTAAACAGAGTAAATTTTCAAAACAAAATTTTACAAACTGCCTAATTTACAAACTTGCATTTGAAGGGTAATTTGTTATGTATACATGGATTAACAATTTTATCTTGAGGTTAAAACTCTCTCATACTAGCAGACAAGAATTAGATCCAGAGGGAGATAATAAGGTATGATACTTACCACGTCTATGTAACACATCTGCAAAATTTCTCCTAAGCTGGTTGCCATTGCTCTCCATATTTAAGATAAATTCGATAATATC
The DNA here is from genome assembly GCA_037179385.1 of Holothuria scabra. Lineage (NCBI taxonomy): Eukaryota > Metazoa > Echinodermata > Holothuroidea > Aspidochirotida > Holothuriidae > Holothuria > Holothuria scabra. The sequence goes on along the minus strand of CM074192.1, from coordinate 23,135,916 downwards.
TTTGAGGTCATTCTGTGATGCCAGATCCAATTTGGTGATTGGCTCTACAAACAGCTTCACTTTGTCTTCTTCGCCTTGAACAGATACACAAAGCATAAGGGACGTCACTTTGGCGAGTTCTGCTTCATCTGCGGTGTTGACAATCTTGGAACAATCAATGTGAAACTTGAGCTGGGTGTTGTAAAACTCTGTGAATGATTTTTAATGAAAGTCACTGAGTAATTGTATCATCTTTGATGGAATCATCTTTTTCTTTTTGAAATCCTGCTAAGAACTAGGTGCACAGTATGACTAGGAAAAGGTTAATTAAATCAATTCTTGACACAGTAGACAACTAAGTATTGATCTATGAAGGTGACCTTTTATACAGTATCAAGACTTAAAAATTATGACATGTTTTCTTCAGGTATTTATAGGAAAAATCATGAAGAGTGGACCACATTTCAACTACTGAAAGAAACAGTGCTACAGTATATCACCAAGTATACAGTACTTGTGATTTTCCTGTACAGTGAGGATCCTACAAGAACTATTGATTGTACACCATCGAACTAAATGATACACTGTAGCCCTAACTGAATAAAAAAAGAGGTTTTACTGAATTTAAGTAATAACAAAGTAGGTCAAAACTGTCTGGTAAAAGTATCATGACTGTGCAAGTGTTACATCTGAGCCAAACAGCTTTAATGAAGTGGTAAAGAATGCCGAGATAAATTACCACAGTATTGTGCAGTACTGGTCGCCAGAGGGCCCCCTCAGGCTCCCAACTGATAGGAAAAATGCAGGGGTAAAAAATGTTAATGGTTTTTTATGGATCCTTGATAAATATGTGTACATTTGAATGACATGTATACTGCACCTGTAGGATAAACTCAAATAAACAGTATGTTACTTTGTATTGTAAAAAGCTTACAACGGTCAGGGAATAATTTATTGTTCAAAATTTACATAGCAGTTTTGACATTTCAATCAATGGAAATTAAACTCTACACATGATATACGGATGTACATAGTGTATGCAACACAATTTTGCATAGCAATTTGACAAGCCTTTGCAACACAATGAATTGCAATAAAAGATACTGCATATTTATTGATAATAAACTCAATTACCCAGAGATGAATAGGTTAAAAAATTTTTCATGTTTAGTTCTAAATACTTGAAAACACTGCAGCCCATTTCCATTTTAAAAGATCATCAGTCTGGGAAAATTTTGAAAAGGCATCAGGGCATCAGGTTCCTGATTGCTTTAGTCCCTCTTTAAAGGAAAAACTGTATTTAAAATTCACCAACATGACAAACAAATAAAATATATCACTTGTCGTTATCCCACCATTCAGTGTGAAAAACCACACACCACAGCTCCTCATAATGTAACATTATAATTAATAGGGGAGATACATCTTCAGTTAGAAGTTGCATCATCTGATATTGTATGTGTACTTGCGACGATTGGATGAAAAAACAATCCTTGACCAATAACTGAATTTCTATCCATGAGAAACTTGCTTTGAAAGATGGCGAGCCTATCACACTGCTTTACTGTAATTCCAATGATCTATTATTTATTACATCTATTGTACACACTTCAGCATCTTAAAAATGAAAATTGAGTGAAACAGGCACAGTATTTCCCTTTAAGCTTTTTAACACTTAACTGCAAAGGTTTAACCACAAATTTCAAGATCATGGACTGGCTACAGGGACTTGGCACATTCTCATATAAAATATTCATTTTTCATACTAGATCATGTGCATGAATAACCTTTAAAAGACTGTTGCAGCACAAATGTACAGTATGTCTTCAAGTAGGTAACAGTTGATTATCTACCCCAAGGTCCCCAAAACTTAGTTCCTGAGCAACTTCAAACAATAGAAGAAAAGACAACACTTTAATTTGAAACAAACCCTTTTCCATAGCCTGTTACTAAATCTAAACCTTAGGCAACACACTCTGACCATCTAATTAAAATAAGTCAAGCACAAAATGTTGGTAATAAACTCATGAGATCTTTTTACATTTGAATGAACAATAGTACACATGTTCATCTTTATACAAGGTATTGCGTATTGTGAGATTTGATGATACATTTTCACCAAAGAAAACATCACATTCAGAGTTTATAATAAAACCTATTTGAGCTAACTTAAAGGGTTTATGTTCACAGAATGAAGTACACTAAAGTATGTACATGAGGTTTGTTCCTATGGAGAATTGGAAAAAATTCTTTTCAGTTTGAAAATTCAAGGTTACACAGGATTTTTATTTTGCAAACATAGCCACAACATGCTTTTTTAAAATCTAAAATAAACGAGAAAATTTACAGTACATGCACTTTTGCATCTGTGTATAGGCTTGCTTGGTAGGATGTGCAACTGAATTAATTTTTCCCTTTGTGGAATGCATAAAAACTTGAAAAGTTCTCCCAATGCTGTATCATTTTGCTTTATCTACTGTAATTTAATCATGAGTGATGATTTAACAAAATCTAGTGCATTTATCAAAACTTTTCTGGCAGGAAATTAATTCCCCTGCCCATTCAGATGCACTGTTCGCTTAGAGTATCATGTGATCCTAATACTCGAGGAAGAGGGACTTTCAGTGCACTTTCAGAGCAAAACTCTTCGGACACAACTCCTAAAGGAGTGGTCTGCTTGATACACTAGTATAAATATAAAAGCTGGAAATATCATCACACCAACTGAAAATTAATTCTTTAAAAAAGGATTTTAAAATATTCTTCAGCTGTGAATTAAGGTGATGTACACATAAAAAGCGCCTAGCGTCACGTACTGAATGTCTTACATCTTGGATCAACACAGTACAGTGCAAATAAGTGAAAAAAAAAAAAAATGAAAAATACTTGGAAGTGCTGAAAACTCTGAGACATATGATAATTTACAGATGCCATGATACAGTAATGTTTCCCACATTACAGTAGGTTTTGATGAAAATGATGATAACATGTAAATTCTACAGATCATAAATACATTATCTTAAAGTACCTCAAGAAGACAAAAAAAGGTTCCTGCACTTTTGAAATATGAAAATTCCAGACTTTTTCTAGACTCTTTGGAGACTAAAATGGAAATATTCAGTATTGGAAGATAAAGAATTTTGTACAACATACACATCTGCCCAGTTTGAACTCATACTGTACTAAACATGATTCCAATTACCAAAAGCATTTAGATTACAAATTTCAAGAGAATAACAAGCACTCAAATTCAAGGACTTTCAACATCATGATAAAATGGCAGACTTTTTGCCTACTTTTCCCTGCTGTGTAGGAGTTGCTCCCATATGTGACTGCTGCATCTGCCAAGGCTCACAAAAAGTAACAGGGGAAAAGTTCAACTACAAAATACTGTTTCCATATATTAATGGTGTTTATTTGTCCAACATCAGTCTGCTAAATTGTACCATGTAACAACCACTTAACCTAACCTAAAAAAAAAAAAAAAAAAACTACAGCACTTTCATTAAGAAAGTTAGAGTACATGACAACATGTACAGCAATGATTCTTGAACAAAGAAATGTTATAGTAATTGTCTTTGCTTTGATTTGGAATGACAGCCTTTAAATATTACATATTTTCAATTTCCTGTAATTTTTCTTATCTAAATATCAAAGCACAGACTACTTGATAACCATGACATGCCAGCAAAAGGCCCTGAGTTTCCTTGACAGCTAAAGAATAAAGAATATGATTTTGGAAAGAAAAATCTGCTTGAGTTACGTCAATATCTACTGTAAGAGCAAATAAAGAGTTGAATGGTTAATTTATATTTCTTTTGATGGGAGTTATGACTGTTTTCCAGGACACCAGACCTTTAACATTGTCTAGGATACTGCTATATGTGTATGCTACAGTATAAACAGGTTATTTAAGCTGAGGCGACTACAGAAAGTCAGAGTTACACACAAGCCCCATATGCACAGAAGGAAAACAGGGTACAAACAAGAAAATTACTCATAGAGTTACAGGGTACTGGTGCAGCTTTCATGCAAACCTTCAGAACAATTTGAAAGTGAACAGATTTGATTAATCCAACATATATGAGGGGTTTCATGTACAGAGGAATGGAAACTTTCTCAGAGTGAGCTTCATTAAAAAAAAAAATACAAGATAAAATGAGAACACCAATGGTTTTGTGAGTACCTGTACCTGTGTCCTGTTGGTTTGACCTTTGACACCATATTATTTGATACTTAAACCTTCCTCTGAACTGGCTTATTTACCTTTCAGTGCCAAAAAATGTTATAATGTATTTACAAATTGCCTAATTTGTCTTGAAACATCTGCTTTGTCATTTATCATCTTTGTCATATCATTAAACCTTTCCCTGCTTAACTGGCTTATTTTACTTTCCGTGAAAAAAGTAGTGAAAAACAATTACCTACAGTAATTTGTCTTGAAACATCTTTTTTGTACAGTAGACTAGTAAGATGATTGGACCAAAAACCTAAGCACTACTTTAACATACCTTCGAGAAAATCTAGGATGAACCTGTATCTTTGAATGGGATGATCATACTCTGGTGGAGGTTTTGAGCCACTCCTGAAGAAAAATTGAAAATACAATTTAATTAAATTTTTCAAGGAGTCTAAGTCTCGTGTACAAAGTGTAAAATGAGGTGACTGTCAACTGTGCAGGCCTGTTGAGTGCACATCTGCATTAACATTACATATAACAATCTTTGAATGATAGTTTTCAGGTGAACATTTGGTAATACACCAGGCATACTTAATTTTTTGACAAACATCTCTCTCTGCAACAAACATATTTTTATTATTACATAACCAACCAAGAACACGGATGAATAGGTGTCATTAGAATACAATCTTGGATCAAGTGGGTGCTGGCCTCAGACTATTGCACCCAATTTTTTTCACCCTGATGAATCACTTCCCCCACTCCTACCAACCCCTCTTCACCTAAAAGAAATATACATAATTGTATATATCTGGACAAAAATGGTGAATAATTACATACTGTGCTGTAGTCGACAGATCCCAAGATACATGCCAAATGCAGCCCTTTTAAAGGGGGTGTGTTTGATACTCATAAAGTCATTAAGTTTGCTTTTCATGAGGACCACTGCTCTTGACACACCTTATGAATAAAGAACCTTTTTCTTAACTATGAATAGAGAACCTTACAAATAATAAATGTTCTTCTTTTTATTCAGTGTCCACGGTTTATGTTTCTCTAAGGATGAACATTAACAAGTCGAGAATTCATCTTCCACATACTGTATCTGCTCTGAAACTTTTTCTTGGGAAAAAACTTGAATTTGGGCAAAAACAAGTTTTAATTTGAAAGCAAAATAAAGAGGAAAGGTCAGATAAAGGGCCACTAATGCATGACAAATTACTCAGAATCAGAGCAATGACCTACATACTGTAGCCCCATGTTTGGTCTAATGGTTAGAGCATCCACCTCTAATGTGAAAGACCCAGGTTCTATTCACAGGTCGAGTCATTCTAAAGACTCTAAAAATGGAACCTTCTTCCATTGTGCATGATGCTCCCCAGAAGCAATGGAGTAGGAAAAACAAGCCAGTGAGCCACAACTGGAAAAAAGGCTGTGGCTGGCTCAGCTTGAGCCAATAGGTTGGAAAATGAACCTTCCCTCTAACTAACCAACTACATACTGTAACAAACTTTAAAAAAAAAAAATTGTCTCAATACTTGTCCATTGGACTAGCTGTTCTCTAGTATACTTGTGTACATGAACATTAACATGTTCAACTTTAAGCTGTAGTCACACTACAATGGATTCGAATTGGTTTCTTAATTGGATTTTGTGTTTCAATTGAAATCTTTTCCATTTCTGGTCAGAAAGAACCAAACATTAGCCAACCTGTGTAAAGACATGGTTATATTGCAGGACTACTAAAATTAAGTACAAACGAATCATGTCAGACAGCTTTTATCTGATGTGTGCCCAAAGAAAGCTGTCTATCAGTGTGACTGTCACACAAAACATTGATCAGTGAGCATTCCACTTTGATAGGCCTCTGATGCAAATTATACATTTAGAATGCACAATGGTTGGCAAATTTTTGGCTCTTTTTGACCAAAGATGGAGTAGATTTGAATAAAAAATTCACAAAAATCAGAATTTGATCTGAATTTGTTATAGTACATCTGGAGCTTTACAATTCCTTTGAACTCCTTTGTGGGGTACTTGCTTGGAGGACTATGATATTGAACAGTGAACTTGACTGAGTAACCTTTCCAATCTTGTAGTCCCGACTGTCAGACGGGATTTGTCGAAACCTGATTTACATAGCCTATTTGAAATGTAATTTCACAATGCAATAATTCTTCCCCCACTTGTGAGCATCAGTGTTATAAATTTATACAAAACATGTAGCAACACTGACAGATGCTGGATAGAGAATGAAACATAATCATGTTTGAAGGTGCAAATTTTGCTACAGGGACCCTCCAAGGAATGTAATCATAAGCTGCAAATTAAATTGAATGTCATTTGCACTCAAAGGCAATTAAAATTTTACTTTATGCTGTGTTAGTGTACAGTGACAGTGAGCGTACGATTATTAAACACATTAGACAGTTTAAATTCATGGTTTTGAGTCATATTTCACAATCTTTCTGAATTGTACATCTTGTGTACAAAAGTACCTCTAACTCCATGTCACATGATCATGAGAGTAACTTTATCTGACTGTGAAATGTTTGAAATCAGTAGACATATTACACAATCACCTTCTTATAACATCCATCACCTATATTAAGCCCTGCAGCATGTTTTACTGAATCTATGCTGCTTTGAAAACATTCACTTCTAGCTATTCAATAGTTACTGTATGATACAAAACTTTTTTACAACTAGAAGTCTCAAAAGTTGTTAGCAATGTGTCAGTATGCTTCAAGACCTCTCTACAAGAATAGGCAGGAATATGTTACTGCTGATATTATTACGTCCTGCTATAGGCACAAAAAGTTGGGAAGATGTGGAACACATGTACGGAAAGCTGGGGGTTGAAGAGGGGAGGAAATTTTGTGGAATATTCCTTTTTTGTACCATATATATGGGAACAAACATGAAAAACCTAACTCTTCTCCTCCACACCTACCCCCTTTCTCTACCAGGGTATGAGAAGGTGTTTCTTTAGCAATGCAATGAATTTTAAAAAAAATTGTGCAGGAATGGGCATTTATTTAAGCAGTACTGCACTATTTTAAAATGTTGTTTTAACAATATATACCCTGTACTATGCAATGATATGGATGTATCCTTTAAATTGAACTATATCTACAATGGATGGCAGCAACCTGGACTTCCTGAAGTGGACCAATCTTGGAGTTAGAGGCACCAGATATTAGTACAAAGGGAGGGGGCCAAGGGTTGTTCTGCAGCTATGGTGGACAGTGCTGTGCTACAGCACCTGACACTCAATATTCCCACATTGTAAACACCTCCCCCCCCCCCCTCCCGAACCACCACTAATCTGCTTTCTGGGACCTGAAACTAAAAGTGAAAGAAGGGAAAATAATAAATGAGCCATTTATAACAGCAGGTAATTAGTTATATGGTGAGGCAATTTCCCCAGATTAGACAATTACCAAGCTTTCAAATTTGGCTGGCTACAAGCCTGGAAAGGTCTGACCTAATAAGTACAGCAGAAGAATGTACTGATATTAAATAAAGAGTAAATGAATTTGATGAACAGTTTCTCAACGATGGATGAGTGACAGTATTTCTAATGGAACAAACTTTTCAGGCAGGAGAAGAGCAACTCTACTTACCTGTGACTTCTACAGAACTTGTTCTGTTCAAAATACCTAAATCAATTATTTGTGTAGAAAACTAATGACGAAACCTCAAAGTGCTTCCTTCTCACTTAAACAAAGTTAATATTTATACATTCACATTAGAACTTGCATTTGTGGTTATCCCAGATAAACTTTTTGTGCTAGAGATGTCTCACATTTTTGAGCCACAGTATTCACTAAACCAAACCAAAGCACTGAGGGATATTTATTACTCCACAGTAATATTGGGAAAGACTTAGGGGCAGGGGTTGGTAGTTGGAGTAGGGGTTTAGTTTTCCTCTTTGACTCCATGAATTTTCTAATGATGTGTTCTCCAAAAGGTATAGTAATCTAATCCACATTTTGCTTCCAAACTTACAAGATTTTCATCATTTCAATGAAGTGGCTGCCATCATAAAGCTGCTTCAAGGACTCAATGCATGGTCCAATGCTGATGGCATTTACCTGATGAAAAAAGAAAAATCCATCCCGGTTAATCCATTGACGCAAAACACAAAAGGTGTAGCATAGGTGTGAATTGACTTCATAAAAGAGTTCAACAAGCACAAATAATGAAAGAAAAACCGTCATAAAAACATAATAATTCTAAGTCATGGAAAAAGTGAGTGACATCACAAAAAACTGAGAATAGTAATAATTCAACAAACAAATCAAACATAAAAATGTTTTATGCATAATAATTACAAATTGATCTTTCCTCACATTGAGACTGGAATCAATTTTTCTGTTCTTAAATTGATGAATTTTAGATAAAGTATGCACAAAACTGACAAGTCAACTCAAATACAAACTTCTTAAAGAAAACAATTATGTTTACTAAAATATTCAACACTCTAGAATGCTTACAGAATGTGCTCATTTAATCCCAACTTCTCATTCTCAAAATTTTATATTCAAAGAACTTCCTATTCATTCCAGATTTTGAACAACCTTTTTAAATTCCTGTTACAAGGTGTTCATAACAATTGAAAATCCTGCTCACAATATCTGCATGAGTGAATAGTCTATAGTAGCTACACTGTTGTGGGAAAAAAAAATCAATAATTCAACCTTGACAGACCACAGTGAAAACTTAATTTTTATATCTTTTGCGACTTGTCTCATTTTAAAATCATTCAGTACTTACAAAATTTGTCAAGGCACGCAATTTACCAGAATCCATCTCTCAAGACTGAAAACTGAAAAAAAAAATGATAAAAATCCACTACAATTATGGCTAAATTTTAATGCAATACGATAAAGATCTTTAAAAAGGTATTCCAGGGCACATTGTAATTTTGATTGAATAAAAACAAAAGAATGAAAGTAAAATAAAGTAAATATTTACTGCAAATGTATTGTGAACATTTAAAATTTTCATCATTAACATTCAGAGCCGAGTTGCACACTGATTTAGAGGTTAGGTATGATTGTATGCAGTACTGAGGTCATTTTCCAGGATTTCAAATTAGTACTGCATCTTCCAACTCTAATAACTGTAGTTACAGAAAACTTTACAAAGTATGAAGGCTCCATATTAGGGTGAAAATTCAGTTGCCCTAGGGAAAAATAGTTATTAAATCAAATTTGGTTGTCTGTCCATATTCTAGGTTGCCCCACCACAAAGTTATAGTCAGTAAAAGAGTCATACTGTATGTATGTATGTTAATAGAACCTGGTTGGGGTTGCTACCAAACAATAAGTTTAGCATAAAGCACTGCAGCTTGGCATGAAGTATGTGAACCGGTACAGGAAAGTGGTTGTCCCAGGTAAAAATCGCTTCTCTGGAGCAAGGGAACAACTGCAACAGTAATTTTTAAACCTTTTGTATTTTGCTTAAAAAAAAAATGAAGAATGATACTAAATTTTACTTTTGCTTTTACATGAAAAGTTGCACCCATCAAAGATGCCTTCACAACACAGAAAAAAAAAAAAAAAAAATACATGAAAAGTATTATGCAAGTCTTCAACATAAAATTATTCCTTGTATACAGTACAGGTATATGAAATTTATGTTAAAAACTACAATTTTACCAAAAGTCTCTTGCATGAAACTTGCCAAAAAATTTTACTTTACTATATTAAATAACACCATCAGGAGTGGATTTCAAGAATAACAACTTAAAATTTCGAGCAATCGTTTCAAATTATACAGTAACAGTGACAGTGACAGTATTGTCACTGAATGGAGAGAGTGACTTGATAGTACTGTACTTACCATATAATCTCATAGAAAGGAAAGCTTACTCAAGTTTGCACATGCTGTACTTGTAGACACTTGTTTAACCAACCCTGGATTTCTTGGCAAATTTGGAATGGAAGTTTCCTGAAAAAAATATAAACTTTGGTTTCATACTGTATCCATTGAAATGAATCATGATAATGTTTGCAACCTGAACAATAAATCTATACCAAATTTATAATGCATTGTCCTATACTAACATACACCACCTTTTATTGCAATTACTGTATTGGTTAGAGTGAAATGATGATGGGAACTAGAGTATAATTGGGTTTATCCACGATACAGGGGTATAATAGCATTATAAAGATGGTGAAAACTGAAGTCTTCTAAGAATTATTTTTTTTCTTTTAGCCTGTCATTACTTTTCAATGTACAGTAATTAGTTATGTATTGTACTTAATATGGTGAGATATGTGAACTCTTTGCAACAGAAATCTTTAAAGAGGAAAATATGTATACATAAACTCTTTGTTTACCAGAATTATAAACACCAAATACATTTTCACTGAAATAGCATTACACATAGTATTCTACGGACTAATAGGGGAGAGGTTAAGAGGATGGACATGGTTACAGTATTTACCAAGGCACTGTAACCAAATGTTCACAAAATTTAAGCAATTAAAACTCTTGAGGGCATTGCAACACAAGTTTTCATCTTTCCTGAAGTGTAAACTTGTAGTGTGGCCATGCCCAGAGTGAAGTGCTGCAGTAAATATTGATGGCACCTACATGCACTCCAGACCAGGACACAGTACCCACAGTAGGCCAGATAACCAGACAGAGTGTAAAAAAGGAAAAAGAAATGACATGTTGTCAGGCTCATTGACAGGAACAGAATGAAATCAATTTATTCAGTATAAAAGGGAACACTATATACAGGTTTGTACACAAAATAAGGTAACAGATGCCATGAGGTGGAGTTTTAATCATTTGCATACAGGTGCAAGGAAGCTGTCTGCTACAAACTAATGATGTGTAACATTCATAGATAACCAATGTCCACGTGTCTAGATTGATGAAAGACTAGGACATGGTAATGTATATAATAAATGTGTATGTACATACACAATGGGCATCACCTTGCAGGCTTTCATATCCTTGTTATGAACCCCAAACATAGAGGAAAGCACACAAGGGACAAACCAGATGCAAATATGGCCTTTTTCAAAACAGATGTAGTTTCATGAAATTCTGTGGAAATTTGTTTCCTAACTACCAACATAACTATTAGGGGGCAGACACATTACCATCCAAGCATCATGTCTTTTGAAATCAGTGATGATGTGTTTACTGGTTGCAATTGTACTTCACAGGATCAAGGTTAAATGTTACATCAAAGATTTGGATCTGGAAATCTTTTCTTACAGTTTTAAATATCAGCTTTAAGATTCAATATCCAGAGAATGGACAAATCTTAAAATTTTATTCCAAATTGCTGATTAATTTTGCAAAGGGCATACACCTTGTTCAACTAGTGCTGCCTCTGTTGAGTGTTTTCAGACAGTACACAAACCAATATACTGTACATGTCAGTACTAATATGAATGCATGCATATGCCTAACGTTTGTGTGTATGCATTGATGTGTATTTTCTGATTTTTAGTAATAGGCTAATATTATTCATATACAATAGTAAAGCGTCCGAGAACATCCAAAGTACAGTCTGCATTTCGTGCACTCCAACACGAAGATCTTTGGCGTAAGCACGGACTCCTTCCCGGCGTAGTGGCGGGCAAGCTGTACTCCTGGCGTGCCGGTTAACTCCCGTCATATGATAAACATACTGTACAGTATACTGTCCTATACAGTACTTGTATTGCCAATGAATGGTGTATGCATTACCTACATAAGAATGTACAAACCCATTCGGAGCTACAGTACTTACTGTGTCAAAAGGCACACCATTTTGAATCTAAGCCCTCTCAGATAGGCAAAATTCCCCAAATGAGTTTGGGGGTCAATGGAAAAGGCCTTGTAAGAGAGTGTGGAGTCCATATTTCCGTAGCCCTCGAAAAGGGCTGTGTGTTTGTTACATAGCCTAGGCTCACCTCCGCAAGAGGTGACACCTGCATCTCCAAACAACAAAATAGTCTCACCAAACTTCACACAGATGATCTCTGGCCCTGCATTTAGCTTTCCACAAAAGACATTCACAAAGTTTCATCAAAGAATGGCCGAATTTTTACTGCCAATTTTGACAGTAACAGTAAGTCAATATGTCATGTTTTCAAGCTCTCGACAACTGTTCTCAATAGAGGTCAAAGGTCACAAGCGGCACACATTGCGAAACGGGATGCTCTACCTACGTAGGGGTTTTCTTAATACCATCTTTGATTTCAGTAACAATACAAAGTGTACAGTATATTATTCTGAATACTGGGTAGACTCAAGTGACTACGGTTGTGAAGTGATCCGTGCCAGGGCTGTGTTGTGAGAGGAACGAATCATCATCTGATATTTTCCCAGTGATGAAAAACTTGTTGCAGTATAGTACAGGACAAATTTAGAATCTCCAGGTTTCCTTAAAAAAATCTCAAGGTTTTGCTATTTGGGAGGTTGGCATGTCTGCTCTTTTGACGGTTCTTGACATTCTTGACTAGATGTTTTCATGACTAGAATGCCATGTATGCAAATATATATGTGGATACCCCTTGCAACATGGCACGACCGTCGCCGTATCAAGTTGAGTTTGCAAACTGTACCAGTACCGCACTAAAATTTACGAAAATAATAACGATTGAATATTGTGATCAGGAGAGGAGAGTACCATACTGAATTTGGAGGTAACTTAGAGAAATTTTGTTGACTTATTTGCCAAAAAAGTGCCCCCATTTTGCAGACACTTCTAAAATTCAAAAATTTTCAGAAAGGAGTGGGGTACCTCCTCCCCTTACATCGCTCCCCCAGGCCAGTGATCCACCAACACACAAATCAGTTGGACCCGCATATAGCCTCTTGAAACTAAGGCACTATGCATAAGTACAGTTGTGCCTGTTGATATATGGGGTAAGCATCATTGTAGTGCAACTGTTTTTAATGCTAGGCCTAGGCCTATATAGAGAGAAATCCCAACTGTCTGACAATACCAGCACTAGGCATAGGCCTAGGCCTACCTAGTCACTGAACGTGACCGTATAATCCGTGCCTTGTAGTCACTCCTTACTATGGTCACTGGCCTACGTGTACAAAGGTAACGACGTTTTAGGCCAAAACAACAAACTGAGCTCTAATTATGATTTTATGGCTCATGGAACAAATTTGAGTTAACATAATGATTTTGAGCATTCTTAAATACCACTTAAATCTTCTGGAATGTTTAATACCAGCGAATTCATAGCAAAAGGCAGGAAAAATGTGGTGCCATCCTTTGCAGTAACATCAACATCCTGACCTTCTGCTACTGTGTTGCATGATGGGTAGGAAATAAGATTCTTGGTATTTTGTATAGAAATCTTTCTTCCTGCCCTGGTAATGTCAAGTTAATGGCTTATAAAGGAATCCTTCGGCCTGTGCTGGAATACGCCGGTAGTGTTTGGGACCCCCACCAGGTTTACCTGCGCGACAAGCTTGAGAGTATACAAAAACGGTCTGCTAGATTTATTGCCTCTGACTATTCAAGGGAGCCAGGCTCAATGACCAGGCTCCTTAAGGAACTAAACCTTCTGCCCTTAACTGAAAGACGGAGGAAAAGTAGATTGATCCTTTTTTCCAAAGGTATGTTTGGCCTGGCTCAGTTACCTGTTGATTGTCTCCAGCGGCCTACTCGTAGAACCCGTTTAATGCATGACCTTCATGTCTGTCTCCCACATACTAGTACTAACTGTTATAAATTTAGCTTCTTGCCTCGAACCATTAAGGATTGGAATCATCTCCCCCTGAATGTAATGAGGGTTGCCTCTGTCCATAAGGACCCTATCACCTATATTACTGGGCATATTTAGCCTCTCGACGCATGCGTGGTGAAAGAATGTCCTTTGGATGTGTCACCTTTATTGAAGAAGAAGAAGGACTTCCGCTCGACACGCTACCGAAGACCAATAGGTGTGCGCGGCTAGTCAATACTTGTACATCATATAGTAAGCTCTCTGTACATTACAAAATTGTACAGTCACTGCATAGGTTTCCCCGTTTTATATGAGATCACATGACAAACACCGACTTCTTCGACTGAAAAATTACCCTGCACAGGCTTAACGTTACTTGCAGAATTATCCTGCCAAAATTTCCCTTTTAAAGGTCTTATTTCATTAACAAACTTGTGTGGAAGGTGAATCTGATGACAAAGATCATCTGTGGAAAGTTTGGTGAGAACATGTATCTTTTTGGGGACGTGAGGGATGCCTACTCACACGTGAGTAGGCAAATGAGCTGTATTTTTGTGTATACCGGGCAAGGGCCCAGAAATGAAGTGTATAGCATAGGAACGTGATGCTGGGTCCTGTTCAAGGGCTAGGCCTACCTGAACTGCTTTCACCTGAACTAGCCTGGCCTAGTTAGTAGAAGCTAGCCTAGAACTAGGGCCTAGGCCTAGGCTAGTAGTTGATTCCAATTTGTGCAAACCAGCAAGATCTGGGACAAGGTCTGCTTCCTGAAATCCCACAGCTCAAATTGTCAAGAATTCACCCTTTACTGTGGAGACGTCCAAGTTAAACACTTACACAGGCACACAATAACCTTCTGTAATACACATACTTAGACGCAACAATTAAAAAGCCTAACGTTAACCTAGCCTAGGCCAAGGCCAAGCCGAGAGGCAGTTACAATTACATTACAGCAAAGTAGTACGCTGCTACACAACAGTACAGCGTTAGCGTAAATTAGGCTAACGTTACGATTCACACTACCCAGTCCCATAGGTATTTTTTCATACGATATTAGGCTAGTACAATGACAATAATTAAAATTCACAAAAGACTGTGATTATCTGAATACCCATTCAGCTCAGGTTCGTTTGCTGTGGCTCAGACAGGTTTTGTAAAGTTCAATTCTAGAACTATCTAGCTGCAGAACACGCACGGGCAACCTGTCACACATACGAATTTTGCGGTTGAAATTAGTGTTACAAGTCCTTGACCAATCAGCTTTTTGCCTTATGCATATTCATCATACAGTTTCCAAAACAACAAACAAGATGGCCGCGTACACAAACTGAAGGCCAACAACTTGCCAGTCCAAAAACATTCTTTGAAATTGAAGTTGGAACAGTATCTTTCAATAACACTTACTCAAGGTAACACTATTTGGAAATATGATTTTTTATTTTTTATCGTTAGGCCCGCTGAGCCTGGGTGACTTCGGAGTACAGTTCATATAGCCATAAAGTTTGCAACACTAATATTATCAACAAGTAACTCTAGCTTAATAACGTTGAAATGACAAAGTAAGCTCTTCAGCAAGGCTAGGACATTTGTAAATTGTAGTCCTGACCTCAGTAAAAGGCGAGGCCTATGTAGTCCTATCTAGAGTGTCCATTCCTTCATGACAGAAAAGGAGGACAACCTTTGCTAGGCCCTACTAAGTATAGTGGTGGGCCTATGAATGGCGGCCGTAATTTTTGCAAAGCTAATATACACAATGAGGTAAATCCAAATCCTTTACTGTTTCCATTTTCAAAATGTGATGTAACTGATGGATATATTGCTACCAATAGTTCCTATACCCTGATCCAGAAATTAGTGAGAGAAAGCTTAATTTGACTCGAAATTTTTATTGATGTCAGTCATAAATAGCCCCCGATAGTGGCGTGGTTGCCATATGCGCAGTGTGCGGCTGTTTTCCCTGACTTTGTACAGTTACGTACAGATACCTACGTAGCCAGCTACTCCTTGCCACCTCTCAATAGGGAACTACGGACATAGTGAAGCAACTGAACCTGCTCTGTCGGAGCGGCGTTTTTTAGTCTGCCATACAGTACAGCACAAAACTTGTTTCCCTTGTTGACCTAACCTGCCTAAGAAAGACGGAAAGTTTGGTCAAGTCACTAAGAAAGCAAAATAACCAAATAACATAGGTTGTGCACCCAGCACACTATACACAACTTACTACATTGTATGGAGTAGTACTTCAGGGCAGTGTACACCATAGCAAGGTAATTTTCGTTGTTTTGGTGGAGTATGTTTTTGATTGTGAAATATACACGTAACGGTAGGATGTAGGTAGAAAAATTTTGAAGACTGATCATATTATTGTATGCACATATCTGAAATGGATTCATTATCGTGAAAAACAAAATGCTGGATGGGTTCAAAACAGTTAGGTTTGTTAAAGTAACGTTATTACGGTGATAGCGAGAGATGTGTGACAGTGAGCCAACTTCGGGGTCCCGCCAACTTCGGGGTCTTTAGTATACTACTACTATCTAAGCTGAGCGCCACCATAGGTTGGCGGTGGTGTGTAGAAAATTTTTGGCCTTTTAAAACCCCCCAGATTGCCGGAAATGGCTCTTTCCAGTGTGTTCTAAGCTACATGATTACAGTCGTGAAAATATTGAATTCTGAAAATTTGTACATCAATGAAGTCCCTCCCGAGGTATTTCAAATGGGGGCTCTCAAGATTTTTTGTAAAGTCAGAGGAACTTCCAATAGGTTCAAGGAAAATTTGCTTGATAGTATTACGAATGTATGAGTCCCTCTACATTATTCAGCTCATATTGCAATCGGTATTTCTATGGTTTACACCTAGCCTTCTAATGTACTATACACAGCCTACTTGTTTGGAAGATGTGAAAGATGTGACTGATGCACATAACACATTGCGTGTAACCTAGACTCTGGGCTGATCCATGCTGCATATTGTTGAGAAATTTTACATTAGAATTTTTAAAATGGAGGATTTTCAATGTCCAGCACAGTGTGAGCCCGAACGGAGGACAAAGGTGCTCAAAAGGCTAAAAGCAAGATGAATAGACACCCTAGTATGACCCCATTATTGCTCCCTTCTCCCTGGGCTAGTAGAGTACTAGGGTCAATCATAGTCCTCAGTAAAGGACTGTGGTTGTTCGCTATACTCACTATACACAGTCCTTACTCCAAATTATTGACCTAAAACACTCATTTAATGCTATAACTATTCTTCTACTGTACAAGTCTTACAGGCATGACCAAACCTTTTTTGATCACTGAAATCTTCCAGAAAGGGTCATAACTTTGGAATGAAATCACCTACTTTTTCATGTGGTAGAATTTCCTTATTTTACTATGTGACTTTGGAACTTTGTTTACAATGTTGCTAATGAGTGTAACTGTTGCATCAATGTGGGAAACTTGCAAAGTGAACTTACCATAGGGACTCATGCTAAACAGCAAACATCTAACATACTTAGTGACGTCGCAATAATATGCATGAGTGTGGTAATGTAAACAAATATTTCGAAGGCTACAGTAAATTTTTGGAAGTTGCTAAGTTGAGGATTTGATTCCAAATTTTGGGATCTTTTTAGAGGGGGACACCCCCTCCCCTTATACCCCTCTCCCAGACTGGAGATCCACCAATGGACGGATCAGTAGGACCTGCATCTAGCCTCTCAGAACTTGAGAGCTATGCATGATTAGCTTAGTACTGTATACATAGGGCCTAGTCCTTACTCCTGTGGTTTTGCAGTTGCAAGTTTTGATAGTAATATTTCTGGAAAAAATTGATTTTTGGCTCAAACCAGCTCAAAGAGCTGTTTGAGCTATTGTGATCTTCCACCCTCACTCTGTCTATCTGTCTATCTATCATGTCTGTCTGTCCGTCTATCTATCATGTCTGTTCACAATTGCCTTTAATGCTCTCAGGGGAACATTAGTTGTTAACGAATTGTAACAAAACTCCTCCCGCAAATAGCATCCAATGTCCTTGAAAGTTGACCATAATATTCCTCTGGGAGTGGTTGTTGAATTTTGTCCTTTTCTTGTTTATCTGAGGTCATTCGAGGCCATTGAGGTCATGGGTGTAAATATTTAGAAATGCTATTTTCTCCTAGATGCATTGCAAACTTGTTCTCAAAATTGTTCAGATGGGTGCCTGGCATGAGCTGATTACAAATTTTTTGTCTGTGTTTGGATAATTAATAATTTTGACACCTTTCTGACCAATTTTGTTCCACCCCTTTATTTCTACCAGTCTCACAAATTCAGTGTTTCCCATTGAACTGAACTCCCTCTAAAACTGTTTGGGTGAAAGATTGTCAATCATATGAGGTTGATTAGGTTAGTGTAAACAAATCTTGTTTGATGTGAACAGTACTTTGTACTGTGAGTGCATGCAGGGGCTCTGTAGACATACTCAACTTCAGGAGGATGAATTAAGGGCAGAGTCACTTTACACTGTTTCTAAGGCTAGACTTGCTTGAGGTGAGGATGAAGAGGGTCAATTTTTTTTCTTGTGCTCAGAGAGGAAGCTCTTGCTTACTAATTGTGTTATCATAGCTCATCAAACTTGCTTTCTTGGTCGCTAACTAGACTTTCAGATTTCTGTAAAAATAGAAAGCAAGGCAACGGGGGCTTCTCAAAAATTAAGGCTACACCTATGAGAAAGGTAATCATTGTAAAAAGTATTAAGTTCCTTGTCATTTTACCTGGGAGAAATTAAAACATTCTAAATTGTGGGTACACCTGTTCAGGAAATAATAGCCATGTATGGCAAGTACAGTCCCTCTACCCAATGCATGGGGAAGGATTTTCTTGGCACTGGAAGTCGTCACTGTGCACTAATTCAACAGGTGTGAGCCATCAGCACTGATGGTGCTCTAGTTTTTCTTATGGAAAAGGTACGAACTAAAATGTTAATTTGCTACCATAAAACACCTGTTCCAAATCCTGTCCAACTATTGCCACTTTTTTGATGACTTGAAACCTCTTAAAAGGTCTGAAAATTTGGAATAAAATCACCAACTTTGCAAATTCCAAAAATTTGCTATACATTAGTGTTCGAAATGATTGTTTACATTAGAACACAATGCATATTATTGTGACCTCACTAAAAACGTTAGATGTTTTCCATTGCATTAAGCATAAGTTCCTATGGTACTGTACGTTCACTGTGCAAGTTATCCACATTGACCCAACAGGTACACTCATTAGCATACCGTTGTAAACAAAGTTCCATAGTCACATAGTAAAATTAGTAAATTCTACCATGCGAAAAAGTTGGTGATTTTATTCCAAAGTTTTGACCCATTCCAGAAGATTTCAGTGATTAAATAGGGTTTGGTAGCTCTTGTAAGACTTGCAGAAGGATAGTTATGGCAAAAAAATGAGAGCATGCCTTAGGTCAAAAATTTGCTGTCACAGGAAAGTTGATTTCAATGGTTAAAATGACGTGATCATCTTCCAGATTTGCATGGTTGGAGTAAGGACTGTGTATAGTGAGTATATCGAACGACCACAGTCCTTTACTGAGGACTGGACATTTGGAACTAGACCTAGCTTAGCTTGGCAAATGGCATGTAATTCTGCAACATAATGCATCTGTGTGACATTTGATCAAGGAGGGGTCCACTGTTTCCTTTGGGAAATTATGCATTGGGTCAATATACTCAGTTTGAGAAACACTAGTGCATCAAATTGACACACTATTTCATCAGCAATTCAAAATCATGTCGTAGCAGCTTAGTGTAAACACTGGTGGGATTCATTGTACTCTAAGTAACATAGTGATGTACTGTAGGCCTTGGCCATAGGTGCTACCTTCATATCTGCCTTTATAGGGCCCTTCACTTTTTTTCATACCAATGGCATTTTTGCCAAATACACTCTCAGTATTTTTAAGCTTTTGTGAGCATTAATAATGTATGTTTTGGTTAAGCTAGCTTCTGTTGTAAGTGTCAAAACTATCTTAGTCTTCCAAGGTTCCAACCTCCATATGATTGGAGGCATAGTTGCAGTTACAGTCACCATCTATAAATTTGTGTTAGGTTGCAAAAGTACCATAAAATAACCCCAAAATGGATAACATGGAATCTTGGGAATAATTGACCTTGGGAATAGGGTAGAACCTAAAACCATTTTTTTTGTATTCACTTAATAATATTAATTCAAGCTCTCGTGTTTAGGGGTCGAGTGTATTATTTGTGGGTATTCTGTAGTTGTACAGTATCAAAAGAGGGGTGCTGGGCTATCTTTTTGATGGTTGAAATTGACTTTTTCTCACATCAAATTTGACCTGAAATCTCGGTGTTCTATAGATCCATTTCTGTTTCATATAGCTCATGCACTGCCTTTTTTTCCTCAAGTGTATTTGTGTGCCACAATTTTAATGATACAAAGTTTGAATGATAGTGATAGAGGTTGTGTTGTCTGATGATTTGTGTATTCTAGTCTGCTCCTAGTTGGAGCTTTTTCATGGTCTGTCAACTTATGCCATTATGGGAGTTGTCCTAATAGCCTCCAGCCCTTCCACCTGGTGCTACAGGTATACTGTGGTCTCATGCATCCACACCCTGCACTCCAGTTAACCCTGTGTTACTGTACTTCAAGCTCGGGTAACATGAGACTGCGGGCTTACTTGGGGTTGTTTTAATTTCAATCCACCTCAAAACACAGGGTTTTTAAACATTGTGATTTTGGTACTGATCAATCAAGGTAACAGGTGTATGGTGCTGATGACCGGTATTTTCTAACATTTTACAGCAATAGGTATGTTTAATATACATG
Source organism: Holothuria scabra (assembly GCA_037179385.1). Taxonomy (NCBI): domain Eukaryota; kingdom Metazoa; phylum Echinodermata; class Holothuroidea; order Aspidochirotida; family Holothuriidae; genus Holothuria; species Holothuria scabra. The sequence goes on along the minus strand of CM074192.1, from coordinate 23,115,243 downwards.
TATGTCCTCATTACTACATGTCCATGTGTGACCTCATTAATACCCAATCAACCTAACTCAGGGTATGTGAGAACAAAGACAGAAAACACGTAGGTTTAATCTGTCATTTTTCCTAATTCCTTTCATTTCGAAATCATTTGAAATTATATAATGTTAAGTACACACAGTAGTTAAAAGAGAAAGAAAAAGATGCTAAGGAGTGTGAAATCAAGTGAATGTTGTGATTATTGTGGCATCATGATGTATTTCATTGCTATAAAAACTTAAAGGGCCAAACCTCTCACCCCAAACAACAATTTTGGTACAGGAGACCAAAATTCTCAATTGGCTCAGCTATGATTGATAGCTAATTCAAGCATTGCAGAGCACCAAAGCTTATATAACACATCATGAAGGTTACTGAGAAAGTTTTGATTATATAAACTGAGTTTTTCTTTAGGCTCACCATGAAGCAATAAACTGAGATTGTATCTGGATGAGCATGAATTTCAGACAATTCGGGGAGGGGCTTACTGTAAGTAAGAAGGTTAGGAGAATTGGTACTGTTTGGGGTGAGAGAACTGGGCCTTTAAGATTTTTGGTGTTGACAAAGGGAATCATCAAGTGAGTTCAAAGTCACTTGAGCTGGTGTACAACTTACAGAAATGTTGCTATTTTGCACTGTGTAAGAGTGTTTTTAGTCAAATCTTCTCTACAAAACTTTCTGCTGCAGTGCCATCCCACTAAACTCACAAGTTGTCCCATGAAAAATTGGCTACATTCCCTGCAAAATAGATGTGCATGGGCGTCCGGAAGGGGGGGCAAGGGGGGCACTTGCCCCCCCTGGAAAATGAAACTTGTGAAAAAATTAATTAAAAATTAAAATGATAAAAAAATTAAAAATAAATCATCAAAATATCTTCACTCACAGCGTCAGTTTCTACTGAAATATGTGGACATTTGACCAGGAATAGCAAAAGAGAAGATGGTATGCTGAATAGTGAAATCGTAATTTGGGGACCATCATTCGTGATATCTATTGGAAATTTGTAATTGTAAAAACTATGCCAAAATTGTACTAGTTGTCAAGTATGTAGTCTGCATATGGCATCCGACTATTCATGAATGCATTGGTCTTGGTTTGGTGCCGTGCTGATCTCAAGAGGCGACGCGCGGATTTAACTGGGATATACAAGGTGAATATGGGGGGGGGGGGGGGATGATTCATAATTGGGTAACGGATATAGGCCTATATAAGCTGTTTGACAGTTGTAAGTTTTATCGTGCTCAGGCGTGCGAGGCCGTGACCGAGAGGCAGATTTACCTTCAACAATTTTTTTAGATTGAAAATTCTAAAAATCTAAAAATTACAGACATGAAATTCCTGTTTCAGGGCTGGGTACATGCAGCTTATAACACTCGCCAAGTGTCGTTTCCGGCCATCAGGTGGGTTTGTAAGACCCAAAATTTTCTTGTACGCTCCGTGCCAACTGATGGTGGCGCTCCGCTTAGATAGTGTACACAATTCAATCATCCATGAATGACCTTGCCCCCCCTTGTAAAAAATTCTGCAGATGCCCATGTAGATGTGTGTAACACAGGCTTGGGGTAATCGTAATCAATTGCAATCGATTACACATTTTGAAGTAGTTGTAATGGCAATCGAGTACTTTTGTGAAAATTGCAAAGTAATCGCAATTGTGGTTTGATTTCTGATTACATTGAAGTTGAATTGGAAAAAGAAGTATAAAGTTACTAAAACAATTTTTTCAGTGCTAGCTTCTTCTGTTGGAATGACAAAATTTAATTGTCTCTCTGTCTTGGATGTTCCAGCTTAAAATGAGCGAGAAGTGCATGGGTTCAATAACCTCTACTTTGGGAGGACTTGGTTTTGTCCAGGCTTTTCTAGAGGAACATCCATGGCCCTTTTTCCAGTTGTGGGCACTGGATTGTTATGTGGAAAGAAAATGTAATCACGATTGCAATCATGATTACATTGCAATTGTAATCGTAATCATAATCGCATTCTTAAAATATGAAGTAATTGCAATCGTAATCGATTACATTGAGATGTAATCCATCCAGGCCTGGGTCACTGTAACATTACTTCCACTATCATGATGAATGATCATTAATATTGTACTACAGTACTTAGTATCACTACAGCAAGCTTGTTATAATAAATTATAGTTGTACAGGACTAATATAGTTTCGTTGGCATGTAGCATGTAAAGACTGACATGTCTGTATATCTTCAACAATACAATAGCTAAACACAGGATTCACCATGGTTTTGATCCTAAAGAAGGAATAAAAAATGAAGTAAGGGAAAAAAATCAGTCTAACTGTGCCATAGAATTTTTTTTTTGGCTAAGCAATATTTTTTACATCAATATAGAAATAAGTCTTCTTACTTTATTATTGAATGGTCAGGGTAACTTGCAAGCTATGAAAAATGTCTCTGCTCCACAGTCCAGGTCAAGTAAAATTTGCTCCAGCAAGTGCACTGGTTAATTTTGTCATGTTGCCTGCCTGTTTAAGAGTAAAGTTGCTCAAATGCCTCTTTTAAAGTGGATCAGTTGATGTACGGTGTATGTGAGCAAGAAGACTTTAGAGATGCATGGGCCAGATTGACAAGTAATTCAAAAAAGGAAAAGTTGTTGAAGTCTGATTACTTGCCAAATTCATATGGCAGAACTAAACAAGTTAAAAACCAGGGCAACAGGAACTGCATAGAAGTGTGCAATGTGACCCACTTGCTATAAAGATCCTGTGTTGTATTTCTCATCAATCAATATGTTTTCAGGGAGCAAAGAAAGTCCAGAAACCTGCTACCAATTCAGATCTAAACAATTACTCAGAGATAAAGACACTTTTGCTGCATTCATGTAAGAGTTGAGGAAGTTCTGAGGAGTGCGATTAGATATAAACACCTGCTAATCAATTTTTTGTGATTTTTATTACATATCGATGGCCTTGTGCAGATTTTTGTATAGTGTTTATGCTATAAGTTGCAACATTTTGTGAAATTAGAAAGACAGAATTTTATGTTTTGTTGGAACTCTTTCTGTGGAAGTCATGCTAGGGTCTAGCTTACATGTCACTGAACCTAGAGAGTCATAGCAGTTTTTCAAAATTTTGTATTTTCCAGGTTTGAAAGCCATGGAAAAGAGTGAATCTGAAAATTCATGTCACAGAAAGTCATGGGAATTGGAGAAATATTTGAAAAGCATCTTTATTGAAGTGATTTAATTAGCTGTAATTAAGTACTTATAGATTAAAACATATGTTGTTAGCCCTGAAGAGTCATGCAAAAGCCATGAAATGCTTTTTGTGAAAGTTGTGGTGACTTAATAGGCTTTAAATTATAAGTCCTGGAGATAATAAAGGTCAGATTTTCTCATGTGAAACAGCTGCCTTTCTCCCAACTAAAGTCATATCCAGCAGAATTAAGCTGCACCCACAACTGTACATAATGTACAGTGCATCATCTTCTTCTTTTGCAGTTGGAACCTGGTTCTAGGATACTTTGGTGAAGATTCAACATCCAAATTATGTGTAATTATACTCTCTGCATCAGTGTGGAATAGGAACTGTTGTACTTTGCATCTTTAAATTTTCAAAATATGTTATCAGTCAAAGAGCAGTTAAACATTAACAAATATAGTGATGCCCTGATCATAAAAAAATATACCAATACACTTACTGTATATGCCTATAGCCTGCTATTGCTGAATCAGTTGCCCACATCTGTGGTGAAGAAGATGCGGATGTGGACCTGTGTCCACTGACGTTTCTAAGGTATATAAGGTATACCTGAGGAGATAATGGAAGGTCTGTCTTTAATACAGACTAGGTAGTTTCTGTAGCAGGGAAGGGGCAAAAACTATCAAAAGGGGGAAGGAAATGATGAAGAAAAGTGGCTTGATTAATTTTCAGTTGTGAATCAATATAGCTTGCTTTCCCTTCTCTATTGCTGAAAATGCTGAGAACCAAGCACTAAATCAGTAGGTTCCATTTTTTAAAGTCTTAGGCATGACCTAGCCAGGAGTTGAAATCTAGACGCCCACAGCTTGCAATGGATTCTGTTATACAGTATGTATGGAGAATGTCCTCTACTTCAGATCTTTTAATTTGACTAATTGGAGTAATAAGTGTAAATGACTGCCTCAAACAACCTGACATATTCTGTTAAACATTTTTTAACATAAATCAGAACTTTGGAAAATTTTCTTTAGAAAATCTCATGAATGCAGGTATTCAGTGTTAAAAACATTGATTTTATGATGTAAGAGTCATCAATTAATTTTTGCATAATTTATTTTCAAACAATGTTGAAGTGTTTAAAGTGAGCAGATGTTGGCTTCTGCCTGTCCCATAGAACAAATTTTAAAATATTTTTCCTAATACGGTTCCTGTAGATACCTTAGATTAAAATTTCAAATGTCTTGTACATATTACTCATTAATTATCCTAATTAACAAGCTGCTCATTCATTACCTGTACAGTACATGATTTCTTTACAGTTTGATAAATTTAGTTTTTTACTTCTAAAACAATACCTTGCATTATATTCCAATAAGTCTGAATTTTGGATAAGTTGGGATAGAGTAGAATAGCTTGGACCTGCCCAGCCTGAAATGTTTATTCATTTTCCATGTTCAATTCTTGATATGTTATCAATAAGCCAGTTCTGTAATTTGTTTTGGTGTCTATGAACATGTGCACATCCTCCAAATCATTGAATAAACAAACCAACCCAGCACCTACAACATGTATTCCAAAATTTGAGTTTACATGAAAACTTGGTAAAACCATTCTTTCTTAATCCATTAAATAAGAAGGGATCTCAAGTGTGGTTTAGGGCAGTGGATTGATTCTAAATTGTCTTTTGGGTGCAAAAATAGCATGGTATTCAGCCCTAAAGTAGGAGCGAAACCCCTATTTTCGTTCGACTTGGCAAGACCCTTGAAAGTGTTGTATGCACATACCTGTACTGGCAAAAACAATGGCACGATGTACGGTGTGTGCTGAACTTGGTTTGCATATCCCACGCTGTGTCCCCAATTCCATGTGCCAATGAATTATCGAACTTGCTTATTGAGGTTTGCACATTTTCTACAAATAGTGAACTTGAAGCAAGCAGATGTAACAGGATGTAATGTTATATTGATTCATATTTTGTTTTTCCTTAAAATTTACCACAAATTTTATGCAGTTTACTCGCATATTGATACCTTACATCTTGACCAACGGAATTCTAAAAGTTCATGCCTTTGTGTCAAGATACCCTTCCAAATCAATCCAAGGTCAAAACAGTAGGATGAAAAACACAGAAAAACAAAACATTGGCCATCAGGGTAAATTCATGAAATAGAACCTGCTTGCTTTGTTCACTTTTCAGAAACTGTCAACTATAATTGCTAATGCCTGTTCAGTATCTTGAGAACCAAATATGGGACATGAATAAAAATTTCAATCACCATGATCAGAAAATTTAAACCACAAAGAATTTGTCCTGGAAAGATTTTGGACTATCCCTATTATTCTGTATAATTGTATGTACATATTTCTTGTACCCTTATCTCTCAGTTGCATATGGCTACAAAAGTGACCTATGCATTATCATAGTATTTATGTCTATAGTTTATTGGTCAAGCATGTCCATACCTGGAGTGATTGATCTTTATATCTGTGCTGAATGGATACAAATGGCAACTCATGCATGTATTGTACAGTACAGTGTATACTATAGCTTCTGTTGAATGCAAGCTGTCTTAGATCCATCATTCTGATATTGATGTGCAATGTTGTGCTACAGTAGATGTGCACTCCATGAACTTGCATGTACAGTTGGTGGACACCTCATCTTACTGTAGACTGTCAACCTGTATGCTACCACAGACAGGACAATGTAATCAAAATGGGTGTTTTGACATTCTAATAAGATGAAACAGATAATTATGATCTGTCACTGGTCAGTTTCTGATAGAAAAGTGTAATGTCTGTTAAAAAAACAATTAAATTTTACAAAAGAGGTGGGATGAACTATAACTCATTTTGTGCTCTTTGTTGCTTATTTATGGAGTTACAGTATGATGGCTGGAAGTAAAAATGTAGGAAGTTAACTCTCACCTAAACTGCAACATATAACAGTTTTGTGAGGTACTAAAGTAAGAAGGTTAGGAGAAGTGGAACTATTTGAGGTCAGAGGTTTAGGCCTTCAATATTAATAAAAAAGGAAAGTTTTAATTAAGAGTCAATTTCATATTATGGTTTACTGTGCAATTTATAATTAGTGTATGATTGTAAGATTCATTTTTTTCACTTTCTTTAAGTGTGCGCTAGTGTTGTCTTTTGCTAAATAAATTGTCGAAACTCATGGATTCGACGAGCTAGAATATTGGGCTCTGAAGATGTGCATCAATCATGGGGGATGGGGACACATTTCCCGCACGTCTAAATTCTACCTTGAGGCTAAGTTACTTTGAGTAAAATTCAACATGTCCATTTTTTTGTGCATGATTGTAAGGAGCGTTTACACTAGATCCACTTCTGACCATGTCTTAACAACATGATGTATGGTGAAACTCTCATGGACTCAATGAGCTAGAATATTTGGCTCTGAACATGGGGTGTCAATCATGGTGCATGGAGGAGGGGAACGAGACAATAAACAGTAAGTTACTTTGATTGGAATTCAAATTTTGGTGATCACAGGGTGTCTTCACTTTACATCCAGATCTGATCACTGCAAGAGTCCAAGAGATCACATTGTTAGTGGAAAGGCTCTGGCATCAAAGGTCACCTTGATGGATGTTGTAATTCGAGGTAATTTGTTTGGAGCTAGGTCACTTCCACTGAAGCACCCTGCATTCTTGCTCGGAGGATGATCACAATATGACAAGATGAAGCTACACATTTATCTCTCTGCTGATAAGACCAGGTGATCAAATCTGGATCTTCAGCAAGCACCCTTAAAATTTATTGGTTCTTTTGTATTCTGTGAATCATGTTTTTAGTTTTTACTTCTTGTTCAGACTAAATTCCAACTTGCACCTATTTCAAAAATTATCTTTTCTTTTTTGCCTTTGTATCCTAGAACTGAGGAGACTAAGTAAACATTTGCTAAAATGACCTCTACTACTGCAGATGAACAGATCACTCCTGCTGATTCCAAGATTAAGTATGGGCCTCCTCTGGATTACTCCTTCAAGTGCTTGACATCTTTCACAGGTTTGTGTTCCACATAGAGGTACCTTTCATTTACCACTGGCGCTCATTGATTGCTTTGTACATATGCTTTACTACACTACAGCAGCAAAGCCAAGGCTCTATTTGATGTCCATCAACTGGCAGAAATGCGTCAAAATGCTTTTAAGAAACCACTTACCAAATTCTATCGTGTTAAAACTGCAAATTATTTTAAAGTAAAACTGCAGATGTTCCCCTTGACATTTTTCAGATCGCTACAACTTTGGCATGGAGTATAAATCACATACAAAATGGAAATAAACATTTGCTGCTGTTTTCCTTCAAACGTGTGGAGACATTCAGAGCTGTAAAAGAAAAACTTTATTTTGGCAGTTATGTTGATGTACACTGAGGACTCTTGGGAAAAGATCAATTAAGTGCTTTGTGTTATAAAGTTTTGCAATGTACTTGCAAGCTTGGTTTAGGTTTAGAGGATGTTTTTAAGACTCAGTTTCTAACCAATTGGTATTAAGTCAGGAGTGCCACAACCTTTTTCCAGTTGGAGTTTTAATATTGGCTTGTTTTCCCTAATCTATTGTTTGTGCTGAGTACCAAGAACAATGACAGCAGGTTCCATTTTGATTAGTCTTCGGGATGACCCTGCCAGGGGTTGAACCCCAGACCTTCTGGCTGCAAGTTGGATGCTCTAACCACTTCAGCATGCAGATGAGTGTACTTGTAAGAGAAAGTTGCCATTTTACACTTTTCCAGCCACTCAAATGTTTGCAACATTGCTTACAAATTTAACCATAAATGTCCATTATTTTTGATGAAAACTGTCAAAAAGTTCAGCGAAAAAAAATAACTACTGTACAAGAAACTTTTCATAAGCAGGAATGAATAGAAAAGGTGTAATGAAGTTATTACATAAGGTTGAAGTCAAAGTACCCTTCCAGTATTGCACATTCTTTTTTCTGGAAGATATCACCATGATGTCAGATTTCTATTATCTTTTGGACACATATAGCTGCACATCTACAGTAATGTAATTTCAAAAGTGACAGCGTTTCAATGGAACTTTTTTTAACTTTAGTTGATAACATCCAGCAAGCTCTACTCCAACTGAAGTAAAAGCACAATTTTTACTTTCATATTGTAAAGCTGAATCTGAACATGTAAGTCTTGGTCTAATTTAGTCATCCATATCTAGGGTCCATCACCTAAGCTGAAAATGTGACTCGAGTCGTTAGAGTTAATCTTTCAAGTTCTCTCCTCACCTTTTATCATGAGTGGTTGCATGTAGTAAAATACCTCCTGGTTCCCTCAGTTTCACCAAATATGAGGATTTAGAATTGAATGTAGGGAATAAAAGTTGCGACTATTTAAATCTGATGAACTGCTCTAATGGCCAACTTCATCAGCTGCCCGGATTGGTCTGTACAGTGGGACAACAGTTTGGGTACTGCATATTTAGTCATAACCATGGTCACTTGCAAATTGTAAAATGAAGACAAAAGTATTTTATACATTTCGCACATTGTACTGTACAATGTAGTCCCAATTTTTCCTGAGAACACCCTAAAGAACATTGTTCTTTCAGCTACAGTTTACTGGATACTTTTTGTTATACAAGTAAAGTTATGACAGCAATTCTTCAGTTACAAACTTGAAAAGACGATTCCTTTTGAGACTTATAAGCAAACTGGCACATGCTCTGAATGTAAAGATATTTTATTTCCCTTTGAACCCAAAAGGTTAAGGTTTCAGATGGTACCCATTAGAAAAACTGATTGCATTCAAAGTATTTTACTGTTGGTTGTTGATGGAAATTGTACATATTGCAAAAGGAATTGAATTCAGTTTGCATTTAAACCAAACCCTTTTGAAAATGATTTAGAACCCTTAGATACCCTTCGGTTAATGGGAGTTGGACAAAGGGTAAGGGAATCTTCCGTCACAATGGGTATTATTAATTACAGTAGCTTCGAAATACATAGTACTCCAACCTGCTCATCTACTCCTTTGCATCAAAACTCAGAAAATCTAAAGCAGGCTTCCTCAAATAGCAGCGTGTGCACCACTTGTGGCATGCAATGTGGCTTGGAGTGGCGCAAATAATTACTGGGAGGATATTGAAAAATTTAATTTTTCATAAACTTTTCTGACAAGAATTGTTCTGGCTCAAAAATATGTACGGTAAATAAATCTAGTACTTTGCACAGACTGACTTCACATACAGAAGGGGAATAATGTCTTATTTTTCTCACAAGAAAGTAAAATTGAATCGTCCATTGAACATAGACCAGCGACCATTTTGCTCATTTGTATGTGCTCTTTTTCAAGCTTATTTTGAGCCCTGTGAGCCCATGCATATCCAGGACAAGATACAGTACTGTACCTGGATGTGATGAAGCTATTTGGGAAAGATAACTATCAGAGAGTTGTTACTCTTAGCAATTTCAGAGTATTGTACTCCCTTTTTATTCTGTATACTGTACATCATGGCCATTTTGGTGGAATTCGAATTTGCTGTAAAAGTTATTTTGTTTCAAAAATCAAAATGTTGCAATAAGTTTTGGGTGATGCAAATCAAAATAAATTAAAAAAATTAGAAAAAAAAATTAAATTATTAGTATTGCGATAACTTTTGCTGGAAACGATACAATATGAAGAATTGAAACAGGATGGCATTTTCTTGTGAAAAAAATGAAAATGCTGTATGATTTTTTTTTTGTGTGTGTGTGGACTTCTTTTTACTTTCTCATTTGCAAATTTCTTCCTTTACCTAGTTTGCACAGATCTCAAAATAGTGTCAGCAACTGCATTCTGTCACAATGATCCTTTTTATTTATCTCTCAAAGTAAAAAAAAATGTAGTCCATGAATAGACAAACGAGACAAACAAAAGACTCATTGATTATCCTGGACGTAGTCCACTCAAAATAGAAGAAACATGAAACTTTTTTCAGGAAAATTATCATCATTATCAAATTATTGGGATATTTTTATATTACTATCTTGAGGGTAAAAAGGGTATATTGCCCAACACTTGCTACAATGCAATTTACAATCTGCTTGAGGAATGTCAAGCCCAAGACCTACAAAGGCATAGTGCATTGCATTTTTACCGTACAGTAAAGTAAGGCTGCATGCATAACTTTTTGCAGGAAATGCTCTAAAAGCTATAATTTGTAATTCATACAGTAGGGACAGATTTTTCTAAAAATCTTGCATCTTTCTACTGTTATCACACTGTTTCCTCATACAGTATTTAATCATTCTCATGCTTTCATTTCAGTCACCATCTAAAACGCTTAATCCAGAAAAAACTTTTATTTTTATTCACAAAATCACTTTCAAATTTCAAAATGATTTTTAACATCCTCTGTGAAACTCAACTACTAAAATAATAATAATACTATAACTGCAACCCCCTGCAGCTGTAAAATCACATTCCATTACCCCCATTACTGGACATCTTACAGAAGAACAAAAAAAAAGTTACATTTTTGCCTACATAGCAGAATGTAGGTCACAACTGAGAAAGAGATCAGTACACTTGGGCTTTAGCAATTGAAGTAAAATACTGTTTCCAATCAATCTGGACTCCAAGGTTTCCATAGATCAGTATTTCCTGTTTTCTTAAGTAGTAAAGTAGAACCGTAATTCGGATTTAATTGCACATGAGTAGGTCACAATTCATTCTTGTAATAGTGAAACCTTTCAATTGTGTGCACTGATAATGTCTTCAAGAGCTCTCCACAACTCTACAGGAACTAATTAACATTCTCAATAGCAATTAGCTTGGAAAAATGGGCACATAAAAAAACAAGATGGTGTTTGCAAGTTGTACATTGCTTAAGAGTTTACAAACTATTTCCTAGAACACTAGAGATTTTGTGACATCTATTCATTCCACAAACAGTGCTAGAGGTTGAGCTAAATTTTTAAAGTTGGTCCTGAAGGCTCAAAAAGGATTACAGATGAAAGAAATTTACATGACAGAAATCAAGAAAGGTTTACATGTGACACGCCAGAACCAAAGAGGTGGGACAGCACGTAGTATGAAGGACCATTTCACTATTTTTGGCAAGCAATTATTCTTGCAATCGAAACTTAACATCAAGCAGAACACCTCTTTCCCCTTTACTGGGCCATGCCTTTTTTTTGCAGATTCCCCCTCTCCCACACACACTCATAAGCCCAGATTTGCTGCAAATTTCCAAAGTTTGATTTAAAACCCAGAAGTACAATTAAGTTTCTTTGGCAAGTGTACTATGACATTTGACCTCATTAGCATGACAAGTGTTTGCCTGCAAATGGTCATTGGGCCAACCAGATAAGAAAAAAAGAAAACATTCAAAAAGCATTTCTACAGCCCCCTTGCCCCCCCCCCCCCCCCCAAAAAAAAAAAAAAAAAAAAATTGTCCAATGCATTTCCAGATATAATATGTGAACTTGAAAATGTCAGTTCTGAATTCAGTTAGTAAAGTGATGTTTTGCAATGGAAACAAGATGTGATTACAAATGAGGTCATGTGTCATCAAAGTAGTATGTTTGAAGTCACTGCTTAAAGATCTAAATCTCACCCCAAACAGTCACCACTCTCCTGAACTACTAAAGGGCAGGAGCAGTCATCCCAAATTGAAGTAGTGTAGTAGACTGTCCAGTTTCATGATTGGCTGTTGGGAGTCACATGACAATGTTTTTTCTCTTTAAATGTGAAATTTACTAGAAATAACTGCTTGGTTTACCTTGAATATGCAATAGTTAAATCATGAAATGTAATCAAAGATACTTTGAAGAGAAATAAGATGAAAATTGTGCTATTTAGCTGTTTCTTCAAAATAAGTTTGGGGGGACTGCTCTTTACCTTTAAGCCCTCCCCCTACTTTCTAAACATCTCAGTTCATTGCTTCCAGATAAGTATACAAGACTCCAATAATGTGTGATCCAAACATTCTCAGTACAGTATATGCTTTGTACTACTCTATGAGCTAAAATACTCTGAATTTTTTGACTAGCTGCCAATCAAAGAGTTGTGGCAATGAAAGATTTCTGTGGACTAGTGATACATATTTGATTTGATTTTTTTTTCGTCCAAAGAACAAAGGATATTGTTTTTCTGCAAATACTACCACCACCAGACTCAGTACATGAAACTCTGCGAAGGCACATAAAACTTACAGTATATATTGATAAGGCTGTGGGGGGGGGGGGGGGGAAGGTACTACAAAAATTGTGGTTTGGGTTGAGAGGATTAGACAATGTATACTCCAAATAGACCTTTTCAATGTTCTTTAATATAAATGTGTGCTCTCATTGGGGCACAAGTATTTGTCAGAATAAATTTTTAAGGTCAGACTTGCACAGTGTACAGAAGTTAGATGTCAATGTGCTTCTGATGAATTTTTTTTTCTCAAAAGTGATCAATAAATTGCATTCAAAATGCACCAACATGATAAACATTGAATAGGACTGTATTTTTGATTCTAAACCATGATAAAACTTTTCACCAATAAACAGAGTACCCGCATTCTCTCGGATACCAGTTGTCATGGCTTTTCCAGGAGCAAATTTTCATGACTTTCTCTTGGCATTTTAAAATTTGAACTGAAGACATATTGTAAATTTTTGACATAATAAGTGAGGACACTTTTTGATATTACAAGTAGGAATGGAAAAAGGACACTTAACCTAACTCAAATTTCCCTAACCTTTTCCAGGACATCGCACAATTTCCTTGAATTTCAGGCCTTGAAATTTCAACTTTCATGTCTTTTCCAGGTTATGTACAGTATGACTGTGGGATCGCTGAATAAATTCCAGTCACATCTCATGGTAGTCTAATTATCATTCATGCACAAGAATTACAAATATTCCATCTTTTGAAAGGAACACTTTTTTCTTTCACTTGAAAAACTGTACAGGTACAGTAATGATATTAACATAGTTTTATTCTGTGGATTAATCCTTAATTAAAGGTAAAGAGCAGTCCCCCCAAACTTGTTTTGAAAAAAAATCTAAACACACAATTTTCATCTTATTTCTCTTCAAAGTATCTTTCATTACATTTTATGACTTTACTATTGCATATTCAAAGTAAACCAAGCAGTTATTTCTGGTAAATTTCACATTTGAAGAAAAAAAAATTGTCACATGACTCCCAACAGCCAATCATGAAACTGGACAGTCTGCTACACTTCTTCAATTTGGGATGACTGCTCCTGCCCTTTAAAGATGCAGTCAGACTTTGGCAGAGGCTATTAACCTTTTGTTCTAGCACCTTGTATTCCCTTCTGAACTGATTGTTTTATACAAGAATACAGAAATATCGAAGAGGTCTTTCAGGCTGAAGAATTGTTCATTTTGTGTTTAACTTCCTGTTGTATAAAACTTTCAGAATATTTGAAGGGTAAGATAATTCCACACAGATGCAAGAGTAGACAGCCTCCATTGCACTGTAAACCAAGCACAATATTAGACTCTGATTGTGGATTTTTCTTTATCAGTTTTAAGTCAATATATTTTTCTCACGAAGTAACGGCAAGTTGTTTCTGTCAATGACATTTAAAATTCTATCAAGCATAGCTCAGCAGAGATGTACCATAACAGAGATTTACTGTACTCAGCTTTATGCAAATTAAAACAAAAGCAAAACCTTACAGTAATGACAAGTAATGGAATTTGATCCATGTAGCTTTACATGTATCAGGACAGATTTGAGGTCTATTTATTTTCTTGTCTTAAATAATTCCCTTAAGCATGTGGTATTATTTCTGTGTGTTCTAGAAACTGTGTTTTGTGGTGAAATGTCAGTATGCAACTTGAACAGCTGAATAGAGGCTAGTTCATGCTCTGAAACTTTAAAAGTTCATAGAGAATGAGAATATATATTTCAGTTATCCCCCCCAAAAATGCTCTCAAACTGTAAATGTTCATATACAGAATAAGAATATACTTCAGAATCCAAAAAAATCTGTGCTTGCATTACACTGAACAGTACCCTACAGTACATTCAAGTTTGAAAAGAAAAATTTCAAGCCAAACATATGTTGGGTTACCATCTGTCCTGATTAATTGCAATCATTCCATTCTATAGGAATTAAGTGAGTGTCCGGCTGTTGAGGCAAATCGTCTCAATTTTCTTAAAAATGTAGATAGGCTGGGCAAGCAGCAGGATGATGTATTTTTATTTACTATGCAGACTGAATGAACTCACATAATTACTGTGTATGTTGTGGTATGCATAAAAACAGTATGTTATCAATTACAATAACTCAGTACTGTATTACTAACCTGAATGAGATAGTTGCAAAGCTTAAACTGGCTATGAGGGTCGTTGTTGTAAACTTTGAGTATTTTTACTGTTGTGTCACATTTTGATGTTTCTCTATCAATCACTGTGGAGGACTATCGGATGGAGTGTGCATAACCCACTTATGCCTGACATGATCAATGGCTTAGTTAGATGGAGTTTTATGGCCCAGTTTCCAACCCATTGGTTCAAGTTGAGCCAGCCACAGCTTTATTCTAGTTGTGGCTCACTGGCTTATTTTCCCTTCTCCGTTGCTTATGAGGAGCAACACACACAATGGCAGTAGCTTCTATTTTTAGAGTCTACTCTTTGGTTTGACTCCACCTGGGAAAAGAACCCAGGCTTTCCCAGTGAGAGGCAGATGCTCTTACCATTAAACCAAACATGCAGTTAGGATCAGTGGGGTACAGTATTAATTTTGTGGGTTTTGGTCTGTGCAAAGAATGTAATGCATCATACCATCCCTGAAACTGTCCCCAAAGACCTATTACCATAGGAAAACAACTTGGAACAAGTGAAATCTACTTCATGTGTTGCACCATTTGGTTATAAAGCATGTACCAAAATTCAAATTTTCAGCAAAGGGTAAGGGTCCCTTTCCTAAGACCCCTCCCCCTGATATTCTTCTTCATGCAATTTGGAAATTCAAAATGCAAAATAATGTCAATTTCAAGAAAGGTTTAGTTCAATGTCAACTATACAATGACATGTACTTCTCTTTGTGTAAATGACTTAAAACATGTGCAAGCTAGATGCTTGCTTTTTACCTCTAAGTACTTATTCTTAGCTTGTAGACAGACTACATGATGCAGTGGACTTGAAGTCAGGAGGTCTGGAGTTCAAGTAGTGGCATGCATGGTTACACTGAAGTTTTAAAAGAGGGAAACCTACACTACCATTGTGCTAATAGTGCTCAGCAGAAGCAATGGAGTAGGGAAACAAGCCAGTGAGCCACAACTTGAAAAAAAGTTGGGGCCGGCACAGTTTGAGCCGATTGGTTGGAAACTGGGTTGTAAAACTCCATCTAACCTAACCATTGCAAGCTTGTATACAGTACATACCCACTCAGTTGGAATGGTGACAAAAGTCCATGTCCTGTAGATCAAGCATAGAAGTACTGTACACATTCACATTGCAATTCCCAGCGCTCCATTCTGTGCCGCACATCGATTGCTCCGAAATGGCTGCAGAGAATGTCCTATCCTTTACCGTGAAAGCCATTTTTCTCTCCGTTGCTCTCAGCTGTTTTAACACCATCAGTCAGTTTCCTTCCCTCACCTACTTTACAAAATACACTTTTCTTCCTTTGGATTGTGTTTGTTTGAACTGAAAATTTTGATAGTCCTGACCATCATTTTCCCTTAAAAGAAGTAAAGTGAGAACAATTCTTGGCTGAAATTAACCAATTACAATTGCACAATAAACCATCATTGACAGAAGGCTTACAGCAACTGTTCACTTTTATGGAGGCCTTTCCCCCTTTCCAATAGCATAGCCAGGATTGTGTTATGGGGTGGGGATTTGGAGCAGAACATGAGGGAAAAGTCTAAGGGCAAGCAGAAAAAACCATGATGGGGTTTGGGTTTGGGTCATGGGGAGTGTAACCCCCAAAACCACCTCTGATTTAGATTTAGGAAGAATACAGAGTCTTCTCTACTATAGTATAAAATTCTTTGGGATTGGGTAAGGTTTACGATATATTTTACTCCCAACCAAATCTAGCTGGCCATTGCGTAATAGTTTATTTAAAGGCCTACATCATGTTCTACTCAGGCTTAAGACTCCTGAGACAAAACTTTTTTTTAGGCTGGAAGTTTTTGTATTCTGGCCAAAAATTTCATTTCATATTTGTGTATTTTTGAAAAACAGTGAAGGAATCATGGAAAAACATTTCTGAGGACAAGCAGTAAGCGGAAGGGGTATTAAATTGCATCAAATGTTTATTAATGACCCTTGCACAAACTTATTAACTGGTCATTATCATCAACATACTTAATAATACTAAAAATGAAAAAGTATACAAAATATCCTACAGTACATAAATTGTGTCAATTATCAAAAAACGTTTTTACCTACTCCTAAATGAATGGAACAGCCCGTGCAAAGGTTTTCAAGTCAGACTCTCACAATAGGAAGTTTGCGCATTACACAGGGCTAATAATCTCTGATATAAAGGTGTTTAAGATTTATTTTATTTTTGGCTTTTGCCAGAAAGGATCTGACACTAAATGAATTTTAATGTGAAGGAGGGGATGTGGGCACACGGGGGCAACTGCCACTTTGAGATCCTTTCATTTTAAATACACGATGTGCTACTGTAAGTGACAGTGGTGCTCTACATGTATATTGAAAGTGTTTGAACAAGGGATTTTACTCTGGCTATAGCCCTAATACCTCAGATAAATGTACCATGATGATACAGTATCATGCATGCACTGATTTCCAACAATGCCTTGTACATTATATCAAGAAAAAATGCATTTCTTTGTAAATCAGTATTTTCCAAAAAATAAATGCTGTTGAGATGCAGTGGGTTTAATTTTTACCCCCTCCAACTGATACATTTTCTGCACAAATTTCCTGAGGTCTGCAAATTAAGTCTCTGGCAAATCCTTTTTAAAAACATGGTCCCATGGTATCACTTTAACAGTATCAATTTCATGAATGTTCTGAGCTTCTTTCAAATCTTTATTAATGATGACACACCCGGACATTTATGTATAAAGGGAAACATATACAGTAGTAGCTAGTAGCTCAGTGCAGTGTCTGCCGGAGGCATATTAACTTTAACTTGCTTGAACTACAATGAATATTTGGTCTTTGTTCATTGCTATTTGCAGTCTCTATAAGTGTCAGTTTCCATCCTTCATGAATTCTTCCAATAGTTTAGGTACAGAATAGCCTAGTACAGGATCTTATGTTTGATGCAACTTAACCTGAGAATTGGCCTGGAAAGAGAACTTTTTAAAGAGAGAATTTCTATCATCCTTACAGTATATAATTAGGATTACTGTGTCGCCAGCAATTAGGAACGTTTAATGTTGGGAATGTAGCAAATGTTACAGTATAAGATATAACATTAGTCTTTTTAAGTCTGCTGTAGGTATTCCTCACTTGTGTGCGATGCTAGGAAACATGATAGCACATTTGTTGGAAGTCAGCAATATAAAAGTACCAGCATATCCATTGGACTTGGTCTTGAATGTTACACAGAAAAGAGGCCTAGCTGTTATAGGTATTATTAGTTGATGAAACAGTGACAAAGAACTGTCAGGGTGCTTGTTCCTGTACTAAAGTGATTTGGTTCCAGTTTAAAGGTAGCATTCAGAAATCAGTAACGTTTTCTTAGTCTGTGCTCCTGTAACGTGCACAATATTTCAGGATGTGACCGTTGTAGATCTTCTGTTGTTAAATCAAGAAGTTATCCCTGCCAAATTAAAATTTAATTAAAAAAGAATTTTTAGTAGCCTGTGCTGTGGTCAAGAACTGTACTTGGATGAAGATGATTGTATTCAAAGTAATACAGCTAAATAGAAGCCTAGAAGTTTAGACTCAATTACCTGTGGGATCAAAGTTAGATGTTTTTTTTTTCTTCCAAATAGGATCTGACAGTTTTCCAATCTGAACATAAAGATTTGATCAAAATTGTGGAGTTGGCAATTTAGCCACCCTACTTGAAGTTGTAACTCATACGCCATGTAACATTTTCCCCACTTTCATGGTGGCCAAAGTAATATAAAACAACTGACCTTCAAAACCCGAATTGTGCGGAATAACATAAAGGGAAATGCAGCTTTTTTTTAAAAAAATTCAGTTTTCAAATCAATATCTTTGGATAGAGAATGATAGATAATTCAGAATAAAGTACAGGTAACTTTTCTGGAAGAAAAAAAAATCTAAAATAGAAGTTCAGTTGTTTGTTACATAGGAACAATTTTTTTACCCAAACTTTCAAAATTCCGATGATGCAACCTCCATTTCTCTTCCAATATCTATCTATTGCTGGTGTTTATTGGTGAGACTTAATAGTTAAATGATGATTTCATCTGTTATATCTGTATGACTTTTTAAAGAGATACTGCACGGTATGGTCACATGATTAAAAGTGCCATATACTATGCTTGCAGTACCAAAGTAGGGTGTACTAGTAAGCATGGAATTCAACTTGGGGCAAGTACATATGCCCTTTAACCAATAAAATTTTTGTTTTGTTTAATGAACATCCGTTTCACCAACTTTAGATGTCCAAGATGAAGACCCCAGGAAAGAGCCTCACAAAGTACAGAGGACAGATGAAGGCAAGGTGGTAACAATGGCCATCAAATTTAATAACAATACCCTGACGGACATGGCAGGAATATCTGAAGTCATATCCAATATTTTGTTTAACCCTAGTGTTCTGTCTTCAGTGGATCTTTCGTTCAACGATATAACAAAAATAAGCCAGGTACGTGAAATTCATCTGTTATGTATGTCAAATATTTCTGCAACTATATGGATCATTAGTAGTTTCTCTGCCAAGTTTCCAATGTTTCTTAATTGCAGTCAGACCAAGGAGTTGATAGAGAAGGAGACACAATGAACAAACTTTTTCAGACTATGTCTCTGACTCAGACTCATGCCCATTATGCCTTCTGGCATGTAGGGTGGCGATGAACGATCTCCACTCTAGCTGCCTGTTCTGGGCTAACTGCTGTATCATACTGTACCCATGCGTGGTCCAGAACAAACAAACAAACAAACAAACAAACTTTTTCAAACAATATGTACTTGAAACAAATTATATCTTTTAAAGTGCCACTGTTTTATTGACAGGTCTCTTCTTTTCTGTTGTTAAATCCCTTATCTTCCATTCTTTTCCAAGTAATCCCCAAACAGAGGGGCATTGCCTGTGTATATGGTTTGACTTGGAGTTTGGTTTCCACCAATGTCAAAGCTTATAATAAGAATATTTATAGAAAGACTGGAAACAAACATTTAAACTTAATGTTTCAATTGCTTCCCATTCTTCATTGGTTGGAAGCATTGTTCAAGTCTATACATCCTTCAGGTTTGAAAAATGTTATCTTAGTTAAGTAAATTATTTGTAGAAAAATTGTTGCTGTCTTCAAATGAAATGATACTTTGTGTCTTGGATAGCATCAAATGACATAAATTTCATCATTTTGCATGATGGCTGGCAACAAAGAGCTAATAAGTGGGGTGTATGCTTTTCTTCATTGGAATTTCAGTAATACGTCATTAAACCTTGCTGATGGAAGCATTGAGATAAGAACTTGCAGGATAAAAGCAAGATTAATGTCAGAAATTAACATTGTTACAAAGAGAAGTTGTTTCTCCTTCCTTAGCATTAACTCCCTGGTCAGACTTAACTGGAGTCATTGATTAGCTACATTATGGGAGAAATGCAAATTTTCTCTTTAAAAATGAGCGGGAAATGTTTAACCTACAGCCCTCTACAACAACCACACGAGACAATACTGTATGATATATGTCTTGTAAAATGGAAATTATATATACCGCCATATAAACACGCTTATAATGGATATCTGGTAATGTTTCAAGCAAATGTTAGTATACCCAAAGCATCATTAAATTTCATTAAGTGGTGCAGAACATTTCCCTCACCATAAATTCTGAGTAGCTAATATGGCAAACAGAATATAAGTAAAACCCTTAAGGAGTATTTAGCTGTTTTGCTCTGTCTAGACTGTAGCAGCTGATCCATCACCAAAATGAATATTTTTTTTCCTAGGAGAACGTGAACATACTTATCAGGAGAGAGGAAACTCCAGACATGATTTGATTTATAATTTTACCTGAAATGTTTTGTAAACCGAGTCATCAGTTGTAACTGCTGCCATGTCTCATCAAAGATTAAATTATTTTCTAAATTGTTCATATTTCTTCCATACAATTGTGGAATATGGAATTTTATGGTTGCTTGGTTATTATGAACTGATAAGGATACAATGTTATTTTGTGACATTGAGACATGTCTAGATGACAAGGATGCATGGAATATGTTAATACCACGTTTCTTTCAGCCAAGTAATCAGGTTGTGCTGTGAAGAGGACCTTGAGGAGTGTAATATGAGACTACATTTTTTTCATGACATTTTTGTCATGGCAGTATATGTTGCATGCATGTGTCATATGTTCCTCTACTTATGAGTAAGTATTAGGTTTTCAAAAGGGTGTAAAAGTTTTCTCTTCTAGCCAGAAGTGGCACCAGGGTATTTTGATAGAGGGGGCCAAGGCATTTCTCATTTTCTTGCAAATATAGGAGGGCAGTCACCCCCTCCCCTGATGCCTCCCTGTCTTTCTCAACAATGAATTCAAGCAATCAAGTACTGAGAATAATTTCCCCATGTCCCATTCCATTCGACTACACAAATGGACAAATTGCTCTACAAATGTAAGATTGTGTAGCAGAGTGTGTACATAAAATACATAGGTTTTGAATGATTTTGTGATAAAGAGCCCAGAAACTGCAAATTTGCTATCTAAATTTTGAACACTAACATATTCCCCGAAGTGATGGCCAAATTAGGTCAGTCATAATTGGGGGCAATCTGATTGGTATAGCCAGGATTTCTCTTGGTAGGGGGGAGGGGACATGCAGTATGTTGTGTGGTGGGCAACCTGGGCAATGATTTACCATGTCCCCTCCCATCTGCAATGTTTTTAACAAAGAACTGATCTTACAAATTAAGTCATTTATTCTTCTACTGTGCATTATAAATGGCACTTTGCCGTGGAATGTTCAAAAATGCATTTCCTAAATTCCAATATTTTTTGTTTATTTTTCAGGAAATCTGTAAGTTTCCCAGCATTAAGTTCCTTTATTTGCATGGCAATAGCATATTTCAGGTCCAAGAGGTTGACAAACTCGCCACTATGCCCAACTTGCAAGATTTGACTGTCCATGGAAATCCCATTGAGGAGGAGAAAGGATACAGGCAGTATGTTTTATCAAAACTACCGGGCTTGAAAAATCTGGACTTCAGCGTTGTCACAAAAGCAGACCGAAAAGATGCTGCCACCTGGGAGAAAATGTACGGCAAAAGAAGGCGTGGCAAAAAGAAAAAGGATCAAGATTAGATTTAATGCTAGAAATTGAAACTTTTATTGGTGTTAAAACAAAAATAAGACCTGGTCACGTTGAAGTCAAATCATTTTGAACATTACTGAAGCAATAAATCTTTATTCCGTCCATGGGAAAGTGACCTCACCTTGTGGAAATAAATCTGTACCGTAATTGACATTTGTCAAGTTCAAATATTTTTCTACTCCTTATTATAAAATGGAAAGTATTTTCATGAATTCAAGCCATTTGCTATCTGAGCATACCAGTGCTTTGCTGTAATTTATTTGTGGTAATTTATTTGTGAACTTTCTTAAAAACAGGTGCTTCAAATATTTTCTCAAGTAAGGGTGTTTGCATGTTTGAATATAAATGCCCTATTTTGCATGTTCTTCCTTTCTTTTAATGTGTAGTTAGATTAGATGGAGTTTTATGGCCCAGTCTCCAATCTATTGCCTCAAGTCGAGCTGGCCACGACCATTTTTTCAGATGTGTGGCACACTACTTTCAGCCACATAGAATGACATAATTTGGGAAAGGATTCAGTTGTGGACAGCATTAGCAAGTATTGCAAAGAAAATAGCTAGACTCTCTTAAAAGTGGTTTCTCCTTCAAAACTCCAGACTTATTAGATTATAAAAATTGGACCATGTTTTCAAGCAGGCATTTAAACATGATTTGTCCTGTTCAGAAGAAGATAACACAAGTGTCACTGGTTTTATTGGGTTGTATTTGTGTCTCAGTGGAGCCGATGCACCATCTAAAGAATAAGTGTAGTAATTTATAATTTGATTGGCTAATGGAGATGGAAATAGTGTTACACCTACACGTTTAGGTATTTTTGGCCTCTTGCAAAAGAGTAGCATTTGCCTTTGCCAATCTTGTGGGTTTTTGTTTTCTTTTTTTTCTTACTATGAAGGGTTGTGAAGTAGTAATATTTGATACAGTTGACTTCTCAGCAGTAATAAGTCACGGGTTCATTCATACCAAGTAATGTTTCACATATCTCATCAACTAAGAGTTAAACACTCCTTACTAGATACACCCATGCTCTGTACTACAGTACATTTTCCCTCATTAGACAGGGACTGTTATGGGTGCTCTCTATCAATGTACCCATCCCCATGTGGATTCATCATACCCCAGAGTTTAAAGTTCAAGAGTAATCCCACCAAACTTATTTTGAAGCAACAGCTAGATATCACAATTTTCCTCTCATTTCTCTTCTAAGTATCTTTCATCATATTTTGTAACTTCATATATTGCATATCCAATGCAAAACAAGCAGTTGTTTCTAGTAAATTACACATTTGAAGATATAAAGTCAAATGACTCTTACCAGCCAATCATGAAATGGGACAGTCTACTACTGTACACTGCTTCAAGATGGGTAACTGCTCTTGCCCTTTAAATCTCGCCCTTGTGAATGCTGTTCCTCAAGCAGCATCTGGACAGCCAAATGTTATCTGGATAAAGAAGGACCACATGTCAACAGCCCTTTGGGTCGAATCAAGATTTATTGATAGTGAAATTGTGTGAAGATACACAGGCCCATAGCCTAAGCAACATATTGAAAGGGGGTCAGAATGGACTCTGGGAGAGGGCAGAAGGATTTTTTTCAGAGAGGCAAATGTAGTTTGTAATAAGTCAATGGCAACCTGAAACATTCTTGATTAAGTGATAGATTTTTGACAAAAGAACCCATTGATCTCAAGCCTAACAGCATATTCATATTTTATAGGTTAGGTTAGGTAAGGTTAAATATGGTTTAGTTGCTTGCCTTCTAACCATCTTGTTTTTATCTGGCAGTGCCCACAGAGTTTTCCAGTTGTGAGGTACCATATTTTTTTATTCCCACTCCATTGTTTATGTGGAACATTAAACACAATGGCAGCAGTTTTCATTATGAGAACACCAGTCTTCTAGAGAGAAGATGGGATAAATTTTAAATTTGAAGAGGATGTAGTTATTTTTGTCAGATAAGAATATTTATCTAACCTAATGTTCCATTTATTCTCTTAAGTGCTGCTTTAAAGGGCAAGAGCAGTCACCCCAGACTTATTTTTGATGCAACAGCTAAATCTTATATGTTTTTAAAGTATCTTTCATAAATATTTTAGAAGGTCTTCAGCATTGCATACTCAAGATAAAACCAACCAGTTACTCCTAAATTTCACAAATTGAGGAGAGAAAACATTGTCACATGACTCTCAATAGCCAATCATGAAACAGGATAGTCTACTAACTTAAGTAAGGGTGATTGCATTTCCCCTTTAAATTTCAGTTTATCTCACTGAAAAACACTGATTCACATTTATTGTGAAAATATTTAATTTAAGCAAAGATGTGTACTATTTTGTGGAATTAAATATAGACCTATATATGTGATGACCTTGTTACTCAAGTGTGTCCTGTTTTATAATTTTACCTAATGATTAATATTTTCACATATCTATTCCATCATGGCCACCTTACAAACAGTGGACTGTATGTAGGTAAAAAATGGCGGAGATGCCACAACTTGAAAATTTTTACCCCACAAGTGTGACTTTTTATGAAGTGAAAACGAAGATGAAACAGATTAATAGAGAGACTTAAAAGAAGGGTTTAAGGTTACATTAGGATTTAGTATGTTACAGGGGTACAGTACTTATTCTAAGCATTTATGTGAAATTTGCATTGAAATTAGATGTGTGGTTATCAAGATATGTGCACATAAAGTGTTTACATTTTCAACAAAAAGTGAACTTGAAGCAAGCATATATGACATCATATCCCCACATTAGTGCACAGTCTTTTGTTTTTCTTTAAACTTAAGGGTTGATTTTCTCTTCAACAATCGCATATTATTAAAATAAGATTGCATAAGTAGCATGGGAACTTTGCAAACTTTGCATCTTTCACATGGAGGTTCTATTCCTATTAACTTCAAGGTCAATACAACAGTTTCATGAAACAAAGGGAAACAAAACATTCTTTGTCAATGTGAGGAATTGATATGCTCTACTGCCCTCAAACTCACTTTGGAACACAAATCTACTGACATCATTTACTGATATCTTCGGAAATAAATGTCTGGTTTGAATGGAATTTTTGCTTAAACTTCCCCTTTAAAAGAACCTGTGCCAGGATGATGAAGAATTTATCATTGATTTAAGGTTTCTTTTACCCATGTGTGCGCCTGTTACAGGTCATTACTTAACCTGAGTTGAATACAGAGATGATGCCAACAGAAGCAAGGTTGGAGACCATATCCCCCTTTAGGATGACCGTGCCCCCTTTGGGTAAACAGTCCAATGTTTTGGGGAAACCTTGTGGGTCAACTATTTACCTGTGATTAGGTAATGGGATAACCATTACCTGACAGCAAATAAACCTTGGAAGGTGAAATGGGTTAATCTATAGTTTGCCCCCCAAATCCTCAAAACTTCCAATTTCCCTTACATAATTCGAAAAAATTTCAAAATTTCTTCCTCTGTATAAGCTCCAAATTTTTAAATTTAAAAAGAGGAAAGTCTTTCCAATTACAATTTAAAACCTCAAGTACGATAAAAATATGTAATTCAAAAAACTTTGGGGCAAAACCCACTGTTAAACTAGATATTTCTTAACTGGCTAATGAAAGCCCTAATTCCTAAACCTAATCCCTATCCCTAACAAGAAATACAATCGATAAAATAAAATGGCTACAGCCAATCAAGAAACACCTTGTTAAACAGTGCACATTCACCCCAAACATTTGGTCGTTCCAATGATCTCATTGGTGTTGCTAATTTTAAAGGGATATTTCCTCAACAAATACGCAACATTATCAGACTTAACAGCTTAATATATTTTTTACCAAGAAACACATTTCAATAAAATTCCATTTCTTCTTTCAAAAATATTGGGAAATTTTCCAGTTTCGTCTGATAGCATAATTTCATACGATACAATGTGGAACTCAAACGACCTTGATTTAGTCACCAAAAACAAATTTATTTTGCCTTTGAAAGGCAGATTCTTTAATATTAACCCAAAGTGTTGATTCCTTAATATAAACCCAAAGTTCTGAGTTTTTAAAAGGGTGATTCCGTAAATAGGTGGATCAACCTATTGACATTTGGGTGAAATTTCCATTCCCCAAATTTTATGTTTTCATTGTGTTAGGGTATAGAAAAAGTGCAAAATCATATGAAAAATTTGAGTCTTTGCCAAAACATTTATAGGTCACAGTGTAAACGGGACACCTTACAGATTTTTTACATACTAAAATATAATTTAAAAGAAGGGTTTAAGGTCACAACAAGATTTGGTATGTTAGAAGGGTACTTATTCTGAGCATTTTGTTGAATTTGCATTGAAATCGGATGTGTGCTACTCAAGATATGAATACGTAAAGTTTTCACATTTTCAACAAAAAGTGAACTTGAAGCAAGCACACATGACATTACATCGCCATATTAATGGGCAGTCTTTTGTTTTTCTTTAAACTTTGTATTGGATTTTCTCCTCAACAATCACTTATTATTATTATGTGATTGCATAAGTAGCATGAGAATTTTACAAACTTTGCATCCCTCACAGGGAGGTCCTTCTCCTATTAACTTCAAGGTCAGCACAACAGTCTGATAAAATGAAGGGAAACAAAGCATTCCATGTCAATGTGAGGAAGTGATATAAGGTCTGCTGCCCTCAAACTAACTTTTGAACCCAAATTTACTGACTTCATTTACTGATATCTCAAGAAATACATGTCCGATTTGAATGGAACTTTCACACACTGTGTAGATTTTGTTCCTCTTTGACATGAAAATTAAAAATTTGCTTAAACCTCCTCTTTAAATCCTCTTAAAATGGGTGTGCCTCCTGACAGATGGTATTGTTTACGGTCTTCTATGGGGTGGGAATGGATAAAATGTGGCGATTGCGTTGAACTTGAGACAATCATGATGTGCTCCTCAAAAGTGCGCCACCATTGGCGTAGCCACGGGGAGGGTTTGTGGAGTTGGAACTCCCCCATGACCAAACCTCGCAATGCAAAAAACACCCCAAATCGCGGATTTTTCTCTCTAACCTTAGACTTTTGCCTCATATCGTGCCCCCGTGACACCAAAACCCTCCCCGTGACACAATCCTGGCTACTCGTCTGCACGGCACCATCCTTGTCCTGCGGTGTCCTGTTTTTAAGTATCACTTTATTCTCAAAATTTAACTATGCACAGCTGTGTGCACTGGCCCAGGAAAATTTGACTATATATAATAGTACTTGGAAATACACCAAGAAACATTTAAATATTGAAAAGGAAAATTGTAAAAAGACAAATTATGTTTGCAGTGATACATCGAAATTCCGGCACTCTGTGCACAGCAATGCTCCATTTGCTCACACAGAATTAGTCCCTCCACTTCAGTGCTCGTATGACAATGAAAATTTAAAGTTGAAGTGTATTACTATGTAAAGTCGGGCAATATATAAGGTCCTTTTTTTCAAATATCTGGCTAAAGCAAATTACAGTTGTGTAAAATTTTTCAAATTTCGTTGGAGATCACTGGTCCTTAAAGCTTAAATCTTATCTTTAGTCATTCTCACATCTCAAACTTTGCGAAGATGTTGGGGACACAGTTTCTCTAATAATCCTATTTTTTCCAAATAACCCTGGCCACAAAATATACCCAACTTTGCTTCCAGGGAATCCATAATTTTCTCCAATAAGCCCCATATTTTAAAGTAATTGTTAAAAAAGCAAATTGTGCCTCCCCGTTCTTTTGGTAACCCATAGTTGTCTTCGCGGAGTTAAAACATGTGAAAAAACAGGTGTACGATGTTCTATTATTTAGCAAATGCAATTTCAGGGGGACTCATTCCCCTTTTGAAAACAAAAAACAATTGAAGAGGGGTGAGATGCTCAATGGTGCCTCCGTCTCATGTTCACAAGCATTATAATACCTTTAAAAATAGAGGTGCAGGGTGTGATTGTATACTGCTGTGGGGAGAGGAGAAATTAGGGAAGGGGTGTCCCTGTCACAATTTTTTTTCTTTTTGAAGAGGGTTGATATGCAAAATGCTATACTTGAAGTATAGCCTCTTCTGCTCTGTCATGCTTGGCTTGACGGCTTCTGGATGGTTTCCTCACTGTTTGCTCAGAGGTAGGGGACATTGCCTCCATTGTACACTTCACTGCAATGTTTCAAGGAACATACAATGGCATATCCATGACTGTAGCCAGTCAAGTTTCACAAGGGGGGGGGGGGTGAGAATATTTCAGGAGGGGTCACGGGGCTAAAAATTTTCCCTGCTTTCCCCACTCGTTCCCCATCCCCAGTTCTAAGCCCAGGCACAACCTGACAGAACGTGTATTAATCTCTTGATGATTTATAACAAGTTAACTTTACTGGTCATGGTAGAATTTAGAGGGTAAAAGCTGTCGAAGATCATCTTTGGGATTGAGTAGGAGAATTTTTGCCTTTTTAAAAACACGTATTTGAAAATATGGACCGAATGTTGCAGAGAATTTTGGGTTTCACGTGAGAATATTTGAATAGATTCAGGATTACTGAAGAACCTGCACTTCCTATTTCTGAAGATCTTTTTTGTTAGACAATGTTATCCAATGCCTGCGGATCTAAGCTCCCTGACTACATTTAAAAAAACCAACATTTTATATTGGAGAAAATTTGAAATTTTATGAAAGAAAAATTAGTAAAGCAGCTGTCTGACTGCAGTTCCTGTGTCTTGATTATCCGGCGTCTCATACCTGCATATGGCAAGTTTCCGATTTTGTTTTCCATTTCCAGAGCTCCACTCCAAGAAGTTCACCAAGGGGAAAATGTTGCATTTTTGCACACAAATAATTAAAATTATTTTTACATGGAGCTTGTATTGCAGAGGATGTGGAATTTAATGAAGAACAGTTGGTAAAACCTTTCTGTAGTTCTGGTGTCATTTTGGTAAATTTACCGACTTTCTCTTTCCCAAAAGCTCCGAAAAGTGTACCAAACTGGTGGAGGGACTTGCAGTACAGCCCTAGGGATTGCAATTTGCAACGTGCGAAAACTTAGCCTGCGTAGGGCCTCTGTGGCTGCAGCCCCATTAGGCTGATTTTTTCGTAACGATGAGCTGGACGGAAAAATTCGTCCGCCCCGCGGGCTAGCGAAAACTATGAAAAAAATCTTTTAAAAGAAATAATCACAAAGGTGGACCTTGCACTGGACAGCCTAATTTGAAATTTCATGAAAGAAGAGTTGAGAAAACCGCACTGTAGTTGACTGGTGTCACTTATTGCAAATTTCCCAATTTTTATTTTTCAGAACCGGAAGGGGAGGGGATATGTCCCTTGCCTCCCTGTAGCTACACCACTGTTGTGGACATAACACCGAAAAATGTAACAGTGACAGATGACATGTGGATATTTCATAATGAAAGAGATAAGACTCATTGTCTCTGTCTGGTGACTAAACAGTTGAGGAGTTTGAAATTTTGCACGGAAGGGTTTTGTTTAGCCATTCATGGCACCCAATTCACGCTAGCCTTTGATGAGCAATGAGAATTCGAAATGTATTTCCTGTTGCAGAGTACATTGACATTTCTTGCGGTCTAGCTATGTCGCCTAAATTTTCATCTTTCCTCATTAACATAAAGCATCACGTTTGACAATCCACTGGCAGGATTGTGGTCAGTTACATTCGGGAGTTGGTAGAGAAATCCCTGGTTAAAGAACACGTACGCTACGCTGTTAAAATCGCTGAAAATCTACAGAACAAAAAATAAAGAGATGTGTCAAGATTACGGGAAAATATTGGCAAATATTTGCTGTTTTCTCTATAAACTTTACATGAGTCTCTTAATCTTTTGTTATGCAAATTTATAACGATTTTTAACAGTGAGACTTGATGCAGCCTGCAGGCTGATGGGACTGAAAAAGTGCAAGGTTGATTTAAGTACATAAACCCGAAATGTCAGGTAGCAGTGTAAAACAATATTTACAGAGCAAAATCGTGTGAAACATTACGTTGATACAACCCATTTATTTAATATGAGTAAACTGGTAAATGTAAGTAACATTAGTTGCGTACTCCATGTAAAAAGTAAACGGGTATTTTTGTTTGCAGGTTGTGACAGAGTCGGAACATAATGGTAGCGAAAGTTTTAGCCGACCTCATAATTCTGTGCACAGCTCAAGTCCTGTCAATTTTGACTAGGGCACATATGAAGTTAACTTGCTCTCATATCCCATTCATGTCACTTCGTGTTGATTTTTCAGGCGAGATGTGACTGAACGTAATGCATTTCATCAAAGTCACATTAAGTGAAGAAAAAAAAGTAGAAGAGAAAAGCGTTCCCCTACAAACTCTTTTCATTTAATTAAGAGCATTCTTACGACCGTCACCTTGAACGCGTAAGTTTTCTGCCAAAAATGTAATTAGTCACTCTTCGTGTTCAAAACTTCTTCATAACTTAAATGACTTGTGACAGTGCTTCCACATTTGACATTACCTCGTCTGCCGCATGCATGCAATAATTAAACATTCTCGCCCTTTTCCCGAAAGTACATTATGCTGGTTCTTCATGGCCGTTTTAATTTAGGAAACTATACAGCGTGATCTACCGGCAGTTCAAGCTTGTTTTTCAGATTTGCTTGTCCCGAAATATGAACCCTGAATGATTAACGTTCCCTTTGATGCCGAGCAGACTCGGTCGAATGTTGATAATATAGAGATATGTATGAGCACGTCAAGTTCACATTTGCCTCACTGCTTGGAGGAAATGAATTACCAAAATGGGTAGAGCGACACACATGTCAAAAACCCATCAGAGATTGACAGTTTTCCTAAATATTACAAGGAAGTTTCAATTACTTTTTTTTAAATACGCTTGAAAAAAGTTGAGGTGATAAGAAACAGACAAATATTCACTTTTTTCCTACAGCGGGTTATTCCGGCCATTGAAGTTACTAATTATGTCATGGGAGCGGAACATTTCCCTGCTCAGAGTGCTTTCTCCATGACATGTCAAGCATTTAAGGATTTGTATAACTTAAAACATTTTTAGCTGTTATTAATTTTTCGATTTTTGGGGATTCAGCAATTCTACAATGTATTGTACGGTAGTCTGAAAAATTCTGAATTGAATAACAGTTTATAG
Organism: Holothuria scabra; assembly: GCA_037179385.1. NCBI lineage: Eukaryota > Metazoa > Echinodermata > Holothuroidea > Aspidochirotida > Holothuriidae > Holothuria > Holothuria scabra. The sequence continues at coordinate 23,084,542 of CM074192.1, read as the reverse complement.
TTCTCTGGATAAAGGTAGATCAAAGTAACAAATTTACAACCTTAAGTGAACTTTGAACAACCAGGCGAGACATAACTTAACAATACCTAAAAACAGGGGTGGCGCCAAGATTGCCCGAGAGGGGAACTAAGCTCTCCAATGAGGCCAACTGAAAGCCCCGACAAACTAACAAAGGACATTGGATGTCGAAATTTTGGTAATTTTTAACAATTAAGTGTTTGGAAATATGAGGCCTATATAAAGGACGAGGTGGTGGATGTTCCCGAAGAATAATTTTGTGTTTGTGTTTCTGTTGAAGGATCTGCCGAAAAATTATCTATCTAGCAAAGTCAAGTAGAGTGTCGCCAGGCGAATGAACATTGCTGAGGGTACATGTACATTAAACTTAGGTCTATACGGAGTAAGACTTTCCGACGAAATTGGATTTCTTTTTTCAAAAATATTTTGCTCTTTTTGGACAGATATTTGAAAATCCGGAGGTATTTTGAAGAACATTTGGGTGTTTTTGGAGGGAATATTAACGAAGTTGGAGATTTTCTTAGACTTTCAAAAGAACTCTGCACTCGAATGTCTCGGCTTTGAGGTTCGTTTGGGATACAAATTTTGTTTTATTATGCAAATTGAGACTTGCCTTTAACGAAATTGAAACGACATCGGCGGATAAATAAACAGTAAATTGGCAATAAATTGTCGCTTAAAACCTTTTACTCCATTATAGGTTCAGGTGTAATACATTATCGGATCAGAAAGGTCTTACATGACCAGTCTTTACGACATTATTGTTTGGTGATACATTTTTGGTCGATTTTTACTAAATTGTTCTACATTAGAACATTATGGGTCAATGTAACCACATTTTTGGTTCTACGCCCTTTTCTAGGTGCGATCCACTCACCCTTTTCACTGCATTTCACTTCCAATTATTACCAACTTACTTCCCATTTTTTTTTGGGGGGGGGGGGTGTGGCGGATCGCTGCCTGATTTTCGCTTTTTGGTTATACCCACAGTCATGTAGTAACACTTGATGGCATGCTGTACCAACAGCAGGTACAGGTAATGATTTTCAGTAAAAGTATGACATCCATCCTCATTGCCATAGCTGTTGCCTATATTCAACATACAGCCGGGAAAATAATGCTCTGAAAGTATATGGGTAGGAATGAAAACGAAATACATATTACACTTGTGTAGGCACAATGGACAACCTCAGCGTCAGGGAATTGTCCTGTTTCGCTTAATGCTCAGTTCATATATACCGTATACTTGTTTCGTTTCTTCCGCAGTTCAGTTCATTGCAGCTCAAAAACTTACATATCCTTATCATTGCCTCTTAGGCAGGCTGCTCAAATTTTTATAGTTTGGGAAAATATTCGACGTCAATTTCGAAAGAAGACGAATCTCGCGGTCCATAGTTAAACTGTCATGGTTTTGAGTTCTCCAGCCTCAACCACATAGATTTTTCTTGCATTTTTCAATCGAAAGCCCATGGTACACGACTCGTTAACAGACTATTGTGAGCGGGGAGCTGCAACAGACGTTTCGGCTCCCCGTTGTTAGGCAAGAGGAAAAGTACCATACGCAGCCAACTTAGTAGCTCGCGGAGCGGATGAAGTTTTTTCGTTCAGCTCATCGCTACGAAAAGCCAACCTAAGGGGGTGGCAGCCAACGTGAGAGGCGCTACGCAGGCTAGTTGCCAAGGAAAGATAGCCTGGGCTACAACAAACACCTCCTTGAACCAAGGAGGTGTTTTTAACACCTTCCTGCTTAAACGCTGAAAAATGCCGCCCTGCTAGAACTATGGAAGATAAAACTACCATTCTGCCATTGAATTAATGCATTTTAGTGCATCTCAACCCTGGAAAATAACTTCACCCTCCCTATCATTACAGGTCAACCTTCTCTGGAGAAAAAAAGGTGTTCAGGAATTAAAAATTATTCTAAACACTTTTTGATCCCACTTTGCACACGTTTAGATGCCTAACACACGTGTTCGATTCCTTAACATTTCTCTTTTTAAAGAGAGTTGTAATTTTAAAATTCGTATAAATTAAACGATAAAGTGGCAATCAGAGTTAATTTTCAGAATTTATTCAAAATTTTTAATTTTACACCCACCTCATGTATAATTTGGTTTTAGTTAAACTATCAGAAAATGATCACGGTCTAAAGTGGTGATTGGTTACAGTGTAATGGAGGCTTTATATAGCCTTGCATCTGTGGGGAATTTTTTACCCGACAAATATTCAGAACTTTCAATTCAACAACCAGAGAGACCTTTTCAATATTTTCATGTTCTGGTTAAAAATTAGTTCGGTCTTTTGACAGTGAAGGGAAAATGAGAAGCTGGAACAAGAAAAGATAATACTTGTCAATCTCTGATTGCCCCTTTAAAGTTTGTGGCACGTATCAAATATTAGTTCGCGTTTTGGTCGTGCACGCTACTTTGATTTTACCAGGGAGTTGTTAAGTTTGAACGCCTCCCTTGTTTTACCAACCTCTTTGCGATGATGCGAAGGAATGCTAAAACACTGCTGTAAATGTAATAAAGATACTTCTTTTGTCATAAATTTTCTGTCAGGAACCTTTTTTCTTTATTCTTTATACCCTCAAGGTGGTGTTTTACTATGATGCCGTAGAGTCGGACTATTTGAGTGTCTACTTCCCCTTTATCCCAGAGACGTTATCAATCTTATATCTGGGAAGTCCGTCTCAACAGATTTCAATTGGCATAGAAGGAGAAAATGAGCAAATACATTGTAGGATAAAGCAAAATGAGTCGCACACAACTTTATAGTCTTCCCCCATCTCCTTCGGTTGCATGATTTATGAATGGAAGTAGTCGCCTAAAGTACTGGGGATATTACAGCATTTAAAGGGATATTTCGTTGACAAAATAGGACCGGTTTGGTTAAATCGGGAAAGTTTTTTTCACTATTTTAGTGTAACTTCCAAATCGTAGGCGTTATAAATTCTTAAAAGAAATGTACGTACCGTTCATAACCTTACATTGAATTGTGAGACATCCGTCATGTCGTTATTTAGATGAAACTTCTAACCAATTGGTTTAAGTCGGGACGGCATTTTCCAGTTGTAGCTCTCGGGCTGGCAAGTTTTCCTCAGTGCGCACTAACGCTTTCATCCTCTAGACTACTCCATTTCACACGGGACAGAACTATTTCGGTTATTTGCAAACGAAGTTTTGTTTCTTTTAACTTCAAGCGAAATATCGTTTTGGATGAAAGAACAAGGTTAAACAACACCAAATAGGTGTTGCAAACTGCAGGGTCAAATTTTGCTTAAATGTTTATAGACAAATCCGATCAGCGATCGTGTTTAGTGAACGTAGGCAGCCATTAGTGGGGTCCATCAGCCTTAAATCGTTTTCATTTGTTGTCAACATGAATTTCAAAGCCTCATATTCAGTGAAATTGAGGGAATCAAGATAAAATTCAGTGTGCAACCATCCATGATACAGGTAAGCAAAGAAACTGAAAGATTAAAAAGTGATAGACCCTAGTTATGGCCGACTGAAATCAGACCACCACTTGACTGTCCGGAATATGCATGTAACACTTTCGAAGTTTTAACATTCATTCGTAATCACCTCAGTCTTTTCATTTCCTGCATTCTGATTGGTCAGAAACCATTTGAGACCGGTCTCAAATGCATTTAAGACCGGTTACTTGGCAGATGGGAGAATAAGAGTAGCCTACTATGCTTAACACAAACATGGTTTGAGCACATTTTCTATGTTGAAGTGAGCTTTAGATTGCACGACGCGGACGTCAACTACAACGCAATGACGTCACCTATTTCGTTGCCCCTGCCTTTCCACAACTTGGTGTAGCGTTATTTAGCGTGTTCGAAAACGGCATAGACATAGATTGCATCACTCCGTTGTATATGATGTCCGCTCAGTAACCCGTTTGACTTATAAGGTCAAAGATGTAAGACAAAGAACCATATTCAGCAAAAACATATTTGTTATATCAATTTTTTAAAGTTTTAAATGACAATGTTTTAAAGAAGTGAAAATTTTGACGTGGTTCTCCCCTCTCTTAAGAATATACATGACGTAATAATAAGAGCCCTAACCAAGCTGGGAGAATTGAAATGTGATCGGTTAAAGAATTTGTCGAAAATAATGTTTTTTGTCGATTCCCTGCATTTAAATGTTGAATGTTTATGAATGGGGATAAAAGCAGCGTGTCCCCGTCACAAATGTAAGTATTAGGCCTCCGATGACGTCGTCACAGAGCGGACCACGGCTATCGCCTCGGTCAGCTTAGCCTCTGTGATGACATCATCGGCCGTCTTAAATTGTATTTAAGACCGAGCACACTTGCTTTAATACCCTAAATCTCACCAGGGAGGTCTAGTAACACCAATTTTTAAGGCTTGATTACTGAGATCAGCCTATTGCAAGGACCAGAAAGCGTTGAAAGCGATCTGTTAATAGCCTATTGTTACATTTCGTAATTTTGAAGCAACCGGGGAAATGTTTTGGCGAGACTAACGTATATGTTAACGGAAATGACTTGAGTAATGGACACGTTATGGTAACGGGGTTTGAAGGGTATTTAAAGAAAAATGATTCTCTTTTAAACGCTGTCTGAAAGTTCCAATGGACTAATGAGTTGGAATCCACATCATAAGTACCTGGTGTTGGAAGGAACTATCACGCGAAAATGCTTATAATTAGCATAAAGAATTAAATTTTAGCCGTTAATTTTCTCACCCGAAAAAATATTTGTACATGTAGGATATGGGTACTGTCTAAGTCTGACCAACCTTACAGGTTTTGAAAAATTTGGTGAATTCCAAGAGGAAACTCGACGTACCGCTTTAAGGGGCTTTTTATGAACAAACGCGTAAATCCTTAAGGATCGACCTATACTGTATTCATTTATAAAGTTATTAGCGGAACTGCATTTAGAGGTTTATCGACAATAAATGTCATCCCTTATTTGATCGAAACATTTACAAATGTTAAAATATAGTGATTCCAAGGACAGTTGGACTTATCTGGGTGTTCTTATGAGTTATATTTTGAAAAAAAAAAAGCTTTTAACTTCGTAAAACTTGCGTACACTGAACTGCTGAACATCAGTGTAGTTCAGACCAGGGAGCTGGAAGCTCCCTCTTCAGTTGTTCAGACATACTTAAAAATTGAAAAAGCCCCAACTTAGTGATTCCTTGCCAATCTTGGGAATTCTTGAGAAGTTTTTATTTGACCTCTCTTGATCCCGAGATAATTATCTTGCGAGTTCTTCGGGCGTTGAAAATGTATAAACCAAATATGAAAAATGTCCATCATTCCTAGTACTTTGAGTTTTGGTGTTTACAAGCCAAATTGACCTGTAGTCGGGTAATCGACCACAACTACAAGGGGATTTTTTCCGGGGGTGGGATATTGTCAGTGACTACATGTGTAAATCAAAACTGAATTGTGAAACGTTTCCCGAAAGTATAATTAAAGGCATATTCGGAGACAAAATTCATTAACTGAAAGATATGCAGAAAAGTTTTCCTTTTTTAGGAGGCGAAAACTGCATCTCAATAGCCTGCATGCATATAGCGTTTGTAAGATTCAAATCTATAAACAGATAAAGTAGTGCAATTTTTTCTTTTTCATTTTGGTGCATCATGGGGAATCTGTGATGTCATCGAGGTACTTTAATTTGGCATTGCATTCAATTTATTTGTAATTTTGATGTCGCTGCAGGCAATATTAAGCAACAGTGGTGGTTGCACTCTGATCTACAGGCAAATATATTTAATCATTACCACAGTATAAAATATCAAGGACAAAAAATGCACGATCCTACACGTTTTGCAAAAGTCTTGTCTTCACGAGGCCGTAAGTTTTCCCTTTCGGGAAACCAAAAAGATAGAAGCAAACTTCAAAAAACCAAACAAAAAAACTTTAAGCGTTTTCACTTTTGTTGACATCCGCAAATACGGAAGGGTTCCTTTTCAGCATTATGGAACCATACATGACAGACCAATGATGTAAATGGTCTGAGGGCCGTGAGGTTGGTCACGTTTTGTCCTTCAATGGACTTAATAGCTTCTTCGGGAAGCAGAGGAAGTTTTGGTTTCCCCGAACGTTCCTTTGCCAGAGGGTCGGGAGGTCTTTAGGAAAAGGCTCCTTTTCGGCCTACACCCTAATATGCATGAAAGGCTTTAGTTGCTTCTATATTGAGATAACGTGTTTACAGGCAATTTTCAAGGTTTACGGAGTTTTATCTTTGGTGAGCTCAATTAATTTTTGACCTGCACCAAAACAGTAGGACTTTTCCTTAGCATCAAGTATGTACTAAATGTGATAAAGTCTGTCCTTCCTACCTTGAGATATCGTGTTTACAAAGTTTTTGATTTTTACTTCCTCTAACTTCAAATGATCTTGGACCTTTACCAAAAACGACAAGGCTCTTTTTCTCAACACTTCACAACACGATAAACTAGTTTTCTACCAACTACGAAGAGCCTCTTTCAATGCTATCTTAATTGAAATATCGTGTTTACAAATTTTTTACCCCTGGTGACCCTAATTGACATATAAAAATCTACCAAAATAAGTTGACTTACTTCTTTTTAACATGATAAATCTATCCACTCAAATATGACAAACGTTGGCCATTCCTTCTTTGAGATAGCCCATCTATTTATCCGGGACATTTTGGTGGTCTCGATTGAATCAGATAAGCGTTGATCCCTATCTAAACCAAAAGGGGCCTTCCTCTCAGCATGAGGAATCTTTATACTACATTGTGTCGTTCCTTTCTCGAAAAATCGTGTTTAGAAGCAATGTCACAAACACACATAATCATACACGAAAAATTACCATCGCATAGATAACTTGCCTGCCTTTGGCAAGGAATGTAACTCCTGTCCTGCATTCCACATGCACAAGCGGAAAGAATGGTTTCCAAGCAGCCGAGCCTTACCTAACCTAGTAACCGAGAAAAATCTGGTCAAGGAAGTGGAGGTAAAGCTGACCGCCTTCACTTTTTACATATTTGTTATTTATGTAAGTTAAATGATATTCACCCAATTCAAGTTTGATCAGGTTTCCAGAAAACGGTAACGCTGGGAAGACTGACATTGATGGATACAGTAGAATAAATTTGCAATTGTCTGCGCCCAATGCAACATTTGTTGCGGGTATTCTTCATGGGGAGTTCTACGGAGATGTTACTGATGGCAACATTACGAGGCGCATCACTTATGTGGTCAACCGACCGAAACTTTGCCACTCAGACTCGCTTATCTGTCTTTTTCGTTTTATGGATCGCTTTTTGGCAATCTCTGAAGTCGTCACTAGGAATTTTGGCCGCCTTCATAAATTTTTGCTCTTTCGAAGACGATGTTTTCACTGGTTAATGGCCTGTTTCGTTGTCGTTGTAAAATTTAACCTGCGACTGACAGCAGACGAATGAGACGATGCCTGGCAGGCTCACCAAGCTTCCCTCGGCCAGGCAAGTAAACTATACGCATGGGCACACAAGTGAAACAGATGCCTTGGCATACCTAGCCACAGTATGAGCTGTGGTTTTACTTTATTATGCAGCTTCAAGTATATATACATGCACAAACCACTCCCTATCTATGGCAATGATACTCGATAGAAATGAATCAAATGGAGATTTCTTCTCGATTGCCATCATGATATAAATCGCTGTATCGGTTAAAGAGATCACAAATCATTTGTAAAAATATCTGAATTACAGACGTAACGTGGAGCCAAAGTGACTACACTCATCCATCAAAGTGGAAAGGTAGTTAGATGGAGTTTTACCGCCCAGTTTCCAACCTATGTCAAAGTGGAAAGACACAATGACAGCAAATGAACATTGCGTTATATTGAGATGAGGTGCAACTATGTGAGAATGGTATTATTGAAAAGATATTTCTGTGAACTAATGAATAAAGGAAGTTTAAGGGGGCTTTAAATAATAATTTTCTGTCCATATGTGAAAGAAGAACTAAATCTACATAACTTGCAGAAACGTTCATTCAAATCGGACCAATATATCTCGAGATATCTGCACATGAAGTCACGAAGGTTATGTTCCCAGGTGAGACATGAGGACAGAAGAGGTTACATCACTTCCTCACATTGACAAGAAATGCTTTGCTCCGCTTTGTATTTCCAGTCTTTTTGTTGACATTGAAGCTGTAGATATCGGACGTCCCCTTGGGGAATGCAAAGTTGGATAAAGTTTTCATGTTTCGCTTCGTTTCGCCTATTTTTTCAATTGAAATGCATGAACTAATTTACAAAAAAAAAGAAAAAAAGAAAAGAATTACAGATAAATAAATGATAGCCTGTCAAAAGAAAAAACGAAACCAGGTGAAGCTAAAAGCTTTTCCAGTCTGGACCAGTCCAGAGCTTTTCGTTTCAAAATAATAAAACAACACATCATCTATGTACGCATGTACGCATATAGAAAGTGCATAAATTAAACATATGAGGAGTTAAAGGCTAGTAATGATAATAATCTATACAAGAAGAAGATTAGGAAAGATATAAGGAAAGCAGATGTCTTTGGAAGTACTTGTTAAAGAAATTAATATTGGGGGAATTTCGTAATTTATTGTCAAGGGACTTCCAGAGGTGCACACCATGACTTCTCACTCGAAAGTGGGCAAACATTGTTCGTGTGAAAGGTATCAGATTATCTCTTCCCCTTGTGGGATAATTATGATCGGTACTGTTTGAGAGGAAAAACGATTTCAAATCATGGGGAAGTTGGTCATTGTGATGTTTATATAGGAAGATGCCTAACTGGTATTTATAGTGGTCCTAAGGATATAAAAATACGGAAGTATGTGAGTGTAATGTGAAACATTTGAGATAAAACCGAAAGCCTGCTTGTGAAGAAAAAAGAGTTTGTCAATGAAGCGTTGGGAGGAAACGCCCCAGAGTAAAATACTGTAAGGGATGAGGGACGATTACAGAATTATAGATAGTTAGAAAATTTATCATAATCTATTCATAACCCAACCATTTTGGAAACAGATTTTGAGACATTGCCTATGTATGTGATTTTTCCAAGAAAGCTTGCGTTAGCTTTTGCTAAATTACCATTCTTTGTAATTGTACCTTTAGCATTCAAGAAAAACTCATGATTATCCCGTCTGCTGTTGTCAAAAAAACCCAACAACTTTGTTTTATTAATGTTTAATACTAACTTATTAGCAGCTCACCAGTCAACCACATAGTTTAATTCTAAAGATGAAACATGAAGGGCTTCTTTTACATTAGAATTGTGACAATAGACATCAGTGTCATCAGCGAAGAGTACAAACTTAAGTAGTTTTGACGATTTATACACATTATTGATATATATAGTACACAAAAGTAAAGGTCCCAAAATAGAGCCTTGTGGGACACCAACAGTATTTCCCCTGATAATAGAATCTTTACCTTTGTAACGGACAAAATGTTGCCTAAGATAACTTGTAAACCAATTAAGTGCCACACCCCTTACTCCATACTTATATAAATTTTTTGAGTAATATGCCATGATCAATAGTATCAAACTAATGGAATCGTATTCTTACAACATGGGACTTTTGGGGAGAAAAATGGTACAGTACAGAAGTAGAGTTCACTATTTGTTGAAAATGAAAATGCGACATCTTTACCTGTTGATATCAGGAAAACCACATTTCAGAAGAAATCTCGCCAGAATGCTTAGGACAGGGGCGGATTTTGATCTCTGAAACTATGGGCAAATTCGGGTAGACTACCAAACGGCTTCGAAGGCTCCGCAGGAGGGCGAAGCTCTCCCCCTAACGACGTGGGGTCCAGGGACCCGCCTTAGGGCCCCTGCTGGGGTCCAGGGGCAAAGCCCCGATGGGGGTCCAGGGGCGAAGGCCCCGGAAGCTCCTGGGTATTTACGAAATTGTAGGCTTTAAAATGATGCATTTCATCTTCAACTTTCTTCAATTACATCCGTACTCCGTCTGTCCGTATGATTAAAAGTCGACTGCAATCGATAATGCAGAGTTTGCGGGGAGGGGGAATGGATTACTTAAAATTAAGGTTATCCAGGGGCTCCCTCCTTAGTGCCCAAGTTCTTTTCAGAAAGCTAGGGGGATTTTCACGTGTTGTAAATTCAGCCCTTGTCTATGATGGGGCGCGCGAAACGTTTCAGACATCTCAGTAATGAAACTGAATGAAAATTAGAGAGAGGATGGGCCACTTTTAACCTTAGCTGAATAACGGTGGCCCCGAAAGACATTCTTGCTGAAGCACAAACATAGTCTGGTTTCCTACATAGTCTTTTTAAGGTGACTTTCATCGGGCCATTACCTGTAAAGCGAGCCGAAAAAAAAATGAATTTTTGCTTCATCTCAATAGTGAAATTGAAATGACATTAGACAAATAGTGGTCTCTTTTCACTACAGCTGAATAAGGATGACCCCTGAGGACCCCTGAGGTCCTGTTCAAGAGATTTTTCTACAGAGTCCTTATCTGTGATGGGACGCGCAAAACACGCCAAAAATGGACTTTTGAGACATCTCAATAGAGAAATTAATGTAAATAAAAGAAAGGGTGGGGCCCTTTTCACTTCAGCCGAAAAAGAGTGGAGCTCCAGATTAGGTTCAAATAAGATCATCGTCCTTTCAGAGAGCTTGGGGCACTTGGTCAGAGAAGGAGACCAGAAGACGACCGCCTCCCTGCCTCCCCTTTCACTAGTTACGGAGAGCTTCAGTTGTGTACGACCCTGGCACTGGTGATAAGTTTCAGTGACAATGGAAGAGGTGTTCTACAAGAAGTAACCCCGAATCCTGAAATATTTAAAGCAGGTGCACGCGAACCGTGTAGAAAAAACAGCGTTGAGACATTTATTGGAAGGATATTGTTTTTATTTATTTTTCAATGCAGTATATGACCTGTTTAAACATTATACAACTTAATTAGGTATCACTCGCGTAGCTCGGTCAGTTACACTTTGTATTTTTGTAGCAAAAGCAACCAGACTAAGACGTAAAAAATGTAGTTCTGGAAAAATTGTGTGTGTGGGGGGGGGGGGGGGAGGAAGTGCCCCCGTGCCCCCCCCCCGTAATCCCTCCTATGGCGTAGGGTATAGTACCCTCTGACATACCAAAACTTGATGTGACCTTTATGCAGTATAGTTAAAAAGGTGCAACTGCATGACTTAGTGACGACAACGTCGCCGACCGAAAGCAATGATAGTAAGTGGTCGTGACGTAGAAGGTTCGATCCCCAGTCATGAGAAAAGAGATGCGATCCATTTCTATTAGTGACCCTCCGATTTTCACCATGATATCAATATCTACGGCAATTATTGCCGAGTTATTCAACCGGGATGTAATATGAAATCACCTTTCTTCATATTTTGTTTGTTCCATAATGACCTGCACAACCAAAATTGCCCATTCTAGAAGGAGCTTTCGGCCATGATCTCCCCCTTGGATGCCAAAATTTTAAAATTAGTTATTTTTCTATCTCGAATTTTACTGAGGGTAGAATTTTGTAGCAGACTACATGTGATGATCGTTTTCAAAATTTTCAACCTTACGGTCAAAGACTGCCCGAGAAAGTCGTCACGGAACAGCTTCCATTGCTACGAAGGGGTATACCTTGAGAAATGAAGAAGATATTGAAAATTGAAACGGGTTTTCCTTCAGAAATCTCACGCTTTAACTGTCAAGCAAAATCAGGCTTGTATGTCACCATACCTTAATGGTGATTACTCGTTTAAGCAGAGTGATGGAAGGCTCATAAGCAAGGGAGTTGCAGACACTAAACAAGTAAATGTGATCACCCTGCCGATGATAAACTGTGCCGAAGACTTGCTGACATACTCTATTTAAAAACCTATTTAAAATTACGTTTAATTATGATGAACCACTTACCTCGTAACGGTAAATGTAGGACGGAGCTCTGAATGAGTTACGGAGTTAATAACGGCTGTTGACACACTTGAAAAGTTGCCATGGTAACATAAGTTTTTATCATCATACAAACTTGCGACATTTTTCTTAGACTGTGGATTAAATGGGATAATCACTGATTAGGCTGATAAATAAAGGTAGGAATTAATCAATCACATCACAAATATATTTGTACCCAAATATTGCTTCAAGTTACCCTTTTCGTTTCGAGCGCTTCAATGTAACTTATGAAAAAATAGATTGCAAAGATATATTTAATGGATTGTTCCATATTTTCAAGTAAGGGCAGGAAAAGTACAATATAAAAAGTATCTTGTACAGTTAACGTCTTAGTATCCAGTGAGAAAATTCCATTAAGTATGGGTTTTGTTCATATTTGGGGAGTTTTAAACTGTCGTCCCGGAAAGGGTTTAAGGGTATCATGGAATCCTTGTCACATTGCAAAACGTGAGTGGTCTTTGATCCAATTTAACTGCACATTTTGTGCCGTTTTGAAGCACGTTGACGTATTTTCATGTATCTCGCACAATAAAAAAGAAGAGGTTTCGTTCTTGACGAAGAGGAGTGGGGTAGGGGAGTAAAATTAGTGGATACTCGGTTGGGGTAGGGGAGGGGTACTTGCAAATCTTTTTCATTTAAACGCCCCCCCCCCCTTTGCACACCTTTTAATAGACTAATTGATGAAACTGTTAACCAAATAACATAAATAATCTCGTTTGCTTACAGTGTCGTTTTACAAGCGTTCTGAGAATTTACTTAGATAGCTAAATATACGATACCCATGTCATGTACGATGAATTTAAATTTAAATGTCACTGGAGTTAAATCGTGTTAACAAATACACACCCCAAGGACAGTTCACACAGGATTCTTTTTGCTCGTCCTCCCAATTGGTAATTTGAACTATAATATAATACATTACTCAGAAGGGTGGTCTCTGACAATTTTTCCTTTTTTTATGGGCACCGTATATCCAAATACATTTGAAAATTTAAAATACGGAAGTAAGAAAACAAATAAGAAAAAATACAGGTACTGAGACTCTTCAAGGCAAGCTTCAGTGCCGTGATGTTACGCCAATTGAATGTCCTTCAAATACTTACAGACTAAGGCACGAGAAAAAGTGAAACCAAATGATGTTTCAAGAAAGAAACTTAATTTAATCGAGTTCTAAAATAGAAAACTTTCATAACTCGAGAAGTTTGAATTTTTTTCTACTTCTTCAAAAAACAAGACGCAAAGCCAAAATTACACCAAATAACACTTCAGATAAGATTTGTCAGTTACATTATACTTGAGATATTGAGATACGTGTTGGTTTAAGCTGTTTGCCTTCGTGTATCTGATATTTCGTGAGCGAGGTCTCGAAAGGCGGTATTTGTTCATCTGCGTAAACGGAAACTCGGCTTCGAAACTCATTTGTTTCTGGCCTCGTGGAAAATAAGCTATTGTCTTCAAGGGCGAAGGCAGTCGCCCTAAACATATTTATTTTGAAACAAAAGCTTTAATCTTACGACATGTCTTGTCAATTTATCTTACATACCATTGATTATTCAAGGAACACCAAGCAGTTACTTCGTTTAAATTTACAATTGAGAGAAAAATTGTTGTCACATGATTTCCAAAGCCATTCACAAAACAGGATAGACTGCTTCACTTATTCCAATTAGGGTGGCTGTGTTTTCCCTTTAAAATGGTGTGTTGATTATAGAGGAATCCAATTATTGCTTTTTAGTGACTGAGTGACTGTAGGCAGCCATTAATGGGGTCCATCAGACTTAAATGTCTTCATTTATTGTCTACATGAATTTCAAATGCTTATATTCAGTGAAATTAAAGCAATCACTGAATGATAAAATTTAGTTTAAAACCATACTGGATATAGGTAAGAAAGGAAACTGAAAAAAATTAAAAGCGGACAGGCCCAGTTATGGCCGACTGAAATCAGACCAATATTTGCTGTCCGGGTTCGTCTATAGGTTGGAAATAAACTCCTTAAAGGCCCGAAAAAATGCAGTCACCTTCACATTTGAATGAAAGGCAGTCAATTCTCCTACCAAACTACAACTTTTGTGACATAGTTGAGAGGATTGGCTTCTAGTATAGTAACTATTCTTTAACATGAACTGCTCTTGAAAAGCACTACACAATATTTTCCCTCAAATTTACGGAGAGTCACTGTTGAATTTACAATGCGCAATATTTATTGGACTTCAATATAATTTGAAAAATCTTTCAAAGACAAATTATAAGAAAATTGTGGGATGTATGTGTTGTTAGAAAATAATTTTGGGGCAATTTCTTTCTCTCTTACGATGTGATGACAAGTGGCTACAGTATATATGTTTAATTGGCAGATAATAGATACAATCTGCCAATGTCATGGGCGTCCGCAGAAAAAAAGTCAGGGGGGGGGGGGGCAAAATTTCTAGACGGGGGCAAAACCTCCGAGTCACCATGAATTGACATCAAACGTGCGAAAATTTCAGCCCAAAATACCTCCCAGATCCCCGGAAATGGCATTTCCAAAGCCTATTTTTGGCATAGAAACTTGGAAAACACGTTGTGTTCGGGTTTTTGCTTTGATTTTTATACGTTTTTTTCAAATTTTTGATTTTCCAGCAGGGGGGGGGGGCACTTCCCCTTGCCCTTACCTGCGGACGCCCATGGCCAATGTCAAATCCGCGGGAGTAATCTCACTATTTTTCACTGTTGTCCAGATGTATATACTCCTTTTTGACGGTACAGCATATGAATATCTATACCATCTTTATACAGCACAAATTTTCACATTTAGCTCATGCTTATTCATTACATACGCGTAACAATAGGATGATCTTTCAGAGTAATCAATATGTAATGGATTTATCTGAAATAGAAGCTACTTATAGGTTTTAATGTTTTGTACAGCAAATATCGAAATATGTAATTTTATGCATGAGATTTTTATCTCACATGGCAGCCGGGTCTTCTCTTCACTTGAGTCAAACATATTTTTTAAGGGCAGAGCCGTTTTTTGCGGAGGAAATTACCTATATTTCCCCTAATCTGTCGAAGAAATAGGTTTGCCTAAGTTAGGGGAAAGGGGGAGGTGTTGATCCTGTAACACCCTCCCCCCTCTGGTAGGCTTACGTTAGTTGTGCATCGGCTCCACCATAGTTAATCGCACTAACAGTTTAGTCTTAGCAGCCTATGACATTCCTGCTGTTCGTATACATTAGCGTTTTTTAGTCATTTTGAAAGTTTGATAAATATTATCCAGTACGACGAGTGGTATACCCAGGAGAGCGGCTTGCCATGTCAGTGTTGTGTGATCAGTGCATGGGTGAACATTTTAAGGTGCCCTTATATGCGCAACCCGGTGCAACTCATATGCTGTATTGCTCCAGTAAAATTTTTACTTAACCATTTTACGTTTTTACATTTGACACCAGTGAGGGGTTTGCCTTATGGCAACCTTAATGGCTACGCCACCGATTCGGGAAAAATATTAACTTTTATTGCGCTTCCGATTCTCTCTCCATCTTCCGACTGAATGTCTAGGACAGAAAATTGTAAGAGCACTAGGAAAGAGAAGAAACGATAACTGCAGAACGTTTGATTAACGTAAACAGAGATACGTGCTAAGTTAACTCAGTAACAAAATGTGGCCGTTACGCGAAACTCTGTTTTTAATTTTGACACGTTCAGTTAAGTTTCTTGCATTTTTTCCATTTCAAAAAGCTCTTTCGCAATAAGCCCAAAACCGGTTTTACATTAGCCAGTTAAAAGGGATTTAAAAAAGGTTACCAAAACAATCACGCATCAGTAGCGATTAATCAAAAATTCTCTGAAACATTTGCAAAAGTGCATCCTAGATTTAAGTTACCCTAACTCTTAGAAGCATTTAAAGAAGACGATGTAGACCAACTTTCCCCTTTTTTCTATCTCCTGGTTTATTTCCCCTCTTCTTAGCTAAACTACCAAACTTTGTTTATTCTTTCGCTCGTGTAATTTTTTTAAATTTCTTTTTCCTGCGGCCAAAAAAAAGAGGTTTTAATTATTTTTGTAATATTTATTGAGCTGCAAATTTTCAATAATAATAAAATTTGAATTATAATAACATTTGTAATAACCGGTGTTAAAAAGTTGTTTTGAAAAAATAAGTTTTAATTTCCAAACGTACTTTAGGCGTGCGCTTGTGTTTATCTAAAACAGTTCTGTGAATCTCAACACCTTCCTATCAAAAAGTACCTTCAACCATGCTTCAACTGATCGTTTAAAACAAATAGAAATGATCGATTATAGGAACCTAACGTCGCGATCGACAATATTCACTATTCACTATTCAGTTCATTGGCAAATTTTTTATGCTTCCAAATAAATAAAAACAGTAACCGAATAACCGTCCTACCCGGAGATGTCCTCTTCAATGATGGAGTTTGCAAGCGCTTGTAGAGGCATAGTAGACTTAAAACGGGCGTCTTTCGACTGAGGACATAACTTCAAGGCCTGATCCTCTCACCTCAAGCAGTTCCAATTTTCCTAACCTATACTTACTTAACCTCCTTCCCCATCTTTCTAGAGTTCATCCTCATCCAAGGGTCCTGACACAATCTCATTTTATTGCTTCAGGGAGTATAGTACAATACCCCAATGTGTAATCAAAATACTCCCAGTACAGTACATGCTGTGTAAAATGAGATCGTTAGTACTCTGCATTCTTTGAACTAGCTGTCAACCAAAGGGCTGAGCCAATTGAGAATTTCTATAGACTACTACAAAAATTGTAGTTCGGAAGGGGATGATTAGCCCTTAAAATTGTAATAATTGTATAAAATGTCTATTAATGTTCAAGGGCTGTGACTCGCTACCCGAGCTCACCTTCCCGGCATCAAATTGCTACTTAATTTTGCGGCAATATATTGCCAAAGCTTATATAACTATATAGGTATGTTACAGGGGCTCATTGAGTTGATATTGATAACTTATAGAGAGTGTTAAAGGGTCACTATCACATGACAAAGCTTATAGTTAGCATAATGAGTCAACTTTCATGTCCAATAGTTACAGAAAAAAATTGAATTTTGTGCATGTACTAACCTGTAACGGTTTTGTGCATGATTTGAAAATAAGTCCGGTCCCACATTTTTGAAAACCAAAGTGAACCATTAAGTAGGCCTACGCATTCATGAAACAATTGTTTGTATGTTTCAAATCGGTATTGTATAAGTTTGTTCTTTTTGTCATTTGTATTTGAAGAAAACTTAACAGGTTTGGAAAAAAACGTTGATTTTCATCAACCAACTCAACGAGTCGCTTTAAGTAATATCCTTTGGGTCCGTTTACAAGAGTAATTGTGGAAAACTGGGGTGTTCTGTAAATGAGAAGTTATCGGCTCTCTGTAGTGCCATTTAAAACTTTGTGTGAAATCATGTACATAAGTTAGTTAGCTGGAGTTTTACGGCCCAGTTTGATATTTCCAACCTATTGGTTCAAGTCGAGCCGGCCACGGAATGCGTCATGTGCACAAGGTCTATATATTAAACAGATAAAGTTTCTAGTGTTTATTGCAATGATTTGTAAACGCTTACCCTCTACAAGAGGTCGTACATTTCTTTCTCTGTTATGTGACGTCATGAACATAAGGCCTACAGTGAAATCATGACATCAGATTCACTTTAACGGTAAAGATTACTTCTAACAGTTACGACGAAGTGAAGCGTTTACAATACTAATAAACTGACACATAACAACGGAAGTAAACCATTCTGCTCCTTGAGAAATAATGTTACTAACTTTCAAATGTAGCATTACGTGCCCACAAATTCCAACATCCCCCGATCCGCCTCCGATCAGCCCCTCCTTAATTTGCTATATGGCAGGCTTCCACCACGCTCACCCCAAGCCACGTCTCGCCATTAAAAAAATACCAGATTAAGGGCGGGATTTAACTTCTTTTTTAAATTGAAAATCAACAACGAGATGTGGGCAAAAATCCATTAATTTGTCGTAAATTTTCCAACATCTGAAAGAAATGGTGTTCAATCATCTTCAGTTCCAGGGTTGTTTCTTGCAATATTTTATCAACTGATTGGAACTCATCCCTTTCCCTTACAAACATTCATGTCCTCGATCGGTTGTTTACTGTCTCATTGAAGCGCACTGACTGATGTCGACCATTTTGTTCCTAAATCCGAGGCGATTAAGGGGTAACATATTTCGTCGATTAAAATGTAGAGATTGCGTTGAATGGCGCCCGTAGTCACTAGGTCTTATACGACTACTCTTTTACATGAAAATTCATAGAAATGGTTTCAGGATCGCACGGTTATCGATCAAAAAGGAAAAAAAGGCTGATTACAAGAAGTGGGTCGAATAAAAGGGTCACAAGCAATGTACATACACTTTTTAAATTTAATTTAGTCCTGTGGGCTACTGCCATAATCAAAAAGGGGGTGAGACTGCAACTAGTGCGCATCCTCGGAGGGTAAAACATATGGCGCCCCTGGGAACTAGAAATGAAAAAATGGAGCGGATGAGATGTATGTCATGCCTGCTTTGTGAAAAAGAGTAGAGTGGAGGGCCTCCGGAAATTATAACTAGAACAAGAGTCTTTCAGGATGGAATAATTAAATGTGAAATTTGTTTCTTAAGAATGACCTCGAAACATTTCCTTACATGGGGTTTAATTGACTTGAGAATATCCCTCGTAGAACTGAAGAACGAACGAAGTGTGCCGTAACCTCATAAGAATTTTATGATTGGCAAATTTGATTTACTTCGTACAACTGTTCCTCCAGTCCCCTTTTTTGTCGTGAGAAATATAAGTTCTGACAAAAATATTCATTCACATGAAAAGTAGCAGTGATCTTCCAAAAAAAAAAAAAAAAAAAAGAACAGATTTTTTAGTTTGTCTCGGAGTGGGGGAGGGGAAAACAGCTATACCCCCGACGACGACTCGGCCTTACCGTGTCAGCAGACTTGAAAGTAATCTCATTTAATGCAAGAGGCAAGGCTAAAACAGGCAAAGAAGAGGAGACAGTTATTCACATATTTGCACAAACGCAATGCTGACATGGTCTAATTGCAAGAAACCCACAGCCGTTTAGAAGATACAAAGTACTGGACTTACGAATGCGGGGGGGGGGGGGGTCATCTTTTCTCATGGATCAACTACTAGTCGTGGGGTATGCGTACTCCTCAATCCCAGATTAACCTTCAAAATACTTAAACAGGACATTTGTCCACATGGACGCTACATTGTAATGGATATGAGTATTCAGAAACATACTCTTACCGTTGTTTGCATTTATGCCCCTTACGTGTACAACCCAGTTTTTTTTATTGACATATTAAATAAGTTAAATCAGTTTGATTGCGAAATTATAATCTGTGGAGGAGATATGAACTTAGTTTTCAATTTGGATATTTACAAAATTGGCGGTAATGCCAGAACCGTCTTCAGAGCGAGAAAAGCATGCCTAGACCTTATGCGTATACCCACGATCCTGTTGATATTTGGAGTGAAAAAACCCATTGGTTAAGAAATTCACATGGGAGTTCTAAGAAAACGCCCGGAATTCACTACCGTTTAGATTATTTTCTCATTTCAAGACACACTGATCATTGTGTAGAGGACGTTGTGTTCTCGCCAGGTTTACAGTCACACCATACCTTTTGGTTACTTTAGAGGGATAATCAAAGAATGAGAAAAAGTGCTATTTTTTTTTTATTCCAGCGCCTCGTTTCCTCCTTCTGAAATCCTTTTTTACCAGAGAAAAGAAACAGTGAAGAGGTCTTTCAGGTTAAAACTGAATATTTGTAGGGTAGAACAGGCGCGGAGCCAGACATTCCACAAAGGGGGAGGGGCTGACTTAAGAGAAAGCAGGGATGTGAGGGAGTTGCACTGCTAATTTCCCGCGTGTTTCATTGTTGATTTGCCAAAAATGCATCGATGAAGATGGTATTGACGTGTTTTGTTATAGAGATAAGAAAACGCCGTGGTTCAAAAGTTTTGTACAAAATTAAAATAATTATAATAATAAAAATGTATATAATTTGAGTGTCCTCTATGATTTATAAGTTCAAGAATGGCTAATGTATGTGAGTATTTTAACATCTTGAAACAAGATACTGGAGTACAAGTTACACCATATAAAATATCGAAAACATCTTCATCCTCTGTCTGCAGGAGGTCATGTTACAGAAGTACATGTTGCTGGAACGAATAATGGATGTTTCTTTATCGACTTCTTTTTTTCAATTTGCCGATTTTCTTGAGATCAATTCAGTGTTTTCTTCTGTTCATTTACCCATTAAAATCCATCTCAATGGCATTTAGAGTGTTCAAGGGAAGAGTGCGATAAGAGTGCACATTGGAGACACTGGAATAATAAGTATATGAAAGCGATAAAACACTTTTCTTACTATACGTTGTGCGTGATGCTCCGCACAAGCAATGGAGTAGGGAAAACAAGCCAGTGGGCCACAACTGCGAAAAAGGCCGTGGCCCGCTCAACTTGAACCAATAGGTTGGAAACTGGGCCCTAAACTCATCTAACTGAGTGACCGACTGACTGACTTACTGACTGGATTGACTGGACTGACTGACTGACCTGTACTCATAAGCATGCAGGTCAGAGCTGTTTAACCTTGTTCATTCATATAAAAGCAATAGTTTGATTTAAAAAATGGGAAAGAAATAAAATTTTGTTTGAAAATTACTATATTCAAACAGAACCCAGAGTAAAATGGAGGAACTCAAAATGAGCGCTTTATTCATCACCGAGAGATTACCGCTGGATAGCGCAAATGTATTTGACCAAATAAACCAATAGAACTTGAGGTTCATTACCATTTTAAATGAATATCGCTTAAAGGGATTAGCTGATAAAGTTAATGGCGCCATTGTGGCGTCGGTTTTGCTAAGTATTATTCAATTCTTACCCTCGGTTTCCCTATCATTGTTTCGCAATGGATAACAGTCAATCTTACTCCAGAAGTTGAAATAAACGTTAAGACCTCCTCATCTCAAAGCTGGTTATTTCAGATTCTAAACTTCACCTATTACTAAGTCAGAAAGCGGAAACTAAGACAGACTAACCGAGGAGCAATGATCCGCTCTTATATGACAGCTGTTCCCTCCAATTTTCTCTTTTCCCAAAAAACATATCTGAGAAGTCGACTCCAATTTCGAATCTTCTAAGAACTCATTTGCGACCGATGTTATATGTCCGTATATACATTACTAGCCGTTGGTTGTATACAATTAATGTGAAACGATAACTGTACGGATAAACATTACCGGCACGGCATACTGACGACGCATCCTCCGGTGCATAATTAAATCTCACGGTCTTTCCAAAATTTACTCAAAATTTTTGCAAAATGAGATTTATGTAAAAAGATGGAAATGCCATATGACTACAAAAAATTCCATGGGGAAGAAAAATACCAAGTCACACGATATGATGAAAACGTGTAAAAGTATTCCGTTCTTCTGTACATTGGCAAGTTTCTGAAAACATTTGAAAGTATGGGGCCATGTTTTAGTGATTTGGGAGTTGTATAGCGGATATATCTTATTTCGAAAAATATGCCACGTAATCTCCAAATGCTGAAATTCTGTGAGTTCTGTAGAGTTTTGAAACAATATCAAGACTTTATAACAGTGCCATAACCATTTTTGTGTTTGAGACAGTGTAAAACAAAACTACAAAAATAAAACTGTTTCTGTTACGGTCACGCCTCAGAAGTGTAAGTGGTTAAGAGTGAAGCATTTAGCTAATTGCAAAATCCAGGAAAGAAAAGGGTGAAAGCATTAAGATGACAGGATGCGGGGGGGGGGGGGGTCTCCAAGTATTCACTTTTTCTAAAGTCCTCCCGACCCTCGGGTAAAGGTCCACTAGGTATCAGAACTGTGTCACAAATGTAACGTAACTTTGCATATCCAAAACTTCCAAATATCAGAATGACAATTACTTTAAAATATTTATAGTTCTCTACTACATTGCACTCTTGGATTTATTTTCTCAGATGACACTGTAACAGGCCCTTTTAGGACAAATGTTGCATTTTTACAAATTTAGTATACCTCGTGACTTACAATTCTTGAGAACACAGACTACATGGAAACGTCAAACGATCTGATCTATGGGGATTCGGAAGATTGAAAAAAGTTGAATCCCGATTGGTATATTAGATTTGCCTTTTCCTATTGTACGCAAATTGCTTTATTTCTTATTGTTTCCTAAAGCGATTAAAGAGAGACTATTGCAAGTTTAATGCAAAATATGTCAGTTAAAAACAACGAACGGGGACTGTTCTTCAGGTGACGTTAGTTAGTTAGCTAATTATTAAAGTGTACCTCGAGTCAAAAAAAGAAAAAAAAAAAAGAATCAAAATATATATTAAAGACCATGAAAAATGAATATTAACAGCCCAACTTTGATCTCCACAGGAAATTCTTGAGCTGAGAAACAAATGTTGAATCGTATTCACCCAGCTATAAATGGTACATTGCGTAACAATTTGTGATTGTCATTGTTGTACTACTCAAATTACAATCTTTGTATTTCTTTTTCTGAAGTTACTGCACCAGTGTAACAAGGTGTGATAGCACTCTAACTCTTATGTGGTGATGCAATTAGTTAAGCCCCCTCTGGGCAACATGCTATGGAAGCAAACAGGAAGTGTCCAAGGTCATTAAAAATATTTTTAATGTTAAAGGGAAACAAAGCAAATAATGTGAGTTGTATAACAAGAAAGTCACAACAAATTATTACGCAATCAGCCATTTTCTAAGTGAATAAACCTCAACATTTTATATCTCAGCTCAAGACTGTCATATGAAGATGGGAGTCGAACTGTAAGAATTCATTTTTCGTGCTCCTAGTATATCTGTTTCAATTTTTTGACTTGAGGTACTCTTTAAGTTAAGTTAGAGATTTAACGACACCAACACAATTGTCTGTACCACATGGTATCAACTCGATAACCAAAAAGGACAAAAATTTAATTATTAATTGCCAAAAGGAAAATTTGGGAATGTTTGCTCTCTAAGCTCTGGTGACACCAGATGATATTCTTAGAAATTCTTGGGAAATTTTACTTTTTGATTGCTGGTAACCCAAGATGACTTCTGACCTCACTAAAACAATAAGGGTTCTTGCTTGGACCATACGTAAACCAATTGGTTAGAAACTGAGCTGCCGTAAAATGTCATCTTACTGAGGTGGACGGACCAATATTACCTTCCAGAAACAAGATCATTTTACAAGCTCTACAATTATGTTAATTTTCAAAGGTTTCAACCTTCAATATAATGAAATTGATTATTTTGAGTAACATGTTCCCAGACATCATTGGTGAGACAAAATGATTACATAATAAGCAAAGATATATCGGTTTGTGCTAATGTTGCCCGCAATCGAATACAAGCCAACAGACTGGTTAACTACGATCCACACCATGGAAGTTGGAGGTAGTTCTTCCATGATCACATTGAAGAGGTCAGGGAATTATAAGACTGTTACCTGTCCATGGTTTTCCGATGAGCGGAATATTGCAGGACTTCGGTCTTCTGTATTCTTGTTCTATGTATATATGCCACGCGTCAGAGATACGTGAGAATCACATATTCCCCAAAGCGTGCCTTTTAGACGTACCAGGTTAACTTACCGGTCACATGATCAGTCCGTCTCACCTTTATCGACCGGCGTGAAAATAATAATCACCGTATTTGCCTTGCCTCTGGCCTCACATTCATTTTCTTCCAAACCAAAACCTATCTTTAAATATTTTTCCTTGTGGTTCAAAGAGACAGCTCCGCATTTCATTTTGATTGGCAACCGCGTCAATACGCTACATTGCACACAGGCTACCATGTAATGACAAGACATGTTAATACTTTGTCCATATTATTTATAACTGATTCAATACAGGCGAAAGTCTCGAAAATATGTTCTCGTCCTTGAGCGGCAAAAACGGCGAAAATGACTAGAATTGGTTCACTGCTCGTGCCAATCAAATTGTCGCAGAACAGAAATTAAATTTTGTCTAGCACGCGTTTTTACGGTGTAAAGAGATCAATCACCGACTGTAAGGTCGGGATCGAAATAGGGCAATTTCTTCAACTGCGAGGCTAAATGGTGAAACGTTTGTATGGTATAAGTGTTCACAATAAAATAATAACAGATTTTCTCAGAGTGGACGTCCTTTTCGGCCAGAAATTTAGCAGAGTATTGGTCAAGCTATAGGTTAACACTCACACTCTCATGAATCGACAGGTTACAAGCATCAGATTACTGGCTGAGAATCAAGTATAAAGTAAGTGAACGTCAGATGAATTTATGTATTAAGAGGAATAGTTAAGGGTGAATCAGTGAGCACATGAGTAAAAGATTAAAAAGACATAAAATTGCCAAATAACAAAATATTTGATCAGTTGCAGATCCGAAGATGCACAAGGTGATGTTATTTTAGGTGGAGATCAAACTCAAAATTTTGTATATTGTTTAATCCTTTTCAACCATATCAAGTGGACAGAAATTATCATTTAAAAGTTTTGATGTGGGAGGCCTTAAGTAGGAGTCATCGCTTTAAAGTTCAAAAGACTGGTTCTCGCCACAAAATTTCAAAATCATGATGACTGAGTTTAAGGCCCCTCACGGCTTGTGCTTTTTCAAACAGGGAAAGAAGTATGACTTTATGAGACCATATTCTTCTCCTATTTTCAGTTCTTGAAGCAATCGTTCACAATCAGAGGCGATGTTTTAAGAGTTGAAAAAGTAACACGGAATGACAATGCTCTTTTTCAAAAGCACCACTAAGCAAGGAGCAAGAACCTGTATTTTTATTTGTGACTGGAATGACTGGCTCTTGACTTGAAAAATGCTCAGTCCTTCTCCTCTTCAAGTGTTACCTGATTTATCCTCTAAATCCTAACTCAGTCAGACTTTTCCCCTCCCTAGCTCCTTTAAATTTTCGACATGGACATATTATTCCACGTATCAAATCTTACAATGTAGAGTGGGCTCTTATGACATTTGCAAATTTTTATATCACAAGAAATTGAGAATTGAGAATTGAGCTAGAGAACTTTGAATGATGCGCGTCTCGGGCCAGGCTGCTCAAAGGGAGTAGGAATAATTCACACCGCGGAGTAATACAATGAGCATTGCAATAAATTGGTCAAATTGCCTTGAATTTTGCACAGTCTGTATCTGAATTCATTGTGTACAAAATCCATTAAAACTGATATGTTATAACTTTACACAGTCAGCAACAACAGAGAAAGAAAACAGAGATGCCATTTGTCGGTAAATAATTTGAAATAGGAACATTTTCATAAGGGATCCGCTGCCTTTGTTACTAGTGAATATTTCTACAAAACGGGACTTGTGATCGGAAACTAATCAAGGATCAAAAAGAACGTTGCAAATGTGACTCGTGTCAAAATGACACCTGCATTGATTAAGCATGCGCTCTTGACTTAACTCATTTGTACTTAGAATTGGTTTATACTTAAGACACAGAATGGTCCTGAGAGGACAAGTCAGTACAGTCTGCTCTTAATAAAAAGCTTTTTACTTTTGATGAGTCACAGGGGTTCTGAATGTAAGCATTCTGGGTAAAATTCGTATTCAGTCCCTTCTTGTTGTAATTAAAACGAGAGATCTTAGGGAGAAGGTTTGCTTTATGTATGAAGCTCCCTTCATTTACGGTAGGAAGAGTAGTCTTTCGTCAACTTGCCTGAAAAATGCGCAAATTCTACATTTGAATGGTTCGGGTTTACCCAATATTTGATATTTTCAGACGGTACTGGACATTATCAGATATCTAATATACACACTGCTTCATAAAATACTTGAAGAAAAAATACATGTGTCATTCATACCATCATGTCATCACAGGATCTATTGATTGGGGCGCATGTTATTACCCTAGCCTTTGTCTATGACAGAAAGTATACTCTCCAAGCTACCATGAGTTGGCGAGGATGATACGGGGAATTCTTTGGTCCAAAAATATCACCCCGATCACCGGTAGTAACATTTCCGAGCCTAGTTTTTATTGCACCTGAGCATACTTCGTTCTCCGACACTGCAAATGAGTATGGCTACAATGCGTTTCAAGTTAATTTATTTGTAAATATTTATTTGGAGCAAATACAAACCATGTCTCCCGTTCGGAGTGGCACAACTGACTACCCCACTGTTTTGTTTTTCCCTTATAACTTTACACTCAATTTAAATCTTCGTTTTTGCTCAGACTTCGGTGCTGTAAATATATAAGACCCTTGTGAATTTTTCGCGGTTTACACTTCCTTTGCAGAAGAAAATGTAGTTGGCGCCGCTAGATTAAATAAGAAAGTGATAATGTGAGGCATAAAACAGACTCAAACTCGTACTCATTCTTATTCTATATCTACGCCTTGATTTAAGTCAGAACATTTGATTGAAATACAAAATGTTGCTCTGAAATGGTAGATGACATAACTACTGTTCGATTCGTGTCTACCTTGATTTACATACATATAATAAGGCTACCTTATCTTTCATTCTCAAAACTATACGCATATGCTTTTAACGGAGATTTATGAAATACGAGTGGATTTAGCCCACTTAAACAAATCGACCAGTAAAAACCCAAAACGGTTTTTTGTCTTAATTAAAAGCCACTTGGTTGAAGGAAAAGTACGAACATCATGCAACTTCCTAAGACGTTACACTCTCTACTGGAAACAACCCACATCCCTTGTTAGATAGGACAACAGGGATTATGGGGACTGACGGGGAATACGGGACGGACGGAGAGCTGTAACCCGACAATTAGACAAAACCTTGTTTAATAGGGCAGACTCGGTGCCTTAGTCCGGCAGAGTTTATGCCGTGGGGTGGGATCTGAAGTTGGGCAAAAGTTATCTCCCACCTGAGAGAAAGAGTCCCGTACGGTTATGCCCCCATCAAAAACCGCCATAGCAGATTTGTCAAGCATTAACCAAGAAAAAGTGTACGTTTCTATGCGAGTCGTACGCATTAGTAAAGAGCTCGTGTAACGTGAAATGTACATTTTTGCCTGTAGTAGGCCAAGATGTCCCCTTTTTGGGACTTCGATGAATTAAGGTTGATTACGAAGGGGCGCAGAAAGGTCAATTCTACTTGTTTAAGATAGGGTTTCTCAGGCTATTTGTATTTCAAGGGAGTTACAAAGGAGTTTTATGCAATTTAAATGAAATAAAGGACGAAAACGTGACTAACTTTCTGCACGTTTTACAATTTTTCCCGCGTCCCTTGTTTTCATTAAACCCCATACTACCTCTTTGCCCCAGAAAACACATATGAATAATAACAATGAAGGATATCGGTGCGTAATGTACCGTTCATAGCATGTTGTTTTTAGACTATAAAATGCTGACCATGTTCTCTTTTAGGCTTCCTCTGTTTCTACTTTCAGACTTTGAAAATGCTCCGTGGCAGACTTAGACAAAAGAGGTAGACTCAATAATAATAGCGAAAGAAGAATGCGAGAATAGGTCGATAGACGTCGAAAAAACAACCTCTAAATGGATTACTCTTGTCAAAGATCATCCAACCTCATTCATTCCTCTTGTTTCTAAAGATTTTTCTCAAATTTTAAGGAAAGTAGCCCTTTGGACATTTTATTTGTTTCAATTTGTCAGTAGTCGTTATCTGTAGAAAATAGAGGCAGGGTTGTTAATTAGGATATTTTGAAGAGGATAAAGCTAACATTATTATAACTTAGAGTGTTCGTAAGCTGCAACAGCCGAATACTCTAGAACACGGGTTTACTTTTAATAGCGACCGTAGACAACTAAACGAATTGTCGAGTAAACTCTCAAAATGATTGTTCCCGAACTTCAAATGTAGGTGGAAAAGGAACACTGTAAAAAGTGTTTAAAATATTGAACGCCTTTCTACACATGTTTGCCTCCACTTTGGAAACACGAATACATTCTAGATACGTTAAGGGAGTAAACACAGAGTGTTTAGGGCATTATTTTTCAAAAATGTATGTGGGGATGCGTTTCAAGTTAATGATATTTTAACTAAAGCCTTTTGTAAAGGACGCTGGAAAATTTGAAAATTTCAATTAAAAAGAAAAATGGGCCAATCTGAAAATAACTGTGCCTGTAGAAGTATTTCTGAATGCTGCCTTTATACGTAGTCCAAAATTGATCTTGATTTGCCGCATAAAACTGCATTGGACAGTAAATTCAGATGTATTCCCAGTTTGCGCGTGCATACCTTTTAAAGTGGGTCGTGTTAACCTGTACACATCATGCAGGCAGGCAGCATAGATTCCATTGGTCATTCTGTTTAAATGCTTCAAATACTTCTAGAAGATATCTAGGCTTAAGGTTGTTCTATTGTTTTGATCGTCGTCAGGTTGCTTTGTAACATGGGATTTATAAATTGTCCAAGCAGTAGTTCCATGTTTGTACACAAACGGTGCTGCATGGACTCCAGAGATGATGTTCTAAATGGAAATATTCGTAAACCCGCGTAAAATAATATTTAGATAAGTAGCGACCCATACAGGTTAGTTAGTTAGTTTTACGAGCCATATAGGAAATTGGTGAAAGATTGATTGAAAGGCTGTTTACCGTTTGACAATTTGATTCTTATCATAGCATATCGAAACGTTTTGTACAAAAACGATCATTTGCTCATTTAAAACCAAAATTTCTAAACTTTTCTAATTAAGGTAAGCTTAATCAGTTATGCTTCGAAGTGATATGTCTAGATGAAAGCAACCCACGAAACGCAATTTTAATTTGAAATACATGAGTTTTGACGATTTCAAAATTTTGGGGAAATTCCCCCCAAATATGCGTCATTTCATGTCACAAAAACGCGGTTTACGACAAAATTTTAGACACAAATAAAACCAACTCTTTTCCTCCTTCTACCTCTGACATGCAGCTACCAGAAACGCGTTTAGCCATTTCGATGTATATATTTGTGGCTAGAAGTATTAATCCTTTAAATTATGTAAATTTGGGGGTGGAAAACACAATTTTTGCTTATAAACATCAGTTCCCCTAAATTAATGATTTACGATGAAATTAAAGCGTATGCCTAATCCAAAAATTATTCACTGGGTGTGTAATATTACGAACATCACAAATCCAAATAAGCCAGACCTTAAAACACAACCCCGAGTACCACATTAAAGGGTCAAACCTCTTACCCCAAACTACAATTTTGGTACGGGGTACCGAAATTCTCAATTGGCTCAGCTCTTTGACAGTTTACAGCTAATTCAAAGAATGCACAGCACAAAAGCTTATATTACACAGCATGAATAGCAATGAGAGTGTTTTAATTATATAAATTGAGTTTTTCTATACTCATCTTGAAGCAATAAACTGTGATTGTATCTGGATGAGGATGAATTTCAGACAATTGTGGGAGGGGCTTAAGTAAGAAGGTTAGGAGAATTGGTACTGTTTGGGGTGAGAGAACTGGGCCTTTAAGCAAAAAACCGAGCAATACACCCTGCACCTAAACACTGTAATTCATTTGTGAGGTTTATGATCGAAACTTTTCGATATGAAGAAAGGATAACGGAATGTACACCAAACGGTGTTTAGGAAGTAAACGTTTCTCTGAACATTTTCCCCATTGCAACTTTGTAAACATGTTTAAATGTTAAACAGACGTGTCTAATTCGGAAACATTTTGTTTCTAAAAACGTTTAACTGCTCCCGTGATGTTTCGAATTTAAGCGTGTTAACAAAGTGGGGCAAATGGATTTTTAATTGCTAAACGGACGTTTTTTAGAGTGTAGAGAGGGGCGACCCCATCCCAATTTTTTGCTGGATAAAAAATCCCTTTGTACCCGGTATTCCCCAACTGGTTTAGCAGAGATTTGCCATAAGATCAAATGCATATACTTCGGTGAACTTTCACCAGATTCCTTGTCACTAACGACACACACGATCCTGGTTAATTTATAGGCATATTCTGGAGACAAAATTCGTTAAGTTTAACATAAGCAGAAAATTTTCTCTTTTAGAAGGTGAAAGCGGCATCTTGATAGCTTATAGCGTTCGGAAGATACAAATTTGTAAAGTATTGCGAATTTTTCTTGGGATTTGATGCATCATGGGAAATCTGTGATGTCAACGTGGCACATTAATTTAACATTGCATTCAATTTATTTATAATTATGATGCCTCTGCAGGCAATTTTAAGCAATATTGGTGGTTGTACTCTGTGTGTGGTGAAGGGTAAAGCTAGATCTACAGGAAAAGACATTCAAACATTCCAACAGTATCAAATTTCAAGGACAAATAGGGTGTTCAATTATAAAAGGAAAAAAAGAATTTGAAGCAATGCGCCCACATTACATAAATTTTTGTGGATTTGTTGAAAAGCAGAGGTATTTTTGACAAAAATAACCAATCTTTAAAGTGAGATATCTTGAGTTAGGAAAATGGTATTGTGATAGGGTTTGAAGGATATGGTTTGTAATATTTTTGTTTTTCTTACAAGACAGAGGCGAAAATCCACCAGAACATGCCTTTGAATTACTATTATAAGTGGCGATAAAGTTGGTTAAAGACTTGAAAAATACGCAGCCATTGATTCAAATAACAAGTTTATTGATCAATTTGACCATGGTTTCCGGGTGGAAAACAACTTCAGGATTGCGTAGGTGCTTTATTAACACGGACCTTGTGACAATTCACTAGACGTTTTTAAAATTCAAGTGTGACTCATCCCCATGTATATTAACATGAGCTGAATTAAAGAAACCACCTAGGTACAACGTAAATCGTTTCATAGTAACAGACAACGCAAAATCCACATATCTGTCAGAGAGAGAGAAAGATCATTCGTCACTTTCTCGATCTGATATGTGTTAGATATCCACAACTAGTGTAGCAAATTTAGTTGGCGACATTAGAGGCTGCTCGTATGCTACTAAAGAGACCAAATAGACAGTATATTTGAAACAAAGATTTTCCTGTGAAGAGAAGTGGCACCTTCTTCATGTGTTCGAAATAATGTTGTTGGCAGGCCTTCAAGTCAAATTAAGACTTCATATTGAAAGAGGTCCATAGCAAAGTGTCAAGGGGGTACACTGTCTTAAACCGTCTTGAGGTGAGACTTGATATTGTTGTCATTATCAGTTTCAGTTCTTCAAAAGACATACTGCATGTACAGACTTCGAATTGGTTTGAACCCTATCTTAAAAAAAAAAGAACTACCGACAATATTTCAATTTTTTTTTGAGTTACAGCTATTCCTGTAAAAGGAAGGGGAAATAACAAATTCTGCTTCAATCTTTACATTTCTCTAATACCTATAGCAGTTCAATATGAAGACTGGGCTGCCGACGTCACGACATTGTCCAAACTTCAGATCCTACTTTCAGACCAAACATATTACAAGCAAAGATACCTAACTCTAAATGTCGCGGTAACTCCTCGAGGGGCTACTGATCTTCATGAGGAACTGGATAAATCACGCGCTTTACGTACCTTATGTACGATGTAAACGGACTTCCTATACATGGACATAGCGTACTGCAAGGTAGATTGTTGCTACGGTATGCGTGACTGAGAAAAAGCGCACCAAGAAGGCTGTTTGCTATGGTTTTGTGTGAAAGTATGGACTTGCTCAAGTATATCGCCATATTTTGCAAGAAAGTTGAAATATTTTCGAAATATGGCAACGTAAGGTCAAAATCACTTCACGTATTGCAGAAATATGATATTCTTTACCATTCAAGCTTTTATTTAAAATATAACAGAGTCCTCGTCAAATCAGACGATTTATAGCTTCACGGCGGCCATCTTGGTGCGCCCTTTTTGCTCCAGTAGGTGGCGACCATCTACGGATAGGACGTACGTGTTACATGCTCTGTCCATGTAAGTCCGTGACGATGTCACAGAGCAGAAAGTACACCCTCCTTTAGAGCGGGCAAAACAAACCAACAACGACAAACGCAGGCAGCTGTTTTGTCAGCGAGCCGAATACGCGCATAGTCTGCTACATGTGCAGGGCGAATTCTTATGCGTATAGGCCGTGAGCCAGAGGGGAAAATAAGTACGGCCATGTATTTCTATTTAAGGTCAATCGGTGGGCTGTACGAAGTAGGTTCGTTACATGTGTGTAGAAGACTTACGTGCGTTATCCGATTGGTCAACCAATCAGCTGTTAGCATTTGCTGACGTTGGTTTGTTAATACTCCACAGGATGGCGTATTTTTTGACATCATACGCATCAGGTATACAGCTCATGTATATGATGCCACAAAGCAAAAGGACTTCGGAGGGGACATGTGTATCAATTCCCAAATAGAAATTACAATGAATTGTGGGATAGAGTTTTGGGTGTGCATCAATTTTCACCACAGTAAAATGCCATCGACAAAATGACAAACACCAAAACTCTATCCCACAATCCTTTGTAATTGCTATTTCGAAATAGGTCTCTCGGACAAGGACTCGTGAAGACGCAAGACATACTTTGATGTAGAAGGCTGAAGGTTTAGAGGTTGGTGACGTAGCTCCTCCAGGGAGCAGAACTCATTCGGGCTGTTTTTCTTGGTTTCGCCCCTCGGCTCTCCGCTAGAGAGTTGAAAAAGTAGCCTATTACGGACATTCCCGGGCTCTTCTCATATTACACAAACTAGCCGATCTGTGCACTGTAAAAATGCTGTAAAATCGCTGTAATTGGTCAGTCGCACAGTCTAAATGAAGCTTAAGACGTTGGAGAAATCCTACAGAGGTGAGGATTTTCTTTTGTTTTAGAAAATTTTTAGCTAAGGAAACTCGTATGGTCAGATGGTGCTTTGTTCATATCGTTAAAGGGTTTCTTTAGCCAAGATTTCTTTTAGGAAGTTAAGGAGGATTTCATCTTTCAGACAATTTGACTTTTTTTGTACATACGGACCCAAAAATTTTCTGTAGTCGTTTATATGTTTATTTTGTTGTTGTGTAAGTCTAAGTAATTTTTTGACAGCGTATCTAACTTACCTTTTTTCAATCCCATAAGGTGTTTTTACGCCCAAGCAATGCTGTGCGTTACTTACATTTTAGTCGACAGTTAGGGTACTAAAACGGTCAGACGGTAAATAAATAACAGGTCTAACTCATCAGCTATCCAGAAGCAGGTACTTGATTCATTTCGCGGCGGTATACTCAAATGAAATATGAACGTGAAAGATGTAGTTCGAAGTCAATGACTTTACATGAATAATTTTGAGACGAACATCGTAAGTTACCTAGTAGATAAAAACCTAAAGATATTAATAAAACTTCAGAATGGATAGAAAATATTGAAAGGGCTCTTACAAGCAACGCCGACGCACCCTTCTATTGAGAAGAGGTTTTATTATCATTATAATAGGACGAAAACGTTAGCCTTGAAAGGATTAGATATCGTAAAGGGAATGTCTATTTATATTTCAATTACGAGATATTCTGATTTATACTGACAGATAATATTCCAGAGGTCTACCTTTTAAAGATTGAATCTATATTTAGCGCCATCAAGAATTGCATTGAGGGAATAATGTGCGAGAAGAGGTGGAGATGAAGTTGTTGCAGCTATAAGAAGCATGATTTTCGGTCTGCATTGCTGATGGAGATAATGGAAAATAACATGAGATTGTTAGAAGACTCTTTAAAACATTAGACCGAAAGGAAAGGCCACTATCATCTGTAACACAAAGACCGACTCCAGTGGCTTTACGACTGACGTTTGAACTAGACTTCTGAAGCAAATGCGAGTGAACTGCGAGTAGTCCACACCTCCATATTCATGTTTGGTACAGAAGATAACTTGACGCTAACTTTACATACTTCTGTAACCCTTTTTTTTTGTCGGGTGGACAATCTCACTTTGATACAGTAGTCAGCGCCAAATTAATTGAAAAAGAAGGTTCACATTAGAAAAATACTTTATTTTATTAAAAATTACTCAACGGTGGTTTAGTGTGAACAGTTAGAAACTTAATATTTTTGAAATCGAACTATTCACCAGCGATGGAGAAAGTAGGAATTTGGGGCGCGTTAAAGTAGGATGTTGCTGATAGAAACCTAAAAGGGGCTTCGGGAGGCAATTTCGGTTCATCAAGGGACCCTGGCCATTTGGTGTCTCTGCCACTGTTGAACAGCATACACGTATTTTTGTGAAGTGAGAAACTAAACAAATCCACAATATGTCTATCTGCCAATGAATTATTGTCTGTTATTTGTCTACACTGTTAAAAATTTCTGTAAATTTACAAACTTTTTTTAACTTAAGCTTTTTGTATTTTACTTTTAATAGAGATTTTCTGTATCTTTGCAGACACTTTGTATTGCTACAATAAAAAAAGGTTGTTTAACATGTATTTTCTGTTTATTTGAAAAACCATTTCTGTCTGCTTTTTTAACCAAATTTTACTGCTTTGTAAAACTTTTTCTGTAAATTTACAGAAATTTTAACAGTATTTTGTATTTTTCTGATTTCACATAAATATACTGTCATTTAACAAACATTCATTTTGTTTTTAAGCTGAAAAGAAACAAAAATAAGCCCAAACAAACAAATAAGAAATAGCCAGAAAATTTTCAATATATAACATGCATCGTTCTGCGAAGTTTCAGTTAAAAAAAACATTTTTGGCAAATTTATGGCCCTATTTGAAAATTAACTTACATTTATTATAAAAGCATACTTAGTTATTACGTCCTTAGTTATAAATATCATACAACTGGTGTTTTGTCACACATTTTTAAGTAAAAAGAAATTGTAAGGCCCTAATTTCAGAGCACTGACAATTGGTATACTGATGTCAACTAATCGCCACAGGCTCTCATGCACTTGATCGGAGCAAATTAAAAACGTTTCACAAATTTACTTGAAAGAGTCTGTAAATTTACCACTTTATGACGTAAATCTCATTTTGCATAAATGGGTGGAGCTTATTTTGCAGGCATTTTCCTAACAAAAGGATTGCTGTTGCGTTGAATAATATCTTCTTTGGCGTTTTTTAATCAGGAAGTGATAAACTTATTGTTTACCTTGTCTGGAAATGTTTGCAACCAATGTATTTGCATTCTTTGTCATCTTTATTTTAAAAACAATTATTATATTGTACAAAAAATGTGACCATGACTTTCCAGTTACAAAGTTCCTAGAGATAGCAGTCTATTTGACAACAATATGACAACAAAGCATCCTCAATGTGTTTTGATTGAAAACAACTTCCTAACGACACATTACGTTGGTAAGCAAATACCTGATCTACGTAATGGTGAAGTGTATGTTACGTAATAACATATGAAAGGTATAAAAGCGATATTATAATAAATATTAAAACGTCGGGAATGAAAACAGTAGGCTGTAAATTCACATAAAATTAAGGTAAACAAAACAGAACAATTCTGTAATTCGATTTTACAGTAGACTTTTGTAAACTAATTTACATGCAAAATCTGTAAAGAAAAAACAAACCCTTAATGTTTTTTCATGATTACAGTCTGGCTGTAAAAAAACATTATTTGGTTGGAAAAAAAATTGCCATAAAAATTATGTAAATTTACAGAGAAATTTTTTAACAGTGTATGCACAAGCCCATACTATAAGAAGGTTCAAATACGCGGCGGAATATCAAAGCCGTTGCGTATACACGTTTTGTGACTCGGACACAACAACATTCCGTTCGACAAAGGTTTCGCTAGTATCAATTGGTGAGATTATTAAGGTGAGAGCAAAAGAAAAGACAAATAAAAAAATACTAACAAAAAAAAAAAAAAAAATCCCCTAAACATTGCTAAAATGACATATTAACGTGTGGAGGGCGCAATGAACAATAAACCTACCGGTACCCGTAGTATCGTCATTGTGTAAAATATACTAATACACTAGTCACCGCTGTATAACAACTGCGATAACTTTTGCAAGGTTTCACTTTCGAAGCTGCGAAATCTCATTTTATTCGAGGCAACATACTTGATTAAAAGTTACTGCAAATATTTTTAAACATGAAATTAGTTGGTTTCATTTATTTCGAGTTACGCATAGCACAGTTGCGGAGGATACCCTACTGAATATTTCCTATATTGATCTGTGTACGATATTTTGTGGCACTTTCAATTTGACGTAGGCACTCTATCACCATAATCCTTATTTCGAAAAACTGGGAATGATTAAATGTCTCCCAGGCGTTTTCTCTGTATTCATTTGTAATTGAAGATTTTTGAAGCGTAAGCATGCAGCAGAATGTACGATGTTAAAATCCAATTTGAAAGCAGATTACCCACAGGAAAATTAAAAATCTATGGTATACATTTATAAATTGATTTATGTTGCAGGCAACTTCATGTCACTACATAAATTATAGGACGAGGCTACTGCTCATTCCTTATAAAGACTGTGAATAAGCGTTAGCAAGGTTAAAACAGAGCGCTACATCACGCGTGGATCAGAAAATGCTCTCTGGTCAAAATGGCGTTAACATAAAATATGACAGTTCATTTAAAATTTTTAAAATAGGTCTAGGGTAGTTCTCGACAACGACCTTGTGCATAAAGATTTGTAGAAACCGCTCAGCTGGATGAGCCGAACAATGGTTTAAGAAGAAGGTTTTCCCGTTACGTTGTGTTAATTTAACGATCGTGAAAACCCAAACTGTTTTCATTTTGCTTGAAGGTAAGCTCTATTTTTCCGGGCATTAAGTTTCGAAAATATGTTTGAAACTTTCTCTCAAAAACTGCCCTTGATGTAATAAGGGATTTGAAACACAGTTGCCCTGATGTAACACAGTTCATGGGAAGAAAACTTCGAATGTATAGTGAAAGAGGCAGATCCTTTCGGGGCGTATCCAGGAAGTTCCATTAGAAGGGGTCAAAGGTCAGTGATTAAACACTTTCCTGTTACAGGGTCAGCTGGTTCAAGAGAGGGGATGATACCCTCTCCTTTGGAAGATAATGCTTTTAGAAGAGGGCTATGACAGCAAAAGTATTTCATATTTAACACATTTTGCAACATAAAAATAAACACGCATGCCTCCCATTATTGACGAGAAAGGGAGTAAGGGCGCCTGTTGTGCCTCCAATTTTGACCCGTCATTACTCTTGGAAACCGACGGGACAAGGGTCCCAGGATAAAAATTCCTAATGTTTGTTGAATAATTCATGTTGCATAGCGGAATAAGTCCGTTAAAATGAGAACACCGACGGAATTATAATTAAGAGAATTTCACAGTTTTTATAGTGACGAGCACATTAATTTCAATTGCCGTTGGTCTCTTACGAGTTCCTAAAAGCAGACGAGGAAATTTTCGAATTTAAGTCATGTTACGTACATATGCTTTACATCGTAGCTACCCACCAATGAGACAAAAGCATTTATTATACCCAAAGGCGGCCATTTAGCATGATTTCAAGGGAGACTTAATGGCGTGAAGAATTGTCATGTTTTTCTATTGGATGGAGTTGTTCACTTTCCACGACACTTGCACCCTCAAATATCCCCTTCAATTAAACTGATAAGAAATAAGAGCATAGGAATTTTAGCTTGAAACTTGAAACTCGTGGCCACTTAGTTCTTTGAGACGTTCCTTGGACCGATCGTTATGACCAAATGGAAAGATGAGAGATATTTCTTTATTTGATAAATTTAATCGATGCCGCAATCGACGCACTAGCATCCCTTTGAGTGGTGACTTGGTTTGAATAAGAAGCAACTTTTTGTGCGGACATTCATGTATAGTCTTCTGTAAACAGAGACAGACGAGTATTTACGATAAAATAAACATGAGAAAAACTACGTCAATGACCTGACAGGAGAAAAAGCTGAAGGAATTTAAGATCATTTTGAAATCACCATGACAACGGAATGTAGG
Source organism: Holothuria scabra (assembly GCA_037179385.1). Lineage (NCBI taxonomy): Eukaryota > Metazoa > Echinodermata > Holothuroidea > Aspidochirotida > Holothuriidae > Holothuria > Holothuria scabra. The sequence continues at coordinate 23,046,753 of CM074192.1, read as the reverse complement.
ATTACGGTCAAGCCATATTCAGATCTCGTGAGGCAAATGATATTTATAACTCTGTAGTATCGAAAAGTGTGCTCACGTCCCCCTTCTCTAGAGACCCTCAACTAGAAAAAAGACCGTGTGACCCGCTAGATCAAACCAGAACGTTAGAAGTTGAGGCCCAAAATTACAACAAACCAAATCAACCCCCCCCCCCATATGCTCCCGTACAGAGTCAGATGGGTGTTAGGTCTCCAGATGCAAAATATTGTGTAGAGTGTATGTTTGTTTCCCCAAAGTAGTAAGGTTTACTATGATCATTCTTTGGCCATTTCTGCAATTATTTTTTGTTGTTGTTTTGTGTTGAGGACAGTTCAACCTCAAACCACCCCTGGTAGAGCGTTCACCTTGTCGAGCATTATGGTAACGATTTTCTGTATCGGGTTCCGAGTTTTGTACACGAAATGGAAAGACTCGAATATCAAGTATGCTTCCGCTTGATATTTGCTTCTCTACGAGGAGTCACTGAATGGAGGAATGTAGGTATAGATGAGATTCAATGACGCACCAACAGGATAAAAACAAGATAAAAAGGTGAAGTTAAAGTTCGGTTTCAAATACAGTTTAAATGTGGTGTAAGTCTTTACCCCAGGTCGCATCTTACGACAGGGGGAAAATACCATAAGGCTGACATATTCTACAACCCCGGCTTACACACAGGGGCAGAATGTAGGGATAGGAGTTTGGTATCTACGTTCATATGTTTGCCAAAGAAATCTTTAGGTTTAGGTTTTTGCCACACCTGCTCCCTAATCTATATTTGTGTCTCCTTAGGGAGTCAATGTGTGGTAAAGTTTAGGTTGCCATTTACATGTACAATATCTTTCGTTTTAACGACAATTTTTTTTTTAGCCAGTAGCCTAGAACTTGTCTACCAGGGCTGAATTTACTTCGGGGTGCACGTAGACCTAAGTCAAGGCCCAATTCATTTAAGACCCACATTGGTGTATCCAAAAATTGCAGGCATAAGACAGACGCCTTCCCGTCCGTCCACTGACGGTCAATAACTTTTCATATAAGCATGGTCTACGACATTTGCGGAACTTGTCACAAACGTAAGAGAAAAGCGGGACAATAGTCAATCGCCAAAATATGAGATTTCTTCATTGAAAATGTGTCGACGAAAGTAGCAAGGCCTGTGTAAAAGAGTCATTTTCAGAAATCCTGGAAGCAAGTTCTCAGTGGCAGCTCTGCGGGGGACAAGATGGGCCCCCGATTTGGCTTTTATCCCACTTGCCCCCTGAGTTAGGTCAGTTGGTTTAAGTTAGGAGTTGGTTTAACCGAAAAAAATAATAATTCACCTCTTTAGAGACTTAGTTTGCATCCATAGATATGTTTAGCCCTCAGAGCTTCCGGGGCTTCGTCCCTGGCTTTGATCACGGTTTCGCCCTGCGCTCGAAGATGTTTGCCCCCAACATAATCCTTTGCCCTTAGTTTTTTCCCCCAGGTTAAGTTGACATTCTGGCGCCGCCACTGCATATTCTGGCATAATTTGTACTCGCAAACACTCGTTAAGCTATCGGACCCAAAAGGAAAAGCTTTCGCTTGGACATAATTAGCAATAAGGGCTTATCGGCATCGGCATCGGCGAAAAGGACTCAAAAAAAAAAAAAAAAAAAAAAAACGCTGTTAAGGTCACACAACATGTCTTTCCTGTTATACTGTCAGGTTCAACAAACCAAATCCGGTTTTGATGGCTAAGCATGATATACTAAGAGTTAAAGTGTCTGACGGCAGAGAAGGTCACGTGGTCATGCAAAGTCGTAGTGTCGCATTAGAGAAATTAGCTCTTTGGGGATAGCAGAGCGCACGTTGGAATTTCGCCTCCGAAAATGAGCGAAATGGACTCTGAGAAGGTGAAAAAGACCATCCGTGATGTTCCCTTAAATGTTATTTTTGTAGAAAATTTCGGAATATGTCCTTGTCTGTAATATTATAGGAATCGACTGTACAAAATTCGATTTTATTCTTATAATTATTAATAAGACACTTGTAAGTGCGCTTTATCTTAAAAAGCTCAAAGCGCATAACAAATTAAAGAGTACATAATACAATATTCATCCTATATGTGATCAGGGGAGTCTTTTGCTCGTTTTCTTTTACAGCTCTATACATATGTCTTGGGCTACAATGTAAAGATTTTAGCCTCACTATATCACCAACGTAAGTTGAATGTTCGGGACAAAAGCGGGTGCACTTTTTTAAACATTAAAAGGAAATAAATGACTGTCCATTAAATTGTCTTGTGTATACTTGTGAAAACTGTACCCCTTGATGAGAGAAGGATCAGATGCTATGTATATCACTTTCAACTGAATCAGGTGACACATTTCTACACCTATCTTTCCAAAGTAATAGAAAACGATTTCACTCGAGAGTAACCAGATCTACGAAAATTTTTAAAAAGGGCGACTGTCAAATATTTTAAAAAGTTGTAAAAAATCACCAGGGACAAAGCAAAAGGTAATTCACAAGTAACTCTTTAATATTGTTTTAAAATTTCTTCGACGTTTAACAGTGCAAAGGACTATCGTTTACATCATCCTAACTCCATAACTTATTGTAAAAATAATAAAGAAAAAACTGTTATTACATTTACTGAGATCCGGGCTGACATTCATGAATATTTCTTCAGTACAAAAGTTTCGAAAAAGAGATTTGCGCATAAGTATCTCGGGTCAGCATGGACACTGAAAAATAAGTGTGAAGTTGGTGCTTAATTTTGTATGAAAAATCAAACGTGATTTGTACAAATGTCAGCTTTTAAGCAAATATTACTTTTTCGTACGTGAAAGTGGATCTATGAAGAAAGTAAATCCACACAATGTTGTGAAACTTCCAATCAAATCGGACAAGTCAGCAAGTAAGGTTACTAGATTTGAGTTCTAAAAGAAGCAGTTCATGGAAGCACAGGTTACATCACTTCCTCCCATTGACAGACAAGAGAAGCTTTGTTTCTCTTTGTTTTTCAGACCGTTCTATCCACCTTGACGATATAATATAGAATCTCCCTGTAGGGAATGCAAATTTTTTTTAAGTTTCATGCTACATATACAACCTCGTTATGATAATATGACTCTCTTGAGGAGATTTTTTGTACCATTAAAAACAAAAGACTGTCCATTAATGTTTGGATATGATGTCATATGTTCTTCTAGTTCACTTTTGGTTGAGATTGTTACACAACTTTACCTGCTCATATCTGAAGAACCAGCAATCATGATCGGATCTCAATGCAAATTTTCGTAGAAATAAATTAGACCTTAAACCATTCCTTTAATTATATTTTTATATATTATATTTATATGTTTTTTAATAGCAACAACCTAAAAATACAAGCGGAAGGGGTCACATGAATATAGAGAAAAGAAATTTGAACAAAAGCTGAAAACATCAATTTTTAAGATACCACTGGAAAATTTCCTGAAAAAAGATTTCAAAGAAGGACATGATCTGTTGCAACTCCCTGATCAGATGCAATTCACAAGGTGTGGAAAGTGCCGTTTCCAACGATCGGGAAAGCACTTTTGGCAAAGTTTTTCGTGACTCTTTGCCCTAAACTATAATGGTGCTCCACTTAGATAGTTTTACTACAGGTTACGTACATCTGGCGTCTCTGACTACACTGTTAACGTTTCGCTCAGGTCTTCTCTGAGTAGAGAATTGCCACGTTTTGCCTCGGAAGTTTTTTCCTGCGATTAAAAATAAGTCTTATATACAATAGTTGCATACGTTAGTGTACATTAAGACGGGACTTCATATACTTGATCAAGTGCACACCAAATGATCACTAACATTTTCGCTTATGCGATGTGTTAAAGTTTAACATTCCAAGAAAACAGTTTGTCGAAGCTCATCTATATGGCAGCTCAGATCCTGTTCATGCTACGAGGGTCAATAAATTTTAAAGTTACAACCGTGACAGTTCATATTTTGGCGTCCACATTGTGTCATGATTCTGTTTGTGTAAATAAATAGTGAGTACAAGAGTGGGGCGTTAAATGGCAGTGCCGGATGCAGAATTCGTAGCGACGACTACAAACATGTCTCTCTAATTTTAATTAAATAAAGTTTAAAGAGAAGCAGAATCAAATCGCTCGATCTGACATAGGGGCTCTTGACTGCCAACGGATTTCCTAATCCTCAAACGTTAGACTGCTTAATGATTACTGATTTCATAAAGCAATATATATAATATAGTATTGAAATTATTTAGTATCACCAAGCTTGAAATAGACAACATAGTATCTTTGCGTGCAGAAACAATCTTTCCTACTACGCACGGTAGGTAAATTGTACAGATAATCCCCTCATCTGGAATTTCAACCGCACACCGTGATATTTAGTTTTTCATTTATTTTGTTTTTGCCATAACATTGGCTGAAACTTTATCTGTCCATGCCAGACAGACACGAGATAGGAACGCCGATCGTACATCTTATGAAATGTTTTCTTAAACACACAACTTTGTTGCCAACGACCTAGTTTTAGGCAATCCGAGCTAAGTAGATGCCTTAGCTTTTATAATATCAACAACTCTCTGATTACAATATGTACCTATACTGGATAAAATATCAAGTGTGCCCTTAGGAGATATACCATCTGCTTTTCCACTTCAAACCCAGAAGAAAATGATTATTTTGCGATATTTCCTGTAGGAAGAAATGTGTTGTATCCCATTGCCTCAATACAAGGCGGATTAAGATATCTATCGAATCCTTCGAGAATCTCGAGCAAGTTTACAATCATGTAAATTGCCGGAAGTAATCTATGACAAGTTGGCAATAAGCTCGCGAGGGTGTTCTTGTAGCTAGACTCTTAATTCTATAGTATCAAAGGATACGGGAATTTCGTTGAAGACGAGATGGTATTTGAAATCTGGTTTTCGCCAACTTCTTTAAGAAAAAATTTAAGAAAGGTAAAGAGTGGCGATGCAATGATTTGGCTCAGCCTCTAATGCTATGTGCAGCCTTTCTACCTATTGATGAAAACTACAGGCACACAGGCGAAGCTATCTGTAATTGTAGTTCATCATATACGCAATATCTTTTGTGATGGACAATATGTTAGTATTTCCTGAAATTGTCAGGCATCTGTAAGGGTAATAGGTTATCTTGTTCATTTACTTAAACGAGGTTAAAGAATACCCTCTCCATTTTAAATTTGACAAGAATTCTTTTCAAATTCATGGGCACTGAACCGAAGTTTGGCTAAGCATTTGAAGAAAATTTGGACCATTTTTCACTAATATTGTACTATCGTTCTCAATGAGAAGAAGTGAAATGTGTGATCTTTTCTGCTTCTATTAAGTGAAATACGCAAGGGAACAAAAACAGAAAAACCGGGAGGGGGCTGAGTTCCGGAAAGACTATCTAAGAGCAGCGCCACCATGTATTTGATTACCACAAAAAAAAAAAAAAAAAAAAAAAAAAAAAAAAAAAACCCTCTGCCGAAAACGACACTTCCGGAACAGCTGAATGTTGTATGCTTAAGCTGCATTGGACTGATCAAGACTATGACCAGTGTCCACGTCAAAAATCTTTCCACAGTCTCCAATTCTTGGAACACTTGACAAATATTGAGGGGACTTAGCTCCCTACATACTCTTTCATGGAGGGGACTTAGCAATCAACCCCCCCCCCCCCCCCGGTTTTGCAGCTACCGTTAAAGTGCCCATTTCATCTTTTTGGTTGAAGTTAAACCGTATGTGTCTAAAACGAATAGGAAGAAAGTAACCACGGTTGGTTATTATTCAAACCTCAGATTCGATCGGTAGACATGGGAGGACCTCAAGCCAATTCTGAAGTGAGGGAGCTAATTTTCGAATAGGGCTATTATGTTTAATGAAATAGAAAGACCGCATTTCCACATGTAAGGCGCCAAATATACCCAAAGTAGAAAAGTACTGGGCTAAAATCTCCTTATCCCTCTGCCCCAGTGGTCTATTTCCGAGGGCTCCAATTTGCTCATCAATTCATTTGTATCTGGCATTACTGATAATTTCGTGCCTTTAAATTTTATACCAAATCTTTTCAAATCACATATAACAGGCGATCATGGGCAAGCATATGATCACTGCGCTTTTCACACTTTCTTTTCCCATATTTACGTAAAGTTACCGGCAGCAATAGATCTCAAACAATTTTGTTTCATAAATATAGTATAAAAATTATAAAAATTGAATAATTTCATAACGAGAAGGACAAACTGTCAGCCCATGTCTAACAGGCATCTTATGCACACTGTGCAAGGTTTTAAGTGGATAAAACTTTTTCCAAACCGAACCGTTGAGCAAAGACACTTTAGAAAAAATGAATGCACCATTAAGTATGCGCTTTCCCCGGGGCTGGATAAATAAGTCAACGAGACGTAAAGGCACCAGTCTTTAACTTTTTCTCTTGTAAGTATTTTCTCTCATCTTGGCTTAGGTGGGATTATAACAAAAAAGTGCCATGTTAAATTGTTTGCCCCTCTTCTGTAAATGTAATAGGCTCAATGTTACATCGGATATCTTTGAACATTCTCCTATAGTTTAAAGGTATAGTGATAAATGTCAGCAAAAACCCTGACTTCAACTGACAGTTTTCATTACCTCTTCAAAGTCTGAATGTTTCTGAAGCATCTTATTCCATACGCAAAAGTAATGGTGTGGCGTGTTGCTCAGTCAGTGTTCACAGTTCCTTTTGTAACCCTATAATAATTATCTCCTAATTACTCTTCGGATAGTAAATGGTTTGGTTATTGATACCGATGATTTTTAAGGACACAATTAAAACTTCCTACATGAACCCCAAGGACAAGCTATGTTACAACTGTCCTTGGAATAAAGATTGTGAAAACAAAGGATAAAATTAATCATAGTTGGTGTCCCCCTCTCATTACATCATAAGATTTGCATGTTGAGCTCATGTTTGTGAAAGCTAAAATGCAAACCAGCAATTGTCCTGAAAAATAGCCAATTTTTGGCGGATTTTGATGTGACTGTTTTCTTGGCTGTTATTGCTTTTACATGAGTATCGAATATCCAATTGTTTTTATTTTCATGCCACACGATCTGTAAGTAAGCGGTCCAAAAGGCGTCAGATGATATGCAATCCGCTGAGTTTCCACTCTTTTTGCCATCTCATTGATAGGTCTTGTGCGACCGAAAACTTAGCACAGCCGCTAAGCGGGCGGTTGTATAACGTACCCAGTTCTCACTAAACATATGAAGGTTTTTACTGATGTCACTGCGTTGCACGTTTCTCTACAATGGCGCATTGTACAGCAATTGTAGGTCTTTGAGACCTGCGTTCACTGAGGTTCCTAAGATATCCTGAGGTAACTGTTGCTAAGGTTTGTCGATTGTCAAACCCGCAAACAGATGCCAAACCTATTCCTCCCCATGATCCGCATGTGACTTTCAACTTGCTAAACTGACACGCGTGACTTAAATTCCAAGGCCTCTACGGATGAATTCGGCAACCAAGTGATGGTGAGGAAATTCGGGGTCAATTAGCCTTAATTTTAGTAATTACTTTAAAAACGCCGTACCAATTACGTAGATGGTTGCATGTAATCCAAAATTCCATAGTAAACGCCTGCTTAAAAAGACAGTCACTCACCACCACAAGCTACAATTTTATCAGTAGTCTAAAGAAGTTCTCAATCCCCACAGCTCTTTCATTGAAATCAAATTAAAACAAAATGCAGAGTAGCTAATATTTCACGGCATGCACCGAAAGTGGTTTGAATAGACATGGTTCAGCGAGCCACAACTGGAAAAAGGATGTGACTGGCCTGACCTAAACCAGTTGGTTAGAAACCGAGCGGTTAAAAACCATCTAAGTTCGTGTATAGCTTACTAATTGATTACATATGGGGGCCTAGCTTACTCACCGGTGTTTGCTCTAAAGCCAAACACTAGAACTGTGGTTAGCTTTCCTTTTTAGAAAATTGTGTGTGTGGGGAGGGGGGGGGGATAGGAACTTGGAGTGAGTAGGTTGTGAGAATTGGAACTGAGGTGACGAGTAACTGCCTTAAACACTTTACCGTTGTGCTCCAATCGTGGCATATTTGCGCGCCACGGGAGTGGACGGAAAAGCGGACGTAGCACGCCCGAATCAGCGTCCGTAGGCTTTGACCCCTTGACCTTAGACTATTGTCTCTCTCGTTGTTGTGGCCGAATTTTCGGGCAGCTACTCGGAGTTTCGAGCTCCGCGTGAAACAGTAAAGTTGGGTAACAGCCGCGCTCTCCGCCTGGGTCCAAAAGGACCAAAACAACGGTAAAGGCTAAATTAAATACAACTATCCTTGGTACAAGTAGACTAGATGAATGAAATGTGCTGACGGATCCCCAAATAGCCAACAAATATCGGGGTCACCTAACAACTTTAGGTGTGGAGAGTTCAAGTTTCACGTGACGTTAGAGAATTTTTTATTGATGTGCTGGTCGTCGCTAATCATGCGTGTTATCGGTATCGTTTACACCAAGGAGCTGTCACATAATAAAAGCTTTTTTTTCTAAAAGTCCCCACGACTCTCTGGCGAAGAGCCAAGGGGCGAAAACCAAACGATTACTCCCGGAGGAGTTCTGCTCCCTTAAGGAGTTTAACGTCCCAAATGGACAAGTATAATAAAAGCTCCCTGCTTACACCACAAAACGCTGCTATAACTATTTGTAAATTGTTGTGCAATAGACTTCTGATCGTTAAGACAGGTGTTAATCCCGGAAAGGAATACTCTCAATAATGATTTCAATCTCCGAATTCATCAGATATTGATTCCCAATGGGGTTAACGAGTACTCATAATTTTCCGCTTCGTTTTTTTTTTCTCAGTTTTTCGTAATAATATAAACTTCCACTGAGTGCCCATTTATCAGCCGTTTTTCCACAAGATAGGAGGCCCTTTAATCCTCCAATTTTTGAAGTATTTCAGCAAATTTTATTCCCCAAAGCATTGGTATCTTCCTAATATATTGTTTTCCTATCAAGCAGTAGAAAAGTCTTAGAGGGGCTTGAGAGAGGCCAACTAAACGGTGCAAACCGGCTGAGTGTCCAATGACGCGATGTATACACGTATGACCTTGGCTATACGGATGACTTTTAGGAGGCACTAACCAACATTGATACCAAACTAGTAAACACGATGTTCGAAAGAAGTATTCGGCTGTTTTATGATGTCATTTACCTAGAGACAATATTTTCCAGCTGAGCAGGCGCATACAAAATAGTTGATATTGTAAATTGATTTTGAGTAAAGCAAAAAGGCTTAATGTAGGTCGTTTATTGAACTGTTAAAGTGGATGTAATATTACTGATCGTTACATAAGGTGGCGCCAGAAGGGGATATCGGGGTAACTTTTCCGTGTAGAAAATGCTAATTGGCTTCAGGGGAACCGTATATTCGTGGAAGTGCTTCACAGGGCATGAGAAAGTTTGTAATCCCCTACGGCGACCAATCTCATCCACTTTTGCTCTCAAGTGGGTGCGTTAGTTTTCTTTACATTCCCAAATTTTCAAATTCCTTAACACAATCCAAACATTTAATATTTCTTCTAAAGGATCCCAACATTTGCCTTTTTCTTAATCAAAAGCGAATAAACCTCGCCTATAAGATTTTGTCTTCTTGCATCGTCCTTTCAATAAACCGTCATCCCATGTCTGCAGTGGTGGTCGGGTTGTTGACCTATAATCCCTTGACAGAAAGGGACTCCAAGCTGCTCCCGTTTTGGGGCCACCAATATCTTTCAAAATCTGTGCCTGCCCAAAGGTAGACTGCAAGCATATACGTGTGCCAAATTTTGAAGCAATCATAAACTTTTTGGGGATGTTACAATACCCTGCATTTGTTTAGATTTTCAGATTGACCACCATTTCAAATTTTATATTTGCACATCTTTTAATGAGCTCCATACTGAAAGTTGGCACTGAATTTAATTTGGAAATATTTAGTGAGGCTTAGTGTCACTTTTTCCATGAACTTCGTGGATCTTCAGGAGTGGGGAGCCAAAGACTTTTCAACACCCCTATTATATGCCAGGTAAGTTCCAATCAAGAACTTATCCCTGTTAGGCTTATCCCTTGTCCTTTTCCGCATGGTCATGAGTTTTCAATTTTGCGTTCAGTTTTTGCGGTCCCCACAGTGATTTCTGTTGTTTAATTGCAGTTGGCATACGATACATCCCACTGTCATACACTGTCATATTCAGATGCGTACACTGTAAAACTGCCGTTTAGAATTTTTTTCGTAAACACATGCTGTCCCTCACTTTGGAGACAAGTTTACAATCAAAAAACGTATAGAAATTGAAGGCACAGTATTTCGGAGTTAAGCACATGGTGTTTAGGAGTTAAACAGGTGTGTTTAGTCTTGCAACATGTTTTCTAAGTGCAATTTGAGCAAGACTGCAGATATCCAACCACTAGTCCTCAGACCGGAACAATTTCAAAACGTGGGCCTTTCACACAGGGACATTAACTTGGCAGGATTTGCCAGCACTTCGAACCCCTGACAATGGCTTAGTGTTGGTGAAAGGACTTTAAGGGTACCATTTGTAGCGGCAAAACATATATCCAGAAATATAGGGCCCACTTGAGAAAACTTGGAATTTTCAAAAAATGTTTGGTATTTGTAAGGGGATATTGAAAATTGTGACGTTTTCACAGAAGAATCTACCCGTTTTATTAACAAGGTTAAGCAGATTGTACGGACATACGGACAAATGAAGGTGTTAGAGTTACATAATTCATACATTGGTTCATCGACGAATTCGAAAACTTTCAAAAATGTTTCGCTTTTTAGACAGATATTTGAAAATCAGGGTCTTATGTGGACAAATCTGGAATTTTATGGATGAATAGTGAGGTTTCAAGTGTGGGAAACTTAAAATTTGGAGTTTTTATGGAAGAATCTGCGTTCCACGGTGCAACTTGAAGATTACTTGAAATGTTGTAGCAAATGACGTTCGTTTGGCAGTTTGGGTTGTATTAATTATCTATGTATCGCACGATGACGATTAAATCTATTTGACGAATTGGAAAGTTTTTAGATTTTTTTGTTTCGTATTATTTTTTTAATCCAGAGCTTTATATTATAGAGAAAGATGGAATGCTGTATCAGAAACTTTGACAAATTCAAGTGGGTCGTCTTGTAACAAAGGTACAGGTGATTCTTTTTTTTTTCTTTTTCTGAAAATCTGCCCGTCTATGAGTAAATTCAAACAGATCGTAAGCTGGTAGGACAGATGTGCAACCTTCACAGAAGTGAAGGTTACACATTTTAGGACAAACTGGGACTCTTTCAACTATATTGGAATATTTCTTATGTTCATCTTCATAAATATTTGAAAATCTGGAAATTACATTGATGAAAATTTAGAAAATATGGGATTTTGTAAGAAAAAGTGGAAATTTTCTACTTTGTTGAAGAATCTGCCTTCTGGTGAGCAATGTGAATGTTATCGTTTGGGAAACGGGTCGGGGAATCAAGGCAATCGGTGTTGCACTTTCTTCCAGGATTATGGCTCCCGGAGAAATTTGATCATACCTTTTTCCGGGATTTGTTCCTTACTGACACCACCTACTGATTAACACACAATCTACCAGAATGCATTGCTTATACTGAATGGCTTATTTTGCAGTCCATGCAAGGGCCGCGGCCCGAATTTTGAAGTTGGGGCTAATCAAACAGTCAAAGCAGCCCAATATATTCAACAATATAATAGCAATATGTGACGGCTCTAAATGTCAACGACAAGAAGTGGGGTGTTAAAGCATGGGAGTACTACCAAGTACTTACATGGTTATAGCACCCTGCCCTCCACCTCCGCGGTCCCTGCCATGGAGATATCTTCAAAGCAATATTTGGCGGTACAGACTATATTCTGCACCTGTACACTCTGTTACCCCACAGTTCTTCTTTTACAGGGACCGCGGAGACGGGGGGGGGGGGGGCTAGGGGGGCTTTAGCCCCCGCACTGTTTTTGCTCTGGGCATTTTGGGCCGCCTTAAACTGCATTTTGGGCCACCTTAAACTGCGTATATTTTATTGCACCTATTGGGCCGCTTCGATGATTAGCCCCCGCACTTCAAAATTGGCTCCGTTGCCTCTGTTTTATACAGCTGCATAGGTTACGTTTTTGTTGACACAGGAAAGTTTTTAACAATTTAACATACAAATATTTGTTTTTAATATGATACTTGTCTCATTTCCCATTAAACTTTTGCTTCTCAAGTTCTGGTGTATGTGATTTATAGTTTCTTCTGCTTTTAGACACGACACGATATTATACAACACGTTATACAACTAAACATCTTGTACCTGTAAGTTTAATACCATTGTGTGAAAGTTAACAAGTAGATATATTGTCCCGAAACAGGGGCGCTAGAATTAATTGCATTCCCTAGTTTTAATTAGATTTGATTTCGGTCGTAAACTAATTAAAACGGTTGTTTCCCTGATAAAAAACCAAACAGAATACCAAACCGAAAGAGAACCAGTTCTGCGAACATTATCTCCAGAGTAAACAGAACCTACTTTCTGGATGAAATCAAATTTTATCCCTTTCAAGGGAGCCAAGAATTCGAAGATTCACTGAGGGAAAGGGCAGTTTCGAAAAAATGCGGCATAGTTTAATGCCTAGAAATGAAAAGGTCGAACTAGCAAGAGGAAAAAAATCAGACCTGTAATTCACATATTGAAAAATTATTACAACATTTGACTGCTAAGGTGATAGTGAGGAAGATGGAAATTTGTTAATATCCAGCTTAAATTTGGTCGAAAAAAATCTTTCAACTCTCCGGCGGCACGGAAAAAGCTCAGTACTTCAACAAACCACCGTATACTTCGAGATTCCTAAGTTGACACTGAGTACTGCCTACTATTATACATGGTATTCGTGATTTCACCCTCCAGCGACAGAGACTAATAAATTGAGAGACAGGGTATCATGTGCAAGGCATTGCAGGGTCCTTTATGGGGAATCACTAGTCCAGGGGAAGAGGCCAAACATTTTCAAATGGAGGGGCGCGATACAATCAAATGTATTACAGCTAGTGAATTTTCTTCTCTTTGGGGCGAAATTTTTCAGGGGGTTTCCATGTCCCCTTGGCTGCAGGATCCCAGCGTGCTTAGATATGAAACAGATTTTGTTGTAGACCGAAGAAGAAGTGCATAGTTTCAGTAAAACGTATTCGCTGAGAATAGGTGACGTCATTATGCACAACCAGTGAAGTGTCTGGGATTTTCCTTTAAGGTATTGTTAAAAGCATAGGTGGGCATGATCCAATGACCTCATCTAACTTCTCTACTGGGTCCAATTTTTGGAAATCCTCAGCTGAGTTTGAAAAACATTCTGATTATCTGGTCCGACAACCCTTTTCCTACGACCAGTAGGCCCATGCTGTCCTAATAGCTTCCTGCCTTGACGTTCTCGACACAATACACATAATTAGCCTACGTAACAACATGTTACCTCTATGCAGGGGGCAGCCCCTGTTCTCTGTTATAGTCATTATATAATATCAGACAAAACAACTCAGCCTGCATCTAAAATATATTGAAAGGGAAAATGCGGTCGTCCTAACTTGGATTATTGTATTAGACTATTCTTTTTCATTAATAGCCTTGTGGGAATCATATGACAATATTTTACTTCAACTGTTTAAGTAATTTACGACGATCAGCGTTTTAGTTAATACATTGCATATTCAACGTCTATAGTCTAACATACCACGAAAACTGGGCTCATTGAACTGAAAGAAAGTAATTGAAAGCAAATGATCTTTCAAAATAAGAAATTCCAAAGTTCAATACAAATCTAAGCTGGCTGGATGAATTTATTTATTTACATGGCTTACTCACAGCCTAATAGTATTATTACATGCCTCACTTTGGTTAACCTGCTAAAACTTCGTCACAAGTGGACGTCCGTGGACGCATACCCCGATGCTGTTTTTAGAGATAACAGATAACAGATGTACGCAAAACGTATATAGGGCCATGAATTTTCCACTCGCTTGATCCACTGTCTGTGACAAGTAAGGGGATATGTTGGCCTATTTTTTTTTTAAATTACTGCTATTCGTCGGTTTAAACACAACCAAGACTATCAGTAGCAGATTCCGTGTCTCAATGTACTTGCGTAGCAGACTGTACGGCATATTCTTAAGCTGAGGAGACGAGAAAACATAGCCCACCCAGTGGGTGCATCTCAGTGAAATTGTCCGAGATTAAAAAAGGACCGTTTTTCAAAATGGAAGTGGAGGCTTCATGAAACCGAGATGAAAGGGCCTACAATTTATATTCAAGGAAAACAAAAATCAAAACAAAATTGCAAATAAATGGATAACCAAAATATTAAAACAATCTGGGGGTTATGTTGACCTCTGACTCCTATGGTTTTGGTTTTCTTTTTGTTCCGCATTTGACGGTTATTTCGAATTAAAAAGATTTATGTTATTATTCCAATTGAACCGTCTGTTTTACTTTCGGTTGAAGTCGACAGCCAAACAAGCAAATAATATCGGTCTCAAGACGTATTAAATTTACCAAATCGTCGGTTGAAGATTACAAAACTGCCCAAACACGGACCTCTGTGTCAGCTGCATCGTTAAGGGTGTGATTCAGGTTTTAGTCGGTTTATGCACACCTTCGTGCGGACACCGGTTTGACATTTGTGTGACGTCAACCGACTTATTTAATCTCTCGAATCGGTAGATATTTACATCAGTAGGGACATAAAACACTAACTTTAATGTGTTGGTTCAGCCACTCTTTTTGCAAATTCTCCTCACATGGTTCCCCAATTGTTAAGTAATTTGTCATCAAGAGTGGAATATACGAAGACAAATATATATAGTCGATTTTCTTCTCCCCGTTTTCATGTCGAAATCTTCCGTTTTTCTAAATCTACTTGCCTCTCAAGAGGCAAATGTAAATTGAGCGAGGCACTTCGCTCTGTAGTTCATCTATACATCTTTTCGAGGACAATCTTTCGTCAGGTTAATATTTTCTGCAAGAATTATATTGCCAACAAAAAAGATATTTTCATTGTGAGGCGCATTTGAGCAACATCCAGAAAGGTGTCTTTGGAAATGGCAAAGTTCTTTCCTTTCCATAGAGAGGCTGCGCGTACCACTCTCTGTCCATTAAACGGCAAAAATCAGGATTTCAACTGTTATGATCCCTCCCCAATCGGAAAACCGTTCGAAGACACTGATTTCCGTGTAAATCGTTAAGTTCCGCAATGTGCGACATTGATGCAATCCACTCATCATTACAGTGCGTTTTAATTTCAATTTTAATGTCAAATGTTGTATAGCAGAAGGGTAATTGACTCACGTCTCAAGCCAGTTGAGGTGACAAGATTGATCCCTATTCAAATTTCTTCATGCCATAACTCCCACAGGATTACTGGGTTATGAACCAGACAAATCCTTTCCGTCAGGTAAATGAAAAACTCCATTTTGATTTAGTGTAGGCCTACCTTGGGTTCCTGATACATTTATTGTCTACTGTATTTTCAATTACATTGGCATCATTTTAACCAAATTGAATGGTAAGCTCATTCATACTTGATAATAATTTTCAAATCCTGTTGGTCCATTGCGGTCAGTTGACCATGCGTTATCCCGCGATAACCGCCAAGTGACCGTTTTTTATCCTCTAATGATATCATGGCCAAACCACCGGCAAATGAATACAAAAATGGAATCAAGGTGAAAAATAAAGCAAGCGATGCACTCGGGCTACGCCCTCTTGCATCGCTTGCATTAATCCGACCCTGCATTATCATCTGCTTGATGAACGTTCCAGCGTCAATTTATCTTCAGTTACCGTTAAATGTAATGACGGTTATGCTTAGGCTATTAAACATCTTACAGAATTCTCGTAAGGAAAATAAGGACATTTCCTTTTGTAAGAAGTAGAAGGTATTTGTTAGTCAATTCGAAACAACTATTTCTCCTTTCATATACTATATTATTCGACGTGTTTCGCATATCTACGTGTCTGTAACTATGAATCGTGGAAAAGAATTTGTGGGAAATTGTTTTTGCTGCATGCAGTAAAACGCCATTGGCAACAATGGTGCAAACCAAAACGTTGCCAAACACTTGCACTTGCAGTGCCGTCGGAAGGTATTTTCGATTGGGGGGGGGGGGGCTGACTCGGGCTGACTCTCTAAGCGGAGCGCCACCATCGGTTGGCGCGGAGCGTACAGAAAATTTTGAAAAATTGCAACCCCTCAGACAGCCGGAAATGACATTTCCCGGGCTTGTTAATACTATCTAAGCAGTCGTTATTTTGACCTTTCGTTGTAATAAAATGTTCACTTCAAAAAAAAAAAAAAAAAAACTATATATGGCAAAATTATTGGGGGGGGGGGTTGCAGCCCCCAGCCCCCCGCTTCCGACGGCCCTGACTTGTTTTGGGGGAAGGGTCTACGGAAGTAGCTCCATGATTTTACAGACTTGCAACACATTTGCACAATCATGTAACTTATTCTAAACCATAAACAGTGGATTTATAGTCGACAAGTTCACCGCCATTGTAGTTTAATCTATAGACCCTTTCCGAATAGCAATTAGTAATTACCACGGACTTCCTATACATGTACAGAGCATACTGCACGGTATGTTGTCGCTACCGTACATGTGAGAAAAAGGGCACCAAGATGGCCGTCCGTGCTATGGTTTTGTGTGAAAGTTTGGACTTTCTCAAGTAGGCCTATATCCCGATATTTTGCAAGAAAGTTGAAATATGTTTGAAATATGGCAAGGTAAGGTCAAAATCACTTCACGTATTGCAGTAATATGATATTCTTTCCCATTCAAGTTTAAGTTCAAGAGTCGTCGTCAAATCAGACGATTTATAGGTTAACGGCGGCCATCTTGGTGCGCCTTTTTTGTCCCAGCCGGTGACGACCATCTACGGATAGGGCGTATACGTGACATGTTCTGTCCATGTATATAAGTCTTTGGTAATTACAAAGGATTATGAGATAAAGTTTTGGGTTATGGTATTTTCTTGTAGCAAAATGATGTAGGCCAACGTTGTGCCTCACAATCCTTTCTCATTGTTCTTTTGAAATGTGTCTATCGTTGATTTACTGTACAAAATTGCTTGGATTATTAATTGTCATACCTCAGGAATCGGGAAGGAATAAGAATTTTGTCCTGGGATGTTGGAGTTCAGATCAAACCAAGACAATAGCGCTGTAGAGTATTGCCTCCTTCAAAGCTTCCCATGGGAATGGAGTCCACGTTTGGTTCCCAGACATTCTACGACAGGTGGTTTAGGGACATATAATTTCCAAACCTGACACATGGGGCTCAGCTAATGGCACTACGATCTTGGTTGCTCAATTGATGTTATCCTTACAGAAGCTACAAATCATTTAAACTTGAATTCACTTTTTACAGTTCTTTTCGGGCCAGCAGTAACCTATTAAAGAGCACTGCAAACGAGTACCTTATAAAATATAATATGCTTTGTCCGTTTAAAGATTGTCCCTCTTTAAAGTTTTACACGTAGTTATGTTAACATAAATGTAACTCCTAAAAAAAAGAATAATTGATTATCTTATTGGAAGCAGGTTGTGCAACATTATAATACTGGTGAAGAACAATGAATAGCTTAATTACCTGCAAAGGACATATACCTTTCTCAAAATTAAGTCTAATTCTTCGGCTTTTGTCTTCATTAAAGAGGCATACCATTATGAAGATAATTTCGGTGAACCCGAAGTATCAAATGATGCACACGCGCACGACTGTTTCACAAGTCTCTCAGATATGCGTTTTCATTCACGAACGACAAAGGAACATAAACTTGATGCCATCACGGAGGTTAGGCTATAAATTGCACGTTACTTGAGCGGAGAGTAACACTTCAAAGCATTGTAAATATTAAGATTAAAGCCAACTTTGACCAATCACGTGGCTGCTTCATAAGGAAGCTTGTCACATGAATGTCTGTTCATTCCCGTTTTGTAATCTGTTGTGGAAAGTCAGCTGAGGGACGAGCGAAAAACAAAATCTGCAAAAACGCACAGTACATTGTTTAATGGAAACGAAAGGGCGTCCTCTATTTGGCGAACGATTGCAAATAAAAGGAACGGTCTTAGGTGGATGGTCGTAATTAGAATCAAGCAGCTCATATTGGTTGCTCAAAATTTGCTCTTCGGTGCGTTCTTTCTTCTCGTAGAAAGGAGTTTTCTTTCCAGTGGTTCCGGGACAACTTGTTCGCTTTACGAAGTTTTCTATTCAAGATTATATAGTGTTTATACCAAATCTTTTGAAAGATAGCTCAGAATCGTCGTTTTGGAATTTGATTCTCACAGGAGTTTTGAAAGAAATGCGTTTTATTTGGAATTTGACGGAAAAGTGCTATTCAATAAAAGCTATATCGGAAGGGATTTTGTTATGGATTTATTGCTGGTATGTATAAAACAGTTTCCACTATTATATTTTTCATGAACCAGGCGCCTTATTACAGTTTATACTTATACCTTTGGGTTAGTTAATTAGATGTAGTTTTACGGCCCAGTTTCCAACCTTTGGGTTTAGTGTTCATTAAATAGTTAGTAATTATCATAAGTTTGTTTCACCATGCAACCTTTCTGCCGAAATTAAACTTAAGAATAAGACTTATTTGAAACGTTTGTGAAACCGGGCTCAAAACAGTGGAAATAGGTACTAACCGTTTACTGAAAGGTTTTAAACATCTTAAGGTATTTTTCTTGGAGTAAACATTAATTAGCTGTGACAGTAAGAAATGCTTTAATATATATATAGGCGTAATAAAAATTTTATAATGGTAGTAACGTGTACAGGTGTAGGTGATGCGGAAATGAAAAGGGTTTTCCGGGGACAAAATCGATTGGCTCTAAAATCTGCAGAAAAACGGTCTCTCTTAGAAGGTGAAAACTGCATAACAATGCGTTCGGGAAATACTAAATTTTTAGTAAATGCAATTTTTTTCTTCCGATTTAGAGCTTTGAAGGAAATTTTTTATGACATCGTGACACGTTAATTTGACATTGCATTCAACTTGTAGTTTTAATGCCGCTGCGTTGAACGTTGTTTGCTATAAACTATATATGGTGTAATGCAATGCCTGATCCACAGGAAAAGATATTCAGACGTAATATAATACAAACAATTATAAAATTCCAAGGATAAAACGGGAAACAGAGACAATTTGCTCCGTCCACATGGCATAAATTTCTGTGCGTGGGCTTTGTTGAAAAAATGGAGAGTTTTCTTTTTATAAAAGTGAGAAGTGAAATATCTTGAGTTATAGGAAAATTGTATTGCGATATCTTTTGGCGGACATGGCCAGAAATATTTGTATTTCTTACAAGACCCAACCTGGCATTATATAACAATTCGTGAGAGTGTGTAGTTATGTCCCATGTAACTGACAGATTGACCTGATCTGAACCTATAAGAAGAAAAAGTGAAAAGCTACCAGAATATGCATTTAATGATCTTGTAGGAAGGTCTGGTTGTTATATATTTTATCTATGCATTGGTTTGGGCGTGGCAGAGTTCCGTTTTCTTTTAAATTTATAAACTTATTACCATTAACGATGTCTCACACTAACACCCTACAGATGGAAATGTGATTTCAAAAAATGATGCATCAGACTATAGGTGTTGACAGATGAAAGAAGTAAATGCAAACAGCTATGCACTACAAGCATTGTTTGACCCTTTTTACAAATGCAATATTGCTTACAAGGGTGATTCATGACGTGTGCATGCAAACATATTGCACAAGAAATGAAAAACGAATTATTGTTAAGTATTTTATACAATTTATTATCGTTACGGAGATGGCGTACGCATTTAGTAAATGACATGAGGAGAATGGAAAGAGGGGGGGACTATGGAATGGAGCTCGCTAACTGAATTTCACAAGAAAAGATACTTGTCTAAAAATACACCAATGAAATGTAAAATTTCGAATTTGAATGGTTTGGTTCCTTTATTTTGAGAACATTCCTGCGGCAGGCGTAAATTAAATGGGAGGGCGGTGGGGTCGGTGAGGAAAAGGTGATGGTGCTTATATCTGCAAGTGAATTGAAATTATTGTTTGACACAAGATCTGACTCACTAAAATATATGCACGTTCAGAGTAGCTTTGAGGCATAATTTTTTGTGCACGTACATCATCCTACACCAGATACCAAATTATACTTATTAATTTTTTGAGTTGAATTTCTCTTAAGAGAAAGTACCGCATTAAAATTCAACAGGTGAAAAAGTTTCGCCGTAACTCGTTTACCCCATGATATTGTAAAAAAGTAAAAATCTTTGTGGTCATATAATGATGGTGTACAACTAACAATATTACTTAACGAATGTAGGTGGTAATGTCCTTTTCATATGCAGATGACATAGTGTGGCTCACACTTAAAATTTCTTAGTAGTGTTTAAAGGATGTGATATTTTCACCCTCTTGTCAAAGTGGGGACTAATCGCCCTACGTATGGACAAAAATGCAGCGACAAATATAGTCACTAGGTGTAGCATCAGGAGTTTAAAAGTGCAAGAAATCTAACCTAGGTTAGCAAAGCCGAGCTTAAGCGTGGCGGGAGAGGTGCACCATCAATTATAATGGAACTGAAGTACAATACCATTCGATAATTACCACGAGAGTTACTTTGTAGATTTATGTACATATGTAGGCTATGTGTGTCCGCTATTCATTTACAAAACATGGGCCATTCATCGACGCCACGGCCAAGATCATGTTAAAACGTGCAATGTTTCGTTTTGAAACAAGCCTCTTGCTCTTCCCGATTACCTCATATCGCCTCGGGAGGAAATGGAGCACACTACATACAGACTTGATATAGCCTGGTTTCATGTCTGACTAGTTGATTCACACTTCCAGATAAGCTAAAATTAACACAAAATTACGTAACTTTTAGGCTTAGCTGGTACCAGGCCAGTCACCTTTGTGACCAGGCATTGATCAATTAAGAAAACAGACCATGTAACAAACTCAGATAAGTACTAGTTGCACTCCAGCCTTTGGTCTACTGGGACTTCTATGTTGCATTCTTAAGAAATATGAAAGTAACGGGCTGATTGTGTAATGCATTTTCTCCCCCTATTCTATTCCTTTATCTTAAAGAGGGCTTATACGTTGTGAATATCTTACGTAACGTGCAACCAATGATAAGATAATATTCAAAGTGATGGGCAGGCTATCTGTAGGGTCCTCGATCTCAGGAGCAAACTGGATTTGTAAATTAAAGCACACAGGAAGGCGGTAGACTTAAACCACAAGTTCCTGTTCCAGACGAAATTGGAACCATTCCAAGCAGGAAAAACTGCCTTCTCCGACGGAGGTATGTGACATTTCCCCCACCTAATACCAACTCTGGTTCACAAAAATTGCTTTGTTTTACATAAATAGTAGTCGTCGAAACGATAAAAGACACAGTGAATCCCATCTGCTCCCCGCAGATTTAATTTAGCCACGTGCAAGAATGAATAGTTATCCTTAGGTTTTTGTACACGATAATTGCATTTTCTTCCTTTTATTTTCGACCTGTTTATTACGTATCGTTACAAGGGCTTGTGTTAAAAAGGAGGAACTAAAGCTACATGAGCTCATGAGCATCCACAAGTTTACAGTCAGGGAATTTATTTTGGATAAAGCCCCGACCACTCCAGAAAATGAGAACAAATCGAGAGCATAACGACTAAGCCAGTTCGGTAGTTCGTTTTTATTGGTGGCTATACGCATGCGCACATCCTCCAAATCGTCAGGATAAATAAACCAATCCCGAACCTACAGCATTTTTCCAAAATTTGAGCTTACATGAAAATTTGGTGATATCATTCTTTCATTACAATCACAAGTGTGGCTCTGTTCAGGAAACTTTGTCTAGTGGAAACAATATGCATTCTAATCTGCTGTTAAGTAGGGCAGTGACCCTGTTTTCGTTTGGAATGGCTTTTCAGATTTATTCTTAGTGTTGTATGCACGTACTGCACGAAAACAAGGGAACGATGTACAATATCTGCTGAACTCGGGTCATTTATTCCATCAGGAAGGTGTTATTAGCGCCTCCCGATTCCACGCTGTGAGCGACAAGTCCATGCCCCAAATTATTACCGAACCAGATTATTTATCGTAGTAGTTACGGTTCCCTATGTGTGTGCGTGTGTTTGCATCCGAGTGTATTTATGTTCGTCACGATAATATTATAATTCAAGAGTGGACCCTACATTTTTCCTAAACTCGTTACCGTATCGTCACCGTTATCTCCGCCTGGTGTGAGGCTAGGGCTCAATAACGTCCTGCAATTGGAAGTCGGAATCACGTAGCATCAGACGAACTCGGCGTTGCCATAGCCTCCTTCGTCAGATTTCCCAGCGAAGCACAAGATTAATCGAATGGTATTTTTACATCCATACCCACCCTTTGGAGCGGACGTTTTTTCATTTAGCTCATTGAGAGGCCGGTAGATATGAGGGGGAAGGGGTGCATTAAAGTCACAGAGGCACCATGAGGGCTAATCCATACTCTGCTTCGTAGACATATAAAGACTTTTGTGTCAGTTACAAGTCCACTCATTTGCAATATTTTCACCTCGAACGTGACTGTCACATCGACACTCAAAGGAAGGGCAGAAATTGGCCAGTTCCATTTCTTTAAAATGATGAATCAATTTATAATTTATTTTTAATTTAATGGTGAACCGAACCCACATGTTCTCATTACCGTCGCATTAAACTGTCAAGTTCAACTGTCCTTAAGCACGAAATTTGTCGATTTTTTAAAGAAGTATCTTATGTGCACGTTATTTGCTGAAAAACTAATAAACACTTAATATAAATTTTAGTATATTGATTGGAGCTATCTAGAGATGTATGTCGCCTGATCATTGTACTTTTCCCCTAATTCTTCGAGGTCAATAACTGTCAAGGGGTACTACAACAACATTAAATAAGGAAAGCCCATGTGAGGAAAAATTGCTCCGCTGGGGGTCGGTTGTACTAATTCACCCAAGAAACAGTGATCCATTCTGATGAATTTGTTGAAATTAAAAACAACTTTCAATATTTTAAATAAAACTTTGCACTATACATATTAATCGCTAGCTGTTGGAAACAAAATCTCTTCATCAAAATGAAAATTCTCGTAATTGCACCAGGGCAGCTTCCGAGGTATCTTGCCGTCCTCAAAATGAGCCCTTAAGTTGGCACATTAATTAGTTCCTGGTTGGGAACATGGTCGTATCATTGAAGTTCTCATATTGCAAAGACTTAAGGGTTGTGAATACAGTTTTGCAGTTCATGTGAACAAAGGTCAATCCCATGATGCCGAGACTATTGGAAACATACATAGCCTGGGCAATTATATTGCCCATAATTGCCACAGGCTAATTACTCGGATTTAAGTACACATGCACGTGTAATGAGGAGGCAAAATTAGGCGAAACGGCGACACTTAAGTTGTCTGAAAACGGCAACACTAACACGCAATTTCTTCCACGGTCATAACACACCAGAAACAATCTCTCTCCAAATTTCACCATAATTTTTTCGGCAAGAAGAAAACGTGTTGTCAAAATAGCACCCATGTTAGTCACGTTTTCCTTTTCCCAAAGTTCTTTAAGGTTATAAGATTTTTAGTTCCATCGACTGTCATCGAGCCGACAGAAATGCAAAAATAATTTAACTCCCGAATGAGTTTTTGCCCTAAAAGGAGAATACATGTGATCACCCAAAAACTTTTAAATGCAGTAACTCACCCTGTTCTCTGAAAGGCTTTGAAAATCATGTGACGATATTTTCCTCACTTAATTTTGAAATTTTCGAGGAGTAACTCATTGAATTTTGCATTCTTGAATCAAGAAAAAAGAAAATTGTGATATTTAACTGTTGTTTTTAGATACGTAATGGCGACTGTTCATGCCCCAAGACGAAAACAAATCTCAGAAAAGGAAAAAAAAAAAAAAAGAAAAACTGAATCATGACCAACGTTTTGATCTCAAAATCACAGGTCTTAATGAGTTCTCTTCGTTTCACACTTATTAGAAAAGAATGAGCAAACGGTTTTAACTAAACTCCATTCAAGGGAAATGAGGGCGGTATGCTGAAACTTTCACAATTAGAAAGGATTGGAAACTAGAACTGCATTTGCTTGCAAATACGCAGAATTGTAGTGCGTGTTAAAGATGTCTTTTCAGTTAGTACAGTAGCCCAGTTTTTATTTGAACTTTAGGATTTGTTCATGGCGGGAAGAGGGGCTGTTGTTTCTTTTTGGCCACTCCTCTCAACCCTATTTCTTGATAGTACAAAGATGGACCACTTGTCTCCCAGCTCCTTGGCTGGAAGCATAAAGAAATCATAGAAGAGTAACCAATGATGGAGTAAATCCGGACCTTCTATGCTAATAGTCAGTCACTATCTTTATTTTGAAGCATATTTGCCAACAATGAAGCAAGTGCTGAGTAGTCCTTGAACAAGACCGTGTACTGCGCTTAACGGTAGGACCTACTCCGTATACAGTCTAGTGTGGAGTAAAATGAAGTGGACGAAGCATAGTCCCGTTCAAGGACTCGTGCTGAGTAGCCTACTTAGCCATACGTTATGCTCTGTTGTGTTGTTTACTCCTGCCTGAAATGGTTTTATCGGTTCTCGACTCCTCTTTCACCGTTCTTTATGTTAAATAATGACGCCCTCTCAAGCTCTCTGACTGCACCGCTGCATGCATATGACAACTGTCTCGTGGAAGGCCGAATAACTGTCGACGCTGTGTGTTTTACCATCCGTGTTTCGTTAATTCGCAATGCATGCTACATGCATGCTGTCAAAACGTTTCGGTCAGACTGCTGTCAAAATAGCTTCTGCTTATAGAGGCTTTGCAATTACGTCACGGAACCGCCATGCTGGAGGACATTCATGCCAAATACACATGGCTTTGTACCGAACGCACTGCACAGTGTGCACTGTGATATGCACGGTGTGTACAAATTCAACGAGCAAGCGCGTCCCGTATGGTTTACTACGTAGTTACATGTACTCCAACATGGCCGCCGGAGAGAATTATGACGTCATGTGAAAAGCCTCTATACCACTGAAATAAAGCATGATAATAAGTCGCTTAATCCAATGCAGTAAAGCCAATTCGTTCCGTACAGGGAATTGGCAATACCCTGCTCCGTAGTAGCTAGATGAAGATACTGTACAATAACGTCTTGATACTGTTCAACGATAGTGTACGCAATGGCGCCGTGTTACGTATACCAATTTGGAAGCAGCGATTGATTCTACAGGCTTATCACTTCAGTGTGAAAAGGCCGAACCACAGTATATCGCGTTTTCTGGAAATTTATCCGCAATGCTCTTTCATGAAGCTAACTCCTTAAATCAGCCTTGTAAGTGTAGTATTTGCTTTTCTGAAGTTGATTTTTGTTTAAAGACGGCCACAGATTGCACTTACTGCTATTGTTAAAGGGTAGAGCATGGATATTTGTACGAACTAAGTTACGGTACGCGCAGGGAAATGAGTTGTGGGCCATAACAGGCTTCACAAAAGAAATTGTCAGTCGGCCAGTAAATGCCAATATTGTAGTGCGGCGCACTACAATAATAAATGTGTCGTTCAGGCTTGTTCTTACGTGTATACGATATGTTGAACGTAGTTATAGGTACACTTCGTTAACGTCATTTAGTGCAGTTCTTGATGAACAATCACATGAACAGCAAGCTTCTAAGAAAGTCTTTTGTCCCTACTTAAGAATCATAACTAATTCAGTTGAAGTACCATATTATAAAGAGCAGTGACAACTAGTAAGTCCATCTCCAATTTTTAAGGCCTAAAGAACATTTTCTTTTATTATTTTAGCCTTAACTCAAACTTGAGGGAAAGTCGTAAAAGTCAGTGACCAAAAAGCTAAATTCCCCGTCCTGCAGAACACCGCGTATAACGATTCTTGGTAAAAACACGGTATATGCTCTAACGCCCAGTCCCTCAGTTGAAATTCTCTTCACACGATAATTACTAGTCGCCACAATTAACGTTTATATTAGGGTATTATAGCGTATGAGCACATATTCCATGCAAAGAATTCTCTGTCCCCAAACTGACGAACAATATTATTTAACATATTGTTGAACTAGATCCGTCCGGACATCCATTTGTCCATCTTAGTTTGCTCGTTTTGCCCTAACTTGTAACCGTTTTGGGAAATTCATTATTGCTTTTTCTCCTTTTCTAGCTCACTCGACCTTTCCCCCTAATCCTTATCAGAGGGAAACCCTCGCCTATAACAATCAATCTTTATTATAAAACTACTTTGTTTACCATGGATGGATGCAGGCAATACAAAATTTCTACACAAACAGATTAATTTGCAAGGGCAGTCATTCAAAACTTATTTTAAACTAAAAACTAATTTACACCTATAAGTTCTTCTTATAAATTTCTCTTGCAAGTACCCTTTACTTTATTAAGCGGCTTAAATATTGAATATTCAATAAAAGCAACGATAGTACTGCTCATAAATGTCACCGTTCCTATTCAGTAAGAAGAATATTGTCACGTGATTCATCAGAGCCTTTCGTGAAATTGGGTACTGGACTAAACAGGCTATTTCAGGATGAATCGAAAACAACTGTCAATGGTAAAGGTAGACAAAAGGTTTGACTCGAACATGAACCCAAGAAATGGCCGACAATTCTCCATGTTACTATTTAAAGGCATATTTTTATCATCCCAAACAGTTCCAATTCTCCCAACCTACTTACATCTAGCCCCTCCCAGTGGCTCCCACATTTATCTAAAACTCATCTTTATCCAGACACAATCCTAGTTTATTGCTTCATCAGTTCATGGCTTGTCCCAGTGGCCATACAAGTCCATAATGTGTAATCAAGACACTGTCAGTGCCCATGCTGTGTAATTTAGCTATGATGCATTGTTTGAATGTGATGCCAGTCAAAGAGCTGTACCAATTGAGAGTTTTGATATATGTATACTGAAACTGTGGTTTGGGGTGACGAATGACTGCCTTTAACGGATTCATGTACAACTCAACATTTAAAACCGTTGATATTGCCCGGTCAGTATGACAGATTGAAAATTGGAAAATTGGTATTAACAAAGTAAAAGGAGTTCCGAATTCCACTTTCAACCAAAAGGTAAACGGAAAAAAAATCATAGTCTTATTTGATTCCTATCTTTAAATTACTGAGGTTTGAAATTTGAAGTCGCCAAGCCTAGCGTGAACTTCATTTGAACATTTCGTACTTTCACCACATGTCATTTTCACAGAGATACTAAAAGTCTCCCCATATCTGAGTACCTGTGTACGATAATGTGCTTCCACAAATCATACATATATTCCTAAACAGCTCCATGTGTAAATGTTGCTATCGCTTCATCATGCTTTGTGACATAAATGCAGGGATGTGGAAAATGAAACGTTGTAATGTTTACTCCTTTGAGGATTCTATGACGGTAAAACTTTGTCTTCTGTACACACGCCAATGACAGCGTCGACAGCACAAGCGAGGATAGTAAATTAAGCATGTTATTACAAAACACTTCTTTTTAAAACTGCGACAACATAATGAAGAAAACAAGGTATAAAGATAAAAAAGAAACTCCGACTGAAAAGGACTTGGGGGAGTATGTCGAACGATTCGTTCGACAGGTCAGGTGGTTGATGTAGTTCTAATATCATAATCGCAGTGCAAGTGTAGCAGAAATTCAACCCAAGATAATACACACCGTACATCACATTCATGGCTGTTATTCCAGCCAATGTGGAGGAGGAGATACAATTTGCTATAGATTCTTTGAGACCGATGTTTTTTTCTGACAGCAATCTTGCTTTCTCGAAATTCTTGTATCACAATGTCTTGATCAACTACAATTAGTGATTTATCCTCAACATGTCAATGAGAAGACACACCTCACGTTAGTTCTTTCATTGCAAACCGTAATGCAAACATAAAAATTTTAAAGCTGTGTGATTATGCGTAACACTTAATATCATATCATACTTAAGTCGGTAACGTATTCTTGATATCCTTCTTTTGAAAGACTTTGTTTTATGGTGGAAAAAACTGAACATCCTAAAGTGATGGACATGCATAGACTTGAACAATATTTCTACACAGTGACGTGTTTTAATTGCCGGGATAAAATTCAAGTAGATTATTTATATGTTTGTTGCCAGTCGTTTCCCTGAAAATCCTGATTTTAGTTTTCTCACTGGCAGAAACCAACCTCATTTCAAAGTATGTAAAACCAATGGCCTTTGTCACATGATTACTTGGAAAAGAAAGAAGGGTGCCACCAGTTCAAAGGCTAAGTCAACTGAACGATAGGAGCAAAAAGACATGTCAATCAAATAGCGACATGAAAGAAATTATGATTCATTTTCAAGTACATATTGTCTTGACACACTTGTGTGGTGTATCGTCTTCCTCTCATCTCGATCCCTGGTTAAACAGGGAGTTGCTCTAGTGCTTTTTCATACACTTTAAAGGAAAATGCAGTCACTCCAACTAACTTGAATTAGTGTTGTTTAATGAAAGGCTCTTGAGAATCATGCGCAAAAAATGTTTCCTGAATTCAAAAATTAGCTCAACCTAACTACTTGGTTTACCTTGAATATATGCAATTTTTGTCCTGAAATATCGTGAAAGGCACTCAATTGAAAAGGGGATTGAATGACATTTGTGTGATTTAGCTGTTATTTAATCACGACATACAGCCATGATAACATTCAGGTCCCTGAAATGGTTTTGACTTTCAGGACTTGCATGAAATGAAACCCTTATCTTTTACTTTTAACCTTTCACTAAGAGTTCTCCCATTTATAAAATGCTCCCCTTCCAGGTACTTGTCTAAAAACCCGCGCAGCGGACGAACGTTTCGGTCCATATAGCTGTGAAAAGATATCTGATGGGCTGCAGCCACAGAGCCTACGCGGGCTTCTTGTCTGCTTATGTGCCAAAAGATATCACCCTAACAACAGTTACCCTTTTTCGTAACACACCCCATAAATAAACAATACATGATGTAGTCAATATTATCACACGAGTAGAAATCATCTAGACAGCCACAGTAATCGACCAAATTTGGACTAAAATTGGTGAAATTTTAAAGTTCTTTTTAAAATTGTGTGCCAGTCAGATAACACCTGAATAACACCATAGCAATGGCGGAACAGAAAATATTTAATGTTTGTTAGTAGCCTCTCTATGCATGGTTTCCATACCTCAGCTTAGCTTCGCAGACCATCACCTTAGCTAGTAGCGTCTTCTGCTTTAGGTTTATGTTTGGACACCTTTTCAGTGTGACGTTTGATTGTGACTGTGTATCATCACTCAAGGGGCGAAACGACAGCTTGAGCACTGCTTAGTTGCATCTCATAGCTGGGGAGATATTTAAAATTGGTAAAATATGAGGAAGTCACTCTTAGTAGGATTATGAAGGGGACAATCAATAAGATGGAGTACCACATAATGCACTCTCAACTTAGTGATGGTTACATCATATAGCCGCCATCCATAGCGCGAACTCTGTTCGTAATCAAGTGTGCTTTTTGTGCCAGTATACGGACGACATGCCGACTCGCTTACAAAATTTATGTACAGTGCCTCAAACGGAAGTAAAAGAATCGCACCGACATAAAGCAAAAATGCAAACGTTCTGACCTGTCATTTTGATACATCAAAATCTTAAAGGACTTGAGACATGAAAATGACACAGCCTATTTGATGTAAAAACTAAAACACAATTCCCATTTTACACGGTAATTTTTGTCTTACACTTAATCATGAATGAACATGAGCCATAGGCAATTTTGTGTTATAGGGAGATGGAGTGAACTTATCTGGCTAATAGTTTATACACTTAAATTTTTACTTAATTCTACTTCAAAGACCATATGTAACCAGGGTTTCATCTAAATTCTAGAACTCCAAATTGCATTCATGGAAACTATCAGCATCACTCACCAAATTCTAAACTATCTTAATTAAGAGATGTTAAAGGCATCAACAAGAGATATCTTAACACTGTGCTGCACTTCACATCCAGTAGCGTAGCCAGGATTGTGTCATGGAGAGGGGGCTTGGATCACGACACGAGGGAAACGTCAGGGGGAGAAAGAAAAAACATTATTTTAGTTGTGTTTGTTGCATTTCAAGGTTGGTTTATGGGGGAGAGACTCAACCCCCAAAACCACCCCGTGGCTACGCCACTGTTCACATCATTATTTCTATGGGCAAAAAGTTCAAAAGTTAGGTATATTCAACAACTTGAAGAGAATGGTAGAGGATATTGACATGATTTCAATGGATTTTAAATTGGTAAATCCTAGTTACTAATCAAGTAAAGCCAGGCCTTTTCTTTGGCATAATACCGTAATGCCTTTAAGGCCCTATTCCATGTAAGACTGGCAGCTTTCATATGTTTTCAGGACAGAAATATTGTAAAGGTTACAGAAAAGTGCATATTCTACATAGTTCAAATAAACGTTTACGTGCATTATGCATGAGATAGGATATCATCATACGGGTTTTAATTTGTAACGAGGTTCTCACCGCATTGTATAAGAAGAAATATGAGAAAAGCTGGGAATTCAAAGACCACGAACAAAGGTGTTAGTCAACAGACTCATCACACCTTATCACACAGCCCCCCTGCGTAGAGCATGTATTTCGGCCGCGGATTCGCACGGGTTACTACGAGTTAAAAATTCTTGAAACTCGTGCTGTAGAGTACCCCGCGGAGGGGACCCTGTTTTCTCAGTTTTAGGGATACGACTGAACAAGGCGGAATATGCCGCCACACAGTCTGCTACGCGGGTATAACGTCTAGAACAGGCAGAGTCACAGGAATATCGGGTTGATTTCGATGATTTAACTGGACGTTGAAAAGTACAACCACATTAAACTGTGAAAAACCGGCGCTACTGATTCCCGTCATTGAACATGCTGTTTTGATGAGTGCACAAACCAAACGACACAGGGGCAGAAACCGTAGAAAAAGACGTGCTGATTGGACCAGGAAGATTTTGGTTATTATGTCGATCCGAATATGCATGATTAATACCGAAATTTGATGGATTAACTGGTAAGGTAGGACAAAACCGCTTTGTAAATTTTCAACCCGCAATTAGGACTCATTCCAAGAGCTCATGGGCCGGGTTCATGTATCACGAAGCAGAACCCTTTACTTATCGATCATGTGTGTAGGATTGAGACTGGCGATTAACCTGCGTTACTTCGCATCGACAAGGGATTTGTACATTCCTGTGATACGGATTTACACTGGCCATTGCTGCTGTCAAACCTAAAACGCCTGCGACGAAGCAAGTATCTCTGAATACCCAGTGGCCGCACCGGGATCTCAGAGATGAGTGAGTGTGTGTGTGTGTGTTTTTTTTTTTGGGGGGGGGGGTGGGGGGGCGGGGGGCAAAGGACAATATAAAGGTAATCTGAATCTGAGGACGAAGTGATGCGCTGCCTCCGCACAGCACATCAGCGGGAGGCTGCCAGTAACCAATTAGACTTGCTTCTCGGCGGGATTTCTCCAACACCTGTTGGGGCCCATAGTGGGAAACATTGTATCAAATGTCGGTCCAACAGTTGCAATATAACCACAAAGGCCTTTTCAACCACCCTGTTGGCGATATTGATGGAATCCGATTACAAGTTTTCATTTCTGAAGTATTCACTTCGATTCATTCCGAAAGAGCGAACTTTCACTCTTAACGTAGTGCCCTCATGGACCACTATTAAAAAAGAGCTATCCCTGATGCTACTCGTACCACTCTGAAAAAAGAGTGATCCCTGCTGCTAGTCGTTAAAGAGTGAACTTTTACCCTCCTTTGGGTGAATTTCACTCTTTTCTAGGAGTGAATGAACACTTCAATGGGGTGGGTCCGAACTTTTCACTCTTTAAAGAGTGGCTAAATTCACTCTTTGGTTTTAGAGTGTAATAACTTGACTCATTTTTGACACGTTTCTACATCACAACTTATCTTGAATGTTTCATAAAGCGGAACATCGCATTTGTAGAAAAATATATCTGTGTTTTATTTACTTTTCGTTTCTTAACGTTACATATTTAGTCATTGTTTATGCCCCACTTAATCGACCAAGTCTCTCTTGAGTGTTCTCGTGGGATATAGTTACCTCTATAAAATCCCGTATAACAGAGCAGTGCAACATACCATAATTCCTTATTATTTGCCCTTTTCTAGTCCGTCCTCTATCGGTCTATCAATTGTATAGCAGTATCGGCGTCTGCTGGTGATGGAAAACCACTGAAGAGGTTCATAAAGTATATAAACACTTAACGTTTTTGAAAAGGCCTGTTAACAAGCAAAAATCTGAAGAGAAAGGGGGAGGGGGCAGGAGCATTAGTGGCGCTGGGGAGTTTGGTCAGGGGGTAAGAATGGCTTGCAGTAGTACTAAGACCTAACAAAATCGCCATCATAAGGACAGTCGCCGCTCTGTCAGATGGACACTTCGCCACTGAGTAAGAGTGAAGGGGGGGGGGGGGGTCACGTACATTAAAGGTGACGCGACAAGTACTGAAACATGTAAGGGAAAGCTTAAACTTTAATTCTGGTGGAACAAATGACTCGACTATGGGAGAGGTGGCTATAAAAGCCCCTTCTGGCTACGCGAAGTCTGTAGAGACAAAACATACATATATTTACGTGATGGGAAGATGTCGAGGTAGAAGTTTGAATATTTCTTAACGCCTAAATAGCTGCTGCCAATAGGTTATATGGGCCTGAAGATGCTAAACCCTATCATGTTAGATCAACCTTGGGCAGACCCGTTGGGGGATAATGTCGTCAGGAGGTAAAATTGGTGGCATGTAGAAAGCTTTGTATGTCACCCTGTGGCCTAATGTTACATTAGAATTACTCT
The DNA here is from genome assembly GCA_037179385.1 of Holothuria scabra. Lineage (NCBI taxonomy): Eukaryota > Metazoa > Echinodermata > Holothuroidea > Aspidochirotida > Holothuriidae > Holothuria > Holothuria scabra. Next base: position 23,013,800 of record CM074192.1, on the reverse strand, counting down.
ACCTTCATGACCCCCAAGCATTAATGTACGTTAGCAAACATGTATCCTAACATTGTAACATAGAGATTGTCAGGTCAGTGAACCTATCTTATGTATAATTCCTCATCTAACCTCACACTGCTGGGAGGAACATAGTGTACTTGCAATGCATTAACTATGGACGTATAGGAACATGTACTCGACTGAGGAAAGGTATACGGGGATCGGAAAGCTGTGTCGCATGACCGCTTGGCACTATTTAAATTCTTTAAAAATTTGTGAGTGTATAAATGCAATTTCTAGCAAAATATGGTACAAACTTTAAGGAATGTTATTGCAAATTACTCCACAAGGTTTATATTTATACATGGAGAAAAAACAAAGGTTTTCGTCGAGTTGAAGTTAGTTAGATAGTTAGTTAGATGTGGTTTTACGGCCCAGTTTCCAACCTATTGGTTCAAGTCGAGCCGGTCACGGCCCTTTTCCAGTTGTGGCTCACTTGCTTGTTTGTCGCTGAATCGAAGTCTGGGGAAAACCACGCCATACTGGCTGGCCTTTAGTCTTTCTTACTTTCATGATCCGTAGAATCCACGTGTACCAACGTAAAGAATCTCTATTAGTTATTAAAATATCCAGTTTCACAAACGATCGTTAAAATTAGACTACTTTTCCCTCAAATGTTTCACAGTATATTACAAAAATTGGAGGACCGTGTCGAACCGTTTCAAAATCTGTAACGTTTGTGTTTTTGGCCACACGCTAAGAATAAAAAGTGAAAAATTTCACTCCTTAAAAAAGTATAATTTCCTCCAAGAATTTGGTTTTTTAGTTAGATAAACTTTTACGGCCCAGTTTTCAACCTATTGGTTCAAGTCGAGCCTGTCACGGTCTCTTTTCCAGTTGTGGCTCACTATCTTGTTTCCATACTCCAAAGCATTTACTCAAAGAAGATTGAGTCCCCCCCCCCCCCAAAAAAAAAAAAATAAATTGAGGTTTCACTCTTTATCGAGTGCCTGCATGGACAACTTCAAAATAGAATAATTTCGGCAGGTACTCGTGAAAGAGTAAATTTTCACTCCTCTTGGAGTCAATTTCACTATTCTTGTGGTCAGTTAAAACTCTGATTGAGTGAATTCACTTTTTTCACTGTATTAGAAAGTGAATAACTTCACCCTTTTGTTTATAGAAGGAAAAAACTAAATTGGAAGCGACGAAGAAGTAAGGAGGAAAGAGTACTAATACATTTTCCTCAAATATACTCATGCTAAGTAGAGATAGAGATAAAACGAAGTTGTTTTGAACAGGGAACTGTTCCGTGTTTTGAATTGCAATTCACGTTAAGTATTGCCTATTTAATATGAAATTTTCAAAGGGTTAAAACTTTTATTACCCCATACTTTTAAAGGGGATTATTGATATCCATAACATTTAGTCACAACAGATTACTTTCATTCAAACCCTGATGTTATATGCTTAAACTAAAAGATTCTATATACCTCTGATAATCACGTGTAAAGGTTATTATAGGCTAATCAGCGAGTAGTATAATTAATTTTTAGTTCGTGAACAGACATTTTTTATCATTAGGTATTAATCAAATCCAAATCTCTGTCAATAAGAACTGCAATTTTCTCTGTTTTTGGTAAATAATTAGAATAGATGAATGCTTATTGAGAACAATTACAATAATTGTCATGAAATGATGTCCTCTACACTTGTACAAAATACTTGATATCCAACCCAATGAGCGCTTTTAGCACATAAAGTCTTTGATCATCGCTCATACGCTTTATAGAAATTTCTTACAAGATCTCCGCTTCTACCTAGACATCTTTTTAGTATTCAATTCAAAACTATCCGAATTTGCTCATTATGGGGTTTGGGTTGTTTGGGACCACCTGCAGTTTTGGGTACAAATAAAAAAAAAGCAAGTTATCACCATTAGGCCTTCTTACCTTATCGTTCATATCGTTGTATAATCTCATCCTTACATATTTTTAAACATACGGGTGGTGATCTAAAGACCTCAATTACGGTAAAAGGGGCGTGCCTTTTTAACTAGGCGAAGAACAATTTATACTTCCGCTGGTATCTCTGTGGTAAAAAGGGACGCACGTGTACACCATAATATTACAAGTTAGATCTTAGCCTTAAGTTTAAGTTAAGGTTACCATAGGTCGGCAACATGCCAGTCTTCGAAGGTTTCAGAAATTCGATTTATTTAATAAATGCAAATGTCATTCCCACACAGTAGAACATGGCATAAAGGTGGCAAGTTGAAAGAAGTTTGACCGATGCATTCGTGCAATGTGACAGTCTCTGAGATAATTATATTGTGATCAAGGCATCGCAAGCACGTAATGACGCCCGACGATGGGACTAAAATTCTCAAATTGTGATCCGCAGCATGCCCACGTTTTGCTTGACGTGAAAACTTTATTCTCGTTGAAGAGAAGACCCTCTGCAAGGCCTTGTCGAGTCGCCAGGGAAATTGCCACTATATCACTTAGGGGACACTGAAATATACGCAACTGCATTAAAAAAGATATAAAAATCTGTATGCAGCGATGATTTGTATTACGTTGATCAATTTCATTGTCCTTTGTACATGCCTCCATAAGGGTTATTAACATTAACTTTTGGGAATACTGCGCTCATAATTTAGCATTTTGGTATTTAAGTACGGCTTCACTGCGATAAAAATGTTAAAAACATTTTTATTTGTCGTACGGTAGTGGCGAAATCTCTTTTATAATTTGTCTTTAAAAAGAAGAATATCTGCTGAGTTGCACCTTGCATATTGGAGTTGGATTGGAGTCGGGTGACAGGTTGGGTTTGAGAGAGCCTTTTAGACAAAAAAAAGGGGGGGGGGCAGCAAACTTAAGTCCGTCAGGAAAGACAAAAACCAATGACAAGCTTGGTGGTCTGGCGACTGGACGACGTCGAGAAAGACATAGGCCTACCGGAAAGTGGAGCGCTCCCTGCCCTCACAGAAAGCGATATCCCTGGCCCCTTGTTAGTGCTATCCTTGCTTTAGTCTGATATATCCACAGTTGAAAGCTTTTCTCATCCTGACTTCATCAAGCTGGAGAGACATTCTCAAAGTTTAGGTTTTGTATAACTCCTTCATCTGGCCACAAATAAGCCGATCATTTTTTCCAGGAAGACTCTCTTCCTATAACGCAGTTTTTTCTTTAAAATATCACTTGCTTTAGATTTGGATTTAAATAATTTCGTCAAATTTGGTCAGTTATCAATAAACATGACTTGTCATATTTAATGCGCGTTTGCGATGGAAAATCGTTTTCAAATGTACGTCTTTTATTCAACTGCCAATATTAGATTTCGTCACGACCATGGCATTCATTTCTTTACGTATTCGTAATATTATATTCTGTTGGATGATCTTTCGGGAGATCGTTAGGATCAGTTTTCCTATCTGAGTGTGTGGCAACGCCACTCGCATTACTCACTGGCATACCCATCGTCAAAGTCGGGTCTCTTGAAAGTTTCCAAACAACAAATCAGTCGTTAGAACATGACGGAATGGACAACACAACGCACATTTATTGCCTAACATTGTGCTCACAGAGCTTGAGCCAACTAAATCAATAAAACGATCAATAATACAAAATAAAATAAACTGGGAAACATCTGCATGTTTTTAATAAAACATTTCTAATCCAACTGCCCGCGAGCGTTTCGTAATCTGGCTATACCACAACAACTAATAATTTGTCCAAGACGGCCTCCTTATAGAGGAAAAGAATATCAATGGTTTAAAGGAGAAGTCAGTTGTTGTCCAGAGGATTGCAATGCCCTCACTAAGCACGTCAATCAATCTAATAAAGCAGAAGATTGATATTAATTATTTTATTTCATGCAGAGGGTGGTAAAAAAGTCGTTTCCACCACAAATGCGATATTCGTATAAACAGACTGCGTCCACACTATCTGACTATGGTCATCGTATGAAAATCATTTTAGCAAGTGATCTCCATCCTACGGACAACATATACACCTTGCAAGAATATTTGAAGTCCTCGAGGCAATTAATAATTTTTATCACAGAAATACAAGTCTTTTAATTAACAACACATTTTTAAAAACAACCAATTTTTCAACTTTGTTGGAAGAAGATCCAACAGAAATATTTTGTCGGAAAGTAATTTTTTAGATACGATGGCATCCGGGAACCAGGGTCATTCCCTGCCATCAAGGACAATGAGTGATTTGAGTGTATCTCAAGTCAAAAAATTCGCAAATATATATTGAAGACCATGAAAAATGAATTCGAACAGTCCAACTCCCACATAGGACATTCCTGAGCTGAGATATAAAATGTTGAAGTTTATTCGCTCAAATCAAAATGGCACATTGCGCAATAATTTGTGATGTTACTCTTGTACTACTCAAATTACAATCTCTCACACGTATGGGGTGATGCATTAATTAAGCCCTCCCTGTGGAACATGCTGTGCAAGCAAACAGGAAGTATTCAAGGTCATTTTTAATTTTAAAGCGAAACAAAGTATGTGAGTTGTACAACAAGAAGGTCACAAATTATTGCGCAATCGACCAATCTGTTTAAAGTGAATAAAATTCAACAATTTATATCTCAGCTAAGGAGTGTCATATGAAGATGGGACTTAGACTGTTAGAGTTTATTTTTCATGCTCTTAAACATATATTTTTGAATTTTTTGACTTGAGGTACACTTTTTAAGGAGCAGGCTGATATAATTTGCAATGAAATCATGGGGAAAAACCATGTACACTCTGAATCGGCGGGGGCTCCTCGTAAATTTTCTAATTGACTGAGATCGATATTGCCACATGATTTCCAAGAGCGATTCATAAAAAACGATAATGGGCCAGACTAATCCAAATTTAGGTGACTCGCATTTCCCTTTCAAGTACGCATCACCATTACAAGGGAAGTTTGAGCAAATATTTTGTTTTACTACGTGAAAGAGAAACCAAATCTACATTTACACAGTGTGTTGAAACATCCATTCAAAATAGGAATACTTTCCTTGAGATATCAGTAAATGAAGTAATTAGGTTAGTGTTCCTAAGGGAGTTTGAGGGCAGCAAAGGTTGTATTACTTCCTTTAACTAACAAGGAATTTTTTGTTTCCATTTGTTTTTCGGACTGTTGTGTTGACCTTGAAGTTAATAGATTAGGGACTTTCCCGTGGCGAATGCAAAATTTGCGCAGTTCTCATGCCCCTTATGCAATCACATTCTGATAATATTGAACTGTTGAGGAGAAAATTGTTTGTAAAGTCCAACGGAAAACAAAAGACTGTCCATTAATGTGAGGATATGATATCATACCTTCTTCTAGCTTCAGATTCATCTTTCTTGAAAATGTGACAACTTTATCTGCTCATATCTTGAGAACCACTCGTCGTATTTCAATGCAAATTTTTTCCGAGATGCTTAGTACTCATAGTACTTCTCTAACATATCAAAACTTTATCTGACTAAAACCCCTTCTCTAAACCGAATTCATGTAAAACTAAGTATAACAACAGGGAGATTAATTAAATAATATCTCCAGATACCAGAAGAGGCTTTTTAAGTTTGTCATTGACTAAATATATTTTTCATGAATATCTTCTCGCTCCATAGAAAACATTATCACCCACCTTCAGACCCTTGTCTGGCTAAGAGCTTCAACCTTGAATACCTCCCCGGTAGCACAAACTCAATCACGTACCTTATTACATCGATCTTTATCTTCTGTCTGTTTACTTTCTAAATTCACCTCTCTTCGTTAGTCAATAAACCTGTGGTGGATGATTTAAAAAGTATCTGGGGGTCATGACGTCATTTTGACTCGGCCTTACAATAATTTCAAACGTTTCCTCTCGTATCACTGTTAAGAAACTAATATAACATACGCTTAGAAACATTTTCCAGTGAAATGGAAAGTCAAACGTGTTATAATTGGGACCAAATAGTTAATTACCTCCAGCCAGGTTGAGTAAGCCTTTGGTTGAGTAACTTTAATATCGTTATAATTGTCAGCATGACATGTAGGCTCCAACGGACCTGTCAGTTTCCCTATATTTTCTCATGGTAGGCTAGGTCAGAGGAGCATGTACCATCGATCAAAACATTGCGTGCTAAAACGGTCATTAGCGCTAGAAGTCCTAAGAAATAACGGTTGACACTAATGGTCCATTTTTATTTCAAACGAGTGTCATAAATTCCCTCGAACCTCCAAAAATATAATAAACTGCACTTTTTGACTATGTTAGGTTAAGAGACCCAGCCAGCAATGATATATGGGGCCAATATGGGGCCAATATGGTGCACTATATGGGTCCAACATGGGAATCCCACATGGGCCCCGTACCGATGTGTCCGTGGGGGAAACGCGGGGCCTATATGGGATCCTACATGGGGCTTTGATGGGGCCTGCGTGGGCCCTATATGGGGAAACAAATAAACTGACAAGGTAATATTCTGGATCCATGTGGGTCTTATGTGGGGCCCACATGGGACATATATGGAAGTATACAGAAAAATGGCCGACTCTCCAAAAACTCAGTGACGTGTTCAAAGACCAACATGCTCGTGATTAAATAACCATGATAATAGGTTAAGCTCTTGATTTCGCTTTAAAATTCTTGCGTGATGTGGGAGGATATCACCCGGCAAAGAATAATTTAGCAACTTTCAGTGATGTTTTTAATAGGAAACCCAAAGGTTTGAGTTTAAATTTTTTTTGTGACCTTGTTAGGTAACAAGCCATAGCATGGTGTGCTATTGCTAGACGCGTTTCGCCCAGAAAGATAATTTTCGGGGCTCATCAGTAGCATGATGTATAACCGGTAGGCAATGGTGCCAGAGTGTCACGTATAAACTGGTAGGATATTATTCAAATAAAACATTTGGAGCCCACGGTCGGGTCCAAAGTGCAATAAATGAATAACTGTAACTCTCGGTTAGCAGGTATGCCGGGTACGGGTGTGATTCGGCTGGCTTGAGAGAGTTACGATGTGATAGCCCTTTTCGGTATAACCTTATCCCGGTGTTATTCGCGGGACCGACCGGTGTGTCGGAGGTTCCTATTAAAAAACTTTATTGGATAGTGGTAATCGAGAACATATGTAGGATAAATCGTGTTCTAATAATCAGAGAAATAGCTCAAACGCTCGGTAAGGTAATGCCGATGTTTGGCAGTTAGGCGTTGATGTTATTTTGATAAGTGCGGTGAGTGAGTTAGAGTACCTCTCGTACGCCCAGTTATGAACGTGAAAGAAAATACCCTGATTTACGCAATCTGATTGGTTGACACGTATGATAGATAAATCAACAATTTGAGATGTCGAATATCTGGTCATTTCGTTCTAGTTTGCTTTGGAAAAATTCGCCTCACAGGCAAATTATAGCACGGATGACACAGATTAGTGAATAGGATGCTCAGATAATTGTTACTCTATTCTCAAATATAAGTTGAGATATCGGGATGAACGTTCTCAAGTAAAAATACAGGAAATTGTTGCAAAAATTATTTCGGATTTTAACCGTGTGTGTTACATTCTCGTGTATTACGAATGCAAGAGCGTTAGGTACGGTAGGTTTCGGTTATTACAACCATGGTAGGCGGAGAGCATGTTAAGAATCGAATTGCCTTTTCCGGTTAATGGAAAAGCTTCACAAACCTGAGGATCGTCTAGGATTCAATAATGTACCAGTCAAGGCCGTCTCACATCAAAGATGGAGAAGAAAATCAAAGTATACAGAAAAATGGCCGACTCTCCAAAAACTCAGTGACGTGTTCAAAGACCAACATGCTCGTGATTAAATAACCATGATAATAGGTTAAGCTCTTGATTTCGCTTTAAAATTCTTGCGTGATGTGGGAGGATATCACCCGGCAAAGAATAATTTAGCAACTTTCAGTGATGTTTTTAATAGGAAACCCAAAGGTTTGAGTTCAATTTTTTTGTGACCTTGTTAGGTAACAAGCCATAGCATGGTGTGCTATTGCTAGACGCGTTTCGCCCAGAAAGATAATTTTCGGGGCTCATCAGTAGCATGATGTATAACCGGTAGGCAATGGTGCCAGAGTGTCACGTATAAACTGGTAGGATATTATTCAAATAAAACATTTGGAGCCCACGGTCGGGTCCAAAGTGCAATAAATGAATAACTGTAACTCTCGGTTAGCAGGTATGCCGGGTACGGGTGTGATTCGGCTGGCTTGAGAGAGTTACGATGTGATAGCCCTTTTCGGTATAACCTTATCCCGGTGTTATTCGCGGGACCGACCGGTGTGTCGGAGGTTCCTATTAAAAAACTTTATTGGATAGTGGTAATCGAGAACATATGTAGGATAAATCGTGTTCTAATAATCAGAGAAATAGCTCAAACGCTCGGTAAGGTAATGCCGATGTTTGGCAGTTAGGCGTTGATGTTATTTTGATAAGTGCGGTGAGTGAGTTAGAGTACCTCTCGTACGCCCAGTTATGAACGTGAAAGAAAATACCCCTGGGGATGACTGGATAGCTGGAAATAATCGGCGTCAGGAAAGGCAGTTTGCAAAGTAATTGGTTCGATTTGGCAGCCGTACTGTGCCGTTTGAATAACCCACGCGAAGTGTGTACGTACGTGACGTATGCATTGGATATGCAGCTGGCGTCGCGTCGGTACATTACGTAACATCCCTGTAGGTCACAGGCATGTGTATTGTTGTCATCTGTCAACAATATGTTTGTGAATGGTTCATGCAAATTAGTACTAAATCAGTAGCATGGCCAGAAACCATGTTTAGAATGCGTGAGCAAGGATTTAAAACAGAAACAATAATAATAAAAAATACATGGAAACTTATTCTTTCATATATACATGGAAAGGTAAAACTGTAAAAAATCGGGGAATTTTTAAGCATGCATAAGACACTGATAAATAATTAAATTGGTTCGACATGCAAATACAGATTTCGTATACCAAATTGCACTGTGGTTGTGGTGTGCATGTTTGTGGGGAAGTTCTAAGCTTACATAATAATAAGTTACAGTAATTGTAAGTTATTGGTGCTGATACTGTGAGTCCTTATAAAAAATTATATGAATTTTTTCCTTCTAGGGATCGACGGATCTTGAAATTTGAAAGTAAAGACAAAATGCATCCTGTCATAGTGGCCCAATATGTGCCCCACATGGGAAACCCACATATATCTGCAATATATGGGGCACACATGGGGCCAACGTGGGCAACCCATATATAAAAAGCATCTACTTTTATTTCTTACCCATATAGTATAGCCTAATAATAATCTTTTCCAACAAATCAAAAGTTATTTTCATGAAGTATTCGTACATATTCCATGATAATTTGTTCAATGAATTTATATGGGAGCCATATGGGGCCTATGTGGTTTTCCCATGCCCACGTATGCCCACGAATCCCACGGAAATACCATGTGGGCCCCATATAGTGTGTTGGCTGGGGAGGATGTTGAATGGGTACGCAATATTACGGTCGTTGACATATGTAAGGCTCTTGAAAGTGTGTGCCGTGGTTGAAGTCTTAGGTATATGGACGACGTCTTGGCGATATATGTATAGTTTACATGTGGAATCATTCAATATTCCACAACACTTACATGATTTTAAGCATGAAATGCAGTCACACTTCAAATATCTTTTGAGAAAGTTTTGAAGAAATGGGGCATCTCCTTCCTTTTGAGAGACGTTCGCTGGAGTGAAAATGGCGCTATTTGGGAAGGTAGGAGTGGTTTTCAGTTTGGAATTCATTTCACTTAGTGAATTTTGTATTTGTTTTTCTTTGTCGATATTGGGGATGATAAGGCTATGGGTTTGACATAATATATTTGTCCAGTTAACCGGCTATAGTAAGTCAAATGTAAAGTATTAAAGTTTTCAACAAAGCTGTTTGAGCTGATAGGTGGGACTCGTTTCTGCTTTGGGCATTGTGGGCCGCCTTTAAATGGGAAGGATTCCTTAAAAAAATATTCACAAGATTGATTCATTGGGAATTAGAAAATTCAAAACTGCGTCACAAGCAAACCAAAAGAACTCTCTGCTTTCTCTGTAGACCCCACTTCTGAATCGAGATTGTACTTCGAGAAAGTGGATTACCACTTCTATCAGGGATGCTATTCATTCATTGCATACGGTAATGTACTGAGAGGTCAGTTGTATCTTTCTGTATAACAACAAAATAAAAAAAAAAATGTTTTCCACTGGCTGCCCAAGCTATTTGCGTGTAACTCAACGTAAGGATAAACCATTTAGAGATTATAGATTAGTCTGATCTACAAAACTCCAGGCTCATCAGGTAAACTAGTATGACAGGAACGTGCACTGCCGTTTACTTTGATATTTATCCAACTCCCACTGTTATACTTTAGTATTCTATTCTATTGATGAAATACTATTTCATTTCATTTTCTTGTTTTATCATAACAGTAAATGAGCAAGATAACATAAGCACATAAAGAAGTTAGAAAAGAAAAAAGTTGTGAATGGAAGTACTATTAAAGCGGCTCATTGAGTTGGTTCATGAAATTCAACATTTTTTTCCAAACCTATTGAGTTTTCTTCACATACCAATGACAAATGGTCTATCTAAGACAATCCCTATACTCTACACACAAACAACTGTTTTATGAATGAGTGCTTAACGGTTCAAGTCGTTTTACAAAAATTCGTGACCAGACACTTTTTCATTATGTGCAAAACTGATACAAGTCAGGACACAAGAAAATTCAAAATTTCAGCGTTTTCTGTGACTTTTGGACTTGAAACTTGATTTGTTATGCAAGCTATAAGCATTGTTATGTGATAGTGACCCTTTGAGACTCTCATTAAGTTACCGATATCAACTCAATGAGCCTCTTTAAAACCCTCCTGGGTTTGAGAAACAAAAGCATCTCCAAAGAGAGCGGACATAAAATAAACAGAAGGTCAACATAAACCCCCCTGTACCCCTCCCCCTATACATTCCCTACTCACCATCTTACCGTACCCGAGGAACAGAATAAGTACTGACAACATATTTTGATAAACCTTTCCTCAATGACGTAACTGACGGGCTAAGCTGATAATTCTGAGGAAGTGTGTTCCATGCAGGCGATAATAGTTCTATATTTAAGCCTCCAAATGTTGAGATTTCTCACTTCAATACAAAAATCACCCAGCGCAATATTTTGTGACTTTTTGTTTAGGAATTCAAATTACCTGCTTTCTCTCTCTTTCATTGAAATTAAAAACGTTTATATGTTAGTTAGTTAGATGGAGTTTTACGGCCCAGTTTCCAACCAATTGGTTCAAGTCGAGCCGGGCCGCCTTTTTTTCCAGGTGTGCCTCAATGCCTTGTTTTCTCTACTCCAAAATGTTTACTTGACCAAACACTCCTTGTTTACTTACAAAGTATGCCAGCTGTACAGAGGGCTTGTTCATTCAAATTACCCCATAGCAACAGTTAGTTTGATGTAGTTTAACGGCTACCTCCATTTTTTCAGTTGTGACTCACAGACTCGTAATAACAAGACTGTAAAAACAATTTCCACAAAAGCCTCAGCAGTAGCTTTCAATAAAAAAGCAAACGCCTACAAAGATTGTATAATTTGAGTAGCACTATAATGAAATCACAAATTACTTCTCAATTTATCATTTAAAATAACGTGAATAAAGTTCAACATTTTGTATCTCAGCACAGGTATGTCCTGTGAAGATGGGAATTGAACCCTCTGAATGAAGTTCTCGTCCTCTTACAGACTTCAGGAGCTATATGAACCTGACTCCTGCTGATCAGTCCATGATCTATGTTTGATTCACCAGTGATTCACCTGTCAAAAAACATTTGCTCATAATTTCATATATTTTTCTTTTTATACATAAATTTGTGCCTTTTTTGAATTACAATCAAGGTTTGCAATTTTGCTTGTTTAAAAAACTATTTAGTGTGGGGACTCAATTTTCGTTTCTCTTGATTGTGTAACTCTTTAATTTTGGTCTCATTGTTACTCTTCAGTAACCTGTCGAAATACTAATAATTCAAACTTTAGAAAAGGTTTGTGTTTTTTTTTCTGAAAACATATTGTGTCCATACTTTTTACGCTCAAAATTCCATTTTGGAAGGGAGCCAGTTTGCCGCTGACTCTTCCGCCCCCTGCCTCCCTCTGGAGACGGCTATGGACGATGCAAACAGGACTGCGTTGATTACTACCCTCTAATCTGCTCCCAAAGCTCATTTGCATAGATGTTTGAAAACGTGAAGGAGAGAGGGTTTACTTCAATTTCATTTGAAATTGATAACAAAGGTTTCAGTAATTTAAAAAGAAAGTCGAGAAAAATCTTTTCCCATTTGAAGCAGCAAATTGACTAATTTTGATGGAAATTTACACTGCATCAGCAACAATGCAGGATAAAGTGTCTGCTGGATAAAAAGTTCAAATACAGTTTCTACTCGCTTCAAGTTTAACTGTTCAAGTTTGGTGTCAAATAAGGTTCAGGTTTTCACCTTTAGTCATCCGGGGATGTCGTGATCATATTTTACAACTCAGTCCGTGGAATTCTTCGACTGGGGTATATACCAATGATTGGTGTAAAGGGGGAGTATGCGCGTCAGTCTGATATACGAGAGCGTGTGGAAATCTATACGTTGTGCGTACATAGCGGGTCTATGTGGACTCCAACTTAACCCTAACCCTAACCCCTAACCCCTAACCTAACCCCAACCCCAACCCCTAACCCTAACCAATTTAATTTTTGATATTGATCTGCATGACCTTAAATGGACATATGTTTTTAGTAAATATTCGTTTAGCCAGATCTAGTTGAAGATAGACAACATTGCGTTATTTTCATGTTCAAAGTTGAACTTTACAATAATGACGCAATGTATTGATAAAAGATCAATTGGTAGCTCTTTTCATTAATTTATTGACAAAGAGTAACTGATGCTCCTATATTGCCTAAAAATATTCATAGTCTTAAAACCATCGGTTGCTTAACAACTAAAAATACGAAGACTTGCCATTTTCTTTAAGGTTAGTATTTTTCTCGATTAAATAATTTTGCCAGGTCAACATACCCGTGCTTTACAATCAAGCAGTAATTTATTCACCCATTTTTAGGAATTTCAAATGATGTAACAAACACAGCTTTTCTAATGGGAAATATCTTTCAAAACAGTTCCAAGTTTATTGCATTTAAAAATGTCATTTTATTTGACTTTTTTGGTAATATGATCACCTTTACCTAGTACAAACGGGTGGTGCGTACAACTAGCAGACGGAGTACTATATACAATGAATAGGCGAAATATGTTTCCTTAATGCTATTTTGTCGTCGGCTATTGCCTTCAGTCCACCTCCAATCTGCGAAAGCACAAAGTAACATAGCAACATTTATCCAACAGAAATAAAACAAATTGCACACATCCACATCGTCAAACCCTCAAACTTTAAATAAGATCTTTTACAAAGCGTCTCCGTTCTGTGATATGGAAATGATAGAAACTTTAAAAACAATAAAAACTGTCAAACACGTCAAAATACTTACTACCCTAAGTATTTCAATACTGCACGTTGTATCATTGAACCCAGCCTGTTGAGCCACTTTTACCGTAGTAACATCTGGAAAAATCAGCGCCAATATACACAGACTTAATATAAATCAACGACCAATACACGCAGTGTATTTCAGGCGCAGTCGACCATTGGGTGAACGATTATGACCAAGGCAGATTGAAATCGTTCGTTTTCTAATTTGGATTCCTCTGAGGGCTGACTATAGTCGTTTAAGAGCTGCAAAATAATTGGATAACCCCGGGAAAAATTTGAGAAAATTTAATAAATTTGTCTTTTTGTACAACTAATAAATGGTAACAGCTTTACCCGCAAGAGTTGCAGATTGGCAGTGGGATATCTAGAATAACGTAAGCATCAAAGGCAACTCTGGGAGAAAAAGAATTTGTGTCGGCTGCGGTTTATCAATTGACAAGGAAAGCATAGCAGTAGCCTACATGTATAGTCACCTAGTGATGTGAAGGATTGTAGTACTACATAATGTATATACATATGTATGTACATATGAAGACACTGATACTTAAAGTAACTCAAACGGGCATATTGAGATTATATCGATAACGTCAATACCTGGTGTTGTAGGTTACCATCATGTGACAACGTTAATAATTAGCATGCTGAGTCAAGTTTCAAACCAAATAATGACAAAAATTGTAAAAATCTTAATTTGCATTTACCCCGCTTTGTAATTGTTGGATGTTTATTATTTGAAAAAAGGTCTGGTCACATAGTTTTGACCGAATTGCCTTCAAATTTCTCACTCAATGAACAATATTTTGGGGATGGCCTAAGTTTCAACATTTGTCGTGAATACAGAAAGGAAACGGACCTACAGGTTTGGAAAAAATACGGAATTTCATGAACCAACTCAAGTACGAAGTGCGATCTTAACAGCAGCTTGAACTTGTAGGGGTGTATGTTGTTCATTGTATGGATCTTATGGATTCCACTTTTTGTTTTGGGCAGTATTGTAGGTGCACACATGCAAAAACGCCTACACGCGAAATCCCCAGATTACATCACAGTGATTGCTTGCCTGCCTTTAACAAGAAAAATCCTGTTTCCATGTATGTACACAAAAAACTTTGCATGTTTGGAATCCGCTTTAAATTTAGTTCTGTACATAATATGAAGGGAAATGGGATTGCATTCGAATTAAATGATCAAGCACGAGAGAACATATTTGTTTATGAAAAAATTTATAACAGTAAACATTGCAGCTTTTAGGGAGGGGTTCTTGTCTGTCCAACGTAACATCAAACCTGCTGTTTTTGAATAATCGAAAATGCGCCAGTTCGAACTATAACAGACTTATATAATGTCAACACACGTTAAATTTGATAATAATACTTAAGATTCATATAAAAAGCGTATAAATTCTGTGGAATGCTTAAAGGTCAAAAGCAATCTCCCCCAACTTGTTCTGAAGCAACAGCTAAATCTCACAATTATCATCTAAACCTTCTTACAGAATATCTTTCATAGTATTTTAGGACTCCAATATTGCATATTAAATAAAACCTAGCATTTACCTCTTGCATATTTCACATTTTAGGAGAAAAGTATTGCCACATGACTCACACAAGCCAATCATGAAACAGGAAAGTCTACTACACTACCACAAATTTTGGGGTGGCTACTCTTTCCCTCTAAGGCACTATATCGTATGTAATCTGCCATTGAAAGGCTCCACCTTATCCCACTGGGGAATACAGCTATTATCCCATTTCAGTACCCACTGTTTAGCAATCGCTTTAGATTGTTAAGCTACCTCAGTGTTCTAATCTCTGAACAACAGATAAGAGGGCAACAGGCGCTAATTTTGAATTCTTTGGATTTTTAGATTCTTTTTCTTGCTTTAACCACTACACCAAAATAAAGGTAGAATACGGCTCAATTCTCTTGGGTAATGCCGGTCTTCTCCACCTGCCGACCAAATGTTCCGTCTACCTTGGCTTGGTGGTTTTACGTCGCAAGTGACAGTTTTCTGGCTTAGTCAAATTGAACCACGGAATTCCTATATGGCTGTGGCTTTTGAAGTTTTATCCTGACAAGTGCAAAGTTTCAACTGTTTTTTAAATAGGTACCGTACCATGATTGTCTTCCTCGGAGTTACCACTTATATGATGATAGTGGGGATGAAGTGTTCCTGGAAAAGTCGGATTGTGAGAAGGATATAGGTGTTCTTGTGGACAGTGGTCTTGGTTTTTCAGAGCACATTCAGCACCAAGTAAATAAGGCTAATAGTATTATGGGTCCTAGCAGACGTACTTATACATTTTGGATGAGCAATCATTCAGGCTTTTATTTCAGGCCCTTGTTAGGCCACATTTAGAATATGCTGCTGCTGTTTGGTCGCCTCATTGTCAACGTGACATTGATGCTATTGAAAATGTTTAGAGGAGGGCAACTAAGTTGATTCCATCCTTAAAGGGTTTAACTTATACAGAAAGGTTAAAGAAACTTAAGCTGCCAACTCTTAAGATTAAGAGGAGATATGATTGAGGTTTTTAAAATTGTTTCAGGTGTGTATGACAGAGGTGCTACTGAAGGTTTTCTCAAGTTTAGTTCAATCACTCATACCTGTGGTCAAAGTCGGAAGTTACTCAAAGAATTTTGTAGGCTCAACATTAGAAAATTTAGTTTTGTAGGTAGGATTGTAGATATTTGGAATGGCCTTCCTGAGAGTGTCGTTTCTGCAACTACTGTTTTTCAGTTTGAGAAGGCTTTGGATAGGTATTGGGCTGGCCATGAGATGTTAAATAACTACAAGGCAGACTTTTTGTAAGTTTAGTATGGCAGTCACCCACAGCTCTTTGAGCTCTTTAATCGTTACTACAGTTTCAGATCATGGAGATTAAGAAGATGCGAACATAGAGGTCAATAGACCTGCATCCACTGAGGTTCCTAAGGTATCCTAAAGTATATACATAAACAGAGCACGTAATGCGTACTTCCTACGCGTAGATTGCCGTCACCGCCTGAGGCAAAAAAGGCCCACCAAAATGGCCCCCGTGAAGCTAAAATTTGCAAGATCTGACGACGTCTCAGAAATATTTCAATTTAAACTTCAATGGGAAACAATGCTTTGTTCCTGCAATACGTGTGGTGATTTTGACCTTACCTTCCATTTTCGATAATATTTTAACTTTCTGGCAAAATTGTTTGATTTGAACTACTTGAGCAAGTCCAAACTTTCACACAAAAACCATACCAGACGGTCATCTTGCCACGCCTATTATCACGCGTACCGTAGCGAAAATCTACCCATATGAGGTTAGTGCAGTATGCTCTGTTCACGTGTACAAGAAGTACGTGAATGGAACCCATAGATATCTTCGAGTTATGGGTCACTGACTGTATCAGTTGTTTTCTCTACTGCAAAGCCCACATATATGCTTGAGTGTGTAAACATTGTCTTTCCATATATAATTATGTTAACACTTAAAGGGCAAGTGAGGTTGCCACAATCTTAATTTGAAACAAAGGTTAATTTTACTTTCATCTTATTTCTCTTCTGCATACCTTTCTGAATTTTCAGAAGTGAAATATTGCATATACAAGGTGAAGCAATGAGTCTCATCCCATAAATATCACTATTTACTGCTTATAACTTTGTCGCTTGATTCCCAAGAGCCATTCATAGATAGGACAAATCAGTGACTATACTACAGGGGATGAGGTGGTTCTTTCTCTTCAAACCTTGACTAATCCGTTTGAAGGAATACAGGGATATGTCAAAACGTGGCATGGTTCAGTGAAGTCAGAACAATTCACACAGGCCCACGGAAAGAGAAAGGTACTGACAGAATACTTTTAGGATGGCCAAATGTGTAAAAAAATGCAATGAAACAATCGCCTCCTTAACGGGAAAGAGCAGTCGCCCCAAACTTACTTTAAAGCAACAGCTAAATATCACAATTTCCTCCTTATTCCTCTTCAAAGTATCTGTTATAATATTTTAGGGCTTCACAATTGCAGATTCATAAACCAAGCAGTAAATCTTAGTAAATTCCACATTTGAGGACAAAACTATTGTCACATGACTTTCAAGAGCCAATCATGAAACAGGACGTTCTACTACACTACTGGCGTGAGGGGGGTCGGGGGGTGGCTGCCCTTTACCTTTAAAGTTACCGTAACAAATAAAAGAAGGTCGGGTTTGCTTAGATGTGGTTTTACACCCCAACATTCTGGCTTAAACTATCGGCGTCCATGACATATTTACCAGTTGTCATGCAGGGCACTGGTTGGTTGTCTCTTCATTGTAAGAGAGAAGGTAAGCAAGTGGTTACAACTGCTTTAAACCTGTTGCATTTAAAGGTCCAATTCTTTCATCCCAAACAGTACCAATTCTCTTAACCTTCTTAATTAAGCCCCTCCCACAATTGTCTGAAATTCACCCTTATCCAGACACAATCTCATTTTATTGCTTCAGGGTGAGTATAGAAAACCCAATGTGTATAATCAAACCACTTTTAGAACAGTTCATGTTGTGTAATATCAGATTTGGTACTCTGCATTGTTTGAATTTGCAGTCAATCATAAAACTGAGCCAATTGAGAGTTTCTGTTACCCTATACTAGAAGTGTGATTTGAGATGAGAGGATTGGCCCTTTAAAAGGTGATGACTTTGCATTGGACTTTAAGAATGTGTCTCTCGATGTTGGTTGCATCTAATCGATTCGGAGATGTGCCTTCAGAATGCCTACCATAAGCGGGACTTGATCCATAGAAACGTGGTACGCATGACTAGTTTATCATTATACTTGTATTATATTTAAAATTTTTCTTCTGGGTGGGAGTACACTCTTAACACATTGCCCACAGCAATATTTCACCATCTGCCACGACTTCGCAGGGTACAGATTAAAATTTTACGACAGGAAGGGTAATGTTCTCCATTTAAATTTGCCATAGGGGGTTCTTTTCGAATTGCTTCTTCATTTTTCATGTCTTTAACTATTCGACGTAAAGACTACACAACAGTGGAATAGATTCGCCATGTTTAATACAAGCCCAATTTAACCTTTTAGTGGATCAGTGTTAAATTCCAATTTTTAAAGAGCACAGCGAGGTGTGTCCTGAGGCCCGTTGGAACTGTCATTTAGTAAGAAACAAGCAATACGAAAGAAACAAATAATAAGAAAAATCGAAGAAGCCTGTTTGTAACTTTTACGAGTCACAAGAAATGCCAAAGGAACTATTTAAATGCCAAATTCTGCAGTAGGTAAAACAAATAATGTCAGAACGATTTCTTGAAATCAACACGTCAATCATACAAAGAAACGGTAGAAAATAAAAACCCAATTTTAGGTTAGCTTGGAGCCATTCTTTTCATCGAATGAGACATACGTGGCACATTGACTGAGGGACGAGCACGACAGGAATACGTGAAAAGCCTAGACAAATGGCAATGTTGTGACGTCAAATTGGATATCACAACAGGTATGAGTCGTTTTAATAAAGGAGTTTTCAAGAGTCCTTTAAAGGACGAACGACTGGCTTGTTTCTGGCAGAACAGCACTCTCTCGTTGAATTTTTGTTTTTATAATAGTTACAAGTTGACTCGCATTTACATCATGTGATTTTCGATTGTCTATGCAGCATGCTGTACAATAAACGAGTTTGATAATTCGTCACCGCCATGAGGAACATTGAAATACACAAACCAAGCTCGGCACACGCGTTCGTTTATTTTGCATATATGCACTAAGCCTGAATCTGAGGATTATGCTAGGTCCAACCGAACACAATAGCGTACTGCTTACTTTACAGAAGATGAAAATAATTTCTTTAAACCAACAGGCAACTTACGTACACTCCACGGGTAACACTACACTTAAGTGCCCACTTACCAATTGAGAAAGAGGAAAAAATATTTCGACAACCACAAGTGAATTTTGTAGCGTGTGTTGTAGGTGCAAGAAGGGTATTGTTTTGATTATCCCCACGATTTGTGGGTGAAGGGTTTGGGCACATGCGAACTTTTATTTACTTCCTGATTTTTATGCCATATGGGATGTATTCAGACGTTCATTACTAATTTCCAGATCATTTATCGTTGATTAGTTCTCCATAAAGGACAGACTCGAATGAGTTGTACAAAAAATCTTCAAAGGAATAATCCAGAGCCAAGTTTATTTTTGATAAGTTAAAGAAGATTATATTCTAAGCATTCTGGTGGAATTTATTCTTTCATTTTCCATGTTCGGTTCTTGAGAAATTAGCAATTAAATGTGGCAAATTTTCTACACAGTAAGAACTTGGGGACAGCAAGCGTAACCCCATGGATTCATATTGCTGGCCAATATTTTGTTTATTTTTGTTTTATATTATTATTAATTTACTAAAAATTTTATGCAACTGATCTCATATTTTGATACCACAGGTGCATCCTGAGCAATGGAAATTTCAACTTTTTGTATGCCTTAGTGGCAAGAGAGCATACCTAGTCAATACAAGGTCAAACTAATAAGATGAAAAATGAAGAAGATAAAACATTAGAAGGCAATAAATTGAATTCATGACATCACGCCTGTTTGCTTTAAGCTCACATTTAATGAAACATTTGTCAACTTTAACTGCTAACTATCTAGAAAACTGAACATGAGAAATGAATAAAACTTTCAACGAAATACTTAGTATTTGTTCGTATTTAGCTCATCAAACAAAAATTTAGGCTGTGGACTGTTCTTTTAACTTGAGTGACTTGGCTCTCATAATGTTCATTGTTAGACTTCCCTTTTCTCAGTACTGAACGTACTATCCGTCTTCCCTGACTAATTTTGGACCTTATCGACTCAAAAAGGAAATTATGCACACTACCTAGGCAACTGATACAGTCGGTTTTTATATTTGAGTATTTGATGGACAGTTCCAGATTTACCAAAATTCACAAAGAAAGTTACGTAACGTTTGGACTTAGTCAGCAAGTTTGTCACGTTAGTGTTCACTCCTTTTTATGATAGGAAAATTTGCTTAAAAACTAACACAAGGTATGCTTTTGATCTGATCAACTCCCTTATCTGATGTGTCTATGACGAATTTTCAGTGTCATCACGGCATGTTCATACACAGGAATGGCCCCTTTATTACCATGAAGTCGGTTGCTCACCCGGGATTGAAACTCCCAAGTTCGGGTGGACCAGTAGTTTAACAAGCTGACTTTGCCCTTTGCTTTATCATCTCACTCTTATCATCACATTGTAGAAAATTGTTTTGATACTAAAACATAATTTTGAACTAGCACGGTACTCATGAAAGCTGATATGTGAAAGACCTTATGAATAAGACGTCATAAGGCAAAGTGCTCCCTTGTTTGGACGAAAAGGCATATCATTGCTCGTTATACTAACAAGTGTAGACAGCTGGTTGGTCCAATCCAATCGGATACGCTGGAAATTCGATCCAGTGTGCAAAATCTGCGTGATAGCAACGTGCTTCATTGTTTTCCTCCAAACTGACGTTAGCGTGTCGTCAGTGGGTAAGGGCTGTTATACTCACAACCAAGATCTTTTACTTAGGCTACACTCTTACGCGTGGCAATATACTTACAGCTCAAGTTTACTACTTATATGTCCATTACTGGGGTCATTCACTCTGTACTAGTACTCACTGCATGGTACTCAACACTCATTGCACTACAAGCCAACCGGGTGTTAGCGCACATGTGGTTCATGATAGTGTACTTGCACCACATAGTCAAACTTTAGTTAAACCATGGAAGTACTACCTCGGAGGTAGTACTTCCATGGTTAAACTGATGACATTGTTATCACACTACACCTTTAACTACGGTATATTCAACTCATTGTGCTATATCACAAGTTGAACTTGTATCCCTGGGTGAATATTTCCTGGTTATACATTGTAATAACAGTGCAAGTTGAATTTGTGTCTCCTCCGTTAATTTATAATGACACTGTAAGTTAATCTTGTACTTTTACTAATTCAGTTTGTAAACGCACCACAAGTTGAACCTGTTCAACTCTAAGATCAACTTGTGTTCCTACTACGAACGTTGCAATCGCTCTACAAGTTGAAGTTGCATTACCACAAGGTCAACTTGTACTCCTGCTTTTAACATCGCCATCGCGATTCAAGTTGAATTCGTATTCCTACTTAAAACACTGTGTTCACACTTCAAGTTCAACTTGTATGTTCGTGCTTATAACATTGTAATGACTATTAGAGCTACTGGCTGCTCAAGCCTATTAAACCGTCGATAACGTTGCAAAGTCCGTAAATATCAGGTTTGCAGTTAGTTATTTTGTTATGACTTACCGCACTGTTTTTCTTCATATTTTGTGAGATACATGAGCTGTTTTCCAATCTATGTTTCGACATATTAAGTTAATCTTTCAAGTGTCATTTTATCCTCACAAAATATCTTTACTATTTTTTTTTATAAAAACAAAATAAATATTACGATAAATAGTTAGTTCATTAAATGCAGTATAAAAGTGTGTTCACATTATTTTAAATAGGATGTGAAAGAAATTTAAAGTAAAAAACAACGAATATAATTACAGATAATAAATCAAATGTGCATAAAAACTTATTGGGCTTTGCGTGGAAAGCACCTTGACTAAAAACGAATGCCGCTGCCCATATAAACTGATGAGTTTTTAAACGTGTGGTTTTGAACTTTGGAATAATTGTCTTATTTTTTAAGTTGTAACTGGCAAGTTGAAGAAGTCACATAAGCTTACTGTGGAGGTGTTTTCAAGTCTATGAATTTTGGGAAGAAGCTTACAAAATCTCCTATGGCTGCCGTATTTACTTGATTAATGAGCAGATTAGGGTGTTCAAATCAAGATTGAAAATTTGACACAATAAAGCAATCAAATTCTGAGTCTCCCCATATCTTTTATTAGGAAAAAATGATATCATACTGAAACAGCGTAGATAAAATCCGGTAAATGTAGGTTTTAAAAATTTGCATTTTTACTTCTCTTTAAAATAGTTCACAACTAATAGATAAAGTAGAAATGTTGAAATACACCATTTTTTTACCTTAACTACCTAGACTGCTAGACCAGCAGCCTAGATCGACTGCATGGTCCAGTGTTAAGAGCATCAGACTAGCAGTTTGGAGTTCGAGTCCTTGTCGGGTCATACCGAAGACTTTAAAAACGGAACCTACTGCCATTGTGCTTGGTGCTCAGCGTAAGCAGTAGGGAAAACAAGACAGTGAGCCACAACTGGAAAAAAGTCGTGACAAGCTCGACTTGAAACCAATAGGTTGGAAACTGGAGCGTTAAACTCCATCTACTAGCTAATTAACTAAACCAGCCTGATATGTTGAATGGACTTGAAAGTACAGGCGCGGACAAAGCCATTCCAAAAGGGGAGGGGGTGAATTAAGAGAAAGCAAGGGGTTCTACAGAGATGCACCACTAATTTCCAGTAAGTGCCATCGTCAATGGAAAAAGGGAGGGCTGAGACTGTAAAAGTCCCCCCCCACCCTCCATTGGATCCGCGCCTGAAGTATGTTGATATAGAGTTGAGGACAACAGCACCATGAACGTCTGTGTTTGGATCTGTTTATTTAGATTAAGGTAGTTGAGATTGTTTCATAAATTCTTACTATATCCACCCAAAACATCTTGCCTAGGTCACTTCCGTCACCATTATAGAGCTTTGACACCGTTATCATCCATTACGTGACAACGTTCTCCTCCCTCGTTCTTTCAAGAGAGAAAGCGTTGATTTAGTACTTAATATGCAATATTTATGATTTAAATCACTTTGCGATTTGTTTCGGGAGAACACTCTTTAATTGAGTGTAAATTCCTCGAAATCGGAATCGATTTTCCATGGCTTGAAAAATAATATGACACATAAACAAAAGAGAGTGCATTTCATGGTGCCTTAAAACAAACCATGAAGGAATGTATCTGCATTGTCATAACCAAACTTTCTGCAGCTGTTAATATATTTATTATCCATATTAATAGGCACTCTTTTGCTTGAACCTAAGTTTAAAAGTTCATAAATAGCCTACGTATCTCCTCTGCAGCTGACGGCCGAGTAAACAGCGGTTTTTCCATAGGATGAGCTGAACGAAAAAAAAAAAAAAAAATATCAGCTTCACGGGTAGTTCATAAATGACTCTCAAGAATCACTTGTCAATATGTTTTACACAGAACTGTTGCATTTCACACAGAGTAACTCCCATTGTCTTAGAGTGTACCCCAAGTCAAAAAATTCAAAAATATATATAAAACAGTCCGAATTGCATCTTCATAGGACATTCTTGAGTCGAGATATAAAATGTTGATGTTCATTCACTCAAATTAAAATGGTACATTGCGCAATAATTTGTGGTGTCATTGATGCACCATTCAACTTACAATCTTTGTTTTTCTTTCTCTTTCTGAAAGTAATTGCACCTTGTACCAAGGTGTGATAGCGACAACACGACAAGTAAGTCACAGATTATTGGGCAATGGACTAATTTGTTTTTAAGTGAATGAATTTCCACATTTTATATCTCTGCTCAAGAATATCCTATGAATACGGGAGTTAAACTGTTACAATTCATTTTTCATATTGTTTTATTGATATTTTACTTGAGTTGTACTTTGAGTATGAAATATTTACCTTCTGAAGCATTGCAAAAGATGGATGAAGGAAAATAAATGAATATTTGTAAACTTGATCTGTTTCAAAAAACTCTGGCACGACTCACATGGTTAACATTCATGTATTTGATTGATTATATATTTGACTATCTGGAACCATTTTGAAATATCGTTTGTGGGTAGCTTCCCTAGGGAGGGTTCACTTAACCATTGTTTTGATGTACACCATCCTGTCCCCTGTCTGCCAGCAGTAGCTTCCCCTTCTAAAAGAACAGGGTTCGATTCCCAGTCTTGAGTTGTGTCAAAGACTGTCAGTAACTGGAACCTGTTGCAGTTGTGCTGTTAGCATGATGCTAGCTCATCGAAAATGTAGCTCAGTGGGGGAAACAATCCACGTACTCCACAACTGTAAAGAAGACCGTGGACAACGCTAGTTTAAACCAGGAGGTAAGAAGGATGTAAGGTCGGATCAAGTTTTGATTTGTTAAAAAGGTACACTTATACTTAGCGAAACTTCGTGAAATTTGCATTGAAATCCGACGTCTGGTTCTCAAGATATGACCGAGTAAAGTTGTCACATTTTTAACAAAAAGTGAACTTCAAGCAAGCACTTAATGACATCATATTCTTAGGTTAATGAATGTCTTGTTTTTCTTGAAACTTCACAACCAATTTTCACCTCAACAATGCTATACAATAAGAATGTAATTGCATAAGTGACGAGAGAACTTAATGACCTCTGCATTTCCTACATGGAGGTACTATCAGAGAGGTACTATCCCCATTACCTTCAGAATCAACACAAAGGTCTGATAAAACAAAAGGAAAGCAAGATATTCCCTGTAAATTTTAGGAAGTGATATAATCTTTCCTGCCCTCAAGCTCACCTTAGAACATATGTCTAGTGAATCCATTTTCTGATATCTCGAAATATACAGTCCGATTTTAATGGAAGTTTCACCACACAAGGTGGTTTCGTTACTCTTTCCCACATGAAAATTTTGAAAGTTTGCCCAAATTTCCCCTTTAAGTCGCGGAGTGCAACTCCAAGTTAACCGAACAATCAAATACATCAAAATAAAAAGTTCTATTACACAGAAGAGTTTTGAAAGTCACACCCATTTTTAAACTTGAAAATGTCAGTTCAAACCTTATTTATGAGCTTTGATGAAATGATACCATGGTTATGGCTCATAAGTACGTACATGTTCTGTAGTTGCTATATATTATGTTTTTACAGAATACCATTATGATATAATTCTAAGTTAGATTACAGTTAAGTTTTTTGTGCCACACACATGCACCGACCTCCTTCATCATAAAGAACGTGTGATAATTTTCTTTAATGCATGAATAAAACATAACAAAAACTTCAATTACGTTCTAATAAAATAAGTAATAATAAAAAAATCTTTAAATTTCACCAAGTCTAAGTTGATCATGTCACAGTTTCACACACAACCCTTGTTATTTCTCACCAGGAAATCATGGTCGCATAAACCAGAGAACTGAAAATTTCACCAAATAGGTGGTTATTCTTTTCCTTTTTTACTCTCTGTTTCCTTGTTGACGTGAGGACAATTGTTGGTCAAATTAGCCAGGACTGTATAAGTGCTTTGCTGACAAGGAATCTGATGAAAATTCATCAATTATACTTTTTAGAATGAACTGACATTACAACATTTGTAACATGAGAATTCATTTGTTTCAAAGTTTCAGCCGTAAAATTCCGTTTGCTCTTTAATACAATAGTCTCACATTTTCGACTATTTTTTTATAAAAAATAAAACCAATCGTGAACTTAAGTCGCCTCAATTTTTTAGTTACTTTTGCTCTTGAAAGTCATATTCTCCAATAAAGCTTTTTTACCCTTTCCTATGAAAAAAAGAATTTTTGTTTCAAAAAATTCTAGATTTTTGAAATGCAGAGTTTGATCTTCTTTCTTGAAAATCGTTGTCAAAGAAGGCGACAAGTGTTCTCATTTTTTTTTTCAATTTCGTCGAGAGTATTTTAATAACGTATTAAGTCCAAGATATTATATGTACGTCAAACCCCAAGATTTGTTTCGCCAATCTATTTACTTGATGTTACGATTGAAAAGATCATATTCTTTAATAACAAGCAATTTTTTTAAATTTCCAATCCTATAAAAATATCATTTTAATGTTAATTTATATTCAATATGGAATTTGTTAAAAAAGGCTTAAAAAAAAAAAAAAAAAAGACGAAGAACGAAAGTACAAAGTGTTCCTGACCTCCCCGCTATGGAAATTGCCCACATGTCTGGTAAACCTTGGCTATACATCTCTTGATTTGGCAACCCTGGTATGTGTGCATGCAATTTATTTGGTTGCACCGAGCCGGAGTTTAAAGAGGTTAAAAAAAATAGGTTTTTTGGTATCAGGTTTCAGGCTTTTTATGAAAATTTAAAGGTTTGATCGTTTAGAGGTTGACAGGTCTGCATTAATGATTGAATATATCATAAATACGCAGCCTTCCTTCAGCCCCATCAAGAAAATCCTGGTTGCCGGTTACGCCTCTATACATGTCTGTGCTACTCCAGCTGTAGGGCTATTAAAGGTGGGATGTTGTCGTAAGGTTTTGGCTTCCACGTAGCCTAGCTGAAAGAGTTTCATTCGAATGAATCTCGGAGCAAGTTTTGGGTATCTTGTTCACATTTGCATTTGCTTAATATGTGAAAGTTATCAAGCCTACTTCAACATCAGGCCTCTACAACTTAAGGCTGTATATATAGTACGTATACCTGTATATCCTACCCTGACTATACAGATCCGAAGCAAGTCTACGGCTGTTGCATAACTCTAGCAATGAACTGACATATTTCCAATCCATGGTCAATTTCATCCTTCAAAATGGAAACATTTTAGCGACACCACTTCCCTTACTGCTAATAATGATTCGTAATTCGCATTATTCATGGATGACATTTGGAATCGCAGTTAATTGGATAGAAAATCACGTTAATGCGTGGGTTGAGACTGCATTATCCACATTCAGCCTTCGTCTTTTCGTATAGGCTTCCAACAGTTCAATTTGTTTAGCTGCAGAAAGAACTTTTTTTGAAATGCATTCATAGATCTGCGTAGATATATACAACATGAGAATCACAAAGGAAACAGTGACAATGTTTTATAACAAACATTTTGTCGTCGCTGTTGATTTGAAAAGTTCTTCAGGTCATGAGGCGGTGGGAGGAAGATGTTTGCGCAGAGTTTTGCTGCTGACTCGGTGACAAAATATACGGTTTTTGGGGCAAATATAGTCTACATTAAATTTGGGGCAAAAGTGTTTGCACGACCTAAACTTCGTGGTACCGTACTCTTTTACACGAATGTCATAGACAGATGACTAAATTTCTGTTTCTCCATCATTTTAGTTCTTTCACAGCACTACCTGCAATATCGTATTATATGTTTCGGCATTGTAATTTAGAATCATTCAGTGGAGCCGTCGCGGGGATGGGGGCGTGGTTGAAAATTCTTGAAAATTTTCAATTGAACTCAAATTGCGTTTAAGCTTTACAGACTTTGGCAGACACGGGCTGTTTTACCCTGTGATTTGCGGACGCATTTTTGGCAACAAAATGCCTCGACTCAAAGTCTGAAGTGTACTAACCTTTGATATGGATACAAACTATATCTAATGCAAATTTTCGTCAAACTTGTTACCTCTTGTGCTTTCTTACTCATGATCATTATCTAGAGAAATAAAATATACACCAGGAGCGATACTTATGCGAACCCCCTCTGTTTGCAAGGAGTGCGATTAGGTTTGGTTCGAACGAACAGATGATCAATAGGCAGAAAGGTCTATCACAAATGTTTTCTCAGGGAGTACTAACATTTCAAAATGCCCCGTGCTCTTCAACCCCAAGTTGCATTGTTTTTTCTCTTGTAAAACCGTCTTAAAGGCACTTGGATCGGCCGACAGAATGGGCTTTTAGAACAGTTCTTATGCCGCATTTCGACCCGCTAAACTGCAAATTGTCCCTCCATGCCAAAGTAGCACTAGCACAGGAGGCGCTTGCCCCAGTTGATTTCTTTTTAAATCTTTCCCCGCCCATTTTTTAACTTTTTTAATTTTTTTGTCCTTTAACAGTTTAACTGTAGATTTCTGTGGGGGTACCGAGGAGGGTTCTCGACCGAGTGATAGATCGTATTTAATTATTTTTTATCAGAAAAGGTTCTCAAACCATTAGACAGTTTTTTGCAAATCCTTCGCAATCGACAAAACTTTTCGTCCGCTTAGCCTTTCAGACCCAGTCTTAACATTGAGATTTTATGATCTTTAATGAATAAATCCGAAAAGAGCAATGACTTCAGCAGAAGTTAGAAGGTTTTTATGAATCAACAGATAGAGGGCTAAGCCTTCTGAATCAAATGCATTTTAGGAATTGACCACCCTGCCGCGAGCAAGAGTTTCAATAGAAGGTTTGTTGTCACTGCCTACGTAGAAGGCTGTACAGCATATGTATCTTTCAGTCAAGGAAGTCGAGGAGCTGAGAAAACAGAGTTCGCTACGATGCGTATAGGTTTGTCATTGAACTGGTATTTTAGTTAAAATTTCAACGCGCTTCGTTCGCACTATCATCAATATTCGTGAATTGTCCTCATTAATTCCAGGGGTGGCGCCAGGATTTCCCCGACAGGGGGCCAGCATTTCAAAGTCCCCGACAACGGCTTTGAGCTAGTCCCGGGGGACGTGACCTAGCAGATTTTGGAGAGCGCGAAGCGCACGAAATTTTAGGCTTTCTTTTCAACAAAAACTTAAAAATCTGGAGTTTGTTTTGACAAAATTTAAAAACTTTTGAATTTTTGGCTTTTGTAATTACCATTAAAAAGTTGGGGTGTATGTCCTCTATATGGACAAAACCAAAAACGTTATATAGGTGACAGCTGAAAATCTTTCGGGCTTACGCATCCAATCGTAGTAGGCCTACGTGCTAAGGCTTCAACACGAAACCAGAAGTTTTCCCGAAAAGGTTTTCCTTTTTTGAACGAAGGTTTGAAAAGTAAAAGCTAAGCCTTATTTGATTGGAGAAATTTTGGGATTTAATGGAAGGATATTTGGGTTTTTGGCACGGTTATAATAAAAAATTTGAGTTTTCTATTCAGTGATATGACTTTTCAAGAGCAAAAGTAGGTAGGATATCGTGATTAACAGAGATAATTGGCTTTGGTTATTTATTGTTCGCAGTCTCCATCGAAATATGATTTTATTTTCCAAAATATAGGAGAAAATTGTATGACAAATTTTATGACAGATTTGGGGGTTTTATGGAAGAAGCGTTTCTTCTTATAAGAAAAATCAAGTAGGGTGTGACCTGTAGTTTTCTGGGGGTTACTGAATAACTTCATGTAGATTAAGGCCCTCGGACCATACTGAAAAATTTTCAGACGGAAAAAGTTTGACTCCCCATAAGTGAAGTTTTATGTTTTATATGTTGACATAGACGTACGGCAGCGTTTCAGTTTGGGAGAGTGCAGAAGTGTTTTTTTTGTCCAAAAATGTAATTTTGCCCCCAAAGACTATCAGAGTGCAGAGCACAGAAATTTCTGAAAATTAAGAACCCCCCCTCGACAGCAGGAAATGACATTTCCCGGACTCGTAACTAAAACAAAGGAGTTGTTGTTTTGAACTTTCTTTCGCAGTAAACTTTTCACTTAAAAATATTGGCCCAAAGCGAAGAATAATTTGCAAGCATGCATTGTTCTGTTAAGAAATCTATTCGACCAAATCACTATCTAAACGGAGCGCCACCATCAGTTGGCGATGAGCGTACAGAAAATTGTTAAAAAATCTAAATGGTATTTCCCAGACTTGTATCTAGTAATGAAGCAGTCGTTATATTGAGTTTTCTTTTGAAATGAAAGTTTCACAATCAATAGAATAACCCAAATTGCTAAGTGATAAGGAAATTATAGATAAAAGGTAGCCTACTGCTACAATTAGATGTACTGTTTTTATCGCTTTTCGTAGGAAAAGTATGCAACGGAACTGAAATCGTACTAAGTGATTTTGACTCTATTAAGAATCTTCGTTGTATTCAATTGCAAGGTCCGCTAAATAGATGAGATTTTCTACGTGATTGACAACGGACTCCAGAAAATAAATGATTTTACTATCAACGTTTTTGAAAATATGTAACGTTCCAAGGTGCGTTCAAATGAATTTTCAGTGAGACTTGTTCGGAGACATTTTCACCCTACAGTTTATCATGATATGTAGCTGAAACGGCCTGGCCGACTTTCATTACCGTTGCTGGAATTCGTCTGTCGGGGCTGGCCAGATGGCAGACCATTGGGCACTGTATGCACATGAACAACATCTTTTCCGTTTTTGTTTGTAAGGAAAATTCGGAGTTTTCAGTTTCCTTGAAGAATATGGTCTTCTAGTAAGCAAATTCAAGAAGATCGTCCGGGTGGCTGAAGATATGCATTAAAATAGGGTTACAAAAGAAAAAAAGTACATGAAAATAAAAAAAAACAAAAACAATTCGTGATCACCCACCCTCGGTAACTTCAGAACATAACGTTCTTTATCAGGTTTCCCCGAAGGAATTGTCGTCTCTCCTCGACGAGGGAGGACATAGGACAGACAAGGTACATGGAATGAGGTATAACGAAGCTAAGAAAAAATAATTGAAAATCGGTTCCGATATGTATTAAAATAGCGTTTTTAAACAACAATTACGTTCAAGATCACCCATCCAGTAACTTCAGTCCTTGTAGGGTTTTTTTTTGTACTACTAGAGTATATATTTTTTTATTTTTAGGCCTCCCCGACGAAACCGCCGGGGTGTCATGGACCCCGCCCCCCCCCCCCCCGCTGGTGCCACCACTGATTAATTCACAGTATGTGCACAAGCTGACGAGTATCAGGTTGTTGAATTGGCATTTGTAATTGAAGGCGCATCATCCACACAGGAGGGGATAGGGTGCGGTGGATTGGGGCAGAATTAGTTCGATACATATCAAGATTGTTTTGACTTGGCCAGAAATGAAGGACTAGGAAGTGTTTCGTTTATGATTTTTTTAAACTGAATGAAAGACACAATTAGGCTGCCCGCCACCGGCCGAGACGCCCTGGCTGTCGACCTTGTTCGACTTTCTAGATCGATTATTTGTTATCGGTATATGATATTCTGCAGCATGGTGCAAAGATTAGTTCTGACCCAATTGCTACCGGTTGTATGCTCTCCATAGTCGTCTAATTATAACGTTGTAGGCAGATTGGTCAAACTCCAAAATAAGCACCAACCGTACGTAATATATTCTGTAAAGTTATCTAGATATATGCTAAATAACCACGAAAACAAAATTTATGGAGAACAAAAATTGAGCTTTCAATCTAAGGTATCAACGAATTTAGTGATGCTTTTGAACATACAGTCAAATATTTGCACAGCTGCATAATTCATCGAATAAAGAGACACGTATTTCAAACATATTCGCTGCATTCGTCGGAGGAAAGGAAACGGAGAAGATAAAAATTAACCATTAGGCTCACTTAGTCGAAAAAAGAGTCTGTTTAATGGCAACAATTATTTAAAAAATGGGTATAAAAATCTCGTTTCCTTGGTAACTAAAAAGTGAGAAAACTATAAAAAGGTTCAAGTATTGACATTCGGTTTCAGGACAAATTCATGGAACAGAGCTATTCAGACGTTCTACAGAGAATGCATCTTAATCTTTCTCACGATCCAGCGCAAACTTACAGTGAGAGATATCATAATAGTAGACGGTCCATAAAACATGAAATGTAGCAAGGAGTTCGTCGTCGTTGAAAACAATTAGTTAGGCCCAAGTAGTTAATTCGGTTGAAAATTAAAGCCATGAGCTATGATTTCAAACGCAGTTTGGAGAAAAATAAAATAAAATTAAATCATGACCATGGCACCGTGAAAAGAGGTCACGGCTTTGACTCATTGACTGCTACTAATGTGTTATATACGAGTACATACGAGAGCCGAAAAGTACACTGATCCGGAGAAAATCCAAGCAGGGATGAACTGTCCCACCCACTTTCAAATAGAACGTGAAGGGCGAAAAACATGAAGGGCTACTTAAAGAGAATAGGTTAACAACGTTAACATTTCATGACTTCTCAAAGTAAAAAAACGTGCAGAGCGACTAATATCATAAACAGACTACAGTGCACTAAATCCTGGGACGTTTTACCGGTTGTAAGGTACCTCATCCATATCTCGAAACACGTACATCATGCCTGATATCATATTTTACTGTAAGTTTAGTATAGATGAGGTTGCACGTTTCGAGACTTTATATTTGAAAAAACGATATACTAAATGCAACACCGATATACTGAAAAGATTGCAGGTGGAACAGCTGTGTAAAGCTTTACCGTTCCACCACCAAAATTCGAGTTCACATTGATACGGACAGAGGAAAGTGTTGAATGATAATCTGTATGGTGGCCGCAGTTAACTTTCTCTGGAAAATATATAGAGGATACGTCTCAGAATGCTGTTTGTTCCTTTTGTTTAAGAGTGTGTGAGACACGTGTTTCACTCCCCTCAGACAAGCGCACTTTTCGGCTTCCTTTTACTGCAAAATTTAAGCAGGCGCTGTTTCTGAAACAATGTTGCTTACACCTGTACACACGAAATTCTGGACTCGTCCTGCGAGCATTAAATATCATGCACTTCAAATATTTTAACATTCTGGTAAATTCGGAAACAGTGTTGCACCTTCATGCGTGACTATAACCTCACAAGGTGCCTAACGAGCAAGTTCGTTATTTATGTATTTGCTTTAATAGATGAAATACTACTGTGCAAGCAGGAACTTACTTCTTAGCAACTCCCTGGTTTGAAAAATAGTATTTAATCTATAAAAGGGAGTGCAAAAAACTACGACTGGGCGGCGTGGGAAGCGCACAGCTGCTGACTTGTCAGTGAAATTAATTCAAATACCCTAGAATTAATTTCCACAGTTTGATTTCAAACTAAATGCGATGGTCAGCCGTGTTTACATCCTATGGCAGATGTGCAATAGTTGGAATCACGTTTCATTAAGCCAAGTTATGAAAGAGAGTCCAACCGGGGAGCTGAAACTCATCCCTAGTCTGACACGACATAGATTAGCAAGCAAATTGATTTCTAGATGTAAAAGGGGACCTAAGTTCACACGGTTTGCATTAAAATAGGGACAAGACCTTAAAGAACGTTTGCATACATAAGCTAAAAAAACCAAACGTACAGGGCAAAACTTCAGTGTTTATAGACTAATTGGCTGTGAAATGTTTCTTAAACTGACATTACGACAGGAGAATCACTCTATTTGCTTAAAACTAAATGAACGGTGAAGAGACGACCGACGAGCGCCTTTTTTGAGATTAATAAAACGGCAACGACATCTTTTTCGATTCGTTATTCTTCCGCAGTATTTACTTGCACTGTCAGTACACCGATTCTTCTTTTTGCACTTATTGACTCAACTTCGCTGCCTGATTCGAAGAAAAAGAAAACGTTCTTATTAAGTATTTGCCGACCTTGGCAAAAAACGTAACATTACTTAATGAATTGTGAATTCTGATATAAACGGTGTTTTGCTTTAAAAATTTAATCGCACTGAGTAAAATTGGTAACATTTCATAAATACTGTCATTAGTAATTAAACTTTTGAAGCTTCCTGGAATATATCATCATTTCCATATTTGTTGAAAAGGAAGAATAAATTATTTTTCACCAGAAAACAGAAAAATGTATCTGATATTTGGTTTAATGAGAGATCTGGAGGCGGCATTATGTCTTTCTAGATGATGTAAACTAGAGCAGAAATTCTGCTGTAGCTCACACATTAACTTGAAGTAGGCCCTTGTTACAATTGTCTCCTATGGTATATTTGTTAAATCATGTTCATGCCATTTTTTCAGATTTGTCTCTTAAACAGTCAGTTCCAATATGTTTATACAGTCAGTTTCTATATTGCAAGGATGGTGTGTGTAATTCTTCCCCAGTCCCTGACCAGTATTCCATTCCTTGTATGTCCTTTTGCCGGGGCTGTAGAAAATCCCCACAAGTTGTGTTGTCAAGTTGTGATCGTATAAAATAGGCCTATTTTGCAATGCCAACTCTTGTGACGATACTGATTTCTCACTTCTCCTCTACCTCCAACCAAAAGAAACAACTAACATTACAGTTTGTACCATTCATTGTATCCAACCTGTAATCACAGGACTGGTAGCTGGCCTGTTTGTTGTCATTGCTAGCTAAATAAATGCTTGTATACGTTCACGATATAACGTTAGTTATCAGTCGCCACGATAGGCCACCTGTACCAGCATGGAGCTATTACAAAGTAAAAAGTCGACCTTTTTTGCCGTAGCGCTTGTTAGGCTCTACGTGGTATATATGATTTGCTTGTTGCGCTCTACGTGGTATGTATGATTTGCTTGTTGCAGTGCAGTGGGCAAGCAAATGCCTACTATGATCATGGAGCTATTAATTTGGAAACGTTTGATGACGTCACCAAAAATGGCAATAGATATTCCAAGAAAATTCCTTCTAATTCCACATCTGTTTGATATAGCTTAGTTTTAAATAGCAAGCAAAATATCCATTTTGGCTGCCAATAAAAGGACAAATTCCTGAGCAAAGTACCTCAAAAATGATAAAGCTGAAAACTTTTGCAAAATTTTACGACATCTGCCTGACTCTATAAGCTCACACAGTAATGTGTGTGAGCTAAAAATGAGTATCTGACAGTTTTGGGCGATGGGGATGGGGGGGTTACGGGTGGAGGTGGTAAACCTATTTTGAAGATCAGGTGTCTGCTCTAGTAGTAGGGAATACAATACACTCTAAAAAGGTTGGTTAAAAAAACCTTACAAACACTGGTCACGTACCTGAAATTGATTAAAGTTTTCCCAATAATTGTTGATTAATGGGTTATATAAGAGTTTTTTACCACTTAATTGGGTAACCAGCCTGTGGAGTAACCAAATAAACAACACATATTGGGGAAACTTTACTCAATTTCAGGTATTTGACATACGTGACCAGTGTTGGTGAATTTTTTTCACCAACTTTTTAAGAGTGTACGGCTCCCACCCAGGAGTCCGTGTCAAGTTGCCATTACTATTACCATTGTACGTGAGCTTAAGTCTTAAGTCTCTTAAGACTGGTTAATTTGCGTCCACCACACATCGGCTTTGAAGCCCACAGAGTCGTATAAGGCCTGCTTAGCACTGTGCCCTCTATAATGATTATCTCTTGAGAAATCCAACACCAAAATCCAAAATCTGGTTTGGAGTGTTCAAAAGATAAGAAAGTAGAGGGCGCAATGCTAAGTAGGCTTCAGACTCCGATCAGTATGTGGTGGACGCAAACTAACCAGAGTCTTGAAGCAAGACTACGTGAGCCTCGGTACAGCATTTCAATAGGGAAAACAACAAATGGATCCACAAAAAATAAATAATAAAAAAATTGTAGGAGCCGCTAGATTTCACCAGAGGTTTAAACTCTAACAACCCAAACCAAACCGAACGTAACAAGACAGCCGTCAATTTTGATGTACGTCTTCGTATTCAATTGCTAGTATTAAACTCTCTGTTTTCCTTCCTTTTCGGAACGCGTTTTATGTGTTTAATTATATGCTGCATCGTCACTTTCCAAAAGTACCATATTGCTAGAATTTGCGTATTTACAATTTATTCATTTTCTTTTCATTTACATCTTGCAGGTAAACTGAAACTTTCAAAAAGAAAGGCAAGACATCTGAGCTATATTAGACAGAAATCATACTAAAATCTCAGTAAGTAGTCCACAGCTGTTTCCAAATGGCTCCATCGTTAACAATCGTATGTTATGGAAGAAGAACAATTAATCGCATCGGTTACAATTAATTATATACCGTGACATCATGCAAACTCCGTCCAGGCCGTCCAGAATGAAATGTCATCCGATGAAGCATTCATTATGAAAATATATATTGGAGTCGTCTTTAAAATTGAAATTTGAACCACCTTTTATTGTTGAGGAAGTTTTGGAATTTGAATTCAAGCAACCGTGTCTTTTTACTGTTTCATCATTACGGATGGTAAATTTTTAAAATGTTCACTCTCCGTCGTATTATTTGAAGGTCAAGATTATGTCAAAGGCGTTAGTCCGTCTTGTTGGTGAAAGGCAATCAAATACTCAAGAAAATTAACCCAAAGACCAGTTAACGCCTTATTACTTACCTACCATAGAGAAATATTTAAATGCACACACTGTCACCCTCTTTTCGGATGGACATTATGAAACGTTGCGATAAAGCCCCACCTTAAGTCTTTTCAGCAGCGCACTATATTGAGTTGGAACAAAAAAAAGGAGTTTTTCCTTCAGTAAAAAATCAGCATATCCCAGCAAAATGTCGGATTACGAGTTTCTCGATAGAGAAGAAAACTGTAGCAATATCACAGTAGATACTTTAAAACATCTGTTTTATAATCCAGTTGAAAGCTTTACGTGTGGAGTGATAATGCCCATTTTGCTTGTCATAGGCATCACTGACAACATCGCATTTATGTGGGTCGTTGCGAGATTGCCAGCAATGAGAACACCGACAAATTGCTATTTAGTAAATTTAGCAGTCGCGGATGTTTTATTTCTCGTATTTGCAATGGGGGAGAAAGTGTGGATCTATATACAATCACCATACCAAAATGATGCCACTATATTTGGAGAAGCGTTAGGTTGTGTAATCTTTCCGTTATTGTCCGACATCTCCTATTTCGCGTCTCTCTGTTTCGTTACATTGGTCTCGTTCGAGAGGTACATAGCCGTGTGTAGGCCTCAGAGTCGCAATTACTTCCAACGTCGACTATTTATTTCATTCATGTGCATTGGTAGCTGGGCCGTTTCCACGATTCTATCAGCAACACTTATACCGGGGAACGTACTTTATGATTATTATTGTTTCAGACTTCCGGAGGAAGTGCCCGAAACGTACCCAGAACAATTCGCCATTTGCATGGATGTCGGAGAAGGTTGGTACATCTACACAAACGGCCTGCAGACCCTGCCTTTCTTTTTGACCCTTCTAGTCAATATTGTTCTCTACGTAATGATTGTGAAAGGATTAGACCAATCCATCAAGAGATTAAGAGGTCACCAGGGTGGTAAAAAAGATCAAGACACCAGAATAAGAGATCAGATAGCCCGGATGTTGATTTTAAACGGTGTGGTGTTTTTTGTTTGTCTTGCACCGTTTGAGCTCCTGTCGTTGATAGCCGTGTTTGGTTTAAAGTTAGACGTTCACTGGGTCTCAAACTCTAGTCGGGTACTCTCCTATCTTAATTCTGTCGTTAATCCCATCATATTCACCACCATGAGCCAAAGATACCGTGAAGCATTCAAAATCGCCTTCCTCCCCCATTGGTGCTACAAAATTGAAGCCGATTCTAGTACCACAAATGGACCGCCTCCAAGCACTTCAAACACATACATCAAAATGACGAAGGCAAAGGCTTAATCTGTTTCAAAGTTAATGATTAAAAATCCTTTATTCATAAGTTACAGCCGTGTTGTAAAACATTACCAGCATAACGAATCCTACGTTCTAAATAAAATCTGAAGTTACTTCATATTTATATCCGTTCACTTGAATAACATAGTTGTGTCGAGGCCTTTAAAGGTAGTGTGACACGAAAATGACAAAAGTGGGTATTGGATGTAGAGAGAATTAAAAACCAAGAAAATAGCCACAATTTCCATCAAAATCCACCCAAAATTGACAATTTCACAGGACAATTTCTGATTTTCACTTATTCATCAATAAATACGAGCTCAATATGCAAATCTTGTGATGTCATGGGAGGGACACACCATATATGGCTAACGTTATCCTTTGTTTTTTACCATCTTCAATTCAAGGACAGTTGTGACATTCATTTGCCCATGAGGGTTTTATTTTGGAAGTTAAATTTGTGTCCTTGAAAATCACCAGTGTCGATTACCTATCCACAAACTATCTGGTGAGTAAGGGTTAACAAAAAGAATGTCAACACTATGCAACACCCCATCTCATTATTTTTGCATAAGCAACAAGTTTTTTGCAGAAACATTCAAAATTTGAAGAGGTTTATCTGGAGAACCGTAAAAGATATTAATATAGTTCCAACGGAGTTTTCCTCAGAACTGTTCACTCCACAACTAAGTGAAATCAAGACATTTTGTTGACGTGTCATACTAACTTTAAATAGTCTTACATACAGATCCTTTGTACGTTAATTAAAGGGCAAGGACACTACTGCGCAAGAAAAAGAAAGCTATTACTAAGGGAACATACTTCTCTACACGTTTGTTTTAAATCTGTGTATAATGAGCTTGAATTATCTATACACCCTTCATATTAAAGCCGAAGTGCGCACTATTAAATGACGAGTATGTTCATCTAGTAGACGACAGTGGTAAACAGAGGGCGGGCTTCAGAACTTGAAAAGTTTGAGGCCTTGAAGGGCAGTTGTTTAACAACACTAAGGTACTACAAATGTGAGAAAAACCATATTTGGTTTTCTTGAAAGGACATTTTAAATGAGAAAACCTTAAATATCTGCTGGTTTAAAACTATCTTCAGTTAGAACTGGTCGGGAATAGAACTTGGTCTGCACAGCTTCATCATTTTAAATACATTAGACTTCATACACTTAATTACACGTAATTGTTAGCTTTTAACTGAACGACGATACCTCCTGCGTTGCCCCTGACATTGCAAAACTTGGTGTTAAGTTATTTCGCGTCGCGGTGGAAACGGTATAGAGACATATAACGCCATTCCGTTGGATGAGGTTCGCGTCATATAATGCATACGGTCTATTTGGTTGGTCGCGAGTTTACCTGTACAGACCTGATGCATTGGAGTCACAATGCCCATAGTTTTGGAGGAAAACAATTAGCAAATGGTCTCATGCAGCAGTATTCGTCCCAAACGTGTTTAAATTACGCACGTATTTGATTGGTTGACGAATCAGTTGTTAGACTTGCCCCAAGTCTCTCACGAATTCCTTCCATCCACCTTTCATTTTATTTCCGTTCCTGTTCTTCACGGTGATTCCATCGCATTGTGCTGCTATTCAACTATTCAGATTACTTCTCACTGCCCCGTTCCTGCAACTTCCACGAGCTACTGCTATAACACCTGTTTGCAGCGGTTCGCGAAAACTGTACCAGGGAGCTGTACACAGCTCACGTACACGAGCCTGCTGAGCGGCGAGTTCAAACTTGCGGCTTGCCGCGAGAGACGTGTATCTTTTGCAACTGTTTACGTCATCATCTTTAAATTCTACATTGTTTTATTCATCTAGGAATTTAGATGAATATATTTCAAGATAGTTTACTGTATTATCCAATCGGCTTCGGCATTTTGCGACTTTTGCTGGATATTCATTAAGATCATCGTGTGATGAACGGTGCGTCGTTCTGTCTACAAATAGAAAGCTTTTTATTGGCTACAGAGATTAGTGATTAAAAACCGGACCGCCCAAAAACCACGTCACCAGTTGCAAAAGCTACAAGTCTCTCGAGCAAGCTAGATCTCCGCTTGTTGATATGTGCACAGCGTACAAACAGGAATCTGCCACATACGGTCGTTACAATGACTCAGTGTAGAAACGTTCGAAGCGGTGAGTGGAAGAACTTGTTAGCGGACATTACCGGTCGAGGTGTGTTGGTCGATGTGGTTTGGTTGGCACAGTGTGTATTGGCGTAATAACGAGTCGAAGTGGAAAGAGAAGAGTGTGAGAAGTTGGTTTGTCTGCAGAGGTGCATTGGGAGCGGTCAAAGGGGTGATACTTAGAGAAGAAATAGTGACAGAGGAGAATCCTTACAGTTGAGAGGGAACATCTAGAGAGACTT
This sequence comes from Holothuria scabra, assembly GCA_037179385.1. Taxonomy (NCBI): domain Eukaryota; kingdom Metazoa; phylum Echinodermata; class Holothuroidea; order Aspidochirotida; family Holothuriidae; genus Holothuria; species Holothuria scabra. Next base: position 22,973,778 of record CM074192.1, on the reverse strand, counting down.
TGGGCAAGTCTAACCAGTTATATGCATTTGTTGGTATACTTTCTAATAGGCTAATAGACGTGTTCCTCCAAATGAGGGCGTTCATTTTGTACAGTCGTATAAACGAATCCTAGCAGCGCTAGGGTAAAGTGACTGTCATCAACCATTGCTGGGGTACAGTATCCTTACATCGTCTTCATCTATTGTCTAAAAACAATTTCAAACCCTCACATCCAGTAAAATTGAGGGAAACTAAAAGCATTTGAGTGCACAACCATACATGGAACAGGAAAGGAAGGAAACTGAAAGATTAAAAGACAGAAAGGTGGTAGACTCCCGGAATTATGGCCGACGAAAATCAAACCATCACTTGCTGTCCGGATTCGTCTAAAGGAATAAGGTCCATTATTAGATGCTCAACAGTTTCGTCAATGGGCTACCTCATATTTAATGGTAAAGTGATTTAACCTTAAAATCATCGTCAAGGTTACTTGATTCTAATCATGGAGCCGTTCTAACATAAAAAAACATTATTTTTCACAGTCTTTCTGCTGGTGATACTTTGTAAACCAGAACAAGGGAAATGTCCTATGATAACTGAGAAATCGCCTATTAACTTAAATTTTTACTTCACGTTTTGAAAATGAGGAAGCATCCCTTCCATTACCAACAAATTGCCGTCCTTCTTTCTTTGCAAATTATTTTAGCAACTTGGTATAGGTACTTCTCAAATCCCTGAAGGGAAGTAATTTAGGAAGTTTCAAAGCATCTCGGAAACTAAGAAGAAATCCCTGGTGGGTGGTAGTCATTACCCGTAAAAATGGTCTTAAGTAGCGGTGAAGGGTAAGGTAGTGGTCTCCCAGATCTTTACAATAGACTGATAGGAGAAATGGTTACTATATATGTTAACATTGATGATTTTATGATGGAGGTTGTTTCATATAAATTTGAGACCAAGAATAAGCAACATTATGAACAATATCCTTAGCAAGTCTTATATCAAGGTTTTAAATCAAACTGGAAGTGGAATATCAAAGTATCCAGTAACCTAAGAAGAACTTAGTCCAGTGGTCTGATAGGTTCTCATTACCATGGAAATGGTCCCAAGGTGAGAGGTACGCTACATAAGTAGGCTCGACGCTAAGTTATTAATGTCATTCCTCATGTTGGATCTGGCTAAACCATAACGTTAAATTGATATGATTTAATCTCACGAAGTTCACAAATAATATTTGCATACTATAATTATACTCATAGAAGCAAAGACCTGTCAATTTCTTCGTCTCTTGAAAAAAAAAAACACCTTCCGACAGAACTGGCTGCATTCGCAAGTACACACAAAAATAGAACAACAAAGTATGACGGGACACCAACTGACGAGATACCAATTGATGGGCACTAACTGACAGAACGCCCACAGATGGAACACCTACTACATGACGATACATTAACTGATAGGGCACGAACTGACGGTACACCAACCCACTGATGGATCACTCACTACATGACGTTTCATTAACTGATGGGCACCAACTAATAGTAAGCCCACAGTAAGAACATTCACTACACGACAGGTACACCACTTGGCGGGGCACCAACTGACAGAGTACACCGACTGCTGGGTAGGCACCCGCACAAGTGCCGTGCAGGTGCGGTACGGAGTAAACCTTACAATATGGTAACAGAAAAACAGCAAGCCATGGTATCAATGGAAACAGAGTTGGATTTCATAAATACACACTAAGTTGTGTAAAGCCTTAGGGCAAATTTGAGGGAACACAGTACATTAAGGTATTTTGCAGGTCGGTTCTCTTCAAATTGTTTCTCCCTGTGGAAGATCGTTACAACTTTGAAACTAAATTGTTTGACTGGGATGTGTTTCGTCCTGACCCACTTTTTACTGAAAGGCCACATCTGCGGCGACTGGAACCAGTCTTCTGTTGTAACAGTTCCCATCTTCCACTTTTGAAGAGATTCTCATTAATACCTCTGTTGCTTCCGCCCCTCATTTTGTGTTCAGTCTTTTCAATAATTTTTCGCAGTGATCACCTGAACGGAAACACTTCGACCGCTTCACGGAGTAGACTTCTACCTGCCTACTGCAAAGAATAAAAAATAAGTAAAAAGTGCGGTACCTTTAGTCGACTTCTAGTGATACTCTATCGAGGTCGATGATGCAACGAGTATGACACAATTACAGGTGTTACGTTATCGATGAAAACACTAGAAAACTAGGGGCTGTGGAGGTGGAGAGTGGAAATGAGGGGGTGGAGGCTAGACGGCTTATCTCCAAGTGTTTCACCAGTTTTTTTTTTGGTAGGATTTCATATTTTCTTCTGACAGAGGTAATAAAAACATCTATGTAAAATAACAACTAGGCTATGGCTTCTCCGTTTTTCGCACGCTACGGTGAGCCTTTGGTGATACAAAACACATATCGGACACTTTCAATCTCTATTGGTTTCACGCATTTTCACACTCGTTTGGCATACCATTGATTTGCTACACTATACCTTTGGGACCTGGAGACAATTGAGTTGTGAATTGCCATTGCCACGAGAAAACGAAAGCGGGAGAAAGAAAGAAATAGTCTGCTCGATAAGCTCAGCTTTCATAAAATATTGGTAAAAACTTACCAGATGTGTCCCTCGAGTGGTAGCAATTTTGCAAATTATCCACGGAGGATTGCGCCCTTTATTCATGCATTCGCAAAACGATTCAATTTACTAAATCTAGAATTCAAGCTCTGTTCAACCAGAAATATCTTAAGTCCATAAAATGAACTTCTTCGAAAAGGCATCGGCCTCATTTGAAAATCTTTTTCAATAATAACATAAAACCGTTTCCTGAAAATTTTGCACTTTTTCTGACACTTGATTAAGTGTAGGTTTTCTCGCGGTAAAGACTTACACCTCAAAGCGCAAAAGGTACATGTTACTGTAAGAAGGTATCCAATGAAATTGTCACCATTAAGGGTTGTGAAAACGTTGAGAATACCTGACCTAAAAGCATAGATATTCGATCTCCATGATAACAAAGAGAGCATTGATAACATGTATAGTGGGTCGACATAATGATGAAAATGAGCCAAAAATTTGAGGTTGACGACCCATTGGGGTCCATACTTTTACCACGTGACCTAATAGCCAAGTCCTTTACACTCTCTGTCTTATCCCACACTGAGATTATTCTCCACACTTTAGCCGCCAGAGTATACTAAGTCGAACAGAAATATACATATTACAAGTCGAAAGTTGTGTTTAGTTAAGTTTTCGTCATGTAATTGAATCAATCTTAAGTGCTGGTATCTTTTCACATAAAAAATACAGAAGAAATTAAATTCAGAGAGAAAAATCAAGCCACAACCAGGATTTAAACCTGGATCTCTCGCTTACCGTCCGGCGAGTGCTTACACCACTCGGCCACTCTTGTCAGCTTGTAGTTATACAATGATATAATTTTATACATAACTGGGCATAACTGTGAAAAATTCGGTAGGTGTACTTTACGGTTCATTAAGATCAAGTTACGAATGCACTGCAAAGGTTGCATAACGTGCGTCTCATTTTTCAGTCGTTGCTATTTAAATGTCAAGCTTGAATTATTGTCAAGAAGTAATCATTTTAGTAGTATGTACCCTGGGATATGTCTGTCGCCATCGTCCTTACTAACATAACGATATCCAGTAGGTTTATTACATATATTATTTATAATGCTGGATGTATGCCTATACACAACTCAGAAATTAAGCAGGCAATGGAAACATACATGTATATATAGTTTCAAATCTTGCCGTTTAACCTAACACATATTTTTACGAAAAATAAAAGGCATGTTAAGTCGAAGTCGATCATAATTTTAAAAAGGCTATTTAAAAAAAAAATTTGCTCACGTAACGAAGATTTTTCTGAAGGTTTTTATTATATACTATAGGTTTAAAACGCCCCCATGATCTCTATAGAATCCGAATCCGATAAGCGTTTGTTTTTAGTGACTGTAGGCAGCCATTGCTGGGTCCATCAGCCTTTAATCGTCTTCATTTATTGTCTACGTGAATTTCAAATCCTCATGTTCAGTAAAGTTGAGAAAATCAAGATACACTTCAGTGTACAAGCATCCATGGAACAGGCAAGGAAGGCAATTTACAGATTGAAGGCAATTTAAAGATTAAAGGTGATGGACCCCAGTAATGACCGACTCAAACCCGACCGTCACAATCTGTCCAGATTCGTCTATACACATGACTAATGGTAGTCACATGCCGTGTGTGATTAGGGCAACATAAGTGAATCTGTTGCGCTCGACCGTGGGATATCAACGTAAAAATTACGCGACTTTCTATTTGGTTTAAAAGCATTGATTATCCAGACAACAGCCAAAAGTGCTACCAAATATTGACCATGCTACTGAGTTTTTCTTTTTAACACGGAGTGGCAAGGCTGACGGGAAGGGGGAATTTGAACCTCAGATTTTTTCCTTGCTTTCACTTGCCCACCATTGCCTCTTTAAGTAAGATCAGTGATCGAGATATAGGATAAAACCCTCAGAGCTTCCGCGGCTTCAAAAGGAACGGACGCTTTGGGTTCGGTTTCGCGCTGCGCTCGAAAATATTTGCCCGAACCTTTTTTTTGCTCCTAGTATACCTCCCCAATTAGTTGACATTCCGTCGTCTCGTCGCGACTCTTCGCACCTCAGTTAGTTAGATGGTATTTCATGACAAAACAAAACGAATGTTTTATAAAGTTTCAGTCAAATAAGGCAATGAAGTTCATGAGCGGCTCGAGTTCAAGTATGATTCCAAATATGGTTAAAGGACGGTACAAGTCTTCCCCTTCGGTCGTCTTTTACGACAGAGAGCAGGGAATACCGTGGGTATAATCTTCAAACGCCCTTCCTGCTGCTATTGTCCTTGGTGCTCAGCATAAGCAATGTAGACGGGTAGAAAGGAAAACAAGCCAGTGAGCCACAACTGGAAAAAAAATCGAGCGGCCTGATGTAAGCCAATTGATTTAACTAAGTATATAACTATAATCACAACATTAGAGGTTCTTCTGCGGTTGAAATCATCACGAGTCACCTTCAGAAATACGTAAACTACGAATTACGTACAGCAGGTATGAAACATTAATAAAATGTACCATGGGGAGGACCCGTGGAAGAAAAAGTCATTTTATTGGTTCTTTTATTTTTTGTACTTGATTCTTTGGGGGTAGGTAGGTTGAAACCCATCTGTTGTTGTTCATGACATCCTGACTCCTGCATAGGGTGAGGGGACAAGTCTTGTAAATAGGGCAGTTGAACCTATGTTCTGTTCGTATTCTGAAAAGAACGTAACCGCTGAAAAGTGGAACAACACAAATGAAGGTGCTTGTATTTCCACATTTTGACGAATTAAACAATTTAATGGAAACTTCTCATAATATTTACTTTCTCTCTTTCAAGATTTCGTGGAGGTGATAAACAGTATATCTCATCATCTTCGACGTTCTTGAAAATTGAAAGTTCACTTTTTGTGCTCAGGGTAGAATTTAGATGACGTCACGGTCTTTTTGCAAATTTTCTTTGCATTCAGTTGGAAAATTAGCCTGTTAGACAAAGCTTTTTGACACCCACAAAGTCACAGATTCGTATGGATATTATTAACGCGATGCTAACAGAGGATAACGACAACCGACCTCAAACTTGATGTTGCAGCTGGGTATTGTGAGGCTTGTCCAGCAACATCGATAGTGTTTACAACCTGTACATTCATGTGTAGAGGAAACGTGAGGTCAACTGAATGTAGTCATGATCCTGTAAAACGATAGTTTATTTATGATCTTTAAAAATGGTCTATATTCAGTTGCTGGACTTGATCCTTGGAATTAGGAAAACGAATTTCATTTGTTCTCTGTGATAAAAAGCGCTTTAGGAAAAGGTCTCTTCACCTTAATTTTTTGCAGCCAATTACGAAAGCCCTACGCAATAGTACCTTCATGGTTGGCACAATGTCTCGTCCCACAACAAACTAGACTGACAACGTGCTCTTGTTCACAGCCAAAACACATAGATGTGTGTTCTTTACGCCGATAAAAATATACCCTGCAAACTGAAAGATTAACTACGACGTTACTTAATTAAGGGCAGCAATGAAAGTTTGCTTGTCATCATCCTTTTCTGTGGTGTCACGGATTTCTCAGAATTACATGTAATATTTTGCAAAACTATTGTTTAGTTTTGTGACATCATATGAATTCTATTTTTTCATAATTTTATCTTTGCGAAGAACCGTTCATTTATATTTGTAAATAAGACTCCGATTTCAACGCGGTGTAATCGTGACTAATATATAAAATGTAAATAAAAACAGCATGAGTTTCTTACATTGTTTCTTGTTAAAGGGGCAATCAGAGTTTGTTTTTCTTTTTTGCATTTTTTTCTCCTAATTTGAATTCTGCACCGCACTTGCACATTGACACAAAGCTAACAAAAAAGATCTGTGATCAGTCTTCGTGATTGATTACAATGTATTAGGGACTGTCTAGTCTTGCAACTGCATGTGTAGAATTTTTAAAGGGGAAATATACAATTTCTCCGTCTAACTCTGATTGCCGCTTTAACATCGCTATTTTGTCTTATTCGTCGTAGGGTAAATTTTACAGTTAAAATCTTAAAATTATATTTTGTTTGTCGAAGGGCTGGTGAAGGGGAACAGATACTTTCAAGAAGAAACGTTGTTATTATAGTAAGGTATAAGGAAAGTTACGCTGAAAATGGTGAAGTATGTCACCCTCTTTCTCTGCTAAATACGACATACCTTGACCGCAAGTTAAGTTGAGAACATGGAATGCTTAAAATTAGAAAGTATTTGATTAGGAAAGTGAATTATACATATATTTGCATGAAAACGCATGCGCAATTTGCTGTAGCAGTAACTGTGTAAAATATTGTTCAATGTACACAGTAATGTGTCATGCAAAAATGTCCATTATTTTTTGCTAAATTGGCATTATTTCAGTTAAAAATTCTGCACGTCCTCAGGTTTTCAATTTCCTTTGCAATTAGGACGAAAATTTTCAAAGGAGCCTACATGGGGTATTTTGTGTACCCTTTGTAAGAATGCTCCTGTAAGAAGTGTCCTTTTGTTTTCAGTGTGCACCCTATCCAGTCTGGTTCAGCATTCTCGAGGGCAAAGGGTTTCAAAGCCCTTGTGCGTTTTAGAAATACTTTGATGGGGGGGGGGGGTATTAACTAGACTGACCACGCAACTTTCACATGTTGCTCTCTTTGAGTCTGAGAAATTGCCAACAACAAACCCCACCCATGTGGCTCTCTTTAATAAGTTTAAAAGTTTGAAGTGCGGTGAAGAAAAATTTATATTTTTCATTTCATTACTAGCAGCTTCAATCGAAACGTTATTTTCAGCGTCTTGTAATGCCCTTCAAAATACAATATTCTCATTCCGTACATTTGAACACAGACACACCTCCTGCAAGGTGCAAAGAAAGCACACGATATTGAAACACAAGCGCTAGATGTAGCTGTACATCTTTTTCACCTGCTTTCAAAAAGGACAAGCAGTAGGGCATAGTTTGGAACATTGACGCCTAGGCTGTCCTGTTCCTAAACTTCAAAATATATGCCTCGTAAATGCTTTACTCAGATTAGTGGAATGTTTAAAAAAAGGTTCCTTAGGACATGCAGAACACGTTGTTAGTATGAGACAAAGGAATTGCATGGCACGAAGTCCTATGATCCCTTGTCAAATGAACCTGCTTATATGTAACCAGGGTCAAACAGATTTACAGTGAGTTAAGTTTCAGATTACTTTTAAAAGTAACACCTTCCTGTTTCGATCGCGCCAAAGAAGTTGGTGATATTTTGTCGAGAAAAACAACAACAAACAAAAAGTAAAAAATCAACAACAATTGTTATAAGGGTTCACTGGGATACAAATATCATGAACAAGGCATGATCTTTGATAACTCAAATATTACAAGAAGCACCACAGAGTTTTACTTCTTTTTGTACTCAACTCATTTACCTATGCCTACAAATCTTAAAGACGTCGGATATTTTCGTTCTTGACATGTGACCATCAGAATGGAATAAAGTAGGTAACTTATCTTTTTAAACAGAACGTTTCACTTTAATGACAGCAAAATTATATTTTCAGGTGTCGTGATATTCCCTCATGTCATGATCATGTTTTCTTTCAATAAAAAATTTGTATAACGCCGCGTTTAATCGTATAGATACAGAAGAACCATAACAGTAAAATGACTGTTAGTTCTAGTCGGCCATATCTGGGGGCCATCGGCTCATTCCAATTCTTTGCATTGCAAGGTTGGGTCATGGGGGGGGGGGGGGGAATTCGGACCCCCAATCCCCCGCGCTACGCCACTGCCCCGATTACTTGGATGTCGCATTCTTCTGTATAAGTGGACTGTGACTAATGCGACTATCTCCGATGAATGTATGGGGTCGTGGGATAACTTTCAACCATACATGCTTTTAGTGGCTAGTAAATGTTAACTACAATTTTATTATCTTTTTTTCCTGTTGTAAATGGTAAAGTATGTCCTGTCTGTAGTCTATGTGGAAATTTTGATGGTAATTAGGCCTTTATTCTTCTGATCGTATAGCTAACGATATGAATGTACCATAGTTTAAAAAATATTGAAAATTTTGAGTGGTTAAATATAATCATCGCATTCTGCGATTATTGTCATCGGAATTGCATGAGGTTGGTTGGTGGCCAAATGCTAACTGTTAACATTTTTAAATTTATATTTTGTGGTTAAATACGAAGAGCGTAAAATAAGGGTCTTCCATGCTTATTTTAAACTTTGTAATATTACATTGTATATAATTGCTGAATTTAGTTTAACAGCTAAGGTACAATTCTGCAATTAGACTGATCTCGCAGCTATTTTTTAAATATTTCTTTAATTTTATTCAAGTCTGAAAAAATTATGTTTGCCGTATGGAACATTATTTATGTAACAATGTGTTTCATGTGTAAATAAGAACCATAAAATAAATTCAAGAAGCAGGGTAACTTTGACTGGAAGCTGCAGAAGTTATTTTCATAATTGTAATAAATTATTTTTCTCTGACTGCCTGCAAATACAGTTAGTAATCTGGGAGTAAAAGTGTTTTCCAGAAGCGCTTTTGAAGCTTACGTTTGGTTAAGCTTGCAATTAAAATGCTTCATATTTATAAATCAAACTCATTTTCACAAATAATGCCATGTGTTTTTGGAGCGTATTGCCAATTTCATTTGAAACAGATTAGCTGTCAGGCAGTCAGGACATTAAATTAAATTTTGTATTAACAAGGGAGGTTAGGAAGGGAAGGGGACTCAGGCAGCCTTCAGAAGGACGAACACGGGCATATTGACAAACGCCCCAAAGAATGGAAGGTGTGGATCTGGGAAATCCACGTAATTGAGGAAGGAAAACGAAGTAAATTTTACTCTAAAAATTAAGCCGAGATCGATTCCCTGAAACTGATATTTTGATATTTTCTGTAACCGAACTTAAAACTGAATGTGTGGTCTGTGGGATGGCAGGATGGGGGCTTTCCAGACGCTAGACACTTAAATGTGAAATGCATACGTTCTTCGTATGCTATATGAATAGCTTGATCAGTAAAGAAATTTTGCATGCAGTATTTGTAAGATTTATATCTCAAAAAACAACAGAAACGTTCTTGTGAAACACTGCGAATCGGCCTCGGAAAAAAAGATCACTGGTTTGTACAATGTCACAGTCAAGAGCAGTATAAATCCCTTTTCCATTTCGGAGACACTATAAATAAATGTGGGCAAAAGTTTTACATTGACCGTAGTATGCCCACGTCAGTAGCCATGGCAACGCTTTTACAGTTCAATATTTACCTTGCTGTTTAGCTAACTTTTAAAACTATGTGTTATTTTGGATGAATTCATTTTTTCCTTTTTGTAATTATCACCTTGTTTTATTGCTAATTTTCTTGGTGGAATCATGATTTCTGTCGTAATGTAAGATGTACACATGAAGGAATAAAATCATACTGACATAAATTTAGTGAATATTCACAAGTATGCGACGTGTGCTTATTTATTACATTCCTGTTATGACACAAAGACACGCAGACAACAGCAATTTACGTAAAGCATCTCATAGCCCAAAATACTGAAATAGTAGCCACAGGAATTTGGAGACATTATAAAGGTACTGCCCAGACTGTCACAGGGGAAGAAACCAGAAAGCCAAAAGGCTCAGTGACTACTTGTCGAAAGGAAAGTTTGGGAAATTCTGCTTTTTGACCTCTGGTGACCTCAGCTGATAATCTTGGAAATTCTACGGAAATTCTACCTTTTTTTAATGGTTGGTGACCTCAGAAAACTTGTGACCTTCCCCAAACAATTAGGGGTTTTCTTCACCATCCTACATCCACATAACAATTATGGAATTCTTCCATCTATACTTGACAGTATCTTGATAACAAAAACAAAGTTCTTCCTCTCACTGTGTTTTAAAGGTTTTCACACAAAGCTAGTTCGGTATTTCGTTAGCGCATGGAATTGTGGGACACAGCGAGGAATACACAGAGCAAAATCAGCACGTAGTGCACGGCGTTCTGCTGCTTTCGAACAATACAACACTAGGCATAGGCATATAACACTAGGCATCAATCTGATTAGCCAACCCGAGCGAAAATAGGGACTCGGCCCTTCTTTATAGCAGATTAAAATACATATGTTTACACCAGAAAGGCAATTGAGACAAAGTTAGCTTGACAGAACCACACTTGTTCTTCTTCCTAATAGTTGGATTAACCCTTTACCGTTGTGCTCCGCTCGGGGCATATTTGCGCGCCTCGGGAGTGGGCGGAAAAGCGGACGCAGCCCGCCCCGCATCGGCTTCCGTAGGCCATTGACCCCGTGACCTTAAACTATTGTCTCTCTCGCTGTTGTGGCCGAATTTTCGGGTAGCTACTCGCAGTTTCGAGCTCCGCGTGAAACAGTAAAGATGTGTCACAGCCGAGCTCTCCGCATGGGTCCAAAAGGACCCAAACAACGGTAAAGGGTTAAGAAAGAATAACATCACCAAACAAAAAAGACCTTTGAAATCCACCAAAACAGTAGGCTTCTTCCTATCAAGATGAAAAATCTGCAATTCAGTATTTGCTCATATTGTTCATCATTAAATCAGGGAGCTGCCTCTAGAGGCAGCTTCCTGCTTAAATCTACCTCAATAGCTTTTAGAGTGTTCAACGGTAGTGGATTTACAATAGTTCTAAAGCAAAACTTCGTTTGCGCTTCGCTCGCAATTGACTGTTTACACTACATGGTCTCGGTAGTGGCGCATGGGTGTATGTTGAATGGGTGCACATTACCATCAATTTCCCATTTCTTTTTAACTCCCAAAGGTATTTAAGCTATATTCCTCTATGGGTAGGTTGACTGCGCAATTGACTGTTTACACTACATGGTCTCGGCAGTGGCGCATGGGTGTATGTTGAATGGGTGCACATTACCATCAATTTCCCATTTCTTTTAACTCCCAAAGGTATTTAAGCTATATTCCTCTATGGGTAGGTTGAGGAATGTTTTCGATCAAGTTCATATTAATATCATTATAGTTTAATCATGTCTATCACAAACGCTCTTCAAGCTGTAAATCTACAAAATTTCTCGTACCCTTAATACCCTTCTTCACCATAACCTTTGGTGTTTACTCCTTCAAACAATCTTCGGGGGCTCAAAGACGACAAAACCCAAGAGTTCCCGGGGCTTTGCAAACTTGCACACTGTGCACACTTTCGAATTTGACGTAGTTCACCCGGATACCCCCCCCCCCCCTACAAACTTGACAAGAAATCAACGTCTCTGGTCGGGTGGAGAAGTATCGCTTAGTCCCCCAATACTGAGAAAATAACCCTTTTTTCATTTCACGGCCAAATTTTTATCGATTCCTATGTATATTTTCATTGCAGAATTTTTGTCTTTTCATATGCTGGAGTGCACCAAATTACATTTCAGGACCTTTGAAAAAATTTTGAGGACACCCCATACCCCTTGCCCAGGCCGGCGATCACGCTTTGGACCCCCTCTGGAAAAAATCCTGGATCCGTCTCCGGAAGGGACGTTGCTGGGTCTAGCTTTTTTTAGAGGTCAGTTACTACTTGATGACAAACCTCAACAAAGCAAATGTATATATACCATAACTCCGCCGTAATCGCATCGAATTGATAACATTTTTTGCCGAGTCAATGACGTACAGAACACGGTTCATCCAGACCCTGTCCGATAAGATAACGTGAATATTCATTTTAAAATCAATCCGAGCTATAAAATGACAGTTTGTTAGGAATGGGTTTTACATAAATAATTATTCGTTACCAGCATCTCTTGCACCTAACGTCTTCTCGGTCTTTTGGGGTAGATGTGCACTGCCTTTTGGGTAAGATCAAGTGTAGTATCCGTTTTTATACTAAATCTAAAATGGAGCTATACATGAAAGACCCATGATACAAATGGTCTGAGGACCGCGCGGTTGGTCAAATGTTGTCCTTCAGTGGACGTATAGCTTCTTTGGGAAGCAGTTTAAAGTGTGGTTTCGCCGAACTGCTATTTTCCCGATCAAGAAAAAGTGTGTCTTCTTTACACTGTTTTATGGGAGATGCTATCGGGATATCGGGATATCTGATACTGACATCATGACTCTATTAACAAGTCTCTGTTTTGAACTAACAGCAGTGTCACAGTTATGTTTCTTTATTATGGTCGACGAGAAGTGAACGTTTCGTACAATGAATGCTACAAAACTGGTTACCGTGAGGGGTTGCGTCCTAGTTATAACAGACGCGAATCAGAAGCAGCTGTTATTACTGTCTTTAAAAAGGGTCACATCAATTTTGGATAAGTTTAGAATTCTAATCAATTCGTTGAGATTTGTATTCAAATTCAAAGTGTGGTTCTTAAGATTCAGCCTGCAGCTAAAGTTGACATATTTTCAACAAAAAGTGTACTTGAAGCAAACACACATGACATTGTATCCTCACATTAAACTTTACAGGACTGTACTTTGTTTTTCTTAAAAACTTTACAGCCACTTTTTTCTCTCAGCAATCCCATAATATCACAGTGTGATGGCATTAATTGTAATAGAACTTAGCAAGCTTGCATAGTCGCCACAGAGAGGAACTTTACTTATAAACTTCAACTGTTCAAGGTGAACTAAACAAAATCAAAGGGAGACAAAGCATTCCTTGGCAATGTGAGGGCGTGGTTAAAACTCTGTTGTCCTTAAAGGGCCAAACCTCTCACCCCAAACTACAGTTTTGGTACGGGGGTATCAAAATTCTCAATTGGCTCAGCTCTTTGATTGACAGCTAATTCAAACAATGCAGAGTATCAAAGCTTATGTTACACAGCATGAACGGTACCGAGTTGTGTTTTCATCATATAAATTGAGTTTACTTTGCTCACCTTGAAGCAATAAACTGAGATTGTATCTGGATGAGCATGAATTTCAGACAATTGTGGGAGGGGCTTAAGTAAGAAGGTTAGGAGAATTGGTCCTGTTTGGGGTGAGAGAACTGGGCCTTTAAGTTCACTTTAGAACACAAATCTAATGATTACGTTAACTGGTATCTCAAATACATGTCCGATATGAATGAAAGTTTCACCACATTGTGTGAGTTTGGTTCCTCTTTCACATATGAAAATTAATTTCTTGCTTAAAGCTCCCCTTTGAGGAGGATTTATCATCAGTGCAGCTTTAACAAACGGTCACGAAGTTAAATGTGAAAATGGAAAGGAATGCTGCAACAACAATATTATAAGTATATTTTGATTAGAAATAAACAGCAAGGAGGATGCCTGGGGAACGTCACATCTTACTCTGGTTCAAAATGGATATTGTGCATTGACGTTACGCAACTAATGTGGGAGTAAGTAAATGAAACTGTGTGTACGTGTTATGTTAAATTCGCGCCATGTCTGTGTGTGTTTCTGTCTCTGTGTGTGTCTGCCTGTATGCTTCAATATCACTTTTCTCTGATAAGATATTACATTCATAAGCTTTACGTTAATATGATTTGGCACTAGCTACAAATTACCTACAAACATAGCCTGGTCGGCCGCCGGCTTTGTGTGCACTTGCCATATGACAGGCCTTTAACTTAAACATGCAGCATACTGTGCTATTTGAACTGTTGAATACGTACTTCCCTTTCAAAGTGCATACTCTTTAACGTCATTATCCGTGCAGTCCATATCGGCGCATGACTTTACGATGGCTGAGCGGGCAATGTGCTGCATTCCCATAATTTCGTGCTTTTCCCATTAATGCACTATAGCACGAATCCGAAGGGACGAGTGATGGTCTGAATTAGTCGGACATAACTGGGTCCATCAGCTGTAGGTTTCTTTGCTAACCTATATCATGGATGATTGTTCACTCCAATGTCCCTTAGTTCTCTCAATTTCAATGAATATTAAGGTTTAGAATTGCATGTAGGTAGTAAAATTAAGACAAATTATGGCCGCCATCACTGGATGCTCGGATTCGGCTGTACAAACCCTTATCGTAAGGTCTACATTTTGTCTACCTGCAAGAAAAAAGCTCTTTCTTCCAGATAAAGAGACGCCTCGAACAGAGTTTGCCACGGAGGGCGTTTGAATAAGGTTGAATAAGTCCGTGAGATTGACAAAACGAAAAAGGACGATGTGGAGTCTTCCAGAATTGTGATATTTCAATAATATTAGTACATCTGTGTTACAAGACATCAAGGGATGAGAACGTATACTGAACAAAAAGCAACTTGTCATAATTTGATTTCTTCTTGTTGACAAAAAAGATTTCCCACGGTTTTGTTAAAATGATTTCAATCAAGATGCCTTTCAATGGAAGAATCTTAATTTAGGTAACCTAGGTCAGCGATGAAGCAAAGGAAAACTGCATTTTCGGACAATTTGGCACATTTCGCATCCCAGATTTTGTAATCCACACACCAAGGTACAGATACAGTACATGTTAAAAATAATAATAGAAACTTAATTAAATGATTGTGGCTCTTCCTCCTCGCAACTCCAATTCGCTACATACTCCATATGCATGATCATTTAACCCTTTACCGTTGTTTGGGTCCTTTTGGACCCATGCGGAGAGCTCGGCTGTCACCCATCTTTACTGTTTCACGCGGAGCTCGAAACTGCGAGTAGCTACCCGAAAATTCGGCCACAACAACGAGAGAGACAATAGTTTAAGGTCACGGGGTCAATGGCCTACGGAAGCCGATGCGGGTGGGCTGCGTCCGCTTTTCCGCCCACTCCCGAGGCGCGCAAATATGCCCCGATCGGAGCACAACGGTAAAGGGTTAATCCTAGATTTTCTCCAGTTACTATGGAACGCAGCAAAAGGCTGGTTAAATTCTTTGTCAAATCCCCCACTGTCTCCATATTTTCAAGTGTTGTAATTTGTGGAGGTAAAACTATCACAATTATGTGGTCATGCCTTACTCTTAACACCTATAATGTCAGACATACCTGTAGCTCAGAGTTTGTGTTCAACTATGCAACTGGCCGCAAATTGATACCGCATATAGTATGAAAAAGAGGGGATCGGCTTCAGACTCGGGGGTACCTACGTTCGAAGAAGTTGCTGACCAGCCGCTCCCATTTGTTAATGTCCGTTATTTTCATTCTCAGTAAAAAAAATCGACGATTAACCATCGATCAATTTACCACGGTATGGACATTCTAATCGAAGAAGAAAAGAAAATAATGATTTATTTCTTCTCGAATACCTAGAAAATATCCATTTCGAGGTATTTTCAAATAGGACCATGGTCTGGGCATAACCGCTCGGGAGGGGTGTGGAAAAGTTTAACAGAGCGCTACCGTTACTTCACACAACAGAGCCGGCGGTCTATTGAACTTAGATTTGAAATCTCATGAACAGTTCCCCCTCCCCTCCCAACAGACTACGGCTCTGTTAAACTAAGGTAGGTACATCACGTAAATTCAGATTTTTTAGTGTCGTTTCAGAATGTTTTACTCCTTTGGAAAAATATGCATTGACCTGCCCTCATCATCGAAAAATACTTTTGAAAGATGTTTTAAAGACGATGCATCTAGCCAGGGGTGAGACCAAGTCGCCCAAACTCATTTTGAAACCAGAAAGCCAAAAGGCTTAGTGATTCCTTGCCATTAAATACCTTACCTGCTTTCAAATTGACAGTGCTTGACAGATTTTTCTTTACATTTTAGGCACAGAATTTTCGCAATTTTACCCCTGGTGACCTCAAATGACCTTTGACCTCTACCAAAAACAGTAGGCTTCTTTCTCTCAACATGACAAATCTATATACCAAATATGAAAAGTATCTGTTACTCTTATCTGGAGATATTGTGTTTACAAGCCATTTTCGAAGTTTTGGCAATTTTACCGCTGGTGACCTCAAATGACCTTTGACCTCTACCAAAAGCAATAGGCTTCTTTCTCTCAACATGAAAAATCTATATACCAAGTATGAAATTGTCGGGTAATCCTATCTGAAGATATCATGTTTACAAGCCATTTTCGAAGTTTTCACATTTTTACCGCTGATGACCTCAAATGACCTTTGACCTCAGCCAAAAACAATAGATTTCTCCCTCTCAACATGACAAACCTATATACCAAACATGAGAAATGTCGGTCACTCCTATCTGAAGAAATCATGTTTACAAGCCATTTTCGGGATTTTCCCAAATTTCCCGCTGGTGACCTCAAATGAACTTTGAATTCTACCAAAAGCAACAGGCTTCTTTCTCTCGACATGACAAATCTATATACCAAATATGAAGAGTATCTGTCACTCCTTTTTGAAGATATCGTGTTTACAAGCCATTTTCAGTGTTTTCGCAATTTTACCGCTGATGACCTCAAATGACATTTGACCTCTACCAAAAACAAAAGGGTTCTTCCTCTCAACATGACAAATCTATATACCAAGTATGAAAGTTGTCGGGCAATCCTATCTGAAGATATCGTGTTTACAAGCCATTTTCGGCGTTTTCGCAATTTTACCGCTGGTGACCTCAAATGACCTTTGACTTCTACCAAAAGCAATAGGCTTCTTTCTCTCAACATGATAAATCTATATACCAAATATGAAAAGTGTCGGTCACTCCTATCTGAAGATATCGTGTTTACAAGCCATTTTCGGCGTTTTCGCAATTTTACCGCTGGTGACCTCAAATGACCTTTGACTTCTACCAAAAGCAATAGGCTTCTTTCTCTCAACATGATAAATCTATATACCAAATATGAAAAGTGTCGGTCACTCCTATCTGAAGATATCGTGTTTACAAGCTATTTTTGAAATTGTCGCAATTTTACCCCTGGTGACCTCAAATGACCTTTGACCTCTACCAAAAACAATAGGGTTCTTCCTCTCAACATGATAAATCTATAAACCAAGTATGAAAATTGTCAGGCAATCCTATCTGAAGATATCGTGTGTACAAGCCATTTTGGGCGTTTTCGCAATTTTACCGCTGGTGACCTCAAATGACCTTTGACCTCTACCAAAAACAATAGGGTTCTTCCTCTCAACATGACAAATCTATATACCAAGTATGAAAAGTGTCGGTCACTCCTATCTGAAGATATCGTGTTTACAAGCTATTTTTGAAATTGTCGCAATTTTACCCCTGGTGACCTCAAATGACCTTTGACCTCTACCAAAAACAATAGGGTTCTTCCTCTCAACATGATTAATCTATATACCAAATATGAAAAGTGTCGGACATTCCTATCTTAAGATATCGTGTTTACAAGCAAGTGTCACAAACACACACACACATACACCTACACACACACACCTATACACACCCACACACACACGACATCGCCATCGCATAGATTCCTTGCCTGCCTACGGCAAGGAATCAACAACAGCCTAATCTTACGATGTTTATCCTTGCCCTTCTTATTATCCTGCATAATATTGTAGGACTTCAATACTCTCTTAAAGACCCATGCGTGATAAGAACACTATCTATCTGACGTTCATCAGTACAGTATACAGTACAGTACAGTGCAGTGGCAGTGACAGTGCGGTGCAGTGCAGCTCAGCGCAGCGCAACACAGCACAACGCAGTACAGTACAAACTGTGTAATATGAGCTCGGTATTGTGAATATGTTGTCAACCAAAGTGCTGTGCCAACTGAGAATTTCCGTAAACTACTAAAAAAATGTAATTTGTAGTGAGAATTGGGTGCCTTTAAGATGAATAGCAAATCTTCCATGAATGCAAATCGAATAATTGCCTTTCTTTCAGCTTTCATTGTTACTCTTGACGGCCTGTCTATAAATATTAAATGAATTTTACCTTGAAGTTATTGGTCTAAAGACCACGGAGGTTACCTCCGAGCTCCATGATGCCAGGTGGGCTGCAGCTTTCAGTGAAGATTAAATTGTCTGTAATAAAATGAAAATGTAAAATGTTTCAAAGTTACACCGAGAACTTTCATTCTTAAACTTTAAATATAAATATGCTGCCCAATCTCCCTATACAACTTTGAGTCTGTGATTTCCAGGTTTTTAACGGTCTTGTGAGATGAAAGTCTCAAACTTTGGTAGTTGATGTGCAAAAGCATTAAAAACCAAGAAAAGTGCCGCAATATCCATCAAAATCTTTCGAAGGGTAACTTCTGATTTGAACTTAACAATGCAGAAACATGAGCTCAATAACAAATCTTGTGAATGATGTAACAAAGGGACATGTCATATATGGCTTAGTTGATCCTTGTTTTTGCAATCTTCATTTCAAGGGTAGTTGTAACATCAGTGTGTTCTGAGGGTTTTACTTTGAATGTTCAGATTGCGTCCTTGAAAATCCTAAGAATCTTCACCAAAACATAAACTATGTGATGATTAATTAAGAGATAATTGATATAGGTTTAACGAAAGAAATATCAACGCCGGGCAACAGGCTACCTCATTTTTACGACTTCACGATTCAGGACAAATTTCAGTATACAGAGGGAACGGAACGCGCAGCAAAAAACTAGACTGCGCATGAGCAGAAAGGGACATCACTCTGTCCTGTTGGTTTTTTTCGGAACGGTCGTCGGCCAATGTAACGTTCGGTCTAAAAACTGGACAGTACATTGGTTGTTATGACATACCGTCGTCTTCAAAACTCGAAATACCTTAACAGTCAGGACGTAACGCTGCTTGCATGACGTGTTTTAAATTCACTGCCCTGTTGCTCTACCGTCCACTGAATCGAAAAGTCGCAATTTTGCATAAGCCACAAGTTTCTTCAGAAACAGTCAAACCTTGCAGAGGGATTATCTTGAGAACCGTAAAAGATACCGAGATAATTCTAACGGGTATTTTCCAAGAAAAGCTTACCCCCTTAACTGCAAAGTGATATCAGGGCTATCGGGACTACCTTAAAAGGGAAAACGCGACCAACCAAACTTTTATTAGAATATCCTGTTCGTGACAATGTTCCTCTTCAATTGGGAAAAGTACCGGTAGAAGGAATAGCCACTGCTTAGTGTACTTTTAATATGAAATAATTAGATAAATTTTAAACTATGATGGAAGGTTATTGAGAGAGAAATAAGAAGAACACCGTGAATTGGCTGTTGTTTACAAATACGTTTGGGACGACGGCTTTGGTAGATGGAATTGCTAAATGATCTTCCAGCTCTTTTAGTTGAAAAACTACTGTAAAAGCATGCATGTGTACAGAGATTATGCACGACGCGTTTGAATTTGGCATACTGGATGGAATTGATCATGCGTAGTATGTGTGTTACCAAAACGCGCGCATTATACAGCAACTTAGTAACAATTGTTGTACAATGGACGCCTGGATGGATAAAAGCAAGGTTATCACGTGGTCACGTGCATAATCTCTATGTGCTCCGACTCCCCATTTACCTGTTTATACCGTTATTGCATGTATCATTCCAAGCTCATAACATTCCCTTTGCTTGCCGAATTTCTCCACAGGGTTTGTGTATAATTATACTAAGTCTCCTTTCCTCTTCCAAATTACAAGTGGCTATACAGTTGACAACCTGTCACTTTCTTCATACTCTCTAAATGACAGACCAAGATATACATAAATGATATAATAAACTTAGAATTATTTTTCTCCGCGGATACGCGGTTTACAAACTCAATTCTTAAAGTACCACCAGAAGACCGTAGTATAGGCTATCATCAAAGAGTTTACACCTTTGATTTTAATATTGAAATCCTGTAGGAGACGTGTTGCAATGACACAGGCTTACTTCCGCTAGAGGGCGTTCTTTCTGCTGTGTGAAGTCGTATGGCTAAGGTTTTATTATGAGAAAGCAGAAAGTGTATTATTCATTCCATAGCTAAGCCTTCTAGAATATTCTACAGGAGCGGATCGGGGGGGGGGGGGGCTTTCACGGCCTCAGCCCCCTTTTCGCCACATCAACAATGTAAAACATACGTGAATTTAGCAGTGCAACTTCGTCACACCCTTGTTTTCTCTTAAAAGGTCCAGCCCCCACCCCTTTATAGAATGTCTGGATCCACGCCTACTCTACGCATGGTTAGATCCCTTTCACTTTTCAAAATTTTTCTCTCTCCGATACCGGCGAAGGCGATTAGAAACATACAAGCCCCTTCCAAAATAATTGTATGAAATTCATCCTTATCCAGACACAATCTCAGTTCATAGCTTCAGGGTTAGTATAGAAAAGCTGATTATGTATAAACAAAACACTCTCAGTACAGTTCAGGCTGTGTTATATAGGCTTTGATACACTGCATTTTTTGAATTAGCTGCCAATCAAGGAGCTTAGCCAATTGAGAATCTCTGTTGACCCCTACCAGAAATGTAGTTTGGGGTGAGAGGATTGGCCCTTTAAGTTATTCTGATCCCTTAGTTACTTTCCTTCCTTCATTTACAAAATTCTGGGGGTGACGCGCACTGTTTAACAAGAATTTTCCTTAACGGCTAACGATAGTCCTAATCCCTAGCCTAATCCCTAACACTAACAAAGAATACAATCGATACAGTACAATGGCAACAGCCAGTCAAGAAACACTTTGTTAAACAGTGCGCATCTAACCGAATTCTGGGTCTTGAACTTGAGTCTGTTTCAATAAACAGATAAAGTAGTATACTTTCCACATAATACGATTTTATCTAAAATGACTGCTTAATACCTTGTATTTATTTGTCATAATAGACCAGTACTGCAGTTAAGCATGAGAAGTTCATAACAGGGAGTTGTTCATAACGATAAAACACAAATCTTAAAATTTGTTGGCAGACTACATTCCCACATCATTGTTTACTCTGAAGACCGTCAGTACCGTCCCGTGGTATATCATTTTGACATGGCTGTCTCCTTGGACATTTCATACTTAGTTGTAACGCATGCAGTGGTACACAGTCATTGCAATATACAGAAGGGTTACCTCCTGGCCAGCCACTATAGTTATTGTGATGACCTTTCAGGTATAGAAGTCATAAAACGTACAGCACATACTTGACAAAGATTCCTTACTAGAATCACATCAGTGCCAAGATCGCGTGTGGAGAAGTTGCATTTTCATTCTAGGAGTAACAAAATGTAAATAAATGGAAGAGCCAAGTTTTAGGAATTTGTGCTGCCGTACCTTATCAAAAGAGTCCACCTAATTCCATGCACGAACGTTTATGCTTGCGTTAAGATTTCTCTCATCCAAAACTTAATCTATCCCTTCTACTTTTAGATGCATTTATTAATTCCAAGTTCAACTGCCACAGGGTTCCCTTTCTGCTGTAAATAAATAACTTGATCTGACGTAAAGTAGAATTCATGAAGATTGACCTAACTAGTGAGGCGGTTCAATTAATGTATTCATGTATTCTCCAGAGTCTTAAAGTAAAATATCGGTTTAGAGTATTACCGTACCTACCACCGGAAGGGAATTTAGAAGAAACAGATCACAGCTTTAAAGTGACAATTTGATTTAGTCCTCAATTATCTTGTGAACCGGAGTGTTGGTTGTCTGTCCTTTACATTTTACAAATAAACGACAAATGAACTTTTGGTGTTGTGTCCGCAGGCTATCATTCTGTTTCATTTGGTGGTATTTTTCTGAAAATAGCCAGCGGCTTAAAAATATGCACAACACCTCATAAGTAAAGATAAGACTTAAAAATGCAGGTCGTTGCTAATTTCAGATCAGGCTCAATGGAAAAGACATAAAATAAATCCAGGATGAATAACTGCCACGAAGTAGGACCTTTTGGAAGCTTTTGCCTTACATAAAAGTTATCAGTAAACAGAAAATTAAATTTAAATGAATTAAATTAGATCACAAAATCATATTATACCAAGTGTTTCTTGTTGGAATTTTTTTTAATACTTCACCACATACGATGTGTATGTATTGATCATCATACCTCCAATTGTTTGGTAAGTCAAAGTACAAAGAAGGTAATTTGAGATTTTCATTTTTTAGCGGTTTCTTCGTTGAGTATTTTCATGGTAAAGATTTGATTTATCAACGATGTTTACATATTGACGAATCCGGACAGCAAGTGATGGTCTGATTTCAGTCGGCCTTAACTGAAGTCATCACTACTTAATCTTTCAATTTCCTTGCTTACCTGTATCATGCAAGGTTGTTCACTAAAATGTATCTCAATTCCTCCAGTTTCACTGCATATCAGTGTTCGAAATTTATGTAAACAACAAACAGAGACGATTTAAGGCCGATGGACCCCACCAATGGCTGCCTACTGTCACTAAACAGATACTATAAACAGATAAATATCTTTGCTACCCACCAAGTACGTTTTATTTTCTGCAGTCATTGGTTGAGATCACAGCACAATGTACAGCTATAACCAATCCGCACTTTTACATACAGCCAGTGAAAGAAACAAATTCTCTATTATTTATGTGAAATTTTATTTTATTGCACAAGATTTGTACATTTTTTTTACACACATTTTTTAAAAATGTGTGTTAATGGTTAACTTCAAAGCTTCTGATGTTCTTATTTTTACCTATGAACTTAAAAGAGCAGCTTTTTCCAGTTTAGTGCCCGTCGAAAATTTTGTCCCATGAATGTTAAGAAACTTTCACCAATTCAGTTTTAATTTTCCTAAGTAAAGCGAGTGATTCACTTTTTGAGGTATTGTGACAGTCCTACTTTGCCATTTCCAAACAGGGTATTTAAAGGGCACGAGCAGTCTCCCCAGTTCGAAGTAGTGTAGTACACTGTCCGGTTTCGTATAAGACTGATTTTTTTCTCCTCAAATGTGAAATTTACTCGGAGTTACTGCTTGGTTCACCTTGAATATGTAATATTTAAGTCCTAAAATTTTATAACAGATACTTTTAAGAGAACCGAGAGGAAAATCGTAAGATTTAGCTGTAATTGCTTCAAAATAATTTTGGGACGACTACTCTTGCCCTTTAAACACAATGTGTTTCATGCAGAATTCGACCGGTTAAGTTAGTTGACGTAGAACCTGTATTGACATCATCATGATGATTTCTCGTATTGCAAAAAACCAAAAGAAATATAAGTCTTTTAGGAAAACTGCTAACAACGAATTGTTTCGGGGCGAATTTACTGATTAGTGCCAAACAGATTAAATACTTGATGGAAAATGCTGCATGGAGCGTTAGTAATCTTTATCCGGAAGAGATTTTGCTAAGAACTCGACGCCGTCTTGGCAAAGAACATTATGAATAATTAATGAGCTTAGCGGTTTTCCAATTGCCATGAAATAACATGAGTGTGATTACTTGTCTGTGTTAGAGGACATGGGTCATCCTTCTGCAAAACAGGGTCACCTGTTGAACTTATTACTTGGTGGGCCGCAGATACTATCTTAAAAGCATCCATAGTGCAGACGACTTTTCCATCGACCCGACTGAGTTGTATTGACCACATACTTTCAGTCAAATTGCCTGAAACTGCTTTCAGAACATCTCGAGTGTCTAAAGTTGACAGATTATTTCTACAAAATTTTCTTCCAATTTTTTGTCGTTTCTCTTCGTTTTTTCAGTAACGCCCATAGCTGACAGCTGTAACTTACAAATTGGAGAGGACTTCCTTTACAAGCAGCTGGAGACGCTTGAAAATGAAGACGACAAAGAAAAAATACCTACCTTGGGGACTGAGGGCAGTATTTAATTAGGCCCTCATCGAGGCACATAGCATCGTTGTCATATTCACAGATCAGCAGACAGCAAGCATGTTGAGGCTCAAAAAACGATGTGACCATAAGCTGAGTAAAACAAAAGGTTAGTTGCAATTGGCCTTAGGCGATGACGCACGGCAAGTTGGATCGCTTCTCGGTCTTTTGGCTATGTGTAGTATCTGTTCTTTTCAGCCAGTCAAGAATGCCGTACATCGGACAGGCCAATCCTTGATGTAAATGGTCCAAGGGCCGTGAGACTGGCCAATTCTCTC
Organism: Holothuria scabra; assembly: GCA_037179385.1. NCBI lineage: Eukaryota > Metazoa > Echinodermata > Holothuroidea > Aspidochirotida > Holothuriidae > Holothuria > Holothuria scabra. Next base: position 22,949,361 of record CM074192.1, on the reverse strand, counting down.
ATCCCCAAAAAGTAGCAATAATCCTAACCCTCCCAAAATTGTCTGAAATTCATCTTCATTCAGACAAAATCTCAGTATCGACATGGACCAGTGTCAATTTGTGAAATCCTTAAATCGTTTAAAACTGTTGATGGCAGTCCGGCCCTCCTAAACATAATTTTGGGCCTAGGTTGGGTATACAGTCTGCTTCTGTTCTTGGAAATTCTAGCTCAAACCAGGAAGTTACAAGAGACCATATATAGAGTGTTGTTTCTCCTTCCCTTGCAACTCCATGTTCCATGTGCAGTGAATGAAACACCGGTATAACTTACGATGAGACTTGCTTTCGACAAAACAAGAAAATGGTTGTTTACATTGGGGGTTTATGAGGAAAAACAAAAAAGATTGGTAAAATTCATAACCACTGTGGGAATTCTAAATCGAGTCACTTTTTCAAAAAATGTTAAAGTATTTTGATCTCTTGTTTGCTGCAAAAATTGTTTTCCTACATAATAGTCCATGACCAAATTTATGTTTGTTATGAACAAATTTTAAGCATTCTGGTGGAAGTTCCATAAATTACCCATGTTCAGGTCTCTAGATATTAGTAAGTGAAGTTTACTCATTTTCTACAAAAGGTGAACTTGAAGTGAGCAGGTGCGATGTCATGGATTCACATTGTTGGGCAATGTTTCGTTTTTCTTTATTTTCATATATTTCTTTGACCTGGAATTGATTAGGAATGCTATCTTGCACCCAAGGCACGTAAGATTTTAAAATTTTATTGCTCAGGACCTGTGATATCAATACATCAGAGTATAGCTGCATAAAATTAGTTGTAAATGACAAATGAAAAAATGAATAATAATGTGAATCCTTGACATCAAGTCTTCTTGCTTCAAGTTCATCCTATGTAGAAAATTTGCCACATTCAATCACTAATATCTCAAGAACCAAACGTGGGAAAATGAATACAAATTTCACCAGAACGCTCATATATATTCCCCTCACGGACTGCCTATGTATGGACAGAGCATACTGTACGGTATATTGTCGCTACCGCACGTGTGAGAAAAAACGCACCAAGATGGCCGGCTGCTATGGTTTTGTGCGAAAGTTTGGACTTGTTCAAGTATATCCCAACATTTTGCAAGAAAGTTGAAATATTTTTGAAATGTGTCAAGGTAAGGTCAAAATAACTATAAGAATTGAAGGAATATGATATTTTTACCCATTCAGATTTAACTTTTGTTTAAAATATCCCAGAGTCGTCATCAAATTAGACAATTTATAGCTTCACGGAGGCCATCTTGGTGCGCCTTTTTTGTCTCAGTCGGTGGCGACCATCTACGGATAGGACTACACGTTACATGCTCTGTCCATGTATATTAGTCCGTGTTCCCCTTTAATGTTTCAAAAATAAAGTTGGCGCTGAATCAATCTTTTAAACTTTAGCTATTTCTTTTTCTATTCAAGGAGCTAGGTTAAAAAATCCACGGGAAGGGCGAGAAATACACTTATTGGGAGAATTGGTCTGTTGTGAACATAATTGCAAGGCCTTTAATGCTCTCTTAATTCCCCTCCCATTCACGCATTCGTTTTTATTTCACATCTTCCTATAGGCAGGTTTCGATTTCTTTGTCATCTGAGAATAAAATTTGTTACAGGGCGTCCTTCATCAGTTGTTGTTATCTTAAAACACTTAAATAAAAAATACAGTGGAATTACTGGAATACGTGTTTGCTTCGATAAACAACTAAAAATCTTTCAATCCAAAATTTTCTGTGAGAGATCTTTCTTGATCACCTTTAGGGAAGATTTTACAGATACAACAGTCTTTGTGAATCAAAGCATGCTAATCAGATGAATAGATAAGTCTTCTATAGCCAGAAAATTTTACACTTAGATTCAGACTTACAGAAAGCCTGATGTAAGAACGCTTGTTGACAACGAAAATAATTCCTTCCTGCGTCAACGGAGAGGAACTAGCATATTTTGATTCAATATCTGAATGTCAAGGATAAATCGGTTCATAAGAGAGTAACCCAGAAACTGTGAAAGGTAAAACTTGAAGCTAAGTGTTTCCTTGCCACTCAAAAAGAACAAAAGAAGGGAAACTGTACTTTTGACCTATATGGACCCAATAAGCCTTGCAGGGAATTTTACTTTTGCCCCCTAGTGACCCCAGATGACCTTTCATCCCCCTCAATTACAATACAATAGGCGCCTCTTCTTTACCATGCACATCTATACGTACCAAAAATGATTTTTTAAAACATGAAATATTTACATCATTGTGATCTTGACATATCGTGTTTATGGAATTTTTGGTGTTTTACCCCTGGTGACCGTAATTGACCTTTGACTCCCACCAAACGCAAAAGGGTTCTTACTCTTAAATTGGCAAATCTATGTACCAACTATGAAAATTACTCAGTAAAAACTAAAACTTCTACTTCGTGACTGTTACATGTCGACTTAATGTCAATTGTCACGTTACTGCCGATTAATTAGCACGAACTGCCACCTTAAAGCACAGTCCATGCGAACAACAATTAGTAACAGGTGAAAAGTGGTAATGGGGACATTTGTGACAAAAGGGTTTGACAGTTGTGACGAAACCGGTGACAGTTGTGATAAAAGTGGGCGCTAGTTATGACAAAAGTGACCACCTGTAACAAAATTGTGACAAAAGTGCTGGGCTGTGACGAAAGTGGTTTATTGTGACAAAAATGGTTGTTACGTACGGTGCAGTTTCTAACCAATTGGTTGAAGTCAGGTCGGCCACGGTCCTTTTCCGGTTTTGGTTCACTGGCCTGTTTCCCACCTGCATTGTTTATGCCGAGCACCAAGCACAATGTCAATGCTTTCCAATTTTGAAGTCATCGGTATGGTCCGGCCAAGAGTCAGACTCAGGACCTCCAGACTGAAAGTCGAATGCTCTCACCACTTGACCATGCAGTCGGTATACTTAGTGAGGAAATGAATTACTTTGATACAAGCTAAGGATTCTACCGGAGATTTCAGTACAGACCTGCGCATGTGCTTTCTTTAATATAGCTGCAGCTTGTCACAAAGGCGAGAAAACCTAAATAAAAACGAAACCAGAAAGCCAAAAGGCTTAGTGATTCCTTGCCATCAAATACCTTACCTGCTTTTAAATTGACAGTGCTTGATAGATTTTTCTTTACATTTTAGGCACAGAATTTTTGCAATTTTACCGCTGGTGACCTCAAATGACCTTTGACCTCTACCAAAAACAATAGGCTTCTTTCTCTCAACATGACAAATCTATACACCAAATATGAAAAGTATCTGTTACTCTTAGCTGGAGATATTGTGTTTACAAGCCATTTTCGAAGTTTTGGCAATTTTACCAGTGGTGACCTCAAATGACCTTTGACCTCAACCAAAAACAATAGGCTTCTCTCTCTCAACATGAAAAATCTATATACCAAATATGAAGAGTGTTGGTCACTCCTACCTGAAGATATCATGTTTACAAGCCATTTCCGGCGTTTTCGCAACTTTACCGCTGGTGACCTCAAATGACCTTTGACCTCTACCAAAAACAATGGAGTTCTCCCTCTCAACATGACAAACCTATATACCAAATATGAGAAGTGTCAGTCACTCCTATCTGAAGATATCGTGTTCACAAGCCATTTTCGAAGTTTTCGCAATTTTACTGCCAGTGACCTCAAATGACCTTTGACCTCTACCAAAAACAATAGGGTTCTTCCTCTCAACATGAAAAATCTATACACCAAGTATGAAAATTGTTGGGCAACCCCATCTGAAGATATCGTGTTTACAAGCCATTTTCGGCGTTTTCGCAATTTTACCGCTGGTGACCTCAAATGACCTTTTACCTCTACCAAAAACAATAGGCTTCTTCCTCTCAACATGATAAATCTATATACCAAATATGAAAATTTTCGGACATTCCTATCTTAAGATATCGTGTTTACAAGCAAGTGTCACAAACACACACACACATACACACACACGCATACGCACACACACACACACACACACGACATCACCATCGCATAGATTCCTTGCCTGCCTACGGCAAGGAATCAATAATGAGCATTCTGTGGATGTTGCATTCATGAACTTTGATATCATACTAGAAAATTGCTAGAGAGGCTGACACCCGAAAACATGGATTTGTCTTGTAAAAAGTAATATTCCTGGATTTACTGACTGGGATTGCAGTACCTCGAGGAGATAAACTCTCGCTCGTTTCTACATTTTCTGGTCTCCATACCCAACTCTTACGGGGGCTTATTGCTACGTAGCTTGCGGCAACTAGCAGCATAGTGTTTTTACAGTTTCGTCGAAATTGCGTTAAGACAGAAGGAATATTTGCATATTCGCATCAAAAACGTAGGATCAGTCTTAAAATATTACCCCTTCAGGAGGTCTATGAAAGCGATATTCCGTCAAAGTCAGTTTCGTGTACGTTGTCCAATTGAGATCCGTGGGAGACTGTTCTAAAGAGCAAGGACAAATCCTGGATGGGGTGTAACATTTTTCAGAATATATTTCTCAAGTCTAAACAAATCTATCCAGGGGAGCCAGTATTTCTCCCAAACATTTTCTAACATTTTTTTCTTAAAAACAGACCTTTGCAGCAAAAAATAATTTTTCAGGTAAACAAAAGCTCCATGGATAGTCGGGAGTCCTTTTTCCTTTTTGCAATCAAAAATATACATTTTTACGGATATAAGTATTAAATTAGATATGCGATCAGTATAACAACCAAACAAAACCGAAGCCTCGTCATTATAGTTTATCTGAACATCAATATTACAGGAGGCATTCTGTAAGTGATCCCAAATTCTTCTAGAAAAGTAACAATTGAAAAACAGGTGTGGAATAGTCTCAACACAGACTGAGCAGAAAGTGCACATATTTGAGGGAGCAGCCTTGATTGTGTATAAATATTCATTAGAAGGGATAATTCTATGCAGCAAGCGATACTGAAACCATCTGACAGAAACATCATTGGAACACTTAAAAGGCACTGCACAATAGAAATTCCAAGTTTCCCTTGAAACTGGGATAGTCTTAGTCCATTTCAAATACGATTTACAGATATGAACTGAAGAATTAAGTATCTTGTTATATACACACTTACATTCAAAGAAACCATCTTTACGCAATAAATTGTAATAGCTATTAACAGGGTTACTTGAAACATAGCAACGTTTTCCTATGAGATGTTTCCATGAAAGTTTTATCGCATTTATCACCCCGTGATACTCAAGAAAATGGGTCTTAACATAAATTTCTTACAAAAAGGCATCATAAGTAAGGAAGTCTCCATTTGTGCACTGTTAAAAATTTTTTCTGTAAATTTACATAATTTTTATGGCAATTTTTTTTCCAACCAAATAATGTTTTTTTTACAGCCAGACTGTAATCATGAAAAAACATTAAGAATTTGTTTTTTCTTTACAGTTTTTGCATGTTAATTAGTTTACAAAAGTCTACTGTAAAATCGAATTACAGAATCGTTTTGTTAACCTTAATTTTATGTGAATTTACAGCCTACTGTTTTTCTTCCCGACGTTTTAATATTTACTTTAATATTGCTTCTTCACCTTTCATATGTTATTACGTAACATGCATTCCACTATTATGTAGATTAGGTATTTGCATATCAACATAATGTGTCGTTACGAAATTGTTGTCAATCAAAACACATTGAGCCTGCTTTGTTGTCATATTGTTGTCAAATAGACTGCTATCTCTAGGAACTTTGTAATTGGAAAGTCACATTTTTTGTACAATATAATAATTGTTTTTAAAATAAATATGACAAAGAATGCAAATACATTGGTTGCAAACATTTTCAGACAAGGTAAACCATAAGTTTATCACTTCCTGATTAAAAAACGCCAAAGAAGATATTTTTCAAAGCAACAGCAATCCTTTTGTTAGGAAAATGCCTACAAATAAGCTCCACCCACTTATGCAAAATGAGATTTACGTCATAAAGTGGTAAATTTACAGACTCTTTCAAGTAAATTTGTGAAACGTTTTTAATTTGCCCCGATCAAGTGCATGCGCGTCTGTGGCGATGAGTTGACATCAGTATACCAATTGTCAGTGCTCTGAAATTAGGGCCTTACAATTTCTTTTTACTTAAAAATGTGTGACAAAACACCAGTTGTATGATATTTATAACTAAGAACGTAATAACTAAGTATGTTTTTATTAGAAATGTAAGTTAGTTTTCAAATAGGGGCATAAAGTTGCCAAAAATGTTTTTTTTTAAACTGAAACTTCGCAGAACGATGCATATTATGTTTTGAAAATTTTCGGGCTATTTCTTATTTGTTTGTTTGGGCTTATTTTTGTTTCTTTTTCAGCTTAAAAACAAAATGAATGTTTGTTAAAAGACAGTATATTTATGTGAAATCAGAAAAATACAAAATACTGTTAAAATTTCTGTAAATTTACAGAAAATTTTTACAAAACAGTAAAATTTGGTTAAAAAAGCAGACAGAAATGGTTTTTCAAGTAAACAGAAAATACATTTTAAACAACCTTTTTTATTGTAGCAATACGAAGTCTGAAAATTTACAGAAATTTTTAACAGTGTGGAGAGTAAATCATTAAGAAAGAAAACCCCTTTCCTCTTCCAATTCGAGTAGTCTTTTACATTGTGCCCTACTTTAATTGTGCTGTTATTCCACACCGGCTGAGCTAAACAGATCGAAGCAGTTATTAAAAACTGGTGAAAATATTTAAAGTTGCATATATTGATAAGTATAATCAAAAACATCTATCCAGAAAGGATTTTTTTTTGAACTTGCTAAATGAATGTAGAAGTCACCATACTGACAAAATTAACCAAGAAAAATGTTATCTCTTTCCAAAAGGGCACCAAAAAAACTTTCATCTCCAGTCATTAACAAACGTTTAAATGTAGTTACTTTAATAGCTTTACAGTATTTACCAAAGTCCACCATTTTAAGACCACCGTTGGAATAGTCTTGAATAATCTGAATACGATTTATGCTGTCCGGCTAATTTTTCCACACGAAGCTAAATAGACACGACGAAACCTTGGATATGTAATTCTTATCAGGCAAAGGAAGTGATGAAATATAGTAGGTAAAATTTGGTATTATTAATGATTTCACCACAGTGATTCTCCCCAAGCTTGTAATGTTTCGCTTACTCCAAAAATTAATAATATTATTCATTTTTGAAAATGCTCTGTCATAATTTTTTATAACCATGGCGTCAAGATCTGTATTGGACGTAATCCCAAGTAGAGTAAAGTCATCATCAGCATTGTAACGTAGACCATTACATACACAATCATAATGTAAGGATGACCCTCTCAAAGACCCCAGCCCAACCACAAATGATTTACCCAAATTGAAAATGACCGGAAATATTCTAATTGGTAGGATTTGTTTAGAGATTAATTTAGAAATATGAAATTAACGTATCAATCTTTTAAGTTATCTTTTTGTATCATGCATTCTTATCCTAAAATTCATTCAGAGTATTGTTTCATTTTATTACATATTCTTTTGTTGTGAGTTTAAGCTATGAAAATGTTAAATTCAATAAAGAGCAAATAAAAAAAAAATGTTTAACCTAAAAAAAAAAAAAATTCTCAAGTCTATGTTGGTTGTCCTTGTCATGTTATCTCTTATCGCTTTTTACGGGTATATCATTGTCATGTGTATACTTCTATCCCTGCGTGCTTGATGTTTGGTTGGAAGATTCACAGGTTTACTTGATTTGAAGCAACACTTTTTATTTATCATAAAATAATTTCACGGGATAAGTTGTTTATCTCGTATTCCTTGAATAGCCTATGCGCATGGATAAAGTCATAGGCAACTAGGCCATTTTGTTTTTGCATGCCGTGTCACAGAGCAGAAAGAATGCCCCTCTTTGGTGGTACACGAGTTTCATTCCAAATTATATCAACAAATGCACGCATCTGAAAGTCAAAAGTGGCTGAGCTAGGGATTTCGGTCAGAGGGGGCAAAAATGGTCTGCAGGGGCGCTTCGAAGGAGTAAATACCCTGAGCCTCAGCACGATCGAAGCCACGGCTTTTCAGTCTTTCTTGATTTTGCGCACCTGGTAGAACAAGACTGCCATTTCTCCTCAGCAAGTTTTTCTATTGAACATGTTTCAAATGTTCTACCCATGGGACTTCGCGGAAGAGAATTCGGGAGAGGGGCCAAAGTTCTCTCAGGGGGAAAAAGCTCGGCGCCACCATGAGTTGGCGCGGAGCGTAAGAAAATTTTGGGCCAAAATGCCCCTCAGATCGCTGGAAATGGCATTTCTAAAGCCTATTTACCGCATATAAATAGGGGAAACACTGAGTGAACTATTAAGAAGTGTTGATGATAATTTTTCTTCGTCTTTTTCTTTATGTTTTCTTCGTTTTTCAGTTTTTTATTTTCCAGGGGAGGGAAAGTTCCCCCTTGCCTCTACCTGCGGACGCCCATGTTTCTATTCCTCTCTCCTCTCTTTCACATTCTAGTAGGAATGTGGTCATTATGATATTTTGTGTTATTGTCAGGTCTCGATTTAAGATTTTAATGTAATAATTAGCTACTTTGTGAAGGAAAAGATTAAACCTGCTAAAGCCAAATAGCAAGCAATCTCACAGGAGTGAAAGTTATGGAAATAAATCACCGTTAGGTGTACGTTTTTGGTATCTGGAAATCAAGATAAGTACACGAAGAAACATTTATTGACGTAATTTACGTCATGTGACCACTTGACGAAATAGCCATTTATTAAGTGCATTGCAAGAAATAGCCAAGGCAAAAGGTCACCTTGGCTCTCTAGATGTCGAATTCATAACAAACAAAATCAGCCTAAACCTACGAGGCTTATTAGATGCAATTTTCTGGCCTTTGAGAGTATGAAAGTACAGATATAAGCATTTTCATGGGATTATCGTGCAGTGTTAGAAATAGCCATTTATCTTGAAAATGGTCACTTAGAGAAAAGCAAAATCAAACTGTTCATTTAAACTCTTAAGGTATTACCACTATGATAACAGTTTCATTTTAGTTTAATCTGAATGTTCTCCTCAACTGATTTTGAAAAATGTTGTGGAAGCTATTTTGGTATCTTTATAAACTCTTTTTATTGTCGATGTTGACAATTATCCCCGACAACAAGAGAGCTATTATTATTGTTGCACCCTTTGCATTTGCAACATATTTTATTGGCCGGGAGGGTGAATTAATCACGCTTGGTGTGAAAGCAATTAACTCTAACACAATTATGTCTTTTGCCGATAATGGTGCAAGAGGAAAGTAAGTTAAAAACATAAAAAGGGCGCCGACAGACGATTCTGGTTCGTGGGGGGGGGGGGGGGGTTGGTGACCGCCCCCTGACCATATTGCAGCTCCGCCACTGTATGTCAACCAATCAGATACGTGTGTGAGTCCGTCTAAAGAAATACCTCGTATAGGACTCAGTGGTTGTAATTTGTTACAACGGCCCCTATCTGCTTGGGAGCCCGGTACAATCTATCCGATGAATGACACTATTTGTTCGAACTTAAATCAGTTGCTCATGGCATATCTAGATATCCGAACAAAACGAAAGGAATGGATGTTAGAATGTGTGGGTGAATATAATTCAACTTCCTTGTAAGTTTTAAGGGCTGTAGATGATTTTCTACAAGAAAATTTTGAAAAATTGCGACCACTCAGATAGCTAGAACTGGCATTTCTTACGACTATATGTGGAATATAGTCAGTAATTTTTTAAGATTTCGTTCAGTTTGCAGTGAAGCTTACCGCTCTGCCCGAAAAATTGTATTGTTGCACACAAAATTGTGACTAGGGTTATTTCCCCTCTCTTGCCCTCTGGCCATACCAGTGGCGGAGCTAGGGTTTTTTCCTATAGGGCTCGACAATTTCCCCAAAACCTTTCGGTTTCAGTTTCACTTTCAGTATATTTTCAAGTTCAAGGTCCATGTATTACATACAAAATACGTACATTTATGTTTGCAGGGTTATTATGAAAAATCTATATACCAAATATCAAAAGCGTCGGACATCCCTACCTTGAGATATCGTCTTTACAAGCAAGTGTCACAAACACACACACACACACACGGCATCACCATCGCATAAATTCGTTGCCTGCCTACGGCAAGGAATCAATAAAATGCGTAAAAATTCAACAACACTGGTCATTCACGTTAACATGACTGAAATTTCGATTCAAGTTTTCCCCAATAATAATTGTTTAGTTGGTCATCTTAGACGGAGTTTGTTTACCTAAATAATTTATAAACACATTTTAATTTAATAAATTTAACCCATTTCAGTAATTTGACATACACTGCAAGCGTAAGTGAAACATTCAGTCTTTGCAAAATCGTTGTGCTAAATTTATTTTCTCTGCACGTAGATTAGATAGCCCCAAACCTCTTCTACGTGCCATTCACTGGTTACCAATTCCTGAAAGAATCCAATTTAAAGTTTGTTTATATGTTTACAAATGTTTATAAGATTTGGCTCCGGCCTATCTCTCCAATATGCTTCAAAGGAAAACCACACCTTTATCTGGTCCTGTTACTAGGTCTGTAATGGACGGGGTCCTTCTCCTCATACCACCTTCCAAGAAGCGAGTAGGTGAGGGGACCTTTTCCATTGCAGGTCCTATGTTATGAAACTCTTCCCTCTCACATACGGAATTTAAAATCTTTTGCGCTGTTCAAAAAAACAGCTTAAGACTTACTTATTAAGTTGATTGTGTTTTGCTGGTGTTATTTTTCTTGGTTTCTTAGCGGATTGGTCATATGGAATTTGCGCTTTATAAAAGTTTGTATGTATGTATGTATGTATGTATGTATGTATGTATGTATGTATGTATGTATGTATGTATGTATGTATGTATGTATGTATGTATGTATGTATGTATGTATGTATGTATGTATGTATGTATGTATGTATGTATGTATGTATGTATGTATGTATGTATGTATGTATGTATGTATGTATGTATGTATGTATGTATGTATGTATGTATGTATGTATGTATGTATGTATGTATGTATGTATGTATGTATGTATGTATGTATGTATGTATGTATGTATGTAACATTCGAAGGGTGCAATTGATTAGTGACCTTCTGTTGTTCAGTATTGGGGAAAACCTTTCGGCAGGCATGTTCTACAGAAATAAGTTGAAAATAATCAGTAAACACGCAAAGTAATCTTTCTTGATCTCGTTCCCTTACTTTCTGATTTAAAAGTATGAGTAAAATAAAGGTTCTAGTGAAATATCTTTGTAACATATTAGGGAAAAGAAGTAAGTGTTTGACCCCAACTTAACTCTTGTGCAAATGATGACAAAAGTGACAAGGGAATGGCTTTTAAATTGTCATCTACTAATATTCACTCCAGGCTATTTGACCTGTTCAGATTGTTCGTCTTCCTTCAATTGTCAATTAGCTTAAGCCAGTGTAAGGCAAATTCCTGGCTTTTGTACCATCTGTTTTCTGTAATCTTGACTGCTTTCCATATTGAGCAGAGTTCTACAATTTTAATCTATTTTGAATCATTTAAAAGTAAATGAAAAAGAGTGATAAATTGGAAACTCATGAAAATAAGGGATCTTCAGGGTTGTTTTCTCCTTGCAACAGAAATTTTGTAAATTTCCATTTACTTGGACTTTTTGGTTTCCCGAAAGGGAAAACCTATGGACTCATGCCGACAAGACTTTTGCGAAATATGTGTAGGATCGTGCATTTTAGTGTTGGCGTATACTATGGCCCATCGACTTTTTTAACATTGGTGCACAAGTACTAGGCGACTACATAATTGTTCACTGTCTGAAGCCAAAGACCGGCTTTATCCAAAATTTGTTTTGATGACTCAGCCAGACGAGACGATTTATAAAGTGGGCAATTGTGGGCTCGGTTTCTACAAAAATAGTACTTTTTATAAGTGAAGGAAAACCCCGAACACTTTTTATTCTGTTTGAATACATATTATGATAACAGATTTCCACTTCATGGTCTAAACTTTGACGAACAGAAACTTTTGACGGGAGAAATATTTTTACCTGCTTTAAAATGTTTCAAACCTCCACTGGACATTGAATTACGTAGTAGGTATCTATCGAGTTTCAAATAAAATTTACAAAGTACGGAAGCCGAGAGAAAGCTTACGAAAGAAAGGCGTATGAATTAGCACTTTTTTTTTTTTGGGGGGGGGGGGGCATCATTCCCTGGGAAGATATTTATTGCCCTTCTGGTGACTTTTAACCGGGGTGTTGTAAAAAAAAGAGAAAAAAAATTCCACAACGTGTCCTTGAAATCCTGTCGCAAATTTCTTTTCCTAACTCAACATATTTCATTTTAAAGATTGGTAACTTTTGTTAAAAAATACCACTGCTCTTCAACAAAGCCACAAAAAGTTATGTAATGATGGCACATTGTCTCTCATTCATTTTGTTTTTCTATATCAGTTAGTCCCTCTGTCTTTAAAATTTTATACTGTGGGAATATTTAAATATCTTTGCCTGCAGTAGATCCAACATTACCTTTCACCATACGTTGAATACAACCACCACTGTTGGTTAATATTTCCTGCAGCGGATTCTCAAAATTATTAATAAATTGAATGTAATGTTAAATCAATGCGCCGCATCACAGGTTTACATGATGCACCAAAACAAAAGAAAAAGGTCCATTACTTTATAAAAAAAGAAAAAAGTTGCATTACTTTATAAATTTGCATCTTCCGAACCCTATATGCTATTGAGATCAAGTTTTCGCCTCCTCTGCATATCTTGAAGTTAATAAATTTTGTGTCCGGGAATATGCCTTTAATTATCCTTTCGGGAAACGTTTCACAGTTCAGTTTTGATTCTCTAAAGTACTTCAGTTTTAGGCTGTCAGGAGAGGCAACGATCTAAATTAAATGAAGCGTTGGGAAGTTAAAAAATCTACCTACCTTCGATATTTTTTTTTTTTTATTTTGGGAGAAACAGCTAGGTAAGGCATTTATTTTAGCTGACCGCAACGAAATGGCGGAATTTTAAAACGGAAGCCAAGATGGACTGGAAGATTTGAGACCAAACTTAACAGAGTGGTGTGGGATGAAGGTTTTAAAATAGTTTTCAAGTATTTTACCTTTGGATAACCTTTAGAATCTAAAGAGGTCATTAGACTGAAGGTAGCATTTTGAGTGCAAGCATCAACCTGGTCCGACTGACAGTTCGCTTGAAGACGCAAGCTAAAAGGGAACCTTTGTTAACAGGTTAGGAACGGACAATTTAACAGATGAAAGCTTCCAAAGCCTGATTGGATGTAAACAAACGTTTCAGGTTCTAGAGAAGTTTTGTGATTTCTTTAAGAGGAATGCTTAAGATGAAGGCGATTTTCACGAGGGAATTTTCTCTTAATCAATAGATGTAAAATTAGTCTAACAGAGTTAAAATAAATCTGAATAAAAGAATGCAATTAGTGACCAATCGAACTTTCAATTGGTTCCTTATTCCACTCTTTAAATCTTTCTTTTAAATCTTACAGAGAAGGCATGTGTTCACGAAACGATCCTGTTCTAAGTGAACATAAATTATTTTGCTTGATCACGTTCAGAACGTTACCAGGTTACTTAGGTCATTTGATATAAAGTTAGAAAAAAAGTGGTTTACGAACATAATAATTTAATCCTCTTTCACAAGGCTATACGGTGAAAACATTTCATTTTCAAGATCTGTGTTGCTACCTACAAAAGTGACTTATGCACCAGTGACTACAACGTGATTCCCCTATCTTATCTTGGACAGATGTGGTCTATTATATCCTAGCTTTTCTTTGACCAAAATTAAGTCGCCACAAATTAAGATATAGGAAGGAAAAAGTACAATTTTATATTTATTGCGACAATGTGATAAGGTCATTGGCCTTATGTGTAACTATAAAAGTTCACTGTGATCGTATCACGTAAGAGTTAAAGTTAGAAGCCGCAGGGTATGACAAACATTTTGTGGTGAATATGACCACCATCCTCGTCTGCGAGAGTTTCCAGTCAAGAGTACTTTTGCGTTCCAAATGTCAAAATTCATGCACTTTTCGCAATTTTTCTATGTCAATAGGATCTTGATATTCAGTTCGTTTTGAAATGTTTACACTTAACATGCATGCAAACACTTCATGAAACTGTTGCATGACCTGGACAAATCTGGGTATTTATATTCACACGTGACTGCACGCTTATTGATATAGGTCCAAACAATGATATCACTCTGATCGCAGAAAATTTTGCAAAAGTCAATGACAATGCATTGTTGAACAGACCTGGTAAGCGTCGATTTTGTCAAAGTCATTTTACCGTGTTAAAAACGACACGGCCCAAAACGCTGTCCCACAATCCGTTGTAATTGAAGTTTTTTTTTTGTAAAATGGACTATGGAGCTAAAACGAACCAGGTATATTCAGTGATCAATAACAGCAGATCAATTGTGTTGCCAATTGCACAACAAACAACTCAAATGCGTTAAGGCAAAGAGAGAGTTTGGTAATTTGGTACATGGAATTGTGGGTAAATACGAGGGATGCACAACCCAAGCGATGCATATTGCGTACTACGCGGTACCTGCGCACAATACACAGACACACAATAAGCCTTGTCGTGAAGTACCAGCCTAACTACGCGGAAAAGACCTTACGTTACTTTGTGGCAGATTTAAAGACTGCACTGTTTTTCATCAAATATGCAATTTATAGTATGAAAACCTTGGCACAAAACCACGCGCAAAAGCTCTCCCTATATTTTGGATGGCTTTAAAAATCAAGACGATACCACAAATTTCTTAAACTCAAATTTTGTAATACGTGGTGTATTTTTGTTTATCCCGACGATTTGAATCATGCATAAGTAGATGAATGACCTAGCTAACTTCTTGAATCATATCAAACGCTTGCTCGCCAGAGATGTGTTCTATCTCAAGATAATTCCTTTACATTGACTAAAGAAGAAAGAAAAAGTGAAATTACAGTTGTTGTGTGTAGATGTGACGGTGCGACTTCTAAACATAGAGACTGAAGAAATTGTTGGGAGCGGACAGAGTCGCATAATTTTTTTTTGAATATTCGTCTGACATTGGCAACCTTTGCCCTAGTAAGAAAGACGATATCACCAAATGATGAAAAACTGAGGTCCGAGCTGGGTTTGAGACCTACTGCTCAACGTGCAGTACGCTCTACCAACTGAGCTACTCTGTCCGCTCCCAACAATTTCTTCCGTTTCTATATTTAGAAGTCGCACCGTCACATCTACACTTCCGAAATTACAGTCGTGAAGGCTTTTAATACCTCAGACAATATATCCCCTGTAAGTGATTGACATGCACGCAAAGTTCAAACTTTTGATGTTTTGGAAAGGTGTTTGTCTTTGTTTGGTGGCTTATAGTCCACATAATCCAGATTCAGTGTTTATTGATGGTGGAAACAGCGTATTGAGCCGAAGTTATAGAAACTTTCAGTTGGATTTTTTTTTTATTTCATTCTGTGACATTTAAAGGCAGAACTCTATTGGGACCTTAAACAGATGTGATAATTTTTGGTATGAATAGACAGAGCTGGGAATCAAACACCTGCCTCTAGAGTGGGGGACGAATTCCCACCACTAGACCAACCGCGCGGGCTACATAAAACCCAAGTTAGGCTCAAGGGATTCGGCTTGAATCAGTTATATCACTAATGAAATGGAAGAAACTCATTTAAAAGAAGTCTTACATACAACTCACATTTAATAAAGTTCTTCCAACTTGCAGTCTACTTTGGAAACGAAGAGAAAAGAATCTTACTACGGATAAGACAGTTAAAGATGAACTGACCAGAACTGCTGGATCAGGTTTCAGCTGAGTACTAGAGAAAAATCCCTGTTGGCTCAGAAAGATTTCCTTCAACAACATCCTTTTCTTAGAGACAGCAACTGGCAGAAACACAACCCAGAAAATGGCAGAGGAGCACGGCCCGAGGTCGTAGGATTTACAATTACAAAGAGGAACGAAAGGAAAGATCATGATATTTGACAGAATTAGTGAAGTGACATGGTGTAAGGTTGCACATAAGAAGGAAGAGTATAAGCAAGTTAATCGATACGTTGTACAAGAAATCAAGTGCGATCTTTTTGCTTATACTTTTCTTGGGCAAATATAGGCTTACCATACAGTTCAAATATCAAGAAAAGTTCAAATGGTCACCTTCTTGGTGCGATGAATGTTATCTAGTGGTTTTCGAACGTGAGCTTTTGTATATTTACGCAAAACCAAACCAGTGTCCCATAAAAAACGCAGCCGAAAGATCGTTCCAAAACCTTGAAATTCTGAAAAAAGATCGGGAAGGATTAAAGGGAAAGGTTCAATGCCGATAAAAGCGACGTGTGCATATAGCGGTTAACTTTTCATCTAAATGCAGCTTAACCTACTTCCAACTTGTCAATACTGAGGGCAGAGGTATTTTTAACTAAATAAAAAGTGATTTACTTGTAATTCAAGAATGCTGGTACCTCGAAGAAAATTCTTTATCCGCATTAGGCCTTGTCCTATTTTTCTACTTGCGTAGGCCCTGGTGGTGGTGAAGCGGGGGAAGTATGCAATACATTTGCCAATTGAAGAGGAACAGTACAAGTTCAAATGGGTTTTCAAAATTCGTGATTTGTGATCAATATAATAAATGATGTCTGTCTCCCTTTGGCAAGAAGACTTGAATTTCCGAGAGAGTCTGTGTTTACCAGTAGCTCCTGAACTATTTGCAACGCCTACTCCGAGCAGTTTCAGGGGAATGATAACACAGAATTTGATTTCCCGTATGTGAAGGATGAATTTTCTCCACACAATTTGGCGGAACTGGCATTGAAGGTAGGTTGAATGGAAGTTCCACCAGATTATGAAGATCCAGTACCTCTTTTACATATGAAGAATACAATCTGCTTAGAATTCCTTTTTATTCGGTACTTAAAGTAGTAGCTACGTTCTGCAAGTAGCCTCTCGGCGACTATTTGTTGCATGTGCATGTGCGAGAAGTATATCTTTGCCTGTCACAATGTTATATTATCCCTATTATTTCTAATAATTTATTCTATTTTAATTATTTCTGTTATTTCTTTTTAGTTACAACTACGCAAGTTCTTGTAGCGTGTGTGACAAAGTCAACCCGCTGCCCCAAAAGCAGCATATGTATTGGGTGTCGCACTGGATATTATGTTGCTAAAGTTTAACAAAATTTATGAAGAAAGAGCTGTCCAGATTACAGAATGCACCACACTTTTGCAAACCTCTTAAAGTTTTGTTCACATACTAATGACCAATGGTCAGACTTACACAATAGCATATCACTAAATACAAAATGACTGATGAATGTTTCATGAGTGAGCAAATAAAGGAGCAGAGTATACACAGATCATGTGACAAACTCAGATACCCGTTACACCCCACACCGCCTTTGACCTCAAGTACTGGCTTGTTAGTCAATCAATTAATCAAATGAAAAACGTTTCTAGTAAAGTGTGCGTGTAGTGAGTTTCATTTCATGTAACAAAAATTAAAAATCAAAGTTTCATCATGACCCTCCACAACAGAATAAATTCTCGGAACCGCAGACTTCGTTACGTCACATCCGATTATGCTAATTCTTAGGTTTTCGTCACGATCCGATGCCGACATTTGTCACAGCCATGCATGTAGTGTGTCTGGTGTAACAGTTCACTTGCTACTATTGGTTAACAATAACATAATTAGCTTTACTTAGGCTAGCGTTAAGGCCTAGCCAGCCTGTGTCTACCAAGATAAACCAACTCATAAAAAAAGAAAACACGTTTTAATACCTGCAAAATTGACAATGTTGTTCATGAATATCTGCTTGTGATGTGTCCCAATGAAACGTACAATGCTAATGTACAACATATGAACATACTTTGTGACTTGTATGTCCTGGGCATGACGTTAAACTGCATCCAGGGTGTGGCTTTTGTTCTATTCAGCCAGTCTAGAGCAGGACCACACATGTTTGCCCTTAGAGGGCGTACCTGTCCTTTCGGGACGTTTAGCTCCTAAAGGAAGCAGAACTCCTTCCGGAGTAAATGTTTGGTTTTCGCCCCTTGGTTCTTCGCCAGAGTGTCGAGGGGACTTTTAGAAAAAAACTTTGCGACTTGTATGTGACTTATGCCTGGGTATAGATCAAAACCGATACAAGTGGAATCGATTTGACGGTGCCATAAGAAATTAAAAAAAAAAAAAAATTGTAAAATATCTTGTGTAAAATCAAATACCCCAAGAAATAATATACGAACATTAATGCCAATAGCTTTGCAAAATTATTTTGAATCAGAGTATTAAACACGTTAGGAATATGATATATATGATATATTAAAATTAGTCACTCGGAGAGGGTATTCTTCTCGTTTGTTCGTAGTATTTGTTTTGCAAGTTCCTTTAACGATCCAAAGCGGTTCGAAATCTTCGAATAAAAGAGTGACAGAACTTTTACAAGCCAGGGCAGGAATAGTAACATTTTGGGTAGCTATTTAGATGTAAAACATGGACTAATTTTGCTAATAATGAGCATAGTCCTGCCTAGTACCCTACATCATTTATAGATATAACATGCCTCTTTTATGACATATACCGCTAATAATAACCACTGTCATCGAGAAACAGGTTAAGAGTTTCACTACACAGGACTTGTCTGACATTAGCTTGACTTAGTCCGCAGTCTGACCCAGTGTGCTTCCCTTATTAGGTCAGCAATCTCGCCATTGACAATACTGAGAAAAGCATTTCACTAAAGAGGAATTCAATTCAACTAAACTGGAACAGACTTCACTTGTCAAATGTGTTCCATTTAAAGTGTACCTAAAGTCAAAAAATTCAAAAAATATATTAAAGACCATGAAAAATAGATTTTAACAGTCCAACTCTCATCTTCGTAGGACATTTCTGAGCTGAGATATTAAAGAGGCTCATTGAGTTGATATCCATAACTTAACGAAAGTCTCAAAGGGCCACTATCATATGACAATGCTTATAGTTAGCATAACAAGTCAAGTTTCAAATCCAAATGTCACAGAAAACACTAAAATTTTGAATTTCCTTGTGTCCTGACTTGTAACGGTTTTGTACATAATTTGAAAAAGTGCCTGGTCACGAATTTTTGAAAACCAACTTCAACCGTTAAGCACTCACTCGTAAAACAGTTATTTGTATATTGGGTATGGGAATTGTCTAAGATTGGCCATTTGTGATTGGTATGTGTAGAAAACTCTATAATTTTGGACAAATTTGTTAAATTTCACACCAACTCAATGAGCCGCTTTAAATGTTAAAGTTTATTTACTCAAATTAAAATGGTACATTGCGTAATAACTTGTGATGTCATTCTTGTACTACTCAAATAACAATCTTTGTATTACTTTGTTTTTCCGAACGTTACTGCACCTTGTATCGAGGTGTGATGGCACTGTTACTCTTATGAGGTGATGTAATTAATTAAACCCTCCTAGTGCAACATGCTATGCAAGCAAACAGGAAGTGTTCAAGGTCATAAAATCATTTTTAATTTTAAAGGAAAACAAAGCATGTTATGTGGGTTGTACAACACGAAAGTCACAAATTATTGCGCAATAGGCCAATTTGTTTTAAGTGAATAAACTTCAACTTTATATATATCAGCTCAGGAATGTCATATGAAAATGAGAGTTGGACTGTTAGAATCCTTTTTTCATTCTTTTAAATATATATTTTTGAATTTTTTGACTTGAGGTACACTTTAAGTGAAATCTTATTTCACTTTAGTAAAATTGTATTTTCACCTAGTTGAAATTTTACCATTAAGATGAGTATATTCCAATTAAGTCAAAATGTGTTCCACTTACGTGAGCTGCTGTCATTGTGCTTGGTGCTCAGCATGAGAAATGGAGTAGGGAAACAAGCAAGTGATCTACAACTGGAAAAAGGGGCCTAGCTGGTCGGCTCGACCTGATCCAATTGGTTAGAAACTGGACCGTAGAACTCTATTTAACCTAAACAATTTCCTTGAAGTAAAATGTATTCCTCTTGGGTTTAATTCAATTTCACTTGAGTGAAGTGAAAATGTTAAATAGGCTTGCCATATAAGTCGGCCAACTCACATACAGTACAACAGTGCACATCATAACGCAGGTACACAGTCACCGTAGCAAGTGACTGTCATCAAACGCTGGGAATATTACTATTAGAGTCATATTCAGCGAAATCAGAGGTACGGCGAGATCCTGGACCTAGTTCAGGTGATTAGTTAGGTGATAGTTAGGCTTAGGTAACATAGGCTAGGGCGTTACATGAATTTTCAGTAAAACGATTAGAAGCATTGTTACATCTACAGCCCCAGATGGAATATTTAATAATTGGTGAGGAGGAATGTTGTGCTCAAGTCACATCGGCGCTTACAAATACTATCAATGTTGTATCGTATAAATTATTATTGAGCGGCAAAGCAAGTGGAAAGTAACGTTTCTTTGTTGCCTACATTCGCCTACATTTGAACTTCCAGAGGGTGAACACCCTCAAGTCAACATGTTTTGTCACCCAGGTGATACGTTCTCACGTGCGTCCCCATTGGCCAACCTGAGAACCGGAGCTAGGAAATTTGTTCCCAATGCTCATCTCTGCCAATTATGACAAATCTGAGATGCTCCTAAAGGGTTTTGGGGTCCAAGCTGCCACAATTTGGCGGTTGCAGTTCGATGGCCCTTTTATTAAATAACTTAGAGTTGTGCTATACATCAAGCAACAAAATTAAAATAACTGCGACAACATAAGTAAGTAATAATGCAACATATCTTTACACTCTGTTTCCTGTACAAGACGAACACAAGATCGATCACAAAGAACTGAAACAAGCGAATCCGGGGACTTTCCAAAATAGCAAATTGCACATTTAAAACGACGCCAGGGAATTAAAACTTTTTTCTAAACACTTTTTGCCCGTTGTGTAAATATGTTAAGATGCTAAATTAAAGTGTTGTAAATCGTAAAGATTTATAAAAAACGATTTATTACTAAGTACAGAACGCTTTAAACTCGTTCACAAATTGGTGACGACAGTCTTTAACTGCTAAACACGTTTTTAGTGTACAGAGGACTATGGTATGTTTGACAAAGGTCGATTTTCAGTGGCATCTACCCATCTCATTTGGTGAAAGAGCAAACACATCAAAATTCTGTGCTAAGCAATGCTTTATTACTGCCGTTTGAAAATTGGTCAATCAATACAGGGCGTTTATCGTTCTAAAATGAAGTTGTAATTTTGGCCTACGAAAGTCCCAGGTTGTGACGAAAGTAAGTAAAAACTAGAACTTAACGTTAAACACAAATATGCTCAGCTTGAAGATAACATCATGCGGCAACGAGAGCGTAGATCAACCTCCATTTTGGTTTTGCTTGATTGCCGATAACCTCGAACATTTTAGATATTTTAAGATCAGACCATCTTCACATCGAACATCCGTATCACGATCTGTCAAACGTATATCAACCATGGTTGATAAAAAGTAAATAAAAGAGTAAGGAGTAATAACGGTGAGTGAATTATAAACTTCTTCTGCAATATCTTTGCATCTATGTCATCTATGAGGTTTTTTCTTATCTGAGATTACTTACGGATAAAGGTAAAAATTACAGTGTCTTTTATGAAGAAATTGTCCAATCTGTCCTCTGATACTGACAGCCATATCAGCACACCTTCACTTGGTCAATTGATTAAATCGTAATTTTCACTGGCCATTTAAAACAATAAACGTTTGACTGCTTTTAGGAATATTTCAAACAATTGTCCTTGACGTGCAAAGTGACGTAATAAGTTTTTCAAAGCTCTAATTCAAGTGAGATTCAAGTAGAAAACGGAAGTATGTGGCGTTCATGTATACAACGACTGAAAATCAATATTCAGTTTTCTTAAACCAACGTACATTCTTGTTCATCAAAATTCCGACAAAATTGTGCAGTTTCAATTTTAAGGTTTTAATTCACTCGAAAAATGTAAAAAAAAAACTGAAGTTTCACTCATTGGAGGAGTGCAAGTAAAAAAGTTTCACTCCAAAAGCGCGAAAATTCACACCCAAACCATATTTTTATACTTCAACATTGCGCACTTAGGGTAATGTCATGTAGTATGGTGCACTCTTCATGACCTTAACCAGACGCCATCTTGTTGTTTACGAGCAACGCTCCCTTTCTTTGTTCTAGATTCCCAGGGCCCTTCCTGTTTCCCGCATAGTGTTACCAGTGGACGTGACATATTATATTGCCGTAGCTCCACGTGCACGCTGTAACCCATATTTTCGAGGTGTGGCCAATTTCCCCCTTTGCAGCCTCCTCATTGGTCATCGAAATCATAATACTTATTTACATGGGTGCGTCATAACTTTTGACCAATCAGGGGACTGCAGGTGTTCAGAGCTCGCACGATTCACAAGACCGAGCCTGCGAGCTGGACACTCGTGCCGTAGTCGCAGAGGGATACACATATCTTAGTAATCGTATTGTATTAGGCTGGCAGAATAATTAATTCACTTGATCATCTTTTTGTGCCACTAAAATCATCAAATAAATAATTTAAAAATCAACTGGAACTCTCCTCTGTTTTTTTGCCTGGAACTCGATCCCGTACCACTCAATATCTAACAGTAAACAAAGGAGAAAATTTTACATTTGAAGAGAGAGAAAAAATTGCCACACGGACTTCGAGTTCTTAGGAATGCTCTTGTGTGTTCAATTGCATCTTTAATTTCTACATTGACAAAATGCAGTCTCACCTGATCTCATGATATCGGTGTGGAAAGCGTGAGGTACATAAAAAACCTACAAACTTAATTTTGCACCTTACTCGCATCAAATTCTTCGTAATTTCTTCTCCGCTTATAGTCATAGTTACAGCACTAGATACAACTCGCGTTATGTACCGCCTTTTTATGAGCCCACTCTTAGTCAACGAACTATCAGATTCATAGGTCCCGTTACTTAGAATGGTATCCCAACTCACATTAAAAATTCCTCTTCTGTTTCTACGTTTAAACGACAGTTTAAAAACTACCTTTAGGCTGGTTACAATAAGTTCTTTGTTTTCTTTGCTATGTCTCTATTGTTTTACATCCCTGTTTATTTTGGTCTTTTCAGCTGCTCCATTCTGCGGATGGTCTTGTGTTCTTTTCTGTCTTTGTTTAGTTATATATACTAGTTTTTATATGTGTTTCTTCCAGGGGAATCACTATAACAAGCTTTTGGTAGCTTTCTTGTGCCTCCCCCAACCATGACTATTATTTTTTTTTGGTATATCATGTTGATATTGCTTATTGTCGTTTTAATTTCCATTGTTAAACTAATTCATTACATATGGCATAAATGGTTGAAATAAATGTTGAGAAATTGAAATTGAAATCTTAATTAAAGTTTGAAAAATAACCAAGCCATGTTACATTTTAAGACAGGACAGCAAGCAGCAATCAGGGGACAGCAGGAATCACCCCCCTTCTCGATCCGAGATTTCTTAATCATATATGCAACACGTGCTTAGTGATCACGGCGATCTACATAAGCAGTGTATCAAATTTATTTACTTAAATAACTTTTTGCTTGCTACCGGCCCTGCAAGCCGAACACAACACAAGAAAATCCACATAATGCTGAGTTCACAAAATTATCAAGCAACAACAGTTGGTGTTCAGAATTATAATAGAAGCAAGTAGCCTATTGTGAAAACCAGTCCTAGGAGATTCAAGGCGTGTATGCCATTTTGCAATTTGAGAACAAACAAGGTGGGCCTTCTTATAATATTTGAAAAGGAAATGGGACAGAAATTGAGAAAATTAAGAACGCATATTTGCAAACAATTTCTTTTATTTATGGCGAAAGGCAAACACTCGTGCGTTTTTTGTAAATGCTATCGACGCATTTGATATATGCAAGATGTAAAGTAACTCATACTGACGCAATTTTACAAATATTATCGCGAATCTTTCATTCATTGTGATTATAATTTTGGATGTGGGTTCTTGACCGGAGCACTTCAAATAAATACGCGGGTATTATGTTTACGGTTACTGATAGACATCGCCAGACGTAATCAAGTCGTGTCGATCGTCACTAAGTGGACAAAGTTCAATATTAACAAAGTCCCAAATCCTAACATGCTTCCTGTTGCAGTCAAGTTGCATCTGAATTTTAACAGTTAGCCATTAGCTTGAAAGGTCCCTCGGAGACATCATAAGCTGAGTGTGTGACCTACTTGACACAAACTGTCATCGCGACAGAAAGTATATTAAGCATGCCGAAAACGCCAATCGTAAATTCACATGTATTCTAAAGCGATTACTCTCAGAAGGGAGAGCACGAGTTTTGCGAGAGGCATTTATTTCTGAATTGGAGGGGCTTCGCCACGACTGCCGATCGCAAGTCGTTTTAATGTGGACTTTCAAACCACATTGTTACAGTTTAAGTGTCTCTATGGACTGAAGGGTAAAAAATCGGTGTCAATGCATACGTTAAAGCTGAAAGTCAAAGAGTTTGAAGCGTTGAACATCGTATAAAGAATGCAAAAACTTAAACTGAAGCAACAGTTCTTTGCACAAAAAGTGCGTGAAGCAACGAGTTAAACAAACATTCATATTCTCTGAATACTAAATGCTAATAAGACTGCACCAACTTTACGGACATTGACATCTGAGAACTGCACGTTGCAGTTTTTACATCATTCAATTTCTGTCTTAACCAAAGAACTAGCTAAATTAGCCGACGACGGAGTATCGGGATATTTGTTGCACTTGGTAATTTACGACTATCCTTACACATATGAGGATCCTTTTTAACGAGCGCCCTTGAAATCTTTCCCAAGGCAACAGATTCTGATTAAAACAATCGTGATGCTGTCAAGGTACTTGAATAATACAGTTGTAACCATTTTTTACCCGAAAATTGCTATTTTAATTTGATACAACATGTGACGTTTGACAGATGAACCTAGTATTAGGGTAGGTCTCGTGTAACAGGGAGTACTGTCTGCTTGTAATAAACTTATCATTAGCAAGAAGATGTATTCGCTAATGAAACGTTATTACAGCGGACAAGGTTGTAAAATTTGGTAGTGTCCAGTGTACAGTGAAACGAAACTAATAATTAGTTGTTAAATTTTTTAGTTTACTTTTGATTAAACATCTGATTGGAACCATTAGCTAGGGTTCCACCGTACTTTTTCTGAGATATTGCTCAATGTAAAAGTCAACATGTTGGCCACACGCTCAGTAAGGTTTCCAAGGATGACAAATAAGACGTGACGGATCTCTAGGGAATCGCAAACTGTCTCACTGTCTCAACACTGAAAACTATATATCAAATATAAAAAGTATCGGTGATTTCTGTTTTGAGATAAAGTGTTCATAAGCCAGTTACGAGGTTTGCGTATGTCTACCTCTGGTGAGCTAGAATGACCTTTGGCCTCGATAAAAATTGGAATATTATTATCTCAACATTACAAATTTGTATGCGAAAATGGAAAGTGTCGGTTTTTTCTATCTTGAGGTATCACCTTTAAATGCTACGAGATCTTATCACTGATCTAAATATCAGGATGTAAGGCGTGCACGTTACTGCCTATTGACAAACTGAAGCAACCGGAAGTCTTCCGGTGGCCATTTTGCAGATGGCAAAATATTCAGCCGCGGCACAAACTTCACTGATTATGAGCCACTGAGTGACAACAGACAAACTTTTAAACCAGCTAAATTTCTTGATTTTCTGACTGAAACGAATAAATTGTATGCAACCTTAATGGAAGCAAACAGAAATGCCGAGGTCATGTGCTGCTTTTAGTTTCCACTATGCATCAACTGATTGCAAGTAGGCCTATATGAAGCTAGAAACATTGACGCCTGTTCTAGTTTCGTGGTACATATACATCCTCAGTTTGGTCGTGTGATCTTGTAGTTTAATTATTCCAAGCCCAAATATTCTACCATTCAAGGCAAAGTGTTTAGCAAAATTATAGGGCGGGGCTTAGTGAAAATAACTTGTTTTTCTACGAATAGACGCATCCGTTTAGCGCTTGTTTTTAGTGACTGTGCGCAGCCATTAGTGGGGTCCATCAGCCTTGAGTCGCCTTTATATACCATCTACATGAGTTTCAAACTCTCACATTCAATGAAACTGAAGGAATTAAGATACAATGTAATGTGCAACAATCCATGTTAGAGGTAAACAGGGAAATCGAAAGATTTAAAGGTGATGGACACCAGTTATGGCCGACTGAAATCAGACCATCACTCGCTGTCCGGATTTGTCTATAAGCTGGCAGATTTCGTGCTAAAACTTGCACTTAAATTTTCCTAAAAAGACTTACTCTGGGTATGGCTTTTTGGTGTTATTTGAATTTCGAGCAAACCTTTGAAAGGATTTGATTACGCCTAGGAGCTTACTGTTCAATGAAAGCATACCAGATTTGTTAAAAGATAGAAATGATGACCATAATTTTCCATGGCCTGCTTGAAATTCTGGAAGTTTTGGGGAATAGTCTAAATTAAATTTAAATCAAATTTAAATTTTCCTAAAAAGACTTACTCTGGGTATGACTTTTTGGTGTTATTTGAATTTCGAGCAAACCTTTGAAAGGATTTGATTACGCCTAGGAGCTTTCTGTTCAATGAAAGTTTACCAGATTTGTTAAAAGATAGAAATGCTGACCAGAATTTTCCATGGCTTGCTTGAAATTCTGGAAGTTTTGGGGAATAGTCTGCCCCTTGCACCTCCATTTTTTCTCCACCCAGTCAAGAATTTCTATGGTGCCGTTCTCCAAAATACCAATTTAAGATACTAAAACATGATGTACAAACTGGAAAAGAAGAAGGCAAAATGACCCATCTACGAGGTAATTACGCCTTGGCAAATTTAAGGAGGGGGGGGGGGAAGGGTGGCCCCCCTTCTACATAGTGACATTGAAGTCACTTCACAGCCTGACAAAACCAACTAACGTGTTTGCAAACTGCTCGTTAAATTACTATCTACAAAAGGACCGATAGTAAAGACTAAAAAACATCGTTTCCAAAAATATACCTGGACATTTATTTTGCTCGTTTTATACCATTCGATTCTCCCTTTTCTCACCACTGGGGAAGCTTTTTGACTTTTTAAACTCCTTTTGTATTTTTGAACAACGTGGCACATTGATTACGTCTACGGTATCGGTGATTTTGGACAGTGCCAAACTGTTTTTCTTTACGACCTTCTTTTCCTGTACGACCTTCATACAGTCAGTGATACTTTCAGCATAACCTCATATGCTGTCGATACAAGCATCTTTCATTCTAGCTATGATATTAAAAATCTGATACGTAATATTCAAAATGATTTTGTCTATATACAAAACTGGTTTTTTGCCAACAAATTATTACTCAATGTAAAGAAGACTACTGGTATTGTATTCCGTTCACCATCCAAGTACCTCAGTGCAGACATAGACTGTTTTCACATTTGTGGTGTAAAAGTTATTTTTTGTGGTGCTACCAAATTTCTCGGAGTTTATATTGATAAGAATCTCACATGGAAAAATCAAATCCAGCATGTACGTATGAAAGTCTCAAGAGGTGTTGGAGTTTTAAATGGGCTTTGAGGACTGGTACCTCGCAGAATCATGGTTACCTTGTATAATACCCTTATCCTTCCGTACTTTACTTATTGTAATGTCATCTGGGGTAGCACATATATATTTCTAGAATTCAACCAATTTTCATTCTTTAAAAGCGAGCTCTGCGCCTTATTTGTAATGAAGTCCATCTGCAATATACAAAACCTCTCTTTGCCAATCTCAATATCCTTAATATTTATGATATTAATCGTTATTATACAGGTATTTTCATATTCAACTGGTTAAGTGACTCACTCTCGTCAATATTTGAAAGTTATTTTGAATTGCGTACTGGCACATATTCCTACCTCTATCGACTTCGGAACCACATAGCAATACCTTTTTTAGACTAAGATCCTCTCAGTTTGGAATTCGGTATAATGGTCCCAAATTATGGAACTCTTTTCCCAATGATATTCAAGAGTGTAAACTGTTAAGTACAATTAAGAAGCGATTAAGAGATCATTTTATCACCAACTACCTTTGAGTAATTTTAATCCTTTGCTATCTGTTCCATTTATGTGTGTTTTTGTGTTTCTTTATTCTGTATTATATATGTGTTTTGTGGTAATTGTTTTTTGTTAATTTAAGTGTCTGCAAAGGGGTATCAACGTACATAAGCTCCATGCAGCTTCTTGTTGTCACTCCTCAGTCTCTTCAGTACCTTGTACATGCAAATTGTTCATTATATGTTTCTCTATATGAAAGACTGAAATAAAGTTCTATGAAATTGAAAAAATTTTTTTCAATTTTTTTACTTTTTTAATTAGTGTCACCTTCATTTGTACATTTTTTACGTAGCCTATCAATACAGGCAATCTGAGCACGTTAGCACGTTTCAGGCATATATATATATATATATATATACTGTATATATACTTAACATAAGCTTACAACTCGACTATTTTAAGTGTCACCATTTTGTAATTTAAAGTTCAACCGGTTTTGTGAGCGGTGCATTCCTTCTTTGAAGAAAGAAGCTACACGACCAAAAATACGTTTTCCGCATGTTTGCACTTTTTAATCATTCGTTTAAATTGCAAATACTGCAGATGTTTTACCGACGAAAACGGTTTTACAATGAAAACCTTAGTGCTATATACGTCTTATACGGGATAGGTAATCAGATAAATCTTCCCAAATTTAGGCACAAGGACCAGTTTTATGGTTGGGTGTATTTACCTCTTCAATCCACATATTACTTTATTATCCTCATAACCAAACCTAAATCTTTAGATACGACATTATTTCTTCTAATAAAACACCAACATTGGATAATGATTGAAATAGAACGCCATGGCCATTGTCAATCATGTTTATTCTTGACTTTCTAGATACAATGTTCAATGGAACACACCTGTCCTGTCACGAATCACCACTAGAGAGAGAGAGAGATGACTGTCATAGGGTTGTTAAGTTAATGGAGAGATGGGGGGGGGGGGGGTGTAGAATGTGGAGTATGCAAATGAAGGGACAATCCTACCGCACTATTACTATGTGGTCAGAGCTGTCATGCAAAAAAAAAAAAAAAAAAAATGACCCTTTTCAAAATAATTCAAAGGTTGAAAATAGGACACTAAAATTAAATGAAATAAACTTTCATCACTTTTTTTCAGACCGAAAACGTTCTATTGGAGCAGCTAGGTATTGAAATACTAATACAGGCTACTTTTTCCAATTTAAAAAGAAAATGCATAATAATGATGATCACATTTCGCGGAATAGGTTGTTTCAACTAATTCCAGGAGCCACTACTGGATAGAGTGTTGGGGGGAATGGATTCTGTATAAAAATAAAGCAACACTGAATGATTATTTAATGAGCCACCACTAGACCACAGCGTGCAAAAAAGTACACTGTAATGTGCTTAATTGTAGCTCAAAAACATTAGACTACCATTTACATTCTGCTTCATTACAAAGAAAAAAAAACTTATTTTATTGTAACTGAAGGACTTCTTTTCAAACCATATACAATACTTTTAGAGTTGTTATTGACAATGATTTACAAGGGGCTAAAATATGTTGCTTACATAGGGAAGCGTTTAAAAGTTAGAACACGTATGGTATTGTTCTCATGAGTTTCTTCTTTAGTGTTTGGCAAGAAATTCTTGCCACATTTGCCACATTTTGCAACTCCATTTGACGTAGTGTATGGACTAACTGTAACTTACGTTGGCAGGGTTATACTAACAACAGTAATATAAAAGTACTAGATGATACCATCAAGCGCAGTAGCGTAGCTAGCATTGTGTCATGTGGGGGTGGGGGTGGATTGCGACATGAGGGAAAAGTCTAAAGGGAAAGAGAAAAACCGCCATTTGAGGTGTTTTTTGCATATCAAGGTTGGGTCATGGGGGTGGAGGTTTCAACCCCAAAACCTCCCCCGTGGCTACGCCACTGATCAAGCGGATGGGCAGAATACTATTAGAGAACCTTCCGTCAATGCAGTATATATCTGAAATATTTTGATGTAAAATTGCAATCGTTATGGAATAACTCTACCTGTCCCCGTGTCACCAACTAAGCAGCCGTGTTATCCAACGCAGTTGTATAATGAGGTCGCTACAATCGAATACTTATCGTTATCAATTCTTATTCCAGGAAACTGACATTGTTATCCGTAATCAGAATTTTACTAGATAGTTTTTAATTGGTTACTGGTTGTGTTTTTCACACTTTCACCTTTTTGACGTTTTTTATGTTAACAACCTGATATTCACAGTTTGCGTAATTTTTTTTGTTTATATTTTTTTCCTTTATTGTTTCGATGTTTTTCTTTCCCAGGTAACATGTAGTGTTATGAAACGTTTTATAACACCACTTGACACATCCTAAAAAGCTTTCAAGTTGTGTGAAGGTATTCGCTAGGTTGTTCTTTTCATCATGTGTTTTTGTTACTTTTTATGCTTTTTATGTTTTTGCGTATATTTCTCTTGTACATATTTCGTTTTACCGCTTGATCTTTTTGTCACAGGTATGTAATTTCCTTATCGGATTTAGCAAATTTTACTCTCTCTCTACATGATATTTGTCTACATTATATTTGTGATATTTCTAGACGGTCCGTCTTGTCACAAAAAGAAATCAAAGGTAACAGCAATATTTTAACTTAATATTAATTGTTTAATTAGATGACTTTGTAGGAAAAAACTTACACTTTTAGTTAAACGAGTATGATTTAATAGTAATGACCATATTATATAAAAAACATTTCCAATTACCTTTTTTGGGCGTCTGTGTTCCTTTATGAAACTTGACGCTATTTCAAATTCTTGGAGCCTATGGAGAAAATTCAAAGAAAAACTAAAACTAGTAGAAAGCGGTGAAAACAAATCTCATGTATTTGAGTTATGAAATATATGGAAGACAACAATTGGTAGTATCTGGTTATATTAATCAGTAAACCTTAGTCTTCCTCACACTCATTGTGCTTCTAAGAATTATGAAATCAATCAATATCGTCGAAGCGTGATCAGTATGATTGCAACCAGATTTTCATCAGTAATAAGAGAGTACTCGTTCACTTTTCAGTCAAATTCTTTCCTAACCATAATGACTTCAAATTAATTTTTCGGTCCATTTTTCTTCCACATAATTATTGAAGTTGCTTCCGTTAGGTTCCATTAGGTGAAACGCAACTCGTCGGTGTCTTGTATCATAGATGTATAACTCAATTTGGGCGATGTCGAAAGATATTTTATCTAGGATATATTTCAATTCATCAACATCGCCAACTGTCAAAAGGAATCTGCAACGCTCAAGACAGTTTTAAGGTTGGTTAATTAATTAGGTAGACATGGTGTTACTCCTAAACGTTAATGTATGATAAAGCGGCCAGCGTCCAGGGTTCCAGTATTGGGTCACTGGATAATATTCCTCCTCCAAGGCTTATGTGGAACATTACGCCCCTCAATGGCGGTGAGTTTCCTTTTTTGGGGTATTCGGTATAACTACATCTTGGAATTGAGTCCGAACATCACGAATGAGAGGAGAGTACTCGACTACTAGCTAGAACACATATCTCTTTTAAAAACTGGTGAAGATACCCTAATAGTATCAGAACTCTGGTTGTCAACTACGACAAACATCCTTCAGTAGTGCACACTGGGCCCTATGCATTTACTGTAGCAGACACATCACACGCAGGAGTAAGAGAAAATAGCTTGGAGTGACTTTGCAATTCATCAAAAGTCATTGAGGCTTTTTCATGAGTTGGACTGGGCATGTTTTCTTTTTCTAGTTGCAGAGGGGAGTAGAACCTTAAATAGACTTGAATCCTGTTCGGGTTCTGTTTGTTCCTAAATATTAGTCCAATCATATCTTCTTGGAAGAAAAGATACGAGGAGCAGAATAGTGAGAGGTTGCAATTTTTAGTGACTTCTCATGAGGCAGATTCAATTCCTGTAACAGTAGGCTATGTGGAATTAGTCCGAAAATGATTTTTCTGATACGAAAGTTGTTTCCACCGATGCCTAAGGGTTTATGTGTGATCATGACGATCGTGGTAAGTTGGTTTTTGCGTCACATATTTTTGGAGGCAGCTGTTGAACAATCAAGGGTACACTCATCAATTTTATACCGTATAGCATGCTATACTGATTGCGTTTTAAAGCAAATTTTGATACCCAATCATTCTCTAGGTGAAGTGTGTCATCTTACGAGACCTGTTGCCAAGAAGTATTGGTACGTGAAAGAAGGACCTTAAAGGGGCTCATTGAGTTGATTTCGATAACTTCATGAGAGTGTTGAAGGGTCACTATCTCATGACAATGCTTACCGTCAATTAGCATAACAGGCCAAGTTTCATATCCAATAATTAAGGGAAAAACTGAAAATTTTAAATTTTGTAGTGTCCTGACTTGCAACGGTTTTGTGCTTATTTTGAAAAAAAAAGGGTCTGGTCACGAATTTTTGAAAACCGAAGTGAACTTCAAAGTACTCACTCTTTAAACAGTTATCTGTATGTAGTACATGGGGATTGTCTTAGTTTGACCATTTGTCATTGGTATATGTGTAGAAAACTTAACAGGTTTGGAAAAACTTGTTGAATTTCATGAACCAACTCAATGAGCCGCTTTAAAAGCTTATTCAGCTTACTAAACTTTATCTAGAATGATATATAGGTTAGTAGCTGTCCTTTCCTTTCAAACCAATTTGTCGGACGAGCAGAGACAAATGCTGGAATTAAACTCTGATCTATCAACGTGTACCAACACATTATCGTTTGAGCATTTAGTAGAAAAAAAAACAGAAAAGAGTACAAGCTTTTTAATCGTTTGGCGTACAATATTGTAAAAGTTATGTATCAGTATATGATGGTGCTAAGCTTTCACTTATTAAATATTTTTTTCATGAACTAGGCCAAAATGTTAATTCTAGGTGTCAGTTGGTGGAGTCTCATGATATGTAACCATGTAGCTAATGCTTTGTGAAGGTAATGTAGTTACATGATGTAACACGGTCAAAACACTAATTGGCTAGATGTATCTCTCGTTTTCAAGTGGAAAACGGTTTGGAATCATTAGCTACAACTTTTGCAAAGTGCGGATAGCAGTGTCGTTTTGAAATAGTAATCTTTCTACGGCTCAGTGCACGCAGCACTGTAAAAAAAGGCTCAAGTTCGTTGTAAAGTCACAGAATAAAAAATAAAGAAAAATGTGAAGATTTAAGAAAAGTCCTGGTAAAAAGTTTCCAGGACTTTTCCGTAATCTTTATTTATTTCATAACTTTGTTGTTCTGTAAATGTACCGTAATTTTTTAGAGTGTGACGTCATTTAGCAATAATTGACTGTTAAAGAAATCGCTTTACAGATGAACAAGAATATAGGTATTTATTTATCTATATCTCCTGTGTTCCATCAAGCCCTCTGTAAAACAAGCGCAATCGTAACGGCGCACGCACAGAAAGCAAATATAACCTTATATTATTGGATTCCAAAAATGTATTCCAAAGTATGAGGCCCGTCAATGACCGGGAGGGTACCGTGGCACTGAAGGGACATGCATCTTCTCTCTTTCAAACAAAAACTAGAGCGAACACTACAAAATTTACTAAATGGACATATTCTTTGTGAGAGGACACAACAAAAAACGCTAACATGTCATGGTATTGTGACAATTAAGGAGAGAACACAACAAAAGTAAGTTCATTGTTGTATTCTTCGTAAGAAAACACACTACATTTGTCTAATTGTTGTGTTTTTAAAATCGCGTAACGAGAGAACACGACCAAATTTGCTTGGTTGTCTCATTGTTCGTGACCCAGCCAACATACCCAGCTGGGCCCCAACTGGGTTTCAGCTGGGCTACTTGCTGGGCCCCAGCTGGGGCCCATCCGTGTTTGTCAGGTGTTCCCACGTGGGGCCCCATTGGGCTAGCCTTTCCCAGCTGAAGCCCAACTGTGCCCAGCTGCAATAACTGAAGCCTAACTGGGCTTTAGCTGGGCTTCAGGTGGGAAAGGCTAGCCCAGTTGGGCCCCACGTGGGAACACCTGACAAACACGGATGGGCCCCAGCTGGGGCCCAGCAAGTAGCCCAGCTGAAACCCAGTTGGGGCCCAAGCTGGGCATGTTGGCTGGGGATAGAACACAAAAAAGTGCTCTATTGTCGTGTTCTTTTTGTCTAGTAGCAAGCGTTATTGTTACTAAAAACTTATTAACGACAATTAATCCTGTTTCGTCAGGGCATTTTTGTACAATTTTGTTACCATCTGATATTAGTAACCTTAATACACAACAATTTAAGCCAAGTTCGTCATATTCTGATAATACATAAAACTCCGAAAACGACAATTTATCCAGTTCTGTCATGTTCTCGCTGTTAGCCAATGTCGCCTCGTGGTGTGCTTTTTCGTCGTGTTCACTCAATAATCAGGTAAAGTCGGATTAAAGAACACGAAGGTAAAGCCCCTTTCGTCACGTTGTCGTGTTTCGAGAGAGAGAACAAGCATGCACCTTTAGTGCAACAGTAGGAGGAGGTTCAAGGAGGCAAAGCCTTGCATGCCGTTTCAAGAAAGTTCCAAGGTCCCAAGTTGCCACGGGCGCCTCCTTTAAGTCATTTCGTCCACGTTGTAGGAATACTAAAATATCTGCCATTGTGGGACGCTTTCTTAACATTGAACTTAATGATAGACTTTGTGAGCTTTGAACAAGGGAATCGATTGGTGATGAATTCCATTATCTTTTACAGGGTACGGCATTTAAATCGAAGAGAAAGCATTTTTGAAACGTTACTACAGGGTGGGTCAAAATACTTTAAAAATGGCTCAGCTTCTGACAACAAAAAAGAAGAAGGTGCAAAGGAAACTAGCCGCATTCTGTAGTATTATAAACAAACGTTTTAAATAAGTACTTTGTATTGATCGGGGTAGGCATACGTATGCATTCTTAGGTTTGTACATTCGTGTTTGTGCATAAGTAGCTATGTGGTTCTTACATATCCGCCCATTTTTTTTATTGGTTATATTATTTCCAGTTGGGGTCTTGTGACTAGATTTAATTGTGTGTGAACTTGAATGTTTAATTAGTTTGAATTTTCCTATTAATTTTCCTGTTACTATTTTGTACAATGTTTCTTTGGATGTATTGACTCTAACACCTCTGAGGAGGTATAAAGAGTAAATAAACTGAATTGAACTGAACTGAACTGAACTGAACTTTATGTCAGTCCCTTGTCTGACTACAGACGGACCTGTGGAGGGGTATTCTGTGACTACAACAGAATTCTTCCATAAACTGAGGCTTATTAATACTGTTCAAATGAAAAGAATAAAATTTCACTCGTAGAAAAGAGAAAGTGGAAAGTTTCATTCCAAGAGAGCGGATTATTCACTCCATGAAGAGTTACACTTTGGAGTGAATTTCACTATTCTTGGAGTGAATTAACACTCTTATGGAACAACTTTACTCTTTTTACTCTTTTAGAGAGTGACTTAGTTCAATCTTTTGTTTTAAGAGTATGTGACATGTCTGCTTTTCAAACGGATACATCAGTTATCCATGCATAAAAATCAGGGACCACTTGTAAAAGAACGTATAAAACACTCTTTCAAAATATTGTAATCTAAAAAGTTTTCACTGTGAGAAGTTTAAAAATTCTTTATTTAAATTAGTAACATTAAATCATATTTTCTTCGACGTCTATATTCAGTCGCAAAAAACACTTTTGAAGCGAAGTTGGTGTCCTCCAAATTAAGAAAAATGAATTGGTATGATCAATTTGGTTGGAACTGCTCTCCTGGTCACCTACCCCGACACATCTTCACTATTATTAGCAGAACTTGTCTTAATTTGCATTTAGCGAAATTATCGACTTTTGATTTCTTTGTTGGCAAATATCGCTCTTAATGGGGAATATTCAATTCAGAATTGAAAGTTGAAGAAGCTGACGCAATTTTGAGTTAAGATTGACTTCTTAAGTAAGAGATATCCATTCATATACGTCAAGTGATGGGAAGCATAGTGCAAAGAGCATTAATGCATTAATTATAGACTATGTTTTATTGAGATAAATAATCATACAAACAGGAACTCTGGTGCATAACTTCACTTATGATGTAAGGAATGAAATGCCAACCTATGTTTTTTAGAATCTCTCAATCGGCTCACGTTTCGTTTTCGTCTTGTTAAAGTGGAACTGAGCACTGGAAAGGAACTTGTGTGTGATTTTGATTATATCATTTCAACTCCTTTCGGTCTACACTTAGAGCAACACGCTTAAATGTAAAGATTAAAGGTCTCAACTTACGATAGGCATAGCCTAACGTACACATTGGCTACTTAATCCAAGCACGAATGCCTGACTCTAAATACGGAATTAAATCTATCAGTGAAGTTAATTTAGACAAAATTTACATAAATACCCTCGAATTTTGTGAGGTTCGAGGGATGCGTTTCAATTAGTGGAAGAATAAGTCACTTACAGCACTTTAGGTGATAGTTGTGTGGAGATCACGGAGACGAGACTGAGACGGCACACTCGTGATTCATATGTCGCTCTAACACAAATTAATGTCACCGGAAGTACGTCACATCGCTTTGTACATTTACTGACTTGCCAACTTCAGTGACACATTGCTGTCAAGAAGGACTCGTCAGTCGCGTTTATAGGCCAAGTACGATGTTAATGTGCGTGTTTCCGAGAATATGTATGTCATCGATGCTAGACATTGGTAATACTACGTTGTAAGGAACGCTGAGTGAAACTTAAATGTAAGAGAATAAAGTTTCACATTCTTACACGGTTACAAAAAGAATGTATTCATGTTCTTCCATTCAGTTAAGCAACGCATTGCCGGTTCATGTGTACCTTGACCCGAGATAACGATTTTCAGCACTGATTCCCTCAAAATGGGAGACAACCTGTACAAAGTTTACATTGGTCATTGTTAATGTTTCGTGGAAAATTGTAAAAGTTTCCAGGACTTCACAATTGCAAATTATGTGCAGTTGCCCCCAACGAAAAGAGGATTACGGTACCCACTTTCTCCATCGAAGAAACAACTCATTAGAGATTATTGTGTACCTCAAGTCAAAAAATCCAAAATATGCATTAAAAAGCATGAAAAATAAATTTTAACAATCCAACTCCATCTTTACAGGATATTCTTGGGCCAAGATATAAAATGTTAAAGTAAATTCACTCAACTTAAAATGCAGGGGTGGCGCCATGCCGGGGGGGGGGGGCATGTCCCCCATAACCAATACTTGTGTTAGGGACCTGGAAATTTCACGTGAAGACGTAACGAGGGGTGACACCAGCGGGGAACCAGGGGCCATGTCTCCGTCGGGGAAGGCTTCCGTTCCCCTGTTGTTGAGAAAATCCAGTTTCGTCGGGGAGCCTTCATCTATAGGCCCACGATAAAAGATGTAACTTAGGCCCGATAAACGTTAGTCCCAGGACGATCTTCTTGATTTTGCTTTACTAGTTTCCTTTACAAAACTGACAAGAAGTTGTTCAGGTGCATGCAGTGACCAAATGGTTTGCCATCTGTCCTGCCCCCGGCGACAGCCGAATTCGAGCAACGGTAATGACAATCGGCCAGGCCGTTTTCAGTTATATATAATGATGAACAGAAGTGAGAGAATGTCTCCTGATAAGTCTGACTGAAAATTCATTTGAAGCCACCTTGCTTACTTGATACATTTTCAAAGACGTCG
Source organism: Holothuria scabra (assembly GCA_037179385.1). NCBI lineage: Eukaryota > Metazoa > Echinodermata > Holothuroidea > Aspidochirotida > Holothuriidae > Holothuria > Holothuria scabra. The sequence continues at coordinate 22,911,547 of CM074192.1, read as the reverse complement.
GCGGGAAGTAAAATCATTTACTGTCGGGAGATAGTCACATAGAAAATAACATAATTTTAGTGGACCTCGCAATTGAATACAACGTCGAGTCTCAAAAGAGTAAAAATGGAATGTTTCTAATTCGTTTACATAGTTTTCCCCGAGAAAAAGACACGGCCATTTCAATTAATTGTAGCGGTATCTTTTATTACATTATTTTCTAATCACATAGCAAGTTGTTGTTTTTCTATTGTAGTGAAACTTTTATAAATAAGGACTGCTTCATTTCTAGTTACAAGTCTGGAAAATGCCATTTCCGGCTGTCTGAGGGTAAGATTTTTTAAAATTTTCTCTACGCTCCGCGCCAAGTTATGGTGGCGCTCCGCTTTGATAGTGTTTTGGTCGAACAGATTACTCAGCAGAACCACGCATGCTTGAAAATTATTCTTCGTTTAAGGGAAATAAGAAGGGAAAATTTTAAAGCCGGAAAAGCTGAATATAAAGACTTCTTTGTTTCTGGTTATGAGCCTGGGAACATGCCATTTCCGGCTATCTGAGGTTTTCAATTTTTTCAAAAATTCCAGTGCACTTCTAGTTAGGTTTTAAGTCAGGATTAAATTTTTCACACAAAATAGACTATTCTGTCTCCTATCAAATTGAAACACTCCCGTACGCAGATGTCAATATACAAAATATAAAACTTGAAATAAATTGGAAGCCAAAATTTTTCGCGAGGAAAATTCCGAGGGCCTTAGTCTCCATGATGTAATTCAGAAACCTCAACAAAACTCCAAATCACCCCCTACTTGATTTTTCTCAAAAGAGGGTCAGATTCTTCCATAAACCCCCAAAATCTGTCATAAAATTACAGTTCCACCAAAATAACCTTCAGATTCCCTAATATTTGTTTAAAATGATCAACTTTTTTTCATTTTCCATGGGTACTCCGTACAATAAAACACCCAATGTAACGCTCTTAATCACTCCGAAAATTGCTTATGACAGGCATATCATTGAAAAAACGTCCAAAATTGCATTGTAACCTTACCAAAAAAGGAAATTTTTTAATAAAATTCTAAAATTACTCCAATATGATAAGCTGTTAAATTTCAAATCTTCGTTCAAAAACGGGAAAAAATTTTCGGGCACATTTCCAGTTTCGTCTGAAAGCCTTATTACCTAGGCCTTGTACGATGAAGTGCGTAACCCCAAAAGATTTCCAGCTGTCTCCTATGCAACGTTTTTGATTTTTATGAAGGACAGATTCTTCAATAAACACCCCAACTTCTTAATGGTCCTTGCAAAAGCCAAATTTTTAAAAAAAAACTTTTTCTTCTAAACAAACTCCAGATTTTTAAATATTTGTTTGAAAAAAGACCAAAAATTAAAATGGTATTATGGTATTAAAATGGTATATTGCGCAATAATTTGTGATATCATTGTTGTGCTCAAATTTTAATCTTTCTATTCCTTTGTTTTTCTGTAAGTAATCCATCCCTGTGCTCCCAAAGCATTTTTTAGTTTAAGTTTAAAGGGAAACAGAGAAAGTAATGCGAGTGGTACAACAAGGTCTGAAATTATTGTGCAATGGAGTACTTTGTTTTAAGTGAACAAATTTTAACGTTTTATACGTCGGCCTAAAAATGTCCTATCAACATGGGAGTTGAACTGTTGGAATTCCTTTTTCACGCTACATATATTGATTTTTTGACTTGATGTACAATAAAACTACGGTTAATTTAATTGCGGGTCAACGTTAGGTACGTCTAATAGGAAAGTTAATCCAGTTGTATTAAAAACATGGAATATTACTAACCGAACTGTGAACTATCGGATTATTAAGAGATAATTTACACACATTTTACAAAAGAAATGCCAACATGTTTTTCAACATTACACGCAATTGTCTTTTCATGGATAGCAACCCACTGAAAAGATTCAAGCTCTGAAATTGTAAACGTTTTGAGAACGATTTAAGAAAAACGTCATGCAATGTTCTTTTATTAAGTTATAACGTCACCCTACGGTGTTGTAGCTGTGTTCTCATTGACACGTAATATTCTTATAATATTGCATATTGCATATTCACAACTGGCAGAATGGAGATTTTATCACCGTTAGAAGATGCTTCATTGATTGGCACGGGGTAAAGTGTACAAAGATCACAAACCACATTTGTTCACAGTGCAAATAATTCAGTAATTCCAATGATACGAAAAATACGTGGACCTATCTCAAAAATAGTGATACGCATTCAAAATCAGCTATACTCTGAAGAATAAATCAAAGCTGCTGCACCAAAAATATAATTCCCCTGAAATATTTTACTCTGAAGGGTTTAAAATATATTTCACACTTCCTGTATGTTGATTTGCACATCGTGAATCATATATACTGACGGTATTTATAAAGAGTTGTCACGTAGAAATAAAGAATGTGCAAACTCGAAATCTCTCTCGTCTTTTTATCTCTCACTTCACAGAAACGACAATTAATTTTGTCTCAGATGTGGTATTATATTATTTCGAGTGTTGCGGACGTCCTTTTATGAAAATCTTTTGGGATGGCAAATTGGGAAGGAGCTGACTAATTACCGATTCCCATTCAGACTTAACGACGCCGCTGTAACTTACAACAAACAAACATATTCAATAATTCACGACCCTAGTCAGCTGCTTTCAGTGTGTACGTTACATTCCTGTCAAATTGGTCGAGTAAACCAATCAATAAAAATAAGTTTAAATAAGAAGGGGCAGTTGTTGTTAAGTAAATAATATTCTTCATCAATGACCACTCAGGGTACAAACGTAAGACTTTGATCAAAACAAATACTTGCAAGTAATGGGTGAGACAAAAGAAACAGCAAAACCTTCAACAGACCAATTTCTCTTAAAACGATTTCTCACTTTTCTCAAATTTTCTGTCTTTATTTTTCTTTTAATTCCCTTTGGGTTTATTCCTCATCTGAATAATTAATCAGTGGCTATCAGGGAGATTTTTCTTTTGAAAATAAATTCGTACTGTTTTAATCGACCTAGAATTGCTACGGTTCGTATTTCCAACCTTTGGGGTTGTTTTTAATTAAAACTATCGATGTAAAACAGTTTTCACGAGAAAAGACTGATTGGTAGTCAGGATATTCTAATCGCCGTAAAGTTTCATACGGATTAATTGTAGTTTAGAATCAGCCATAAAGAGCGATACCGTGAAATCACTCAAAAGACTAAAAGTCTTTGACTTCGATTAAGAGTTTGTGTTTAGTAATATGAAGCCAATATATGCAGCTGGTAGTGTCAAAGTCCCATGGATTTTAATTTCTTCTCTGTGGCCCTCTCTTAGATAAGATCTTTCATTCTCTCTCGCTTGAATAAGACCTTCCATTCTGCAATGAAAAAGTAAAAGTTTTTCAAAACAACTTCAGTTTCACCTATCAAACTTGCCATGTAAATATTTCTTCATTACAGGCTGTTACATACTTATCCCATCTGATTAAAGTTACTTCCGGGATTCATCAGGGGGAGTCTATCAGGCGTGCTCAATGACAATCGGAAAGTTTCAATGGTAGATGCATTTCGTTTAATCGTTACTAGTGTGATTTCCACCCATTATTTCCCAAGAGTAATCATCGCAAGCGATAGGAGTAGGGAGGAAGTTTATTTGCCCTCATCGTAAGGTTTATTTAAAGAAATATCCAAATAACAACTATACAAGACACTTCTGGAAAGTCTGGCGTCTTCCTCCTCCATGTTGACAGTTGGCCAATCATATGTTGCCAAAGAGACGTCTTTCTGATGAAAATTTGGGATGAAATTGACAGAAAGGAGCTTAAAATTGGAAATATGTTTTGGTGAGGCAAAGATGAATCTTTTCCAATAGCATTTTTGAAAGTCTCTTTATTTACTGCCTACCGTTTAGAGTAGTTTCAAGAGTAACGCTAAATGTTAGTTGGCTTCTCACTATGTTGTTTAAACCTTGAAATAATGGTTTAAGGTCACATCAAGTTTTGATATGTTAAAGTGGTACTTCCCCTAAGTAGGCTATTTCAGTGAAGTTTGCAATGAAATCCGATACGTGGTTCTTAAGATACAAGCAGATAAAGTTGTCAAATTTTCAACAAAAATTGAACTTGAAGCGAGGCACATCTGACATCATATCTTCACATTTATTGACAGTCTTTTCGTTTTTAACTTTACAGTCACTTTTCTCCTCAACAATCCTATATTATCAAAATATGATGGCATAAGTAGTTTACAAGCGTTGCATTATCCAAAGGGAGATCATATTCCTATTAATTTCAAGGTCAGTCTGAAGAAGCAAATGGAAACAAAAATTCCTTGTCAATGTGAGATATGATTTGACCTCTGCTGCCCTCAACTTTTTAAGAAAAATGTGGTGACTTCGTTTACTGATAGCCTGTCATAGTGACAAATGCACGTCCGTTTTTAAATTCCCCTTTAACATGTGTTGCTTCGTTAGTTACATTTTCGCACCTATAATTCAGTGGTAAAATAGCCTACGGGGCAGAATATCCAAGGGGCCAAATACTGAACGTTAAAGGCATATTCTGGAGACAATATTCGTTACCTTCAAAATAGGCAGACAAATTTTTCCCTTTCAGAAGGTGAAATCTGCTTATAGCATTTGGAAGATACAAATTGTTATAAAGTATTGCAAATTTTTCTTGGAATTTGATGCATCATGGGAAATCTGTGACGTCATCGTTGCACATTAATGTGACATTGCATTCAATTTATTTGTAATTATGATGCCACTGCAGCAATATCAAGAAATATTGTTGGTTGTACCCTTCGTACGGAGGAGGGTAATGCTAGATCTACAGAGATATTCAAACATTCCAACAATATCAAATTTCAAGGACAAACAGGATATTCAATTCTGAAGCAACGTGCTCGCATTACATAACTTTCCGAGGATTTGTTGAAAAGCGAAGGTATTTTTTGACAGAAATAACCAATCTTTAAGATATTTTGAGTTTGGAAAATGGTATTGTGATAGGGTTTGAAGGACACGGTGTGGGACAATTTTGTTTTCTTACAAGAAAGATGTGAAAAGCTACCGAAATATGACTTTAAAGTGATCACTGGAATATCTTAGTATCGGACTGTCGGATATGGGCAGGGCAGATTTCACTGAACCCATTCAATCAGGAAGTTGGTATTTATAGAACGATATGTATGGAAGGTGTGAAATTATGGCAATCCCATTTGATGAACATTAACTGGGGACAGATTCTTAACATCTTCTTTTTAAATTCGTCAATATTTTTCACATCTTATTTTAAAAGATGGGATCAAGGAACCTAACGGGTGTGAGTATTTTTGTGATCCTACACCTCCATTGACTGATTGACAGTGCGAACTCCCTTTACGAGTTCTAGCACAACAACGAGTTTAAGAACGAGTACAAAGTCATGATAATAAGAACAAGTAAAGGGACTTGTTCGCCGTCGACTTTACGAGCAGACGTGTATGTACAAGTATGACTACATTTCTTCTTCTTCTACCACTACTACTGATGCTGTTGCCACCGCCGCCACCGACACTACTACCACTTCTACTCCTACAGAAAGATGGTGTATGTAAAGAGGAGTTACGAGTCTGAGGGAGATGTACTCCTACCTCGCTTCCGAGAAAAAACACTTTTTACCGTCTTCAGATGCAAAATAGTTCAATATTTATGCCGCCGTTACACGTATATCAAAGTTGCAGTGATTTCTCTCGTCTTTGTCCTGGGGCATAGTTTTTCCTTTAATCTGGGAGCCATGAGCTTGACGGTTTCAACCCTCTTAGCCACGCTCCTGACTAGACAGTACGGGTGAGCTCACAAAAGGCATAAAAACACATCGTTCTGTTTGACTTTTGAGTTATAACTACCCAAAAGTTTATTGTATGGATGTTGATGGAACAAAGTAACCCCACCTCCTGACAAGAAATTTCCTCTCCTCCCTTCAGCCATGAAGCTATTCTCTTGAGGAGTTGCCACGAGGTTTTAAGTTAGAAAAAATTCTAAGGACTTTCAATAGTGAAAGCTAACAGACGGAGGAAATACTCTTCGTGATACGTTTATAGATGTTTTTGATGTGCACACTAACTGAAACTAAATGATTTAAGGAGGGTAATCATTTAACCAGAAAACCCAAAGGCTTTGTTATTCATATAAAAAATCGCTTCGCATGAAGACCAGAGACTTAAAATGGGCGATAATGCTTCAAATCGGGCGATACTTTGACGTAAAAAAAGAACAGGTACTGAATTCAAAGTTTGTTTTTAGTACTAATCTGTCTACATAATTTGTTTTAAGCAATCACGGTGATGAAATTGTAAAATCGGATTCTTCGTAAAATGTACTGATGAGACATTTGTCCACTGAAGGCAAGTTGACCAAAAATATTTTTGTGTTGTCCCAGGTTATCCCAGAATACTTCTTGAAACCAAGGAGACGCAGACTTGTCATGCGAGCACAATTTCCAGGGCCTTTTCCCCTGAAAAGTGCACCCATGTCAATGGTATCTTGAGATATCGTGTTTACAAGCCATTTACGAGGTTCTGCAGCTTCGCATTTAGTGACCTTAATTGACATTTGACCTCTACTAGAAGCAATAAGCTTCTTCCTTAAAACATGTTGCATCCATATACCAAACATGAAAAGTGCCGGTCAGAACGTCCTATCTTCAAGTTGAGATATCGTGTTTACAAGGTTTTCGGTTTTGACCTCTGGCGACCTCAAATCACCGTTTAACTTTACCAAGTATCTTCCTCTTCATGCGGAAAATCTTTAAATAAAATACGAAAAAGTCGACTCATTCCATTGAAATATTCGATGTCTTTACATGCTTAGCTCTACCAACCTACTCCGGACATTACTGTTTTATGGGTTCCTTGCCTGATTTCGGCATGGAATACAAAAAATAAAAAGTGAGTTACTATCCTAAAACTGAGTCAATTTGTCACGGTCTGTGAGATTGCCGACTCGCTAATAGGATAGAGTGACTTTCTTTTTTTATTTTCTGTGAATCAAACACCATGAAGGGATGTCTGCAACTAATAAGAAACGTCTCCAAGCAAAATATCCATTACAACAACTTTTAACCTATCCACATGGAGACAATCACCTGCTGTGCATACTAAATGAACCATGCATATTATAAAACGCTAATATATGACGAATATGGAAGATGTGAGGAAACAGCATCTTAAAACTATGCGCAACTTAAAACTGAACTTAACATTGCCAATCACAGTTGTAGCGGCGATCGAGTTTAGTGCGAAGTGCAAAGTCGTGTAGTGTGCGCGACTAGCTTATCTTACCGACCGACAGACCCAGCCACCCACCACGACCCACCACGATCAATCAAACAGCTAACTTCTTTAAGTGTAAAAGGGCTAACACAGTCACTCTCTGATAGAGTTAAAACTGAATTCACTTAATTGGAGGAGTGAAATTCACTACAAAAAAGCTACGTTTCACTCTTGATGGATTGCCTATAGTAATCACTCTTCAAAATGAGTGATCATTGTAGGTACTAAAAGTGCATTACAGAGTATAGGAAAGTTTTGAAATTTGTTCATTCTTTCCTAATAATATTCAAAACATTTTCTGTATATTCATTGCAGACACTTCACCTATACTTAAACATAGACACCAATGTACAGGTGAAAAGGGTACATACCATGGAAGGTGAATTATAGCTGTTGCTTTGATGCACTCTACAAATTCCTCTTGAACTCTTGAAGAGGGCACTGCATAGGAAAAATCTCTTTCGAATTTTGATTAGATTTGGTTGAGAGGTGAATAACATATTTATTTCTGACACTAGCTCATTCAAATATTGTATTAGATCACCTATTGAGCTCCCCTTTAATAAGATCTCTCTTCAATCTGAAGAGGCATTTTTAGAATGTATGAAAAACAAAAATTAGACTCCTTCAAATCTGAATATGATAATATTTTTGTGAAAAATAACCGATATTTCAGTGTTCGGGTGATCAAGGAAATAAGTAGTTTATTTTTGAAGTATATCGTGACTACCTTACTTTACAGAAATAACCTAAATCATGATCATTATCTTATGAAAAAATAGGGATATCGAACTTTTCTATGTTTTATAAACACTTCCCCACGGTAAACGCAATCTTTCCTGTGAGACAACATTACAACGTTTATTGAGACATATGCAAAATGTGCAGAAAAAACCTCTCCGAGAGATAATTGTTAGACCAATTGCATTATGGCAAATTGAAGATGCCATTACGGCACATTAATTCCACATTGCATTCGACTTTTTTATACCCCATTTTCTGTAATATTCAGCAAAGTTGCTGCTATAAAGTACATATTGTGTAGGGGTTATGCTAAATCTTCCGGATAAGATATTCAAACCTTATAACATGATAAAATTTCATGAACAAACAGATCATTCACATGAAAACAAAGCAAACTTGAAGCAACGTGCCCACTTAACATACACTCTAAAACACATTGGTTAGGTTTAACCAATATCGTGGTCACAGATTAACCAACCTTTCTCTTGTCAAAATAACCAGCAAATACGGGTCAAAATTAACTTTACATTGATCAGTTGATAACTTATTGATGAATCATTTTGAATTGTGGTCAAATATGAACATTTTTGTGGTAATTTTAACGAGACTTCCTTGGTTTTTTTTAACCAGGGAATGATTGATTACTCTGTAACCACAATACTGGTTGAATCTAACCAGGGTGTTTTTAGAATGTAACAATCGATCTGTTCTGTGAGTTTGATGGTATTTTCAAGAAAAATGGCAAATCTTTAAAACGAAACATCTGGTGTCAGAAAAATAACATCGCTATAGGCTTTGGATACCATTGACAAGGGTATTATTTTTACTTCACATAAAATCCTAGTGGGTTACTTGTTCGGTGAAATTTTGTGTTCCAATTCCTAAACGATCTACTAATGGGCATATTCTGATGGTCTCTCACTGGTGTCTCTCCGACTTGCAGACGGTAGGTCTGGAGTCCTTGACGGGTCAGACCTTGCAAGTACCTAAGAGAAAGTACTTTCATGTTCATAACCAAGAAAACATGATTAAACTGAAAAAGGGCCATGATAGGTCGCAGCTTAGCATTGCTACAATCTGCTGATGCAAAAATATCTATTCCGAGACTCGTTTTTTCACCTACAGATATGCTAAAGCACCGTTATCTCGAGGGGGCTTACCCCCGTCGACTTCTACTAAGGGGTTCTTGCCATGAAATCCAACAGGGCACTTTAGCAGTTCCTGGATCACATGTGCTCAAGCAACATAAGCCTATTTTCCACCCAGATATGTGTTAAATACTCTAGCATATTTAACAAAGCGGTGCTGCACTGACTTTAATTTCGCTTTCTGATTTTTGTTTCTCTTTATCCAATAAAAGAAAGTCAGATATAATTATCACTAGAGCTAATTGCAAACACTTAATCAATTAGACAGTGTAGGAACCGAAATTCATTCAGCCAATGCGGTACGAGGGTGTGATAACCTGGGGCCCATTCCACAAAGAGTTACAATCTTAAGTTTGATTCCCCATCCTTAAGTCAACAGTAAATCATACTTAAGATTGTGCGTAACTCTTTGTGGAACGGGCCCCTGATTGTCTTTGAATGTGTCCATACCCCACCGAATGACAGCTTGCATGATAAATTAAGTGGTCACAAAATATGGGATGGCGTGTTGCTTCCTTTGGAGTAAGTATAATAAAAACCCAGCAGCTTTCGTCCCTTCACCTGGCATCTAAATAAAAGCACATTTTACCTCCCACCCCCCACACCATCCCATTTGTTACCCTCTTATATGCAATGCAAGTTGTGACATGGCAGCAACACATTTTATTTAAATATTGTTCAAATACTGTTCAAGATCACGATTGGTCTCAAATACGGTTTCAAGCCCCCCTTTAGCCGCCGTTAAAGGCAGAAAGGGAATCCAGAGTGTATTTTCTGCAAACCCCAAACCCAGGGGAAGATATCATTTTCAATAGGCATGAAAAGGACAAATTAAGTACAGCAAACGTGGCGCAAGAAATAATGCGAACCTAAATTAAATGTCGCGACATTTTAATTCTTATACTAACCCTGCACTTGAAACAATGAAATTGAAAACAGATACTAAATCCGTGTTCCTAAGAGGGGCAAGGAGATCACTTTGCAAACATTAGGTATCATCTCAAGATAGTATATCTGCCGCTGCCTCACTCAAGCTGGATCAGCTAAAAGGAAAGCTTGTTGAAACCCTGTCACAATAGCTGGATTGAAGGAACCCTCTTCTTCTTTTTGTGTATGAAGAAAAGTTTGACCGCAGCTCCTGCAGCTCCGTCGAGGCGGTTGCAAACTTCAAACTTTCACACTATGCTGAATGGAAAGATGAATCAAACGCACGAAAGTAGCCAACCTCATAACGAAGCGAGTACATGCAGAAGCATTGAAAAAAAAAATAGATATAGGATTTAGAATCTTTGAAAGGTCATTGCCAAGTTTTCCACTAGAGAACTTTCTCTTTCATAGAATATGGATCAATTTGAGGGATTGATGTTTGTGAAGTATAAGTGAAATAAATCTTGATTGATGACGAATTTTACTTTTGTAACCAACTGGTGTGGAATCCCATTGAAAATACATTTTAGACAAATTTTAATACATCTTTCATAAAGCATATAGCATTTTGTTATCGGCTGAATAACGTACGCACTCATGTGTACACATATAAATATTGTTTGTTTCATTTTATTATGACAGCTAGTGGGAATTCAGTTTTTGACTGAAAGATGCGAATGAAATATTGAGTTTGTAGGAAAGTCGATTCTAATTATCTGAGCCTTGACAATTGAAGTTTACATCAGACTTTTGTTGGTCGTAAGTAGTAAGAAGAGAATATCTTGTCACAGAAGAGTGGACGAAACTGCTAATAGAAGAACAACTTAGATTTTATACAGGCGTCGCAAATTGAAAGAGTTCATCTGGATAGTACACCTACGAATTAAGATGATATTTGCTCCAGGAAGAAAGTCCGTTTGAAATGGAATGCAAATAGCAATGAACAATCACATAGTAAGATGTTCTGATTCCTTATTAAAAACCAAAAGAAGATACCCAAATTTGTTTTGAATTGGAACAACTGCTGAGTCTCACTAGTTTCTTCTGATTTTTCTTTCAAGTAATTGTTGTGATATTTTGGGAGTTTAGAATTGCATATTCGGGGTTAATCAAAACCACCATTATCACAACTGGGAAGGAAATGTTGTCACATGATTCTCAATAGTCATTCATAAAGGCGGATAGCCTACTATCAAGATGGGGTAACTTCGGTTTCTCTTTAAATCACAATTTGCAGAGCCATCGAAAAGGAAATAGAACAACATGAGCGTAGAGCTCCTGATGAGAGGCTGGCTTGGCAATTACGTCACGGATTCGCCATGCTGGTGGACAATTATGCCAAGTACACATGGCTTTGTGATGAACGCACTGCGCAGTGTTCAATGTGGTATACATGGTGTGTATACACTATAAAAGTAGCTCAGAATCGCTGTAAATGAACAGAATTCCACAACTTTTCTGCAATACGTCTTAACCTCCTTATTTGACTGTTCAATAAATCTACCGTAATTTTTTGCAGTGTGAATTCAACGAGCGAGCTTGCCTAGTGTGGTATAGGACGTAGGTACATGTACTCCAACATGGCCGCCGGGGAGTATACGACGTCACATAGAAAAGCTACATACCGCAACTACCGATGACTCATCTGACCTAACATGGCTTTGCAGCTTTGCATGTGAAGTAAACAAGAGGGCACTCTACATAATAACGTTTGACGTCTTTGCGTGTTTACAGTTTCAATGACGGTTCATGACATTTCGAGCAAAGGACATTAAAGTAAGTGGTCAACAAATTAAAAACCAAATTTCAACCGAGTGATTGAAATCTGACATTTCCTTATTGTTGTCAAATGAATTCATTCCTCTCAAGCAAAAATAAAAATGGGCGAAAACAGTGAAAAGTGCCCATAACTTGAGTTCCTGTTCGTGCTTCACTGACCAAAAAGTAAGTCAGGTGGGGTTTTTACCCTCGATCTTAACCTACAAAGCGCTCTATGACAATATCAAATCCTGTATAGTCACCAAGCTTGATTGCTGCATCATCGATTTTCTAGAAGGTGAAGTACGTTTCGAGAAAAGCGGCCCCAGGCTTACCGGGTTGACGAGTGATGGCTAAAAATGGTTTGGACACTTATTGTGAATTCAAAGACGGGAGAAACGAAAATTAACAAATGTAAAACATTTAATTTCAATTTAATTCACTTAAGTTCAATCAATGTACAAGTACAGTCATAAATATTAAAAACCATCAACAATTTAGGACGTACGAGAGGAAGATTAACTCTAATCTTTGTAAACGAGAAATCAGTAAAGTAAAATATCAAGCATGAGGCTTAAAAACATTAAATGGCTAAAAAGCACTATGACGCCAGATAAGGAGCATCAAATCAGATTAAATTTGTCAAAAAAGATAGTAGATGATGAATTTGTTATGATAAGAACGTATGCTCATTTCAGAAAGGGGTATCAGTGTTGAAAATTTATACAGGTGAAACATTAGTGATGGGAGGTGAGGGAAATAGAAATGTTTACGCTACAAAATCAGGTTTTAGAAAAGTATATTATGTGAGTGATACCTATTTAATGATGTTTAAATTGATTAAAAAAAAAAGGTAGTGGATGATGACCCACTAGATCTAGAAATTAGACGTGTTTAGATTGCAGAAGAATTGCTTTATTAATAATTTCCGGCCGTAGCCAAAACTGTCAGAATTTCACGCAAATTGTAGGAAGTTCAAAATATCAAAATTTCGTCACGAATGACAATTTCAGTTTTTTTTTATTTTCCTTAGTGTTCTCAGTATTATTCGATGGCAGTGCTTATATTGGTTCGGCAGTTCAACTGGATCTCCTGTATGTGAATGCATCGCATGATCACCTACAAAGCAAGCATATACTTCCAGAAGAGAAGAGATGTTACTTAGCTATTTTGGCTAATGAAGTTTAAGGGTAGAGAGAGAGAGATAACTTCGCAGTCTTTTAATTTGCTACTCCTCTTCAGAGATCTCTCTTCCCATTCCTACTGTAACTGTCAACAGAATAAAAAATATAAAATTTCTCACCCGCCTCCTCACTCTTTGGTTGGATAAGTGCGCAGCTAGAAGGCCTTTTCCATTACAGTACTGTTGCTCAAAGGAACCGTTTTAAATTTGTCTTACAAGATTTCTAAATCTATATAATTATGATATGAAGCCAAGTACAGCCACCAATGAAAAAAATCTAATGTGAGAATACTTACAAAATGCAGAACAAAAAAAAGTTATTTAGATGCTGTTGAAGGACAAGAGCAGCCATCCCAAATTGAAGTAGGGTAGTACACTGTCCAGTTTTATGATTGGCTGTTGGGAGTCATGTGACAACATTTTTTGTTCTCTTCAAATGTGAAATTTACTACAAACAGCTGCTTGGGTTACGGTACCTTGAATATGTATTAGTAAAGTCATAAAATGTAATGAAAGATGCTTTGACGAGAAATAAGACAAAAATTGTGTTATTTAGCTCTTTCTCTAAAATAAGTTTGGAGGACTACTCTTTACCTTTAAGCATATACCGCCATGTGCATGGCACGTATTTGACTTTCACTGAAACACATCAAAATCTCGAAATGTCTTCTTTAAGTCACGTTAGCATGGTATTATCATTTGTATCATATGTCGTTCGGCTGATCAAATGGTCACCGGCAGAGCAAGCGCCTATTGGGAAGGGCGATTCAAGTTTCCGTTGAAACGTCTAGGTCAGAAGAAAACTGCGCAGTTAACATTGCGAAATTTTCGCATCCGGAGACTACTTTATCTTATCCGTTCTCTATTCCTAACCCCCTGTGACTGTCTTCAGTTCTGAACAAATTAAAATTTAACTCTAGTTTGTCGCTCTTGTTACAGTTATAAGTTGCTTGATTATGAAAGAAATCACCCGTTCAATGTTTTTCTTGTAACAAAGCCTAAACCTTTACGTCAACAGATTGCTCGGATGTTTCATACTGTAAGAAAAGAAGGGTAACGACCACGTCATAAAGGACGGCAGTTGACAAAAACTATAGAAAGGGCTTCTGAGAACCACATACAGTCGTTCCAAGAGCCATGTAATTGAAATATTTGTAAAGTATTATGCCTCAAAGTGTAATGAAATCAGAGAAATCCTTAAATAAATTATCTTTTTTCATGGTTAACGTCTTTTAATTTACAGACACTTACAAAGTATCAAAACCAACAAGGCACAGAATGAAAACACTGTAACAAGTCCATAAAGCGGCTACCATACTTCGCATTCGCTCGAAAAAAACAACAAATTGATATTTTACCGACCTAAAATACCTGATATCCTCCATTAAAAGACCTTCCATGGTAAACCAATCGAGAGTGTCCCATTTTGCGTTGAACAAATGCATGAATCCCAATTTTACAGTCATATTATACTTTTAAAAGGGAAACACTTGATTGAACTAATGTTTATATGTGATGACGTCATAATTTTGGAGTTTTCGAACATGAATAACCAGGAATAGAAAACACCAAATGTGCCTTCGCTATCTCTGAAAACACAAAATCACGTGATTTGGTGTCTTGATTTTGTGTTTTTGGAGATAGCGAAGTCAGATTTGGTGTCTTCGTTGATCATGTGACACCCGGAATATCGTTTTATTTTCCGGGGGAAGACCAAACGGCAAGTAACCTAGCCGCACACGTTATGTACACATCCTGCCAACTAGTCAAATTGGATTGATTGAAATGCCCCTTCAGTTGTTGAAAAATATTTTGTGCAAGATTTATTGTTTCTCTTAAAGCAAGGGTTAGTTTAAACCTCGATTCTCCGTGAATACTGATACATCCATACAAAACGGGGAAATGTCTTGTAATACTAGCTCCCCTTTACGAACAATTGTGTGAAGTACAAACCATTAAAAGCTAGAGATTGTCAGTGTTATGAGATGAAAAAAAGGCTTATTCCAATGTCACTGTCTCCCAGCAAACCGTCTATTAAGAAATTAAGGTGGCTAACGGCGTCCTTACACTACCCTCACAAAAGTTTGAAAATGCTAACTCAACCTTCTAATAAACTGCAGAGTATAGAAATCCCAGATGGGCCGGAGGAAATCGATTAATAAAAGCTAGCTGGGCATATGTCATGACCATGGGAAAGATACGTCAATTTTTTGTGATGGGTTTTGTTCTACTTTGTTGATAAAAACTGGGCTTCTGGCAAACCTCCTTACGTAGATTAGATATTTTGAGAATTAAATGTCACATCAGTAGCTTGCCTCGTAAGAGAATGCTTCTCGTAGTTTTGATTCAGCAAAGTGACTATACCTTGGGCAAGTAACCTTTATCAAAAGTGGGATTCTCAACTATTGTCGGCCTAATAAAGTATCCCTAAGAATCATAACAGTCCGATAAACATCTATCATGAATGTTTCAGGAATGATGATACGTTTGTTTTACATCAGAAAGAAAACGAACAAAACATCGTTACCGTAAAGCAAAATTTATTGTCACAGATAATCAGTAACACAGGTATTGTCACAGGGGGATTGGGATTGATTATTCAAAATTTAGCATGCAGAACACTTTTTTCAAGAAAAGATTTGACTTGGACAGAAATTCAGTGAACTCTCGCAGAGCAGTTTGTTCCGACACTAACACTTTCATAACATTACAACGATGCTACTTCCATAGCTATCCTAATCCATAATTTAGTGAGGAAGAGAAGCCATTACTAACAGTAAGTATTGAGACGATTGAATGGTATAAATAGCAATTTACTTTGTAGACCATGCTTGTGCATTTGGAAAGCAACATTTCTCTTTCACTGTTTACATTATTTTCTACTTCGTTTTCTTTTAGTTTTCTTGTCGCTCAAAATAGTTAGAGTTTAACTTGACACCTAGCAAAGTAAATCAAAGAGAAATGTCAACGTGTGAAAAGGCATGCATCAACTGTCGGAGGAACTTTCCTTTCCTAAACATTCACAAATATAAGCAATAGCATCTTAAATGGCAATTAACGTGATCCTAGACGAAAGAATTCTACCAACCGTGCAATTTCAAGCTCCTCCCATAACTGCAAAAACACCTCCTTGAGCAGTCACAACTCCATTTGATGCTCAAGGCAACTTCCTGGTGATTAGACCAAGCTATTATTTATAATTTTCGCACTTTCTCTGCATGTTGTGAAATGTAAGGCAGAATTTTTGTTTTAAGGCTAACGGCAGGGCTTGGTCGACGGTCTGAGGGAAGGTTCTCTGCAAGGGGGGGGGGGTGTTCCTCTCTCCTTCGATTTTTTTTACATAAAAGTACACTCAGATGCAATCTGGTGCAATATTCAACATCATTTCAGACTTCGCTTTGGCACAGGGTCTTACTTATATGGTTACCATAAGATAGCCGTCATGGGAATAGGTATAAGGGGAAGGTGTGTCTCGATCCCTGTGGAAATTTATTCGGTTTCAGGTGGTGTTTGTATGCAAATTTATTTGAGTTACATTCTAAAGCGTCTGAAAGCCAGCTGGTCCGCAAAGCTCATGGCCGGCTTCGAGTCGTTATTAAAGAAATGAGCTGGAAACCCGTTAAATCCAGAGCTTCTCAGTTATGTTGTTAAGCACACAATGTCCGGTCGGATTTACAATGCTGGAGCACTAGGCACCTTTAATTCATGATCTATAATCTTTTACTTGTCTTTAATAGTTTTTTGGTCAAAATATGATGGGGGCAACACTGTAAATTTTGAATTTTCAAATTATGTTGTCAAAATAGAGCACAAACCAACTAAGCATTTTCACACCCCTCCTTCAGAGGTTGATGATTAATGTTTTACAGTGTAGGCTCTATAGCCAATTATTAAGGTAGTTGAATTCAGCTGCTTTGAGCATTCTTGACCATTCAGTCACTTCGATTTTCACCTTACAAACGAATATCTACATATCAACGATGTGAAGACATTAAAACAAAGTCTGCTAGTTCGTATATTAAACATTTGAAGATCACTTGAATTAATGATGTTCATTCCCCATGCGACTCAGTGTCATTCGAATCCGCCAAAAATGACCTTTTGAGGAACGGTTTTGCTTGAGGAAATGTATGGGAAACCAATTATTCTAACTGAAAGACCAGGAAAGGCCAGAATATAACTGAGTAATATACTGAATGTTTCGGTCCGATTTGTTATATATTTCAGTTTAGTTTTATACGGTACATCTTGCGGCATTATACTTAGGTACTTGAACAGCTGCTTTCAGCTTTGGTGCATGAATTATATATTAAAAATAAGTCCAAGGAGATTCATGATGAATGAAGCAGTTGCAGGCGAAACCTTACAACATTATGCATCTGCCAGAAGTCCAATTCTTCAGCTTGGGCATAGCAGTCAAGATTAAGCAGTTAAAGGCCACACGTGTTCATTTCTTTCTTACCTGAAGCTATTATGGATTCTACGAAATCAATCGTCCGACTGAGCGTCTTATGGCGACCTAGTGTTATCAAAACGAACATTTTAAAGAGTGCCTCCACATTCATTCTCTAGAAATGCGATCTGTATTTTTTGGGAAAATCGATGACTGTGATAAGTGCACTGATGAACATTTGCATTAATATCTTATCATGATTAAACACATTCACAAAATAAGTGATGCTTTGAGCTTATCTGATAGAATGATCACGAACTGTCATCACGTATATCAGTCGTGTGAAAAATAATACCACGGGTGGGGTCTAGGTCAACATTATACGGTTTTAAAATGTGTTTGACGATATAAAATACATATTCTGCATCTGCTCAACGATGTAAACGGTTCATATTGTTATCATGTTAAGTGATTAAGACCTAAATGTTAAGCTATTGAACATGTGTCGAAAAAATGACAAGTGTCTTAAACATCTTAACATTTTTACACGTGGTGAAAAAGTGTTTAGAGTAAAACAAATTCGCTAACACCGAGTTTTAGAATTTAGCTCACAATAACGACGCGGTTCCATCAAGTAAAACAATAATGTATCACTGAATTAAAATGTATATAACGCTATCTGTAAGGAAAAAATACGAAGAGCCAAAGGGCTCGTAGGACTTAAAAGCTTCTTTGAGCAAGTATAGGATATTTGTCGTAATTTCAGATGTAGAAGAGTGTCTGTCTTGAGAAAAAGGGCGACATTTCCACATCACGTGTTGATTTTGGAGTTATGTTTTCACTCAGAGAACAATCAAAATGTTCTCACGTTACCATCAGACCATCAAAGGAAGTTGGGTGGCATGTTTATATATTGGTCTTGTTTTCATTTTATAATAATGGCGAGTTGGTGCCACACTGTAACTAAAAAAGATGGAGCGAGATATATATATATATACCTTCCCCAAATACCGTTTTCCAAATAGTAGTTATAGTGAATTATGAAGATCAGTCTCATTGTTTCTCAACGGTATTTTATAAAGGCAAAGTATGATGCACACCAAGACTGTATACCATAATTCTTGGTAGTTGCTATTTGGTAAACGGTATGTGATAAAACACTTTATTTCCAACGAACTAAAAAAGTATAGTAACCCAAGTACACGGTGATATATAGTAACGAGAGAGAAGAGGAAGTTCATAGTTGTATTAAACTTCGTCCTTGGTCATGTCACCACACTGTATAAAACATGTTTAGCAATTACGTCCTTATTTTGTTTCCACTCTGTAAGCACATTTAAATTAAAAACGTGTTTATTGATAAAAAGAGAAAAAACTATTCAGAAAAGTCATTTAAATCCTAACCCACTTTTTCAAAGTTTACCCGCCAGCCTCGGCTTTATACATAGATTTTACATAATTCTCAATTAGTATTGTTATTATTATTATTTTTTGGGGGGGGGGGTGAAAGGTAACAGAAAAAAGCAGTATATTCAAGATCAACTATTACCCATTAAACCAATTCACTGCCTTTAATCCTTTGTGGAAGCTCCAAATCATCATTGCTCACGTATTTGGTTTTCCGATCTCTCCAGAAGTGAGTGACATTCTATAAGGCTTTGGCAAACTTTGTAAATTGGTTTAAGTACAAGTAATCAGGAAACCTGAGTATTTCTTTAAGGCAAAAAGACTGCTAAAAGGTAGATTTTTTCATCATGTGAGCCTTACGTCAATTTCAGCTGTTTCAGTCACCGTGCGACGATAAAAGTAGGGAAGTCAGTATTAGGAAAAGCTATCGCAGCCGCCTTCAAGTCAATAATTTAAATCATTTTCCCAGTAATTTCTGATAACGCTATTTATTCCTAGAGTGTGAGATAATGTAGATGAAGCTCCAAACTGCCAGAGTATTAAATCAAGATGTAAATCTGACTTTGATTTTAAATTTTAATCTAAATTAAATATAAAAATGTAGTCCATTCTATATCTTAAGTTTCATCTACATTTCAAAACAAATCTAAATTTAAAATCCTAAAACTGGCAACTATAGTCTGCAATGTAGATCGTACATTTAACAACGTTAAAACAATGTATCATTGTACTTCCGGATAAAGATCAGAGTTGAAGTGTAAAAAGGCTTAGCTCTACAGCTGTACAGGGATGTGTCGTTCATCACCAGTTGCCTACTTGAAACCATACTTACCATATTATGTCAGGTATATTTTATTAATCGTGAAAACTTTACCTGCTGATACTCTTTTGTTTTAATAAAGTAAAAGCAACTACTATTAATATTTTCAAACATAGTTTTCATTTATTTCAAGCAAGATAGTGTCTATTATGAATGGGAAATAATGGCTTAGATTCTCTTCTGTCGTGCTAACTTATAGGTAACGGTGTCTTAGTATTCTTATGACTTAAGAAAAGTTTAAGCGCAAGGAAACGGTAAGCTAGTGGACAGCCGAGGACAATAAAGTAAGACCACCGTCTGATATTTCAAAGGATAATTCAAGCCCAATTGTTTCTAGTTGTCTCTTATGCAACTCCGTCGCATTTTCAACTCTTTCGTCCATTTTCGTCCACTTTATTTAAACAGGGAGCTGCTAATAGCAGCTCCCTGTTTTAAATAGTGTACGTAATAATATATTGCCTAACCGTACTTTTGCTTTAAAACCGTTTTGCGGTGACGTCACAAAGTGTGAGTATCCCCATCGGTTGAACCAAGACGATTGATTACCCTTTAATCTGCCATCATTTCAATTTGGTTTACTCGCTGCCAAAATTGTTTTCTAATGAACAGGAAAATCCACCTAGCTGGATGGTTTATTGCTTTAGAGATGATGGAGTTGTAATTTGAACAATTTGCGACTTTGCCCTGAGATGAATACGGAAATCGAGGACGCTGTTTTAGGAAATTTGAATTAGAGTTCATCGAATGACAGCTATTTATTATGTCATGTATAAAACCTTTTGTGTTTTTATTTTGTCATTGAACATTACTGATGACACGCTACATCAAGGTGCAGACAAACTTGAACTCATAAAGACAATCAACTTGCACCCAAACTGCAATTGTAGTAGTAATCTAAATAAATTTCTAATTATTATAGGCTATATCTGTATAGAGCACTGTAACAATGGTGTACAGTATGTACTGTACTGAGGGTGCTTTGTTTACACATTGGGCTTATACATACATCCTCCCCTTGACTCAAGAAACTGAGATTGCGTCTGGGTGGGGATGAAATGTTGACAGTTGAGGGAGGGGCTTCGGTAGAGGTACGGGGAATTGAAATTATCTGGGGAGAGAGGATTCGACAAACAGGTTTCAATTAATTAACGCTACACGCCAAAAAAAAAAAAAAAAAAAAGATCGGGTAAAATAAATGAAATGCCAAATGTATGACTATTTTTGTCTCATTGAGCTCATTCTAATGTTTAATGTCTGTCATTTCCTTCTTTACAGTGACGACACACGGTAAACAAAAAAACTTTCTAATGCATTTTACCGCAAATCTAGCCACCATTTTTCCTGATCAGCTGAGCATGGAAGTCTCCAAGTGGCATCTATCCGGTCTGAGAAGAAACCTGCCGAAAATTTACCTCTAGAATTTATTGACGAGTAATTTCAGTCGCAAAAAGACATTTTTACTAAGAAAAAGTCTACAAAAATGTAAATTCGACGACATTGAGAGGGAAAATGATAAATGTGTGTACAATCATGGAACTTCCAGGTAATGACTCCATGGTCCAACCATCCGTGTTACCTGCGTGTTTCAACGGACCGAAACCATTGTTATCACTAAAGGATGGCAATGGAGATCAATCGTGCTAGTGTTTATCTATCTGTCTATTAGGTTTATTCTGGAGACAAAATTCGTGCACTTCAAAATAAGCAGAAAAATGTTCTCTTCCAGAAGCTGAAAACTGCGTTTCTATAGATTATTGCGTTCGGAAGATACAAATTTTTAAAGTATTGCAAATTTTTCTTGGGATTTCATGTATCATGGGAAATCTATGATGTCATTGTGGCACATTAATTTGACATTGCATTCAATTTATTTATAATTATGATGCCCCTGCAGGCAATATTAAGCAACATTGTTGGTTGTGTCCTACATATGGTAAAGGGTAATGCTAGATCTGCAGGAAAAGATATTCAAACATTCCAAAAGTATCAAATTTCAAGGACAAACAGGATGTTCAATTATAGAGAAAAACAAAAGGAATCTGAAGCAATGTGCCCACATTACATAACTTTCTGTGGCTTTGTTGAAAAGCAGAGGTATTTTTTAACAAACATAACCCATCTTTAAAGTGAGATATCTTGGGTTAGGAAAATGGTATTGTGATAGGGTTTGGAGGACATTGTGTGGAATATTTTTGTTTTTCTTACAAGATAGATGTGAAAAGCCACCAGAACATGCCTTTAACGGGAAGAGTATTTCATGCTTCTGCTTGTTTTACGTTTGTCCGGATAAGCTTTTGTTTTAAAAGATTCCACGTGGAGTTTTCCAGCCATGTTTGAGGACAACCCCGGTATATGTACAGGCTTATCCCTTAACATGGTGGTTTTTAACGCGTATTTGTGACATCAGTGAGAACTCTATAGAAGAAATAAAGAAAACAAGGAATGGAGGAAAGGAAAGGAAAGGGAAAAAGAGGAAATTATGAAGACACCATTGTTCCAGCAACTTGAAATGTAAAAACCAAGGAACTCATTGTTCTTTCCTTTGAGGGCAAGCTCTATGGTTAGATATCGAGCTTGGTATATTCAGTTTTCCTTGCGCAAGCTTGATTTTTAGAAAGCCTAAAATATTCTGTATTGTTTTTCAAAAAAATAGGTACCATACATTACAAATTGACGTGAGTATGCAAGCTCACTTCCCGCAACATGATTCTCAAAGAATATCCTTTGACTCATCAATGAGTCATTTTCCAATGCCACCCTGACAATTATTTCAAAATAAATCGACTGCATGTAACATCAGTAAAACAATACTTTCTCAGATTATTGGGCAATCGATAATATTATTTCAATTGAAGTGACTAAGTGATGGAATGTTAGAACACGTTCCCACCAATACATAAACTTTTAGTTCTGTAATATATTTAGTTTCCAGAAGTGGTCTTCTAGACAAATGAAATGTTTTCGTCACATTTTTGAGATACTCACTTTTTAATTCACGTACAGTCTTTCAATGTTTAAAATTGTACCTCAAGTCACAAAATTCAAAAATCTTCATTAAACAGCATGAAAAAAAGAATTCTTTCAGTTCATCTCCAATATTCATAGGGCATTTCTGAGCTAAGATATAGAATGTTGAAGTTTGTGTACTCAAATTAAATGGTACATTTCGCAATAATTTGTGATGTCATTGTTGTACTATGCACATTACAATATTAGTATTTCATTGTTTTTCTAAAAGTTACTGCACCTTGTACCAAGGTGTGATAGCCTTCTTACTCTTACAGGGTGATGTAATTAATTAAGCCTTCTGTTTAACATGTTATGCAAGCAGTAAGTGTTCAACGTTATAAAAACAGTTTTAATTGTAAAAGGAAACAAAGCAGGTAATGTTAGTTGCACAACAAAAAAGTCAAAAATTATTGCGCAATGGACCAATTTGTTTGAAGTAAATAAATTTCTTTTGTATATTTAAATTTAAATGTTAAAGTGGAACAATATACAAAACGTAAAAGCAAGGATGTTGTAAATATTTCCGATAGAGAAACCTTCCTTTGGGCACTTATTTTCAGATTAGTTTTGCAAAAACAGATGAACTCTAGCATTGTATTATAGATTCTTTGAGATATTTCCATTTGTATTTGAAAAGGACATCACATTTATGTTATTTGTATATGATATCACGATGGATGTACTGTGTGCATATAATCTGAACAGTAATAATGAAGAAAAAAAGGAGAAAAAAAAATCATGATTTTAAATCTTAGCTCTGGAATGTCCTGTAAAGACAGAAGCTAGACTGTTAAAATTCATTTATCGTGCACTTTGATATATATTTTGAATTTGTTTGACTAAGGGTATGTCATACTCAAATTGTTTCAACAGCTCAGCGCTTTCTAACAAATTGCGATGCGGTTATAGCCGACTCTAGTAGGCAACTTTGATCTTATCTTTAACCAGTTGAAATTTATTATTATTTGAAATTTATTTCAGGTATAAAATTACCCGTTGTGTTCTCTTCAGAATACGATAATACCGAAATTTGATAAATTAGTCCCTAATATTCAAATTACCTTACCCATGAAAAAGCGTATGACAATCGGTCCGCACTAAACTGCTTCAATAATACCACGGCTATGACTAATTGCAAATTGTTTGCTTCTGTTCAAAAATCTTATCTCAAAATGGTTGGCTTAAATCCACCTGCCGGAAATTAAAAGTGTCTTAAATCTCTCCAAATTTTACAAGTAAACGAGTTTTGCGGTTAGCGTAGATTTATTCGAAAGCAAAGCACGGTCATCGGCTTAAAGGAAAGTTAACAGCTTGTTTTTAACAAAAAAAAAAAAAAAACATTTTTGTGCAATGATTGTCTTTCGGTGTTTTTGATGGTACCTTATTTCAGTTAAAAAAAACCTTATTTACAGTTAACACATGCACACTCATATATTTTAAATTGGCGCACCGCACAGAATTTGTAATGTACCTTTGTACTGACCCTTTTCCCTGGCACTCAGAACAATTACGGTATCTGCACTGGCGTGCTTGAAAGAGTACCAACTTGCACCTAGCAGTACGTTGATCTTACAAATGTCTACGCTAAGTGCATGTTGGTGCAAATTAAGCAGATCCAGTCAAATATCCATATAGGGGTCTAATGATGAAGAACACTATCGTAAGGATAATCGATCTTATGTACAGGTAGGTTTTGCAGTTATAGGTATGAGGGAGCCTTGCTAGTTCTGAATTTCCAAACATCTATTTGAAGCATCTTTCCAACTAAAATTACCTCAGGTTTTCTATTGAAAAGTATGCAATCACTCATAATTGATAGTGAGCATGATCAGCCGGGATAACCAAAACTAATCATCTTCTTAGGACAAGATAATTTCAATCAATTACATCTTCCTATAAACTTCACTCTACTTGTAACATGTTGTATTAAAATTGAAAAGACGAGTCAATAATTTCTCCAGTTATACCTTTTGGATGAGAACGGTGAGTTTCTAATAATATTTCGAAAAACAGCTGAATGGTACAAAATTCTTTCTGACCATACTACAAAGTATGCAAGAATGCATATCTAATGTTCGTTTAACATATCAGAATGCTCCAAGTTTAATCTAAAGCACGTCCTTAACAAGATTTACGAATGAAATCCAATCTTCTTACATAATCAGCAAACTCCTTCAAAACTTTGGAACAAAAAACTGGTGGATCTAGGATTCGTACCTGAATGCCCGAAGAACGGATGGTAGGAAGGGGGGGGGGGGGGTGAGATATTGACTGTACGTGGAAGGAGAAATTAATGTTACACTTCATAGTTATAAACTGCAAGACATCGCGGCGCGAAGAATAAATATGGCAATACAGCTGCTCTCCTCTTATCATGTCTAGGGTCAGTTTAGATGTGTGTGGGACAAGGTGGTGGGAGATCCGAAATGGGGTTTTTATACAGGGTCGACCCATATCGACCACTCTCATAGGCAAAGGTAGTGTACATATAGGGTCAGGGTGTAGATAAAAGTAACATACGACGATATTTAGTCGGACAAATTTCCTACAATGCATTCTCCTTCCAAAATTTTTGTACCACCGACGGCCACAAATCGTTGAAGAAAAATATGGGGCATTTTAAGCTTTAATTAAATGTTTATTATTAGCTTTTTAAGACTTGAGTTGTAAATCATCTGTCACCTTTCAAATAGTTTATGAAACAGGTCAGTTTGAAAGACTTTTGACGCACAGTACAAGTATACCGAAGCCTTCGATTTCCTTCTAAAACATAATTTTTTTGAAATAGACCGGAAAGTGGGTATTATTTTGAATCAATTCCCTTTTGTCCTCCATCTTTTGTTACTAATTAATATAGAAATATAGTTAAGTATACCTAAATGTGACGTATTTTGGAGGAAGTGCAATATTGCTTACATGTTATGATGTTAAGGCAAAGGTGCAATGAGGAGCAACAAGGATTTTTATAGAAATTTAATCAAATATGCACAAGTAGTTCGAGTTCAATTCAGGATCAAATTATGTTTTCATATGGTTCCACGTCAAGAACTGGCAAGAGTTTATCTTGTAATATGGATTTACATGTCATAGCACATAAATTACGCTTACTAATGTAGATGCGTCATTACTCGCCGCATGTAACCTCCGGTTGTAAAGCGATGCGTTACCATGGTAATTCTCACAAACATTAATTTTTTCCTGATTACAGCTAAGACATCCTTAAAAGAAATATGCTGGTTTGCAATAATAAAAGAGCTAATTCAATATGTCTTTTCCGTGTCCAATCAATGGAATCGTTAAAGATTAAATTGGATTACTAAAGAAGAAAATTACCTAAGAGCCACAAAGAAACAAAATATTTTCATTTAAAAGAGTACCAGTATTTATCAAATCGGTCCAGGAACAGACACATTAAGTATAAACTTAGTTTTTTCTTTCCGTTGAAAGTCAAATGCAGATTTTCTTTCCTTTTCCGAGACGGTCATACACGGTATTATCATTGAAGGTCACTATTCTTTTCAAATGACTGCGGGAATTGATGACCTATGAACATATTTGATGGCATAAACCAACAATGAAGAAAAATTATATCGTAGGTCAATGAAAGTGCTTTGAAGTTTAAACACAACTTAATTAGCACATTTAAAGTTCTCCCAAAATTACTATGAATTGTTTAAGTAACAGAAAAACAGGGAAGAACCGGGTGAAAAGATTTCAGGCAATGTGCATACAGAGTAACCTTTTAGCTATGCAATTTAATGTAGAACTGTTGCACAAATTGGAGGAAAAACAAACATTAATTTCTATAGCGACAACTTGATAGCAGATAGTTTTCAAAAGCTGTTATCGGACGCGAGGTTTTTTGCGTAGCACAGGGAAGGAGATTTCATCCATTCCGCACATCAATCAGCTTTTTAGAAATACGATCGCACCTCAGTTCCAAAAGTGCAAACTTGCTGATCCTTTTGTAATTCTGACACCGGATCATTAAAGATCAGGTTAAATATTACTGGTGAATTGAACCATGAGCTTATTTTAATCCTAACATTAACTTTAAAAAAAAAAGATAAATGTTTCATTACTTGATATTCCGCTTGCTATCATATGAAAGAAAACTAGATTTCGCGGAAGATAACTGTTAAATTTTATGCCGCCCTATAAAGCAAATGTCAGTGTCATTTAAGATAAAATCGTTTCTCCCTGAACAACTGATGGCTCACACTTTTTAAACGATGCATGTTCTCATAAGCCCCTCTTTTTATTGTAAAAGGGTAGCATTATCACCTTACTAATTCCATCACCCAACTAAGAAAGTTACCAAGACAAAGAGCTTTGGAATGTATCTGTGGATGATCATTGTGTCAGGTCTAGTCTCCAATTTCGATGTTTTACCAAAAATTTACACCCATATGCCAAAGGAAAGAAAGTTAAATTCGAATGGCCGAACGAGGGGCCTTTCGTTGTGTGCAAAAAATTATCGCTAAAATGTTTACTGCCTTATTCTTGAACGTAGGCATAAAACAGTTGTTAAACAAATCCCTCCACACACTTTTTTCGGTGGGAAATTTCCGTAGCATATCCCTAAAGCGTCCTCAAGAAAAGTGATCGTCCGTGGCCAATGGTCACCAGACCGTGGCAGAGGAGCTCATTTTGGAGCTGAGACAAATATCAGTCATGATGCTTTGATGTTGCATTTAAAGACTTATCATTACTTAAAGGGGAAATGCAGCCACCCCCAACCTGAAGTAGTGTAGTAGACTGTGCTGTTTTATGATTGGCTCTTGCGGGTCACGTGACAACATTTTTTCTCCTTAAATGTGAAATTTATAAGACGTCACTGCTGGATCTAACTTTGGTATGCAACACACTCAAATCTTAAAATATGAACTTATAAATTACTTTGAAGAGAAATAAGAAGGAAATTGTGAGATTTGGGTATTGCTCCAAAGTAAGTTTGGGGCGACTGCGGCTCTGGACCTTTAAAGTTACACGACACATTGGTGACATTTGGAACTAAAGAAAATTCACAGTCTAGAATTTTGACTCCCTTACACGGTTCAATGACCAGCATGCAGACGCTAGAGGATCGGTAGCGAGCTTTTATTTAGTAAGGTAGCGAGAGGGGTTTCATTTAAAGGGACCAATCAGCTTCTGGGAAAGAGGCAACACCCTTTCATTCCAAAAAACGACTTTAATTTTTTTTGGCAATCTGTACGCCTTTTGATAAAAGATCATGATGTTTAATAGCACTTGTTCACGTAGCATTAAACCTATTTATGACCCCCACCAAGATAAAAACGTATTTTTAAAAATTCTGTTTCCCCCTTGCAAGCCCACGAAAGAAAAGTACCGTTACCGACAAACTATGGGTTGATTCTAGAATGTTAGGTAATTTCTGTGACATGCTCAGGTACCACAAACATAGTTGAACACAAACGGTTGTGATCAGTGGGCGCGGAAGCATAAAAATTTAGGGAGGGGACAATCAGTGAACAAGTTGGAATGGTTGGACTCGTGAAACGAACCCTATGTGCGCGCACATCACGAGCGCGAAGCGCGAAGTCCCACTGGCGTGGGTCCAGGGCCCGCCTTAGGGCCCTGGAAGCTCTGAGATTCTACAAGCTCTCTCGTGCAATCTAAGCCGTTGGAACATTTTACGATGAATTCAATGAACAAAAATGTGCGAAATATTTGCGTTCACAGATAGCCTATTGGCTATTTCTTGGAAATCAACAGTTGCAATGTTATGTTTGTAATTTTGGTTTTGTGAAAATCATTTTTGAAATCCAAAGGAAAAGAGGCGCAGTTACCTAACTACTCTAAAATCAGTTGCCACCTGTACTCGCCCTTGGTTTGGTACTGCACCTGTAAGTTTGTTTTGATTTTGTATTTCAATTGAAGGTCTATTTTTTGAAATTCTTGTAATTTCACCGGGATTCATTTCAACATTCAATCTGGTGTAAATTCATTGATATTTACCTTGTAATCAGTCTGAATCTGCCTATGCAGACCTATCTGATCAGGATGAATCCGAACTTCTGGACAATGTGTAGGCTACCTCGGTATAATACCGAGGTAGCTTAATCTTCCAAAGTTCCAACCGGACGGTCATGTGCGTACGCACACGTCATGCGAACGAAGCTACCATTCGGCGATTTTCCCATAGGTGATACGTTTCGCTCATTTTTGGCGGATTCCGGATTCCAATCTGTTAAAATAACTAGGTCTGTGGTTGAGGTTCTTGGCAATCACATTTCAAAGCTAGGTCGCAGGTTTCTGTAGGTTTCGACTGTTTGTGACCTTTAATTGCAATAGCATAGTCTAGAATCTAGATCGTTGTTTTTTCCAACGTTTAGGCTGTTTATTATTATTTCTTCAAAATAATACACCTCCAGATCATGGGGGAGAGGTGATTACATAGGTCATTCCCAGGTCAAATATCGGGGGGATATATCGCATTATCCCCCTCCCCGGCGCGATTTAAGCCTATGGGGACGATCACAGTAGAATCTCATAAATGCAAACTGCTGTGATAGCCGTCTTATGAACACTGCTTGTGAATGCAGTCCCTCTCTCTTTTGCTGACTGAATCATAGCCAGTACAATTAAACTAGGCTTATTTAATTATGGGTATGACTTTTTATCACTTTATTAAATACTAGGTCACAGGCATAGAGCATGGTCGCAGGGGACCATGACAAGAATCAGCCAAGCAATGGCAGAACATAGGTTAAGTCGATTTCGGCTGCTCTGTTCGGTGGTTGGTTAACTATAGTCTCAACTTTAAGTTGGTTCAAGACTCCCAAGTTTCTTTTATTTCTTCTCTGATTTTTTTTTGGGGGGGGGGGACGTCCCCTCGCTAAGAATTTTAGGGGGGACGTCCCCTCGCTAAGAAATTTAGGGGAGGGGCGTGTCCCCCCTCCCACCCCCCGCTTCCCCCGCTTCCGCCGCCAGTGGTTGTGATAATCGCTACTGCTGAGAATCATGGGAAGACAACTTCAAAGGAATCGCTGTGCCCTGAACTGTTCAAAAAATGTTTGAATTTTACAATCAAACTAGAAACAATTTTAGCTCTGGACCAGCAGTGTACATGAGCTCCGCTTTTTAACAGAAACTGAACTTTATACATCTTCTAAATAAATGGAACAATCTTAAAATTCCAACGGTTATTTTAAACTTGAGGAAAAATTAAGTGAAGAAGATAACAACTATGGTATAAATGGAGACAAAAATACTGTAAAATTTGTAGCTGATAATGCTATAAGAAGGAAATTTACGGTCAGAGAAGGTATAAAACGTTCTGCGTTAAGGTTTTCATAAACTGCGCGTCGTAGACTGAATATGATTTTAAAATTCAGTAAACAAATTCAAATTTGTGTCATCGAGATTTCCAGTTCATGAAAGACTAAATTATAATTACTACTTTTTCTAAAAATACATCTTACTTTTCGTTGCTCACCACTGTACCCCAAAAATCAGGAAATCAAGCAAAGAATTGAAGGGGCGCATGGCACAACTCTGCAGAGATGCCAACATTTACATCCAGAAACCAGGGAGGTTTCACACATAAATCAGGGAGATTTTTTAAAATTACATGCAACTCAATAGGGGAAAAACTTGCTTGAATCAGGGAGATTGTCATATTTGATAGTTGGAATGGACAAAAATCCTTGCATTTTCAGGGAGCCTTCCTGAGAATCAGGGAGAGTTGGCACCTCTGACTCTGGCAAGCTAACCACACACCCACACACACATTCACACAAATATTGTACCATAATTTGTCAATAATTGATCAGCTTCGGCTTCGGTGATCGAGTACCACATGTTGCTTTAATTTAAACAGGTCGCATTAGAGGGCGCAATACTTATCCTTCAGACTGTTTAACAATCTCCGGTTACGACTTCGGGTCCGTGTGCAAACATTACCTAACATACTAGCCAAAATGCATCGGATATTGTGGCACGCTTTGTATTTCATTTTAACATCTTTATCGCCATGGGAAATTCCGCATGAGGCTTCTAGGGTATACTTTTGCTGTTTCTATAAAATGATTGGTAGTTTCAGATGTTCTGAAACAGTAGCCCTAAGAAGAATCTCGAATAGACGTTCCCTGGTAATTGAATCTAAATGTCATCTGCCACTGGGTTGTATTTCATTCTATTCTATGCAATAAAGGTTTTAACACTCTAGAGCAAAAATCGTAATTTCATCATGCCAATAAAACTAAATTGACAAAAGTTTTACCAAATTCTTTCTGACTACAATATTCCTTTAACCAGTCCCTTTAGCAGAGGATCAATTCAAACTACTTCCAAACAAACATTGTATAGATAAAATCCAATTTGGTCTTATTTTCCTTCTGATCCCTTTGACGTAAACATAGTTGTAATACTGCCGTTTAATCAAGCAAAATGGCCTCTGAGCTCCACAAAATGAGAAAATAGGTAGAAAAGTAGCAAAAACCATCAGAAAACAAAGAAATTTCTTCACTTGCAACAAATTTCGGTAGGTGTTTTTTACAAATTCCCTCGGACGATAGATGGGATGTTTTCCTCTAGAGTAGTAAAAGAAAGCAAAAAAGTACCGCCAAAAATGTTTTTTGAGAAGAAGGAAAGACATACTGGCCCTTTTTTAGAATGAAATCGTTGAAGTTTGAAAATTCAAGGAATTATACCCCTTCACCGTTTACTATATTAACCATGGAGAAATTCCAAAAACCATCTGAACGTGGCAGACATCACGGTATCTAGAGACTTTTCAATCTTAAGAAGAGTGCAGGTAAGTTCGTCTAGAGTTTTGTAAATATCAGCTATAAACATCATACTGGACCTTCCAATGAAAGGTTGCTCTCATTGAGTATATTGGATTGTTACATTTAAAGGACGGATCGCATCATCTCATTCTATTTGAATTCGCTCAACAAAATTTCTTCAAACCCCTCTCATAACATGTCTTGTGAGGTACAACCTTTACTCCTTGATGAAGCTGCAATGCGTAATCAGATCACTCTCTTTCTGGGTCTTTAAATTTTTCAAAATGTGATGTCCATTAAAGAGCAATGAGAATTGTGACGTGCTTCTACCAAAGTGTACGTCGGAGTACCGCATTAACCTCCAAGTCAGCAAATGTAAAATCAAAACTGACATCTGTGGCAATTATCCTAAGTCAATCAGACCGCGATATAGTATCGCGGTCTTTTTACACATGTGTTATGCAAACCGATACGAACATCTACTGGCACGTTCTATCAGACCTTATTTTTATCTTAGATTTCTATCCAATTCTGTATTGTAAAAAAATGGCCAACGTTTCCTTCAAGGAAGGGCAGTTACGCAGCTATTTTTGTTCTAAATATATGGAAGGAAGAATAGTAACTATACGAGGAATAAGCCTTCTAAGTTCTTTTCTCAAAGGGAGAGGGGATAATATCGTTGACCTAAGAGTTTTCTCTATGCATGCTTGAACAATGAAATATAAAAACTAAATGAAAAACAAATACTTCAAAACCTATTCAGAAGAACTGACAAATATTTTCATCCCAAACCTGAAAGACTAAAGATGCGGAAAAAACGTTTGGGTAGATGATTGTATGGTAATCCTTGGGGCAAATAAAGCCCTGTTACTCGAAATTATTATATAGGCACATGGGTTAACTTAACAGTAACCATCTAAACCTCAGACAGCAAAATGTGAGGGGTCGTCCACTTGGTTTGTAATGTTCGAAAGCATGGAACTTCATTCCAGACTTTTTGTGACGGAAAATTCCATTTGTCCTTCGACTGTCAGTTAACAAAATGTGTCCCAAACGCAAGCCGAAGCAGTTTACGACCTAAGTGTGAACACCGACACCTTAAAACTACATTTGTTGCTGACGATGTCTTCTGCCTTCATTTTGCATGCGTTTTCAAACAGACCGAGTACGAAATTCTAAAAAAAAAAAAAAAAAAAAGGCATCATACTTTCTGTTTTGATTGATAATATAAATAAGTTGCACGACGTTCGTGTTTTTGAAAACCGCCTACGGCACTAAGTGCATAAATATGTAATCGTTCCACAATTGAGACCAAATTTGAAATGAAGTTTGAAAGAAATCCTATGCCATTTGAATATTTGTGTATCTTACGGGTCACAAATACGCAGATCGTCACCCCACTGTCAGACTGTATATACTGGATATTGTTTTGCAAAACTTATAGTTTCTTCCAAAAAGTTCGATTCATGTCATGTCAGTCCTGTGATATTGTGAAGTCCGACATGATTTTAACTGTCAGAATAGGATAATCTCTAGAAAAAAATTATTTTAACATACGGTAGAAACAGGCCTTCTTCAATTACATTTCGTGCTGTTGCCAAATATTATATATAATTATTATATATATCTAACACAGCTAGAAGGGTATTGTCTTAAACTTCGGATTTTGAATTTTGAAGAACTAATGACGTAGCCTTAAAGAACTCTCAGTCTGCCTGTCTAAACAAGGATGGGTTTCAAATCCATCTCTTAGGTTGACAACTTATTTCCTAAACCCCAAATGCCCAAAATCCAAGTACCAACTAATGAGCTCAAACATCCACATGTTTGAATTAAATATCAAAACAGTGAACAGCAACTTGATAAATTTCAAATGTCTTTCTGCATTTACTTATGTTTCTTGTTTTTTGCCTAGCAGGGGTCAATATTCTGTTAGGGGATGATTGAGAATCAACAATTTGAACCCCTATCATGAGCGCATGACTATGGAAGAACCGGGAAGCTAAAATATTGGCGTCTAAACTTTTTGACTGAGCTTAAGTTTTGAGAAAAGTTTGGCGTTTAAAAAAAAGACAATTTGGAAATTTAATTTCCCTATGTTCGGGAGAGGAAATTCAAATCGGAAATGTAGATATCAGCACAAGGAGTTTTCATATTTGAGATCATTAATGTGAGCTTGAGGCAAGCAATCCTAATACACACTTGAATGTTTTATTTCCCTTTGTTTTTGAGCTGTATATGTTGCATTGATGTTGAAGGTAATAGAAATAGAACCTCCTCGAGGAAATATGAAGTTTGTAAATTTCCGGGGCCTCTCATGCGATATACTTCCCATAACATAGGATTGTTGAGGAAAATGAGTTTGTGAAGTGTATGACATTATGTGAGATTGATTCAAGTTCATTTTTGTTGAAATGGAACAACTTTCGACGGTTGATATCTTCAGAACGAACTATGCAAATCGCATTTCAAAGAAAATTTCACCCGATTGCTTCGAGAAAGTTCCTCTGGAATTTCAAAACTTGATTTTAGCTAAAAATTTTTTTAAAAAAGTAATATTATCTTTAGGCGAATAGATATTTCCTGTTTCAGAGAGCTATGTGCAATTATTTTATCTTCAGATTTTCTGGAGCATAATTAAACTCAGGCTTTGAGAAATAGTGTTAACCTATGAAACCGATTCACTGCAAAACCTATGCGGTATGGATTGAATTAAAATAATAACTGGTTATCTAAACTGTATGACTGTGTGTTCTGTGGGATCAACCTCTCATGTTGGACTTTCAAGGTCGTTTGAAACAATTTCCTTGAGTAACAAGAACACCATTATCAATTTGCGGTTGTGAGCAATGTGTAAAACAAAACTGAAGCATTATATTGCCTATATTTAGCTTACATCAGGAGCGTGCTCCTCACGTTTTGCACTATGCCAAATAAAGGGACCTCCATTACGATGACATTCTGCAAGGAGAAAATATTCATTCATTGCGGATCTATTTTTACTGTCACTTTTGTAATGACTTAGTTTTATTTCTTAACCTGATTTCCCATAAAAAATCTCAAGAAGCGTGCCGTTATGTAATTTTATCTGAAGTTGTTAGTAAAGTAGTTGGCGAGTCAACATCTTGCGCCTAAGAATATGGAACAAGTCCTTAGGTATTGGAAATATGGAAATTTTTGTAAAGCAGCGTTTGCCTTGCAGGATTTTTCTTTAGGGAATCTCTAGAATATTACGAAGGGATGTAACGCTAGAATACTGGCTTTTGATTGGAATCATTTAAAACTGTTATGGGCTAGGCTAATGAAGTTTTCTATATATAGTGCTTTAAAGCAAAATCTTTTTGAATATCCTCATCATTGCCTGCAGCACATAGCATTCAATGAATAATCATGTGTGTGTTGCTTCCTTTCCTCTTTTCTAACCATGCACAAATAGCAGTACCTAAATAAATCACAAAACTAAAGTCTGCTACGCAGCCACATGCATTATATACTGATAATACATGCCGTTGCTTCATGCTGCGTTTAAAGATGTGCAGAGGAGCTTGACAATTAAGTCCATCGCAGCAGGCGTCCGAAAGCCTAGTTGCTTATTAGAGTTACCAGAGGCAGTGCTCTACCACACGTATGCATGTATTGGCCCAAATTTCTATTAAAATCTTAACGATCCTATCTATAGGCGTATGGACGAACCCGGTTGACAGCCACTAACTGGTCCGTAAATACTACGCATTCAGCCTTCTGTAGTTTTCTTCATTATTTTGTGTAGATACAATAATGAGAAGGTGATTTACTTTATTCATCTTTATTTTCAAAACATCCCTATCTCAAATCACAAAATGGTACATATTGTGTAAAGTTATGATCTACAGTACTCTGCATTTTTTAATTTAATGTCAATTAAAAAACTGAATTCATTTAGAATTCCTGTAGACTATTGCTTCATTAGACGTTTGGGATGATGAAGCCAAAACTGATAATTTTTATTTTATTATTTTCATTGCTAAATTTTTATATTGTTCTTACTATGTTACCCCTTTAGAAAATTAACGACTCCATTTGGTTGTTACCAATTTTGGACCAGACACTTTTTTCAAATTATGCACAAAACCGTAATAAGCCGAGATAAAATAAAATCAAAATTGATAATCTCTTTGTGTATTTATGGAACGTGGAATTTAACTTATTATGTTAACATTTTGGTCTCGCTATGTGGTAGTAAAATCGAATGGACTCCTTACGAAAGCGACATCAGCTCAAATCCTGCTTTAATTTGGGGCACATTCGACTGAATTAATAATGTACACCAACTCTCTGTGTACACTAAACTGAAATGAGTTAGAAAAAGGTTACATCTTTACTCAATTACTCAATAGGCCGTACGGTATACACTCCGTTACAATGGGGGGATAGCAGTCATATGCGAGGAGCTACTATTTTGTTGATATTTGTCATCACTACTGAAGACTCCTTCTTATGTAAAGTGACACATTCAGCAGACTGCTTTTCAGAAGACTGCTTCTTATTTAGAGGAATGTTTCGCTGTACATCGAAGTTTTATTAAACTCATATAAAAAAAATTATAATCCGTCTTCTGCGTTCATTATGAGAAGTAAAACCGATGGCCAAAAGTGGAGGGGGTTGCATCATGCCCCCGATGAAAAAACGGGGGGGGGATATGTTACAACCCCCCTTCTCCAGTGTAAACAACCCTATTTCGAATTAAAAAAAAAAACAGTTCGAAGTTTCTTAAAGGAGCAATATTGCGTAACAGGTAAAGGTCAACTGGAAACACTTTGTGTGTGTGTGTGTTTCAGCCGATGACGGAAGTAAACACGCGTAGAACAGTGTGCTAGGCGCGACAACGGCACAGCGCTCACTGGCGGATGTTTTGTTACCAGATAACCTAAACAGAAAGGTCAATAACTTATGCGCAGACATAAGCATCAAACTCGTCTACTGCTACCTATTGACTCCAAGGAATTGGCGATTTTTTGATGCAATTGTCTCATGTGCATTAACAGGGGTTATATGTCCACTTTATGAAAATGTTTTCAGGATATATACATATCGATCTTTCACAATGCTGTTCATATATTGTCAAAGATATGACTCTAGAATATATAGGACTAAACAAAGGCTACTCATCTCAGAGTGTTCATACAGTACTCGCACTGTCTCTTATGTGCCTTTTATCTATCAATTGGGTTTAGCAAAGTCGTTTCTTACCAAGTTTCACCAAGTCTTACCAAGTTTTCATTTCCGTCGTATTTCAAATAAAACACATCTTGGTAAGATTTTTGTTAGGCATCCATTCCTTCCATAATCAGCTTTAACAACTTTGCAACAATGCCGACCATTTTACTACACATAGCTAGTGTTAGGATCGTTGGAAGAAAAAAAAGGTTGGTACTATAGGGATTTACAGTTTTGAGGTTATATTCCTGATATTATATCTACAGGACAAGATGACAAACATCACGGAGGGATAGTCTCTTAAACTGAAGTATATATTTCATGTACCACGTCCTTAATATCGATATTTCACTACTCCTACCGTGATATTTCTCCTTGAGAATGCAACATATACACCCCAGTAGATCAAAGGCGGTGTAGGATGTTACCACTGACTTTTGATAAACATGGACAGACCATGTAGCGCATACTTCCGATCCGTAGATTGCAGCCACCAATTGGAACAAATAAGGCGGAACAAGATGGCCACAGTGAAGCTATAATTTGTAAGACTTGACGACGGTTCCGTAATATTTCATAAAAGTTTAATTTGAATGAGAAAAAATATCATATTATTTCAATTCGTGTAGTGATTTTGATCGAACCTTGCATCCTTTCGAAAGTATTTCAACTTTCTTGCAAAATATTTTGATTTCAAACTTTCATACACAAAACCATAGCAGACAGCCATCTTGCTACGCCTCAACTCACACGTACGTGAAGTATGCCTTGTCCATATCTAGGGCGTCCGTGGATGAAACTAATATTTGAGTTTTTCATATGGTCTGTGTCCTCATATGAACTATGCTTTTATTGTGTTCACATTGTTTAAAAAGCTCGCTATTGACGATTAACAGCCTGTTAGCTAACCCCAAATGTTACGTAACTTTTTGGTATATTTGGCAATTGCCAATCTTTTACTCAGATGTGAAACAAGACCATATCAAGTGTGTATGTAGTTTGATTCATTGCCTTCCTGAGGCAATTAAATGTAACCAAGCAGAGAAGAACAATATTCCTAAAAACAAGAAGGAAATTTTCATGAAGTATATAAACTACACGCAACCCCACGTCATACAAAGGCCAATCGTATTCTTGTTATTCAATAATATATGTAGATAAATATAAGGAGCTAACAAAATCGATTCTTTTACAGTTGCCATGCAAATCCAAACTTTTTCTCAGATGTTTCCGATCTGTTTTAACACAAACGAAGATTATCAAACTTGAGTGTTAGGTGTATTCGTTTGCTACCTAACCCTTGCAAAAGATGAAATTATAGAGACGAATGTAAAACTACGACTGAATATTCACTATAAAAATGCCTTGAGTTCTTTTTGACTGGAAATTTCACTTTTAAGGTGGTCTAGTTAATCCCTAGTATTACTCTAAAAAGGGATTCTTCACTCTAAGGTATTACAGAGTACAATATCATTGTGTGGCACTCGTTAACACATATAAGCTCTCAGTATCAGCCTAGTTTATGTCCTGTATTTATTTCGAACATATTCGCCCGTGAACAGTAAACGGTTCTTAATGTCTCAGAGTCTCTTTTATGTTGTGGGGTGTTTTCTTTGCGGGTGGGGTGATTTTAAAATAGCCTATAAAAGTTCATATTACCAACTTGAAAGCTCATCCCACAGCATTTCATGCTAAATACTAAACAATAGTACCCCAGACCTTCAACGCTCGAGTTTTTTGAAAGTTATCTAACCCTGACCAATTTTCAGTCCTCTGAATGCAGGTTTCAGTCCCATCAACTCCCGTTCTCTGATTTGGCTCCTCAAGCCCGCCGCTAGAAAAACCTAGACGAAGCAAGGTAGGAATGACCTCTCAACTATACTAATCACCCACTGGTCCCTTTGAATCCCTACATTCTGTCGATTACCTAGGGGTGGAATAATAATTAATATATATTAATTATTATTATATATATATTAATATATAATAATAATTAAATAATGTCACAAACATCCACTTGGGCAAACTTTTCCTGCCACGCAGGGCTCGACAGATGTCGTGTCTTGAGGAAGCAACCTTGTCACCCCAATAGCTCAAAGGCGGTGTAGGATGTAACTGGTATCTGAGTTTGTTACATGATCTGTGCCCTCAAATGAGATTTGCTTTCATGGTGTTCACACTTCGTGAAAAACAACGCATGCTTGGCAGGCACGTAAGCTTATCCCAAATGTTACGTATTTTTTTTCTTAATGGATCTGTTACTGTCAATCAATTGATCAGATAGGAAATGTGACTATATCAAGTGTGGGTATAGTGAGCTTCATTTCCTCCCTGAAGAGATAAAAATGAACCAGTTAGAGGTGGAGGACGTAACAAAAAGTAAAGAGGAACGTTTTCATGAGGGTAAAGTCGTAAAGACCAATCTTTATATGAGGGCACTGCGCCCTTTATCTTGAAATTTTGGTGCAAAAAGGCTATGAGGTTAGGTCAGATAGAGTTTGCGGCCTAATTCCAACCAATTGGTTGAAAAAAGCTATCGGCTCTTTCACAAGTAATGTGTGTTTTGGGCCAAAATTTGGCTAAGGATAGAGCAACTAACACTCTTCAAAATTCCTTTGACTACAAAACAAAATGCAATCCAGCAACAGTAATATTAAGACTGCCCTTCTAAAAACCTCTCAATCCACGGTTTTCGTTAGTTAATCTTTTATCCCTGTAATCTCGATTACCAAAGAACCTCGTATTTCGTTACGTTGCAATTTGAGGTATGTTGTTCGCCCCAAACTTCGTTTCTCATTTCCGCTAGTTTCGCTCATACCTAAATTAGCCGAACACTTGGCACCGCTTAACTCTCGAGAGTTGCGCTAGTCAGGATATTACTTTTGCATGAACTACCTCCCTCTTCCCAATCCGTCTGCGTTAGTTTGAATCGATATAAGCCTATAAAACACTATATAGGCCTAGTATGTCCTTCAGTTGAATGTGAGAAAATCTTATCTTTTAAAGGCCAAAGGTTGTTTTCAAGTTTAAGAGATGGTTTGGACGATAAAAATACTTCACCGCAAAGCTATTACGGTCACAACATTCCCGCGTCGAGTCGCCTGCCATCAATTTTTTACTTAATGAACTCGGAGAAGAAAACACCTTTCGCCACTTCATATTTTATTCATCACAAATCTAAAATCTTACGGTTGAAATTTGAATCATATTAAATCCTTCTTGCCATTAAGTGTTCAAAGCTCATCGAATGCATAATCATGCTCTTCCGTTGTCAGGCATTCTTCTCAAGTGAACAAAACTATTAGATTAAATTTCAACATCGTTCAACTACAAATGAGACTATCCACTTTAGTTTAAAAAACCAAATAGAACTGCACTAGTCATCTTTCAAGATCGTCTGTAGTGATTATTTAAGTGTCCCACCAATCGGTGAGCCATTAAATGTTGTGTCCATAACATGTCCTACCTTATAAACAGAACAATATTTTATAAGAACAGCACCTGCCGATCGGCGGTATCATGTGACCAATTGAACAGTTCAAGACAAAGACCGACGATCACCACTACACTCAGGATAAAAGAGACCGATTGAATTAAATGAATATAAATTTCCAGGAAAGTAGTTTAAGGGTTCAAGCAAGTTAATAGCCAAATTGACCCCTTTTACCTT
Organism: Holothuria scabra; assembly: GCA_037179385.1. Taxonomy (NCBI): domain Eukaryota; kingdom Metazoa; phylum Echinodermata; class Holothuroidea; order Aspidochirotida; family Holothuriidae; genus Holothuria; species Holothuria scabra. Next base: position 22,871,241 of record CM074192.1, on the reverse strand, counting down.
GTTACTTGAAGTTCAATCGTAAAACGAATGAGTCAAGGAAAAACATGGGAAGGTTTTTCTTGCAAAGATATTCAGAACAGCTTAAGGGATGGCGTTGATATTTGTTTGGTTTGAAGGCCTACATTTCCATTAGTGTAGTGTTTTACAGAAACAAATGCACAACCACCCATACAATTAGTTTTTTTTTTAACTCTGGAGCAAATTTTGTCGGAATAATCTGCCGCTTAAGTAGTGAAAGTCCATGAATCTGCAAGAGAACTTGCCCGAGCGTGGATGTTGGAAATTTGGTTAAGATTGATGGTGATTTACACAGTCTGACAGTTTAATACAATTGCTGTCAAATGGCGAAAGTTCTCTGTTATGGTCAAGAGGCTGAATGCGGGTGCACCCTACAAAACTTTAACTCCTTCTAGCTCAAAATCTTAACGGTCATGGTTAGAAACTTTGTAGTGCCGTGATGAAGAAACTTGTCAGCTCTCAAGTGATAGAAGTTTCGAAGAAGCTATGAATTTTGACAAGGCTACAGGAGCATCGAAAACGAGCTAGTTTAGTATGTTAGTCAATGGGTAAATCACTGAGGGTGTGAGCCTTAAAGGTTGGCCGGACGCGCATTTTTTCCCAGGAGACAATGCAAATGTGAGAACCTTCTGCCAATGGACGAATGAACATTTTTTAAATCTTTTACTAACTCTTTGTAAATTATTTTTAAACAGACCCAAACGGTAGGTCCTTCATTCTTTGAATGTTGGTACATTGTTAAAAATCACTGTAAATGTACAAAAAAAATGAAATAAAGATAAACAGAAATTACAGAAAAGTTCTGGCAAAATTTGCCAGATTTTTCAAGTATGGCACGGGTGTGTGACAACCCCATATAAACCCACATCCTGTTTACACATATCGAATGTGCTGGACACAAATTTACTGTCAAGTCTGGTGGTCCTCTTCCAATCTTTTGTTTGTGGTCGGTCAATAATTTTATTTCATAAACATTCGAAAAATGTATATAAAGGTTCAAGAAGAAATTGTTTTCCGTATTACGGTTATTTACACAACCAACTGGGCAATGTTGCAATTTCTGAATCGCAACATTCCCCAGTATATTCTACATAGCAATACTCAATTGAAAAGGGGAATGAACAGTGAGGATGACTATAAAACTGTCTTGGAGAACCAGACAAAAGATTTTAAACTTTCAAATTTGTTTCTAACAGCAATTTGCCGTTTATTATTTATGACAGTCCATTGCAATTTTATTTTGGAACGATTGGGGAAGTATCAATACAGCTTTCACTGTTTATGGAATTTTTCGTTTTCTGTAGAAAATAATTATTATTATAAAAAACATTGTGAAAGAATTGAGTTTCCTTACTTATCACGCAAAGTAATGTACACTCTGGTGAAAGCAATGTGACAAGCTTCAAGTATGCACTAGAGGTTAGTTGGCTAGATGGAATTTAACGGCACCGCCACCAAAACGAATATGTAGTATAGTGTCACCGCCACCAAAACGAATATGTGGCATAGTGTCACCGCCACCAAAACGAATATGTGGCATAGTGTCACCGCCACCAAAAACGAATATGTGGCATAGTGTCACCGCCACCAAAACGAATATGTGGTATAGTGTCACCGCCACCAAAACGAATGTGGTGTAGTGTCACCGCCACCAAAACGAATATGTGGTATAGTGTCACCGCCACCAAAACGAACATGTGGTATAGTGTCAGTCACTTAATGAAAAGTTCATCAAAGTTAAAATATATTTTCAATTTTGGTTGTGTTCAAGTTTGGTTTCCCTTCAGTGACCCGTTACGACAGGCGGGAAATACCGTGGGCATATTCCACAATCCCCAGCCCCCAGGGCTGCACTAGGAGCTAATTGAAACAATTTAAAAGTAATTCCAATATCAAAGAGCGATTTTACTTACGACTTATTGACGCGTTTTCTAAATATATTTCATAAACAATCTTTCTTCGTATATATACTCACCAGTATGTACAGTTGCTTTGACGACATTATTTTTGCGCATATACAGAGAATAAAGGATGAAAAATACAAACTGTTTTGATACGGTCCTATACATGTTGTACCGACTGAGCTTAAAAGCAAGGACAGGTGATTTTTCTCTCAATTAGTGCCCATGACACGCTTGATAAGCTATCCAATCCTTCAAGACAGATTTCTCTGAAAGGCAACAACATTTTCTAATGTTCATGGGCCGAAAAGCGCCCATCAAATACACAAATGTAATGCGCAAAATCAGTATTGTCTCTCACAGAAGTACTAGTTACAATGGATGAATTTTAATTCTCAACACTATAACATATCCAAAAGCGATTTCATTCAGAAAACAGGCACCGGGGGCTGGGAAGGGTGTCTTTCTAAAACGTTACAACAAAAGAGTGGACTTTGTTAAAAGTGTGGATTTACTTGATTGGAGTGTAATATTCCCTCAAAAATAGTGAATTTCACTCCAAGACGGTACAATTCTCTTGATTAAATTCCACTGTTCATGGAGTGACTCTCCGCTCTTTTGGAGTGAGGTTTATATCGTTCGATCGTATGGCGCCAATTTGCCTTTTTAAAGTGTATATAACCTAATTTATTTATTCAACATTCCATTTATTATATGAGTGCACCGTAACGAATATTTTCCTTGTTGAGTATTTTTGTTGTGCAGTAGTTGCTAAAAACCTAAATACCAAAATTACTTGAGGAAACTTAGCAAATGAAGGATTGAAAGTTTACAACACATGCTCATATTTTTCATTGTCAGTTTAAATAGCAAACACGGTGTTTTATTTACTATCCATCTCAAGCATTCTGTCAGTTTTTCGGAGCTCGGAACTCTTTTGGCTTTCGATTGGGGAACATGTGTCTCGGTTTTGTAAAAGTTTTAAAGAAATTTTCAAGATTCGCCCGGTATGTCGAAAACTTTCAGAGTTATACAATCAAATTTTAAACCTTGCAGTCGTTTTTCTCAATCAGTACTCTTCCTGTGGTGATATCCTTTTTAAGTTTTTTTTTTCTTTTTCTCAGTTTTGTCCCTTAGACTAAGAAAAGAGAGTTGACTTTGAACCTCTTGGAAACCTTCCGTATTAGGACAGATTGAAGAACGTTTGACTGAAGATAGAAAACAGAGATATGGAATTACCAATCTCAAGAGGTACAAACGTGGCGTCCTGAGGCGGCTCTTCCTTGTCGCTCTTGAGGAGCGAGGTTTTGGAGTGACTTAATATCCTCTTGTCCATTATCAAAAGGGAGTCCTGATATACTATTTGAAATAAAACAAACTCTTTGAAAGACGGTTTTAAGTATAGCCTGCAAGTCTGTCTACACTTTGACATTTCAGAAAATTTTTGACGGAAAGAAAAATTTCCAAAGAGCTAAAGAAATGTCATTTCGAAAGATTTTTCAACCGTTCGTAGGTATAACAAACTAAATATGACGTTACTGGTGATGTCGGGTTTGTATTTTACATAAATGTCTTCACAAAAGTCACTACATACCATCGACTGCCAAAATCAAGCATTTAAGGGAGGCGTTGGGCAGTTGGAACTCCACCTTGAGCCGCAACGGCGCTCTCTTTTCACCACAAAATCGGCACAAATGTTTCCTGATTTTTAATACAGCGAGTCTTTTCACCATTCAAGTCTCGTGAAACCTGCAACATTTTCGGTCTTGAGAACCCTTTCTCATTTCATCATCTCATTCATAGGCGTAGGAAGCGGGAGGGGAGGGGCTGGTTGGCGACATCCCCCAGTGAAACATGAGGGGCGGACACGTGATTCGGCCCCCGTCCCCACTTCCCGGGTCAGAAAACCCCTTTTTTCATTTTTCCAATTTCCCAAAAAGCAAAGCCAAATTTAACATGGAATGCATTAGTTCTTGCTCATGAATAAGTTTGGTAAACTGTTCCGAGCTCTGGAAATGACAAAATCGGACATACTTACCATATGTGACACCACATCATCAAGAGACACGGGTAGCTATATTTGTAAACTGTCTTTTATATTCCAAATATTCTTAAATGAGAGCTGTTTATTTTAAAATATTTTGTCCAAAAGGGCAACAAAAATTGGGAAATTTTTAAAATGTCCTCGGACTGAGAGTGTCAGTTCTTAGGCCTTAGATAATATTATGTAGGACCGATTCAGTCGTCGGGCAATCTAGCGTCTTCGGGAAGCAGTTTAGTTAGATTTCATTCTCAGCTTTTCCACCAATATATGTAGGAAGTGCAGATTTTTCAGTTATCCCACAACTAAAGGAAACCCAGAATCCAAAGTTTCTTTTGTAGTACAAGCTCCTTATCTACATATATTTGTTTGAAAGGGACAAATAATTCGGCGCACTTTTCGCGCCACAGTACGTCCCTGATACAGTGGTGTTTACACTTGAAAGAAAAGTTGGAAAACTTAGCTACTACTTACAAGCCCGAGACATGCCATTTCCGGCAGTCTGAGGGGGTCTCGATTTTTCAAAATTCTGTGCGCTCCGCGCCAACTGAAGATAGTCTTTCGAACAAGACTTCATATTCCAGGCAGGGAACCATTGGTCTACCGTCTCAAATGCTCTCATACACACCTATCTTCAGATACTTTTCAACCCTGTCAGTTGGGTAGTTTGTGTAGAAGGATTGTTTAGCTATTGAAATGTCAAAATGTTATCAATTTTCAATGTTGCAGAACAGTGACGTAGCTACAGGAGGCAGGGTTGGGGGCGATTGCCCCTCTGGCTCGAAACGTGAAAAATTCTGAAATTTGACATTTGAGACACCATTCAAATACAGTGCGGTTTTCCAAACTTTTCCTTCATAAAATTCTAAATTCTTCCTAATAAAAGCTCCATTATTTGTAATTATTAGATTAAAGAAGCAAAATTTACTGTGCACGACTTCGCGTGCCCTAAATGGCAACCCTTCATGCAGTAAGCGGTCGCTGATATAGCAGTCAGTGATAAACTTCTCTGAGCCGCTACAGTGTCGTTCCCCTAAAATGTTCTTCAATAAAGGCTTTTATTTTTTAAATATTTTGTCTAAAAACAGGCAAGAAAGTTTCGGAAGCTTTTTGAATGTCGCCGAGGAGCCTCAATCCACACTCCTATAAGATAACATTATACAGCGATCTTCTGTCGACATGCTATCTCAGATAAATGCTAATAGGGAACGCAGTTTCTTCGACAGTCCCCCAAATATTCAAATTTCCTTACAGGAAACCCTGAATCTAAACTACTTTCTGCAATGCAAGCTCCATATTTAAAAAAAGGACCCAAATTTTCGGCACGCTTCGTGCGCCACAAATCACGTCCAAGTTCCTGATACAGTAAGGAGTGTTCACACTTAATAAAAAATCAGATTTTGTATTTTTTAAATTGTTTTTTGCTCGTAAAAAAAGCGAAATTTAGCGTTCAAAAGTGCACCTTTTTGCCAATGGGGTGGGGTGAGGTGCATGGTCCAAAATTGTTCCGCCTCCACTTTCATATTGCTTCCTGCGCCAGTGACCTCATTTATTTGGTCCTGGGAGTTTTCACCATTTTTTTTTGCACTTTACGAACCTACGCCTGAACTGAGTGCCCCACAATATCGGGCAAAGTGAAGCGTTTATAGAACTATGAAATGAGTTAGAAAAACTTGTTTTTTTTTTAAAAGCTGCCGATGGCGTCGCCAATTTTTCTAATCTTTTACTTTTATGAGAAGGGGTCTTTTCCTAAAAGTGGCACTTAATCCATTGGAGAAGGTTGCCTCTCCCCATCGGTGAGAAGATCCAATGTCTTCGGGGAGCCTCCAACCTAACATAAAATATGTAAGCCCTATAAAGTTAAGCCCCCCCCCCTTCGACGATCATAGCAGGCTACTGATTTTGCTTGCAAGAAGATTCTACAGCTTGAATGCCTCAAAACTCCCAATTTTTCATACACAAATCCAATGTGTCATATCAAAACTCAAAAATATGCTAAGAAGAAGCTCAACTTTTTAGGGAAACATTCCATTATCGCCCAAGGGCCTTAATCTGCATAATGATATTCAGTTACCCCACAAACTATGGGTTGCCCCGGCTACCTCCATTTAATTTTCTCGTAAGGTCAGATTCCTCTATTAAAACTCCAACAACTTTCATCATAAATTACGATTTTTCTCCCATATATACTTCAGATTTTCAAATTTCGGTGAATTATCTCCCGTAAAATAAAAAACACCAGCCAACTTCATTTACCTCGACATTACTCAAAGGTAATTTTGTTCTTAATCTTCTACTTTAAAATTCCAAAATTTCCCTTGAATGCACGCTCCTAATTTTTTAAATCTTTGTCCAGGAACGGTGGTGAATAGTTTCGGGAAAACTTTCAGTTGTGTATGAAAGCCTTAGCCTACAATAAAATACGTTACCCAAAATGAATTTTAGTCGCCCATGCAATTTTTTGCCCATACTGCCATAGGAGGGTATTTTCTTCAATAAACACTCCGATTTTTTCAAGTTCCTTAAAAAATCGGATTTCTTCCAAAAATGTTTTCAAACAATTTCCTCCAAAGCTTAAATTTCGACCCCTAGCGCAAGCCTCAAATTTTGCAAGTCATTTCCCCCACAGGGAACCAGTCATCGCCTTAATTGGGGCTTCGAAATGTTGCCCATCCCATGTCGGGGAGTTTGTCCCCTCCTGCGGGGCAAATCCTGTCGCTACTTTTGTCCACATTTTCGGACACGGCAGTGTTGTTTCTCAAAGTCCATGCACCGTCCGTGCAACCTGCTGCATCGTAGCAGCTCCCAGCATGCTTTAGCTGCGTGGCACTCGCGCCTGTCCAGATCTAGTAGCGTGTTTAAAGGGTAGGGGACTGTAGGGGGACAGCCCCTCCCCACCTCCGAAGCCATTCGGGGGATTTTCGGGGATCGAGGAGACCACCAGAAAATGGTTGTTACAAAAAAAGATCCTCGAAAATTTGGATAGCAAAAGTATCAGTCGCCAACAACAAGAGTGCATAAAAAAGAGAGAAAATAAAAGTCAACAAAATCCGTGTTAGTCGGGAGAATCACAGGTTGTGCCCGCCCCCCTCCGCCTTCGAAATCCGTCATACGCCACTGTCAAGACCTGGAATCTCGAAGCTTTCTTGCAACTTGTTAAATCCCAACTTTTACGTGACATTTTTTTGGTTAACTTTGCCCCATCCAAGTATCAAGGATCTTTATTATCGGCATCGAAAATATCGCCGAAGAAACTACTTGCAAAATTTGACCAAACAAACAATTTAAAACAAACAGGCCTAATGTACTGTATCTTCAAATATTTCGAAAAATCCCCTCTAGTATTGAAGTGAGCAGATCCAGTCAAAGGTTACGTGCAACCAATGCACATTATCTCTGTTCGCACGTGTTCTTATGCTCCGTACCATACTGATTTTGGTGTTGTTTTTCACAACATGATAGGATGCAAATACTGCACTAAATTTGCTTGCTTTGAATATGTGTACAAAATTAGCATGTGAGATGTACCCACACAACGAATTTCTGTGAAATATTTTGCGAAAAATATAACGTTATTTTGGCCCAATTTGTGGGAACCTGTAAAAGCTTAATATTGATGTGTAATACTAGGCTACACGATTTTACTACAGCCTGTATATATCGATGAAAACGCATATCAATGTTATTAATCGAAGCCACAGCTTCGATTGTAGGAATTGCTCGTTCAGTCACGTGTTTTCGTGCCTTCGTAAGCGGTCGGTGCGGATGAATATTAAATCATGTTCCATTTGGATTCATATTGCAATCGCGAGCTGTTCGTTCGTACAATGGAACAGCTGCGCAGTCATGCTAAGTTGTTCCGGAGGGGGATTTTCAACAAAGTTTAACTATTTCTAAATAAGGGGATTTGCCCGAACAACTCCTGTATAGTAAGGTGGTAATGTGCAAATAAAGAAGTAGTTCCACATTCAAAGGTATTGTTCTGCATTGAAGGCTTCCTCTCTGGTTGAAAAAAGGTGTAAATGTAGTTTGAAAACAATTTATACCGTTCAGGGATTTCAAAATAAATTTCAAAGGTTGCATTTTTCAACATATGCCACTTTGTTTTGTCGGAACTGCTTCATCAAGCAACTTCGTCGACCGTACTCATTCCAATGTAAGCAAGTCCACTAACTTACGTTCATGCATAAACGCATGCAGCTAGCTATATAGTGTACGTACTGTGTCGTTAACGTGATTGCGACAGTAACCAAGGCCAGGGAACGATCCACCAATTTTAAGGTATTCAATTTGTCGTTCATTTCATCACCCTGTATGGGTTATTAATGGCTTCTCTATTGTATTTTCAATGTTTGAAACAAAGAAAAAGACAGTCTACCCACGGTTGTCGTAGTTCTCAGTAAAGGACTAACGTTATGCATCGACGGTCGCGTAGTTGCTCCCTATACATTTGTATAGGAAGCAATTACGCGACTCTCCATACATACTCTAGTCCTTTAGGCTTCACTGAGGACAAAAGTTGTCGCAGTCTTACCCAAACACAGTTACGAAGGCCTAAAGCCAAACGTTACAGAACAAAACAACTCTAACATTAACACCTAGTCGTGTTCTAGTGCAAAAGGTGCGCTCAGCGTATATAGGCCTAGACACCGCAGCTACAATCTTGGACAAAATAATTTGTTGGGACACCCCGCTCCCCCTTCTATTCCAGTGCTGGTTGACCACTGTTATGTTAGGCTCTACAGGCAGTTTCATGTTGGCCTACTTCAACTAAAATTTACGGATAACATGTGAAGTGTCCCAACCGGCAACGGTTCTGTCCAAGATTGTCCGAGAATTTCGAGAAGTCAGATAGGTGCGCTGCCACCAGTAAGAAGTGACGCTTTGCTTATGGTTATTTGGTTATTTTATGACAGGTAAATGATATGCTGGTCATTACATGGAAGTATTTCTTGGACCGGATTTAGCTTGTGGAGTCCTGGACCCAGATTATTTTGGACCCTTTTCACAAATGTTGGGAGGGACCTACATGAGAGGACCCTGGGACTAAGCCCAAGCAAATACCACTAAAAAATGGCCTGAATACTTCAATTTTTCTGTCAAATCCTTGCTTTTGAGCAAAGGGAAATTAATGATATTGTCCCACTTGCTTTGCCTATTTTAATTCTGAGATATGGTTGTGCCCGGCCTACCTGCCACCTTGACGAGGTTGGGGGTGTAGGCTTAGTTAAAACCAAGTCTACCATTGGTTTGGAAAGCAACTTTCAACTAAAAATGTTAAGAAACTGCTTCGGTTGAAAGAAGGCATAACAAATTTGTTACCAGTTGTAATACAACATGAAAAATACAGCCTGAGATGCAAAATTGGCTGCAAAATGTGTTCCAATGTGTTTCTGGCTTGCAGAGTTACTTTAACAATCTTATGGTAGATCGTGGCCCCTTTTCGATAAATTTCTCGTCTCCAACTATCAGTTTGAAAAAGAATGACTCTTCTATCCAGGAAGAGAATTATTCCACCAGTTGCGATTGTTGATTTGTGCGTCTAAACAATGCATACTTTTGGTTTGTAATGAAATTTATCCTACGGTCGCCCTTAATTTGTTAAAAATCCTCAAGAGTATAGTTGGCTTCTGGAAAAGGTCTTAAACAACCTTAGAACACTCGAAAAATTAAACATTTTTATTGAATTCAGTCTCAAAAATGTATCTCTTGGGACCCAGACAATCTTGGACAATAACTTGTTGGGACACCCTGCTCTCCCTTCCAATGTTGACCACTGTTATGCTGTTCACGGCAAAGAGCCCTGTTCTTCATGACGCAACATTGGGAGGGGTAAAGGGAGGTTTATGTTGGCCAACTTCAACTAAAATTGACAAATAACATGTAAAGTGTCCCTACAGTTTTGTCCAAGATTGTAGTTTACTGCTTGTTAGGAAAGTCAAGTTAGTCTAGGGTCAATACTTTTGCATAGCGCTAGGCCTGTGTCACCACCAATAGTGTATCACACAGTCTCAAGCAAAGTGTAACTAGGTACAAAGATTTTGGGGCAACTTTACATCCAGGATGGGCAACTGATTAAAAATAATAGCTTATCGATATTGTTACATCCAGGTGAGTACTTTCATTTAAACATCAGTGTTTAGTAAAATATATAATGTTACTGCTTTTTCTCACATAGATCTCCCCAAACAAGTTACAAGGAACAATGCCCCCCTCCCCCCCCCCCTCCCCGGCATATGTGGGAAATATTCCACTTTTGTCGGGGAACCAGTTCCAACAATATGCTTCATTTTGTTTATAAGAAAGTCCCAAGTGTGCACATTTTCAAGGCTTCGATTAATACTTGCCATGCAAGTACAATTGTCTAGTTACTAAGGTGTTAATACCGTCTAGCCTTATACCGCACGGTAGTATTAATAACGATGCATAAGTAAAACAGACTAGGCCTACTGTGTCACCCACCAAATACTTGTGTGTGTGTCCTAGCAAATACATCTGTCGTTGCTTTCGCTCGTAATCTTAGATGAAGATTGTACGGTACTGCTGCTAAAGGTAATACACGTTATTCTAACCAGCAAAAGAAACCTCCCATTCTCTCCCTCAACCACAAGATGATTTATGCATCACCGCAGATTGTGCGGTCAACTCCGACCCAATCCACCTCCCAAGCAGGATTGAATAATCCCTGACCCACTCTAGCCCTAGCCACTGTTCCCACGTAAAAAAGAGTGAGTTGACCTTGTTTTTAATCCATTACCCGGTTAAGCACGTGTTCGTGGGAACGCTCTAAAAGTTAACATGAACTCCGACAGCGTATGCAGTTTGCTCAGAGTTTTCACAGGAACGGTAATCTCTTCAAAACTTTGATTAGATTCGGTTTAACTAATGAATCATCCATTTGTGAGATTAATTACATTACTTATTCGGACAAATCCTTCACTCTAAAGATGAGGGTTTTTCAATTTACATAATAAAATTGCTAAGTTTCATTATCTCTGTTACTATCGGTTTCCTTCGAGGTCAACTTTGCGCTTCATTCAAGCATTAACCTACCCGCAAACTCTCTGAATGCGACTATTGTCATTAAATTTGCAAGGCAGTGCTGCATATACAGACGACAGATGTATGTATTAGAAATATTGTAATAGTTGTAAAAATATGCCCAAACAGCCGTCCGGATACTTTGGCTTAACGCTTTGACTTTGCAAAGCTAGTACTCAAAAACGGTAGCATGTATCAACAGAGCCGCTATTTCAACTTGAAAGCAGATACTCGTTTTTGTGACAGCAAAATCCAAAATAAGTTGCAGTTTGCTCTTTGATTTTACATCAAATTGAAAAAGAGGAGCAGAGTAGCTTGAACATAATACTTAACAGTATTCATGCACTAACAGTGTTCTCATAGCTTATTTACAGTTTGAATGCTAAGCAAGGTATGTTCTTCAGGCAATAAACAATGGTTGAAATGGAATGTATGAAAATGGCTTCTGACCTTTGGTTAAATTTAACGGCGTCCACGGTCTATTTCCAAATGTGGGCCAATGCTTTAATCCATTGCTTAAGCACAACGGCGACAGGTTGCATAATTACGTCTTTGGTATGACTGTGGGAGTCACTAGATGGTAAATTAAGGATAGATTGAGGGGAGAATATTGGAAGCAAGGGCATATGAAGAAAATACACAGAGTAAGAACTGCAGTAATACTATGAGTAGTGTCGATACTAAATAGTTTTCATCGTTGATCATTGTTTCTGATTCGACTATTGTATAATAGAAAGTGTGATGCATACGGTCTAGGCCCATCTTGATGGCAAATTGTTGCAAATAGCAAACAATTATAACAAAAAATGCTGGAGTGGTATGACATCCACTATCTTTCTAAGTTTAAGTGATTAAACTTACGAAACCTACGTTTAATTCAAAATTCAAACTCATCAAATGCTTAGAACATGCACTCATAATAAAATTTTCTGCAGACTCTTAGAACTAAAATGCAAGAAACTAATCAAAACAAAATGTAACCAAGCTAAGTTCCATAGGCTGCTCAAAAACCAGTCTAACTTGATTGGTGTTCTTTAAAACCAAGTGTTTTCTAACAAAAATGTTGAGCTAAACTAACGTACGCGTTATACCAGAGTAACTTCAAACTTAGAATAAATGTTTGTGTTAATCAAATAAAAACTTGTGAGATGCCTGATAGCGTCGAAATCTAATTGTGTATTTATCTGGAGCCAATTCGATCAGACCAATCGAGTTCTTTAATCTGTATCTTCTTCCAGAAACGCTTTTGGGAAGCTTACAGAGGCACGCGAACAGAATGAAAATAGATCGGTGTAAAGTTTTCCGACGGCCAGCACCAATAGGTTTTTGACAACGTTGAAATTTCGATAGGGGTGTCTACGGATTATGTGGGCAGGGTTAGCTAGATTTGCAAAACGGAGCAGCAGCAGATGTACTGAAAGGCAAGGGACGGAAGATCATTCAGGGTTGCTCTGAGCTCCCAAACCTCTCTTTGACATTGTTTGTTCTTCATGATGGCTATCCGGCAAATCGTTTCGGACAAGTTTGCCATGAACTCAAGCTATCAAATTTCTCAGTATTTGCATCTTTTTTGTGAATGTGATTTGAATGATGGGTATAATCAGTAAACACGAGTTTGTTTTTTCGCGTTACACATATCTAACAATCTCTCAAATTCAGCGAGCTGAGTTTTGTTTGCGTAAAGTTCATATCGGAATATTTGACCACTGAAGCCACTTTTTTCCTTATTCGCGAAATTAAAAACAAATCGTGAGGCTCAAATTGAACCAAAAATTAGTTGGTAACGGACAAAAGGTAAAACAAGGGAGAAATTTAGAGGAAACTTGAGTAAAAATAATGCCTTTTGCTATTTAAAAGGACCTAAACAATAACACAATGAGTCAAAACTCATACTACGCTTTCACTTCCTAAACCATCTCCCTATCCACAAGTGTCCCAGGAACCGGTATTATGTTGACCTGTTTGACCACCAGCTAGAACCTCGTCGAATTAGGCAACAGAATTAGAGAATAAACGTGAGTAAAAATTTTCTGCTGATCAACGGTTTCCTTTGTCAAGTTGCTTCTTCCATTCCGTTTATGAAAATTTTTATATATCTTTTGCTTAAATTTGGAAAAGTGGGGTAAGTTCCCCTGCACCAGGAAAATCGCAAAAAAATGTTTTCCAATTAACCTCCAGAAATGCGGTTATTTTCTCCGAGGCCTTGGTCTCAGTAACGTTTCGGACTCAAAACTTGTGATCTATCATCAGGTGCTAGGTTATAACATTGGAGGGGAGAGAGGTATGCGGGATATTTTGGTCCGGCTGGAAAGCTGGAACTTTCCCTAGGATATTTAGAAGACGTTTTAAATAGGTTACACAGCTGCGCAATATCTTAAGGGGGTGTTGCACCTTTAAATTGATATACTTCATTCAATGCTACTTTTGCCAAACAGTGAAACAATCTTACTCCTGAGCACAAATCCAATTGGTAGAAACGTCAGAGTTTTGTGAAATTGCTTATTTCCACTTTTAATGATGCAATTTTAGACAAAATTGTTGTTGTCATGGAAATTCTTATAACGTCGTTTAGTATATCAAATGAAAGCTTCTTATGTGATCTATGGACCGTTAAGTGCAGTTTTCCAGTATAAAAGATTTGTAGTTACATTTTTTAGTTTTTATTAATTCCACATAAATTCCTGCATTTTTTGTGCAAATGTTATTTGATATATTGAAAATGAATCAAAATGGAGTTTGAGAAAAATTCAAAATATTGAAAAACTACTCCGAACAGTCCCTAGATCACACTGCAAGCTTTCACATGTGATATATCAAACAGTGATGTAATACCTTCCATGGCAGAAAAATGTGTTTGTTCCAAATTGCCTCATTCATTATTCTAGCTCATTAAGTATGCAAATAAGCCATTTTGGCAAACTTTGTTACACCAATCTGGTATATCTACAGAAGGTGGAGCCTCGCCGGAAGTACATCTTTGCTACTACTTTTCCTACCTTTACACGCTCTTTGGGGAAATATTTAGCGTAAATATCCCAGAGAGCCTCATATAACTCCTCACAATAACAATTTTACAAACACATAAAGCCCCTTTGGTCCATTAAATGGACTGACCGTTAGTTCGATTTAGTTCATATAAATAAAATCGTTTGGTGTTTGTTGTCCGTTTAATGCGTTATCAGCCATCCAGATAGAGCCACGCACGTGTCTGTACCTTTGTGGTGCCCACAATTTTGCTTAAGGTAATTTGAAAGTGACAATTTTTGAGGATCTCGAATCAGGGAGTTGCCACTAGAACTAGCCTACCTGCTCAACTATAGGGGACTATATATTGATTACATGACCTTCCAAACCTAGCTTCTAGAGCTATTCATCAATCATATTCTTGTTGAGAAATTTTTTATATTTATCTTGTCAATATAGACTTCTTTTCAACTTGAGGTTACAAACAATACCGATAGATGGTGATTTCATATGGGCACCAACTTGAAATATGGCAAGTTTGAAGCCAAATTCAGGAATCCGGATTTGAGGTGTGAAAGCATTTTCATTTTTTTATGATGCTCAATTCATTTACTGGTGATGGTGTTGTGTGCGTCATTTTAATGGATTTCTCAGAATTTCAGTTATCATATTGAGCAAAAATCAGTCTATCTCCGTGTAAAGGGGGCACAAAAACATTAATTGCACAAAGACACATATTTAACACACCATTTACAAACCTCCTTTAGAATATTTTGGACCATGTGAAGCTGAAAACTTCAGTAACTTCCCAGTTACGACCATTATATTTCGTGAGTGTAATGTCGAGTCCTGATATCTGTTCCCCGTGCAAATTACAACGAGACAGGAAAATGGAATTATGTAGTATTGTGAAATCTGAAGAAGTTGGCAAGTTAGCTCACACTGCATACCAAAATTAATATGGAGAAATAAATTTCAGGCCGAAATGGTAAAAACAACGGTGTAAGGATAGACCTTTTCCTTCCATGAAAAAGTTTCACAACGGCCAGGGGACATTATGTCTCTCAGCATTTGCAAATGCTATATCACTAAATAATGTGTGTGGATTCCTTCCTTCAAACTTCTAGATAAATGAATCCATGCACAAACATCGATAATCCCCCAGAGCTGAGCCTGAGAGAATCCGACACTCTGTATGGACAATAATCCCTAAAGTACCGTATGATGCCAATGTTACATGCGTAAATAGGGACATGAAAATTTCCACGGGAACAAGGTTGGGTAAGGCCATTTAGGTAGAGATAATGAAAAATGTTCGAGCAAAAACAGTTTCATAGTGATATGGATACATCGTCTGCATTATGTTTTAAAAGATTATTACTGAATTAAACATATAGAGAAATAAGAGAAAACCGGATTTTGCCTTAAGTGGGTGCTCATCTGGGGTAATTTTTCCATGATAATGCTATCTGTTAGAAAAATTGTAAATACTTTTTGTAATTGACTCATCCCGATTGATAACATTAATGGAATAAAAAAAATTAAAAAAACCATTATTCAAACTTAAATAAAGACATCCAATTTAATGCCCATATTCACAATTGATACAAAAATAAATGGAACCACCAAATTCTTGTTATTCATGAAAATCTTAACGTTAATTTTGATCCTGAAACTTCTTAAATCTGGCTTATATCAGTGAAAAGTGAAAAAAGAGACATTTATTGTAAACTAGTCAATTGGAGATACCAATGGGAGATATTATACGTAGTCACAATGTTAATTTTCATTCATACGCTGATGATACTCAGCTGTACGTCTCTTTTAATTCTACGAAACTCGTGCTGCTGTAAGGGGGTTGCAATTGTTACAAGATTGCATTATTGATATCAAAAGGTGGATGAATCAAAACAAATCAAAATTAAATAATGAAAAAACCGAATTTTTCATAGCGGGAACTAGACAAAGCCTTTTAAAGCTCCCGAAACTTAATCTTACAGTGGGTGATAGCCAAATTGAACCATCCTGTAACATACGCAATCTAGAAGTTTTCTTTGATTCTAATATGTCCATGACCAAACAAACTAATAGTCTCATATCAGCTGGAAATTTCCAGCTCCGTAACATCCGTCGCATTTGTCATTATCTTGATCAGGGTACACGACATGTCATTGTACGTGCACTTGTCCTTTCTAGATTAGACTATGATAATGTCCCCCTCTATGGCGCGAATGCTCGAGACCTCAAACGTCTACAGTTGTTGCAAAACAGAGCTGCAAAATTGATTTTTTTCTGCCTCTAGTCTGGAATAGTCCTTTGCCTTTAATGCAAAAACTTCACTGGCTTCCTATCGAAAAACGAAATAAATTTAAAATATGTCTGTACGTTTACAAATGCCTAAATAACTGCGGACCAGTTTATCTCACAAAATCTTTGATATGTTAACAACTTCCCTCTACAGGCCCGGTAACGAGGTCCGCTACTGATACAACCCTATTAACAGTTCCCTCTAGAAAATAACACATTGCCGACAGGGCTTTCTCCGTAGCTGGCCCCTCACTTTGGAACACACTCCCGCGTAATATCAGCGAAGCTCAATCAGTCACTTCTTTTAAAAAGCTCCTAAAGTCTCACTTTTTCTAACTGCACTGTACTTTACCGTTCTTTTTCTGTTTTTAAGCGCTTTGATCATTTGGAGCTGGCGCTATATAAATATTTGTATGTACAGTATGTACAGTATGTACAGTATGTACAGTATGTACAGTATGTACAGTATGTACAGTATGTACAGTATGTACAGTATGTACAGTATGTATGTATGTATGTATGTATGTATGTATGTATGTATGTATGTATGTATGTATGTATGTATGTATGTATGTATGTATGTATGTATGTATGTATGTATGTATGTATGTATGTATGTATGTATGTATGTATGTATGTATGTATGTATGTATGTATGTATGTATGTATGTATGTATGTATGTATGTATGTATGTATGTATGTATGTATGTATGTATGTATGTATGTATGTATGTATGTATGTATGTATGTATGTATGTATGTATGTATGTATGTATGTATGTATGTATGTATGTATGTATGTATGTATGTATGTATGTATGTATGTATGTATGTATGTATGTATGTATGTATGTATGTATGTATGTATGTATGTATGTAATGTAATGTAATGTAAGCTTTACAACACTGATAAAGCATCTGTAACATTTAAATGTGTCATATATGTTCTTGAAAAACAAAATTTACCCGATCTGTCGTCCGTTGTGACATCATAGATCTCCCATAATGCAACGCGATATATTTGTATTGTAAAGTTCGTTATTTCTAAGACGAATACGCTATAAAATGCCTTGAACAGCAAATACCGATAAATCGAGAGAGAGTACTTTCTTAATCTGTTTTTCTACTAGAATATTCCAATAACACAACTATAGGAAAAATTCCCCTCGGGCTCCACCATAAGCAAGGTTTTTCTCTCTGTTCCCAAAGAACAATCAGATTTTTGCTTCAATTTACCATATCCAATCTTTTTAGTCTCTCTCTCATTCCATCGAAGATAAAAATCAATCCACGCCACTTTAAAAATGTTTATGTGCAAGAGGCTGAGCTTGTGCGATAAATTTATGATTTGTTTACCCAGTTGTTTGCTAAAACTTTTGGGGGAATTCCGATGGACCTCTTCAAATGCAATTAGTTAAAGGGTTTCCTGGAGAAAAAATCATTTGAATTCAAAATAAACAAGAAAAATTGTCTCTTTCAGAAGGTGAAAACTACATCTCAGTAGCCTATAGCGTTCGGAAGACACTAATTATCAAAGTAATGCACCTTTGATTAAGTGCATTATGAAGAGTAAGTGATGTCATCATAGCACATTAATTTACCATTGCATTCAATTTATTTACAATTTTGAAGCCTCTGCAGATAATTTTAAGCAATATGATCTGATGATGTTTTGCTTCTTCCAGACACTCATGGTTTAGAGTTATGCTATATTTATTGGAAAACATATTCAAACACACCAACAGTATCAAATTTCAACAGAAAAAGGGCATTCAGTGGAAAAGAAAAGTAAAAGGAATATGACAGAAAGTGTTCACAAAACAAAACTCTTTGTGACTTTGTTGAAAACTTTGTGGAGCTTATTTTTAAACAAATACAAATAGCTTTACAGACAGATATCCTGAGCTAAGAAAAGGTATTGGTACAGGGTTTGGGGAACATAGTCTGGAATAGTTTTGCCTTTCTTGAAGACCTTAGTTAAAAACCTCATGGAACTTGCCTTTCAGAAGTACATCACTCCCCTATACACTTTGAAACATGGAGGTTGAAAGGAACTGGTTCACTCTCCGGAAAAGACTTTTTTTTTTAATTGTGCCGTCATTGCTCTACAGGAAAAATAAACTACATTCATGTGATGCATGCAAAATAGTAGACAGTATTAGTAGTAATAAAACCAAAGAAAGGCATGTTGTTCAACTTGGAAGATGGTCATTGAGGTCATTCATTGGGGCTACTTAACGCTTCCTCTATTAAACCATTCTCATCTGAGCCTTAAATAATTCCATCACCCCCATACAAAAGGCAGTTCAACAATGCTACATTCGTATGAGATGAAGATAGATTATTGATGATGACAGCTCTCTTTACACCAGAGATTAGAAAGAGCGGGGAAACAGACAACCTGTCTAAAAGCAAATTACATCGCACACCGAGAAATGAACTGCTGACTGGTTTATAATTTTAATTAGAGGCAAATATTTCAACACGATACAAGCAAGAACTATAATGCAACATTATTTTAATACGTATACGGTGGACAGAGTAGCTGTCAACTCACTGACTAGACGTGAACAGTAGTCTACACGACATGCCGTTCCAGTTTTTTCTGCTGCTTGCAATAAATCCTTCTGAATTTCACTTCGCTGTGTTAATTAATTTACAATCTTTTTCCATATATAACCTTAAGTTGTTGAAATAATAGCTTCCGAAAAACATAGATGAGAGACCTCTTACGCTCCTTTAACAATAAAAAGGCTACGAAAATGGTACTTTTTTATGACGTTTATTTTAAATTTACAATAATCCAACGTTTATGCCCTTCAGCTGTTCGGAGGGTTATTTGAATTTTAGCAATGTTACTATGTCCCTTTGTCCGTATACTTTGTTTGTTTGCAGTCTTATAAGTATCCCTCGCCATGTAACTTGGGGTGGGAATGTTTTGTTCTCTCCTGGGAGAATTTTCATTTTCTCAAAATCGGATATCGGCGTGAACAACCAGGGTAGCGAAACGAAGAAAGTTTCCCCATATTTTTGAGCGCAAATAAAAACGCAAACCGTGGTATCGCCCATTTTATTTTTGTTTAAGTGAAAACGAACTGTCATTGATTGGCGGAACATTGAAAAAGATACAAGCATTGGCCTGTTGACAAGGTTCGAACCTTTCGATCATTTTACGAGAACACGGGCACATATTGAAGACTCTGTTTTACATAGTGTCACTGAACACGATTCCGTAATTTCATCTGTTTATAGTAACCTTGGAACATTTGTTGTATTCTAAGGGTCCAGATAAGAACCCCCACTTATACCGATCACTGTGCAAAAGTTATCCTTACTTTCACTAGAAAACAACCTTTAGCCGTTATATAATACTAAAATTACAGTCTTCTTTGACTTTGTTTTTCGTTTAAACTACAAATCTTTTAAAAATGCCACATCAGAGACTCAAAAAGTAAAATCTGTCACCTCAACCGTTCAATACATACTTAGAGAAAAACATTAGCATCCAGCTATGTAATTTAACCATAATAAAAATGTCATTCTACTGGAGAATTTAAATGAAAATGTCCTTAGTAAAGCTTTTCTTACGGATTTGAGATTTATTTCACGTTCTTCCATGTAATTATTTTTTCTTATTTATACCTTGAAATTTCATCCAGCTATTGAGACGTTTGCAAAATTTTCATGAGGTTTCAAGATGCCCATTTTCTATTGGTTAGGGGCAAATACCCTTTTTACATAGCAATTATGTTTGTGGGAGTAGAACCGTCGTTGGTTACGTGTCAGTTTTGGCCCCAGCAAAATGTCAGTCACAAAACCGGTGAAAAAATTATCCCATAATTCTTTGCAATGTCTATTTGGAAAAGTTGCACGAGCGTATCTCCATTGGAGGTATAGAGATGGGGATCAACGAATGTCAGTGGCACGAAAACACCAATTTTCAGATGACTAATTGATGAAGAAAACAGTCAAATTTAAGGACGACATTCTTTCTTAGTGTTGACCTTCAGTTTTTTGATTTCAACCTGAAAGCCCTTAGACTTAATGATTTTTTGTTAAAAAGAAATAACAGTACCAACCTTGAGTAGTTGAGTTTTTTTGAGAAGTGCATTTGCAAACAATTTTAAGAGTTTTGCTGTTTTAAGTAAACCGACCTTCGCCAATATTTAACCCCTGTATCTCCATCTTCTGGTCACGTCCAAATGCAAAAGGGGTTAATACCTGTACTCTGGTAACTTTACATCACCAGTTTGGCCTCCATAATGTCATAATGTCTCTACAGCATTCAGGAGGATACCATACTCTTATCTCAAAATATTTTCATAATGAATCTTCCTTTCCTTCTTTTTGAAACATTCCGGCCCCATGTCTTTGCCTGATTATAGCCTATTGTCTCAAGGAGGAAATTAGCGCTATATGTATACACTTGATACAGATGGTTTTCACATTTGTGTAATGGATTGGCAGTACCAAATAATACTACAATACACAAAAAATGACGTCACATTTGGGGTTGGCTAGCACACCAGTGAAGCATGTGGTAACCTTCAATAATTTTTTATGCTGCGTGAACACAATAAAAGCACAACATTTATAGGGCTCAGAGCATGCAACAGAGTCGGATACCAGTTACTTCCGTCACCGCCTTTGCTCTCATGGGGGGAGGATTTACTATATGCACAGGGTTTTTAACCTTTGGTGGCCTTACGTGACATCCGATCTTCAACAAACACGATAAGATTCTCTGTCAATACAGGGAGATGTTAGGTCTCCTAACACCTCCTTGCTCAATATGATTATCAGTTTGAATGTAATACATCATTCCTATCTTCAAACACCGTGACTTCAAGCAATTCCGAACGTTTTTCTTTCTACCTTCAGACATGTGACCTGTTTCAAAAGCAAAAGGGCTGCTGATTATCACGCATTCACATTTCAACTGAGTAAAAAAAAAAAATTCATGCTTCTTTTCTTGCCATACTCTATTTTAACAAGATTAGGTCTGGTCCGATTTTGACCCAATAATAAAATATTATTGTTTCCGTCCACCAGGCACAAAACACTGTCCATTAACTAATTTCTACACCTAAAAGGAGATGTCTTTTATTGTCAGCTTGAAATATGTAAATTAAGACGCTTTCTGTTTGTGACTTCTCGTGACCTCGGATGACCTTTCCCCTCTTATAAAATCAGTAGGGTTCTTCCTCTCAACATGACATATGAACACATTTGGTAAATCTGTATACCAAATACGGTATGTATCGGTCGTTGCCATCTTGAAATGGTGACCACAAGCTACTTCACAAACACGCTGTGACTGGCTCTCATGCTCACACACGCACATTTATTGTATAGATTGTTTGCCTGACTTTGGCAAAGAATTGCTAGCTTCGTTTACCTTTGCCCGCAATGTGAAAGCACGTTTACAAAGCTTGTGGTAGAAGAGGCATACAATAATGATTGGTTGGGAAGAAATTTTGGGAAGGCTTATTCAGTGTTTGCCTCCTACGATGGCTATGAGAACAGTAAACAATTCACTTTAACAAAAAAAAAAAAAAAAAAAAAAGGAGACGTCCTTTCCCGATATTCTCATTTCTGCGGAGAAATTGACTTTTGTTGTATCAGAACTGCCTTCATACACCTTCCTTCTTAGTCACTGAGATATTACCAACTTTTGAAAAAGCTCGGGCTTAAATTTAGTTCAGTTATGTACTTTACCTTTAAGTCACATTCTCCTCACCCATTGAAAACCGTTAAGGCCAAAACAAGAAAGCTGTTTATCAAAAAAAGCGAGAATTTTTCTTAATATTCTATGTTCCAGTGTTCTGTCAAAATCTTGAAAGATTTAATTAAATGAGATAAGACTAATCCCATTTCATCTATCTTGATAACGCCATCCAGCGTGTTTCATCTGAAAATCTAAGACAAGTAATATCGTGTTCAGGTCACCACAGAAGCACATTGGCACCTTAACACTAAAATCAATCCTTTCGTCAAAGAAATTGGATTACTATCGAACTATCCTTCACCAAGAAGAGGAAAGTGTGGTTTTAACAAAAATACAAAATGCCTGTGCATGGTTCCTGCGTGTACTGTAGCAGATGGGTGAGTGAGGCACGAAAATAGCCTATTATTGGTGTATTTAATTCACGGTGGATGATGCATGTTTACTGGAGGTAAAATAGTGAGTAATTGTAACAGGTGTAAAAGAGTACTTGTGGTATCAGTAATATTCTTAACCACTTAATGAAATTTACAAAGCAAGATGCTAGCTCCAATATTTGATAGTTATAGTTTTAAAACCACAACTGCACTCTGACTCTAATAACTAAAACTGATGCTAAATAAACGGCAAAGATAAATATGTGATAGGAAGATTTATATAACTCTAGCTTTGATTGCTGTGGTTTGCTTTAGCACCTTTACATAAAACGTTTGGAATGCCACATGTGAACACACATTGCCACGGTGACACGGGCATATGATACTAATAATTTAAGAGGAGAGTGAATTATAGAGTGGTGGTTAATCATTTTGGAACCAATTTGACAAACGGGACCACACGTTTGTGATAATTGTTACATTGGGAAACTTAGGTTAATGATAGGGAAACACACGTGTCACATATATACTACCAAAGAGAGCAGGGTGTAACAATGACAAATTGAAATTATTGGGTTTACTTTATTTGAAACCACTCTTTTCCACACATTCCCTTTCATCCCTAAGTACCACGGTTTGCGCGATTTGCCACATGTTGCGTGGACCAAACGTGCTTTTTGCCTTTATTCACATTGTCATATATCCACCAAACTTTCATAAAAATTTGGTACGACATGTCAAGTTTGGTTTGGTTTGGTTTGTTTAAGATTTTTCGCCACCACTCCTATCATTCCATTTTAATCCAGCAGCGCCCCCTAGTTGACTATATTTTAAAAGTACCAGATGTGAGGCACTGGATAGTTTGTCATACTCCATTTTGGGTTTTGAAACTTTTGAGATACATTTCATGGATTGAAGGATTGTAAAATACCCGAATGAGTTGCAAATTATTGTAACATATTGTGTAGGCTAGAGAACTCATCAATTCAAACTTTAGCAAACACGGTGACGAACCCACTCAGCAAAAGTTGACTTTTTCTCCAATAGGTTTTGTGAACAAGCGACATGGTTTTCTGTAGGGGAGACAATGAACCTACCGAATGTACATTGTATTCCATCGGGCCCGAAAATTTAGAAGCATCTAAAATGAAATATCACTATGATAACATCAGATGTGAGAAAGTTTCAAATAATGATCAATATTTGATAATTTTTTGACAGCAACACACGATCGGAAGCTTCGTGAGTGAGACAAAGATATATTTTCTTCTGTTAAAGGAGTTGTCGGAATAATGATGCATCATATCATTCCCCATCATACTTTTTCTCTCCTCTCCAGTTCAGCAGCTTATACACGTTACAATTTATCTAATGCCATTTAAAAAATAAAACTCATTTTCGATATTTTCAAGACAGTATATTCGTGGTTGGGAATCAAAATACTCTGATGGTGACTGGTCTTGATTTAAAATCGGGACACTGGAAGAGGAGCTTATATATAACCAGGGAGTTGTTTCATCGCCGACGTTTTATAAATATATACCGTATATGTTCACCAAAAAATATCCTCAAGCAACATGAATGGTTTATGTTTGTACAAGATGGAGCACAAGGCAGATGTGGGAATTGCCAGAAGCAACTTGATGTAAAGCTTTAATACTGTCTAAGATAACCAATGTGCCTTTAGTCGAAAGTGTAAAAATATTATTTAGAAGGCTATGTTGTGACAAAAATACTGAAATAACGATAAAAGCACAACAAACAAGAGAACTTTCTTAAGTCTAGATTTTACGAACACTCAGATTCGTCCGTATTTGTTCGAACAACTGTTAGGGAAAGTTTAAAATTGCGGCCTTAGAATGAAAATAACCGGAAGGGGGATACGCTGCAAAACGTTTCTACTTTTCTTGATATATTCATCAATTTTGATGAATTTTGTCGTAACTATTTAAGTAAGACTAACCGGTCTACAGAAATTTTCCTCCAAGGAAAAATCTCAGTCCCTACCATTTCAACGTTTTTCACTTGCACCGAAGGCTAGTAAGATCTTTATACGGCCTCTAAAAATAATAAACAGGGAAATAAATTTGACATTTTTCCTCTTTTTCCCAACAAGAATGTTTTTTTTATTATTTTGTAGACTGAAGGATAAATATTGAATGTTAAAGATGCAATATAGAGCTATTTCTTACATGAATGTTCTTACAATTCATTCGTATAAAATGATAACGTTACACGACGGAGACTATCCATAAGCGAAACAAGCCGTACCCCAAAATGATTTTGTTTTTTCGAATCTCGACTCGAATTTGCCCGTAATTGCATTTGTAACAAGGATGGACTGCATATGTTTTATCTCGGTCTCTGGTGACAGATATCAACCGAGTTCACAAAAAAAAATGTTTTATTAACTCAACCGCGTGTAAGGTCAAAGTGATTAGAGCATTCGGTTGGGAGTTGGGAGTTCGAAAGTCCTGGCGGGTCATACGGAAGACTTTAAAAATGGAACCTCTCTGCCATTGCTCTTGGTGGACAGCATATACAATGGAGCGGGGAAAACAAGCCAGGGAGCCACAACTGGAAAAAGGACCGTGGCCGGCTCGACTTAAACCAATTGGTTGGAAACTGGGCAGTAAAACTCTATCTAACTTAATCAATTCAAGAGGTTGTTTCTGTTGAAAGTAGGACAGAAAACAGCTTTAATAAAATAGCTTTTTCAAAGATTGGAAACACAACGCAATACACTCTGTGATTGGTTGAATACATCGTATCAACATTGAGGTTGCTTGAGTCGTGTAATGGTGATGATTGTGACGGGACACTCTTAAATCAAAAGAGTGAAATTCGCTCCAAAAAGAGTGTTCAGAAGGATTCCTTCTACCGAGTAAAGCTCACCCAAATAGAGCTCTATATCCTTCCATGTGACTGAAGTATCCTTCTATTCGGAGGGAATTTCCACTCCACCCCGGGGGAATTTTCCTCGTTCTTAGGGTAGAAGGTATCACTCTGGACATTTGCTTTTTACAGTGAACTTCACTCTTAAGATTTTAAAGTGGAAGATAAAACAGGTACAAACCTGTACCTGTTTGACCTGTTTGGATCGAGGTGATCTCTTGTTTTGATTTTATAAACAATACTTGACCTAAACACACTTCCTTTAAGGAACTAACTGAGGCAGGAAGCATGATAAAACATAATTGTTGGGGTCATTTACGAAAGGGAAAAACTGCAAAAACGTTGCTAAGGAATTGACTCGCTGAACGTATATCTCAAAGGCTACCGTACTAAATATTAAAAGGTTTTGAATTTGGTAAATGAAACAGACAAAATGGATTTAAAGAAAAGCGATCGAACAACATTAGATCTTTATCAATGTCTGCTCCGATATTACATATATGCACAAATACATATGTCGGTTCACCTGACATCACCATTATGGGTACGTCACACTGTATGTTCCACTCAAACGAACAACTGTTATGATTCACCCGTCAACATCACGCTGGATAAGTGGATATCAAACAGTCGACAGGAAATTGGCCTAAATCTTGCACTTTTTCCCAGTCAGCTTTTGAATATGCCAAGATTAGCAGCAACTTGAAAGATCACTCACATACGTGTACTGCTTGTCCCCATTCTCTTTTTTTTTTCATATTTTATGAAACTTGCTGTCAGTGGAAATGATCTCCAATACTATGGTAACACAACAAAAGACACGAACATTGAAGCAACCTAGAGTGACAGAAATTCGTCAATATTTAAAGGTCATTTCCGATTAAAAACCAAGATACAGCTTACGGATGCAAAATCTACTGTATGGCCACTTATGATCAAATTTTTTAATCCCTTACTGGTTTGGAAAAAAGCTGCACTTTCGTGTTTAGCAATGAAACACATTTTGGCCTACTTTGTTAACACGTTTAAATTCTTTACATTATTTGTTATTAAACACTAAACGTTTAGCAAATTAAATAGCTAAATGGTTAGGAATGAAACATGAGTTGTTAGCATGTTAACGAATAACAAAAAGGGGCAAAATGTATAAAAAACGTTTAATGCCTACACACTTTTTGATGAGTGTGTCCGTAAAGTTTTACCATAAGTGAATGAGTACGTTCCTTGTGAAGGAAAATTGTCCTAAGTGCCAAGAGAAGGGATGTAATACAAGGTAGTCCTTCGTCACCCCAAAGAACAATTTTACCGGGAGTCTACCAAAATTTTCCACTGACGAAGTCCTTGACTGAAATTGAATTAAAACATGAATAGAGTACCTCATATTATGCAGTGTGCACTGACTGAGTGTGCTCATTATACTTAAGGGCCTTGTTGGTTCATCGCGGTATGCCCCGGGTTGAAGCAAAACCGGATTGTGTCTGGATATTGCTGCGTTTCGACAGTTTTGAGAGGGGCTAATCGTAAGTAGGTAATTTTGAGACTTCTGACTCTTTTGGATGAAGAATTACTGACTTTAAAAATCCTAGATACTGCAAGTTCTGCTTCCACAAGTTTGCAAAGTAGTCACGGTGCTTACGTCATGTTATAATCTGATACGTTTAGAAATATTTTCAGTTTATCTTAGAATAATAACTGTTGACGGCTAAAATCGCATTATCGATCGAATTTGTGGATATTCCGACGCTGTATGAAAAGTCTCTTCTTACTTTTGACCTGAAGCGTTTCTGGGAAAAGGCAAATGTTACCGAGTTTATTTTGCCATTCATAGCCATAGAGTACACATAGGTGTTTTTATAACGGATTAAACTGCTTCGTTGAACAATCTTTGATGACTTAAAAATCTTCTCCTCGAGGCAATATTCAGTTTTCGAATACAGTGATATATCAGAGTAGGATGAGCCACGAGAAACAATCCACATATAACAAAGCAGTGTGACTTCTTTATACATTTCGATGAGAAAGAGGCTTGTATGACCTGAAAACTGTGAATAACTAAAAGTGACAGAATTTTTTTCGTCTATTTTTTGCGTGATTGATTTGTTCGCCTGCTATAAGTGGCACAACCTTGATCTAAAAAAGTGTAACAATGCAAGCATATAGGCTAAATTCCGTGGCAATGCGGACGTTGCGGCATTCAGATTCCTTTAAATATTGCTGCTTAACCAACATAATTTAAATAAATATCTCGGGGTAAAATGACATTCAGTTAGCAAAGATGTAAGTTATTGCAAGGAAGACCTCGCTATAGGACATAATAAATTTCTTTAACGAACAATAAGGATAGACCTGCAGAATTTAAAATGACACAATTTGATGAAGCACCTCAATTCTTGCTCCAGGCATACGAGAGAAAAGAGTATCTATCTGAAAAAAACCCAGTAATCTGAAAGTATCCCATTCATCAAAAGGATAGTTTGAATGCGGAATTACGTACCTGTATATTTCTAGCCTATTGGATCTTCTACGTCTGGCTAAAGATGGAAATCGTAACTTGTAATCTGATATTAAAGTAGCATATCTATACATCAAGTTTAACCCTTTACCATTGTGCTCCGATCGGAGCATATTTGCACGCCTCGGGAGTGGGCAGAAAAGCGGACGTAGCCCGCCCCGCATCGGCTTCCGTGGGCCACTGACCCCGTGACCTTAAACTATTGTCTCTCTTGTTGTTGTGGCCGAATTTTCGGGTAGCAACTCGCAGTTTCGAGCTCCGCGTGAAACAGTAAAGATGGGTGACAGCCGAGCTCTCCGCATGGGTCCAGAAGGACCCAAACAACGGTAAAGGGTTAAAAGTCATAAGCACGAGTTCGAAAGTTGTAACATACGTGTATGCCTTCGAAGGGTGATTTCCTTAACGGAAAAAACATATTTACTCCGTTGACCTGTCATATTCTGACCAAGGAAATGCCACCACTGAGGAAACTCCCTGTTCTGACCGCTAACGGAGATACCCACATTCCGATAAAATGGACCTTCACCAGATCTTGTAATAGGTGGCGCCATTTTCAAATGTTTCTCATAATGCATCCCGCAATAGATGGCTATCCTAGGGTATGGTATCAATTCAATAGAGACGGCGAACGCTCCAAACAAGGTGGTAATTTTCAATATGTTCGGTAGTATGCTGTGTTATTTTCAGGTATCAACAACTTCGATATGTCTTTTAACCTTAGCCAAATTCACACAATCGAAATAATCGCAAGCTTTTGTACACTGTTGTTCACACAATGGAGTTAAGAAATCATGTCAGCATTTGCATTCATTACCACCTTGTTGAAAGTTCCTTCAGGTTCGCACTAAAACGGTGTAACTGTTATCTTGACTTATATTTTAACACCCATTTGCTCAAAAATATGCATGCTTTTGAGTGGGGCAAAATCTTCCCCCGATATGCTTAATTCTCATTACCACTCAAAAGAGGTTTTCTTTCAAATTTTTGACAAAGCTCGTATAACATTATCTCTGAAACCTGGTCAGTGCCTCGAGAAAATAATATCACAGCGTGATTATCGTGGCGGGTGGCAGCAGTCCATATTATTTGTCATATTGAACCTGTTTGTTCCACATTCTACAGACAGGTAAGTGTCCTATAGAATGGTATGATTAGCTCGGAGAGTTTTAAAAACTTTGCTGACTAACTCATGACATTAATTCAGCCTAACGTGATGCCCACAGCCAGAAACTCATAAGGGGTTGGTAATAGTCTAAACCACTCCCTGGAAATATTGTCAATTAATATATTACTGCTATCATTGCTATTACTGCTAATATACTGCAAACTTGGGCCTTTGAACATTTTAAAGCCTCTTGAAGAAAACTGCCAACTGTCGTTTTTTCTGAAAGTCTACAATAAGACCAAGTCATAGATGGTCGGATAAAGGTCACGCCTTATTTCCAATCGTAAACTTAGTGCATGATCGGGAACGTCTGTTGCAACTCCCTGTTAAGATGTTTAACGTCTCTAGAAATTGCAAAGAAATATCTTAGGGAACGTTCACCTGCAGGATGCCATAGACCACGGGCCTGTTGATACCTTACGCTGTTTTCCTGGTTTTCAAGTGTACAATATGTTTGAGATTACTCATAATTACCCATGGAAAGCATGGGCGTTGGGTGTAGCTAATTTGATTTTATTTGTCTGAAGTTACTTGATGCCCAACCAGCCCGCTGGTTGGTGTGTTCTGTTACATATACATTTTAAAATATGTTAGTCCTCGGGACATATCAACATTTAAATAGACCTTGAAGTAAAGACAGCGAAGCAAAGGATAACACGATAAACAACCGATGAGTCCTTCCCCATGTCACATTTTATGTAAATTTAGCATATAAATGTTCATGTTACGATTTTGAAAACGGAAATGATCTCATTACATGGTCACGTTTTATGGATTTTATTAAAAATATAGTGGTTGTTTTCCAAGTAAGATTTTTTATATAAGGCGGACAGACATTGCATCTCGATGGTACCTTGTTGGCTCACATTGCATTGAGTACATTTTAAAGACGTCGGAGACATGATGAACGCACCACGACACGAAGTACTTATATTTCAAACATAGCTTAGTTGAAGGACAGCCAACTCAAGCTTGCTTGCAAGTTTGATCCAAATACGAATCTCCTAAACACGCTAAACAGTTGAGTGAAAAGCGTTGGGCAAAATACAAAATGCTCAACATTATGGCCTAATATATGGGTAAACAACTGTACCCATACTGTTGGGCAAAATAAGGTTGGGTAAAATCCAGGCGTTGGTAAAAGGTGTTGGGCAAGTTTTAAAGTACCCAACAGTTGGGTAAAATGTTATTGACCAATCAGATGATTAGTAAAACATCAGTTAAGTTTTACCGATAATTATTGTAATGAAGGTGCTTAATTATAAGATATCATGGTTGAATAAGGTTGGGTTTGGTAAATAAAAAGCTTGCGGTAGAATGGTAGTAAAATTACTTAAAGGGCAATGGTCGTAGAGAATTTTTTTCACAACTACGTAATCAATGGGAGAAGAAATACAAAGTTCACGATTAAGTTTATTATTTCAAACTACACACTTCACTGTTTATTATCCAATTGCATCGTCGCCAGTGCCAACAGCTCTTGGAGGGCAAGCGGTGTAACTTTTAGGTTATTTTGTTAAACCTCCTTTCCCACCAAATCATGTGATTATATATCAGATTATATTGAAATCCAAACAAGCACCCAACAGTACAGCTGTTGGGCAAACGTGTTGGTACAAATTTAAACCATTTGTTGGGCAAAATTAGTGGGGTGAAATGGTTGAGTAATTGCTTTTACCCAACTAATGAGTAAACACTTAACCAACTGAGCGTAGCATTTTGTTAACCCAATTCCGGTCAGGTGGCATACGGACACAACGGTTGGGTAAGAAAATGCCCAAGTTGGGCAGTATTTTGCCCAACAGTTTTTAGAGTGAACCTTTTGCCATTCCTATCATATACGTTAATCAATGTTTTTTCTCTATGTACCCTTTTTTACCCAAAATTCAACACACTGTAGAAATTAAAATCAAATTTACTGGTTCTAAAATGCAGTCACCCTTGAGTTCGGATTAGTAACGTAGTTTATCCCGTATTTCATGGCATGGAAACTCATCTGACAATACTTTCTACACTAAATTGTGAAAGTATATATGAGTTGCTGGAGACTTACATTGAAAATTCAATATTTCAACCCAAAATATTCAGAAAGTTACTTAAAGGTAGTCACCTACGAACTACTAATTCCGTAGCAGACTAAAGAAATTGTCAATTGACAAAGCTCTTTAATAGACAGCAAGTTCAAATAACGCAGAGAATTGTAGCTCATACTTTATTATACAGCATGTCCCGTACTGAGTTTTGATAACACATTAGGGTTTTGAATGATCACCCTCAAAAAACTGGATGAGTTTTAGACAGTTGTTAGAGTGGCTAAAATACGTGGGTTAGGAGAATTAGGACTGTTTGGGGTGAGGAGGTTAGGCATTCAATACTTAACAAAGTGAAAGAGAGAAATTTAAAATTTAGCTGTTGTTTCAGAATAAGTTTTGGGACGATAACTGCTTATGCTCTCTAAGAATTCCAGTTGTTCAATGATTTCCAGATATGAAAATCATGTTTGTTGTTCCAAAATGTCATGTATCGTTTAAATGATACTTATTCTCAAGGAGGTGTATTTTCTACGGACATGGAAGGGGGTATGTGAAGTCATCGCAGAACAAAGGTGAACCATTGTCTTTACTAAGCATTGCTTTTTGCTAGACCGAAATGGAAAGATACCCAAACATTTCAAAAGAACCAAATTCCTGAGTAACAGTGCATTTAAACAAACAATGCTCACCTCCAGATTATAATTTTTGTAGTTGTTTTGCAATTTTCTTTGATTGGAAGCAAATTTAAAAACTGTAGAGTGCTGTCACGCTACTACGTTTCTTCTAGAGAATGCAACACAGACACATCCATAGATCAACCGAACAAAGGCGGTGTGGGGTGTGACTAGTATGTGCGTTTGTTACATGAACTGTGCCCTCAGGTAAACTGTGCGTTCATTGCGTTCACACTGCGTAAAAAGCAATTAATACACAAAATTGACTTTCCTGTTAGAAAAGCCCAAATGCTGCATAACTTTTTATGTATTCTTGTATACTTGGTAATGTCAATCAATTAATCAGATGTGAAATCTGACTACTATTCCGAAATCTGACTGTATCAAGTACGTATTTACTCAGGGACGGAGATCCCCGTCTCATTGGTTCCCCCATGTCATTGGTCCTCCGTCTCATCGGTCCCCCAACCCTAAACCCTAACCCTAACCTGGGGGCCCAACAGTACGGGGGACTAATGAGACAAATTACGTTAAATGGGGGACCAATAAGACGTGGGACCAATGAGAAGGGGTACTATAGAGCGGACCCTGTTTAGGAAAAGACATAGCGCTGTCTAGGGTGAGAAGATTTGGCCTCTAAATTCCAAAGAATGAAATGGATCCGCAGGTGAAGTAACTTTTTTACATATTATTCTGTGACCTTGATCTGAACTAGAGATTACTTTGCACAGCTTTAATTCATAAAACCATCTTCAAAATGAGATATCCTGTCTTAGGGATAAAGTACTGCAATAGGGTTTCAGGACAATGTTCTGACTGTTCCTTTTTGACGTGAAACCCTTGCAAAATGGCAGTGCGTTTAATACACAAAATTTAAATAACAGATTAAGGACGATCACGTGGTGTTAAAGTATCGCCTAATAAGGTAATTGGGTGATTTGTTGGCGCGTGGAGTTGTGGGACACAGTGGGGCATATGCAAACAGAACTGGGCACATAGTTTTCGGCGTTCCCCTGATCCCGTGCAGTACATGCATACAACATTAGGCATAAATCTGACTAGCCAACCTGAACGAAAATAGGAACTCAGTCCCACAGTGGAGTAGCTAGACATTTTTCCATCTAATATTTCTTTGGGGCTGGAATTAATTTTGGCAATTCTGACTAAATGATCATGGTGATTGTGTCATTTCCAAATTCGAAAAAGTTTAAGAACTGATTTTAAAGCGAATACGACCGCATCATTAACTGCAAAATGATTTTTGAAATTTTGCATTTTTAAAGCAAAACTCACAGAAATAGAGCTTTTATTTGAGAGATTCGCAATTTCATGTTAGAAGAGTTGAGAAAACCACACTCTAGTTGACAAGTGACACAAATGCCACATTTTCGAATTTTTCCTTTCAGAGCCGGGAGCTTGTAGCTACGACACTGCAGCCCTACTTCACAGCACAAAAATGCGTATTTTTACACCAAATAGGCAATTTAGACAAAGTTCACTGCGCCGTTATGGGTGAACTGAAATAAATGTCAGGAAACTTTCGTGTAAAAGCTAAATATGGAGCACGTGCCTCAGGTGCGGGATTTGTTTCTTTATCCCCACAGTATGGTGGATATGCGCATGTGCAGAGCCACGTAGCGAACGAATTACCGCGCTCGCTTTTTCTATTGAATTTTTGACCAACGTTTTTGGAAACTGATGCAGGCGTTAGGGAAATTTCAGCATTGTTCAGTATCAGTAGGCCTAAACATACTGAATAAAAGTATACACAACTAATAAAAAGGTCATTAGTTGAATCAAACAAAATACTCACGTTTTTATGACGGGTGTTGCCATTTTTACTCCGATTCAAAGGATTGAAGAGACTGCCGGTCAACTTTTTGATGGTTTTATTATAAGGGATAAGTCATATATATGATGACGTTGTTCAAAAAAGGAGCAAGTTTACCCTGAACAGCTAAAGGTATAGGACGTCCTTTGTTAAAAATATCAGCTCAATCAGTCCTTAATCAGTGTAGTTTTCTCAGTGAATATAAAGTCTTTTAAATCGCAGTGATTGTACTATGTTGTGAACGTTTAATTCCAAGTTGTTCAGTCAACCATGTTACCATTATCCACGTTGTGATGAGATAAGTAAAACTCACTACTTTCATGTTGTAAAATCCTTACTCATAAGACTGTTTGCTACATTGCATCTGGGGTTATATCAGTCATTTGATTTTTGGCAGATCTGAGAGTATATAGTTAAACACAAGACATCCGGTCTAGACTTTAAAGACCCCAAATGTGAGAAAACGTTATTAATTTGTTTCAGGCCCATACACCGCTAAATAAACATATAACAGCAGTATCTAATGAAGAAATCAACCCACCGGCACTGTTTGGTAAAAGTAATTTGCCTTACTGCTCTGACCGAGCCTAATCTTCTCACTATTGGACAGGGTTCATGTTTTGTTACCTTTGAGAAGTCCGCACGTTCTCCAATTTCAGATGTTGCGAGAATCTTAGATTGTAGTCAATTAAACAGAAATTTCCAGATATATAGGCTATTGCATTTCCAGGCGATTTTGCAGTTCATCAAACTCGGTGTAGGATCTTTCTAAAATGTATACAGCCTAGGTGTTCCTGCGATTGACGGAGATTTAACCTTTACTTCGTTTCAATGGTTTTCAAAACAGCTGTCCAGCAACCTTTGTCCAAATAAAAATGAATGGCATTATTATCTTCCTAAAGAGTATTCAAAGCCAACTATTCCTCTTAGGTGACAGGTATGAGGGAAGGCTCAGGACGTTAAAAGACTTGACACTCAGCGAGAATGTAAGAATAATAGTTGTGCATACCATAGTGAATCATTGCATCATTGGCGCTTCTCCTGGTCGAGTGTTGCCACTTAAGAGAATGTAATCAAATGATCAGGGACACCGTTCATGGACACCGTTATAGAACTTCACGTATCTCTAAAAAATTAGAAAGTATGGTGTCATCCTTTTTTACTGAGCCGCATGGCGTATTTATGGGGGAGAAACCTCCTGAAAATTCCATAGCCCCTATTTCATGAATGTGAATGCCAACTTCTGAGTAGCTACCGGGAGAGTTGAGGAACCGCCTCCTAAAAATGTCATTGCCACCCTAATTTCATAAATATTTAATGCATTGGTATTTAAATATAACTTATTGAGGTCTACTCATGATGTACCAGCCCCTAGTAAATATCTTCTCCCCTAATTAGGGAGAAACATATTCACATAAAAATCGGAAACTTTGACAAATTTATGAAAGCACAAGACTACTTTTCAAGGATTCCATGAGGGATTTGTTCTATAGGACACGCTGACATAGTAGATTAACAAGAAATCCCCCATTTATCATCTCAAAAGTCATAAATAAGAAGTGATCTCTCTACAGCCGTTGGTTCTTTGAATTTTTTATACATATTTGAAAGGCTCACCTAGAAACGAAATCAGTTTGAGGTCTATTGTATGAAATTTGCAGCACGGTGTGAATACATGTGATTGGCTACCTTTCGGTGATAACATTTTCCTTGATGGATACTGTCATGCATGCACAAGTCTAAATCATGTCATAAGTTTGACGAGTCGCCAGAGATAGCATTATTATCAACGACTGTTACTTTAGGTGCTGTTGTGCGCGCGATTTGGTAACAAAACGACTGTCTTGATCATTTCCATCTAGTGAAACGCGCTGACGTCACGTGCATAATCTCTCCACAGTTTACATCTACGCAAATGATACCAGCAAGTTATAAGTTAGGATCACCTTTGAACTGTAGCTGAATCCTTCCTTCAATGAAACATTATTTGTTTAAAAAGGCCATAATGATAGCCATGAATTAATTTGATGTGATTCAATCTGTATATATATATATATAGTTGAATGAGGGACAAAAGATCTAGGTACAAATGGGTTCCTAACCATTATACATATATTGAGAAGGATTAGCCCTTTAAAAACATGGTCACAAGGTAATTTTATGTATCACTCAAATGCCCAAGAATTTGTTGGGATGACTACTGAGTTAAAAATTGTTTTCTTCTTTCGAATAGGTATGTAACTTTTTTACACAAGATTCATAAAGCTTGAAATAGATTGCCTAAATCCCTGCCCGCCGCTCTCATATCGTAAGAAGCAGCCCAATGGAAGAGGAAAGACTTCATTGTGGTGGGTGTGTACTTGTAGGGTCCTTTTATAGGCTCATTTCATGGAATACGTCTCCGTATATTGACATGTGCCGGAAATAGTACATCAGAAAAATGTATCGTGGTACTATATTCCGTTTGCAGAAACAAAAGTTTCGTTTATGCATAACATAACTTGGCTCATATGGCACACAAATGAATAGATAACACATGGGCATTCTTAGACAGCAATTTGGTAGGACAAATCAAGTAGTCTAACATAACTTCTTAAAATCAACTTGAGAAAATCAAACATGGCGGGTGCCGTAGCCGTGTTGATGCGGTGGTTTTTGGAGCGACGAAGACATTGGTCAATTAATAGGAAAGTTCGAAGCATGATTTCTAGCCAGGTCAAAGTAAAACCCAGGTCACACTTCAGCCGGCGATATCGGCTCGGATTACTGTCTGATTTTGGGGGTTTTAGTTAAAGTCTTCTCCATCCACTGTCGGAAAGAACCAACAAAATTGCCATCCTGTGTACATATATGATCGGTATGAAAAGATCACGGAAATGAAATATAAACTACTTATTTCGGACTATGCGTATTTGATAAAAGCTGTCTGCGGATGTGACGTCACGGAATAATTCGTATAACATACAATTTCAGAGACCTGCGATACAGTTCATATATCTTCACAGCTTGGCAAATTTTTGTTTCTTTCCGACCAAAGATGGGAGGAGATATTTTATAAAGCTCATAAAAATCGGAGCGAAATCCGATCCGATATCGCTGTAGTGTGACCTGGCCTTAAGTATGGTTTTTATGCAAGAACTATGCACTATTTTTCAATGTATCTGAACTGGCCTTTTAAAATAGACCAATTTTGATCTAACTTGTTCACTCAGTTAGCCACCAGACGTTATTTGACAAGCTTTCTCGAGCCATTGTAATAATCGGTTGCCGTTGTGAAATCAACTCCATTTACAATGTAATAAATGAATAGTTTATTCTAAAGAGGCAAGTCCTGTAGTTCGAAGGGACAGTAAATTAACAGTAGTCTTGCATACTCAAAGCTTACAAATTCCTTGTGTTATGCCCGAAATATTTTATTTTAAGTACTAATTTAGGAACGATGAAACTCAAAAATTAAGGATTTACAAACTGAAACTTTGTGCTATGTGACATGTTAATATGGATATGTGATCACGATCTCACTGAACATTAAGCATTCAATGTGAGTTACATGTATAACAAGAAAGCCACAAACTATTGCGCAAAGGAACTAAACGTTTTAAATGAAGAAATTACAACATTTAACATTTAATATCTGAACAGTGGAACAAGCTATGACAATGAAATTTGGTTGAATAAGATCCATTTTGCAACCTCTAAAGTATATATATCTTTAAATTCACAACTGAAATCTTATATTAGACTATTACATCATGAAAGAATTATCCATGTCAATGAAAGTTGACAGCGTGAAGTAAAATAACATATGCTCAGTAACTTATTTTCAGTTGAAACAATTTTTTCTTACCTTATTGGAAAATCAACTGGTAGAACTAAAGAAAAATATCACATTTCCCTTACTTTTCGTTTTTATCTCTAAAAGCGTCCGATTCAAAATGAATTGGAAAAAATTCAAAAAAATTCACTAAACTGACAAAGGACCAAATATTTGACCAATTCTGGTTTTTCATGAAATAGTTTTTGTTCAAACTGATCAAATCCAGTTCAATTTTTTCATCCTATTTTGGTCGACTGCCTTCGAATTTTTTCCGATTTCATTTGAACCAGACGTTTTTCATAGTGAACACTGATAAACTCATCGGTCTCCCTTTTCCTGTTTTGAGACAAATCTTCAATTTTTTTGTTTTTAAAGGAAAGTAAATGTTATCGATATGAAAAGACTAAGTTGTGTGACAAGGCTGTAGGGCAAAAACATTGAACTGTTTTTCACATGTTTAAATTTTGTATCCATGTTTTTAAAGTTTTAAATCACATTATTAGGCTTCTTGTGTTTGACAGATGTCAACATCTAAAAAATGTTTCATTACCAGAGGGGAACTCTCTTACCAGTTTTCTTGTTATTTGCTGTTGGGATGTTACAGTATCACACTTTTGCCTCTTTAAGGGAGAGACATTAGTCATTCAAAAATACTTTTGGCCTTTAAAAGAACGAAACCGTAAAGATTTTGACAAGAATGGATATTGCTAGATTGTTATCTCCCTACAGGCTAGAGGATGTATCACTTGTGACTTCACATTTGCGGAGATTATTCAAAATAAAAAATCCTTTTGTATAGACGTATGAACATTTATTCTGATATCGAATCCGTCTTTAGAGGAATTGCTACTTCGAAAAACGGCCTCTCCATGAATTTTGACATTTACAGGAGACCTTGGGATGAAGAAAAAAGACTTCGAAATGTATCAATTTTTTGTATCATACATGTCAAAAACCACGAGAGTGTTATTGAAGATAGATTATAGTAATTGCATGATATAATACGTGACTGAGAATTGGCAAATGGAATATGGACATAACCACATGCATGCATCTACTGAAAATGTTTACTAAAACCGATTTGCATATTCATAATTATTTACGATTCACTTCTGTTGATGGCAATACACTTGGGAAATATGTATGAAAAGTCCATCGTTTTCACTGTTCTGCTATGCATACGATGACAGGTAATCATCGTTATTGTCGAATTTATTGCGTATTCTTGATTGAAAACGTGAATGGAGCCGGTTTTGAAACTTCAACCTTTACCAATAGATTAAAGAAAATATTGAAGAAACCTGCATTGACTTTAGTTCATGTTTTGGTGCAACCTGCAGAATGTATGGCTGTAGATGAAGACAGGGTCATGCACCGAAGTCCCTGAGTTGCACGTCTCTGTATTTTGCCATCCAGGCATCCATTTTACAACAATTGTTGCTAACTTGGTGCTGTCCTGCGCGCGCTTTGGTAGCACAACGGCAGCGCATGATGACTTCCATCCAGTATGAAACTTGAAACGAACTGACGTCATTTGCATGACCCCCAGTGAGTTATATAACTGGAGGACGCACTTCAATACGGAATATGCGTCGAAATTGAAGCCAACATGGGCTCATTTGGTGTAGGTTAGTTGACATGAAGTCGTTTAACTTCACGAATGTTATTAAGCATATTTTTATCGTGGTGAGTAAGGTCAAATCATGCTATATCACGAATCAACTGCTTCGAAATTGGCCAAAATCCTTCTAAGGCCTGCCTCTTCTTAAATTCTTGTAAGGCAGATTTTTGTGTAATATTGATACCATATTAAGAAAGAATAAGTCAATTATATTTTCCCTACGTTGTCGTAATCCAACCCAGTAATACGAAACCTCAGCTCTGACTGCGATTTTGAAAGAAACATGTCCTGAAGATAGATTTGGCTTTTCTCACCCTACGAAAAAAGGACTAGTGTTCGTACGTAAAAAGGCCTGTACGTAAATCCATGGACGCGAGATCTGGACTGAGTGTCCGCCATTTTTGCACCAAGCGGTGCATGGCACTGAGGTGATTGGCAGAGTTCTCCTCCGGTTTTTAAATCTGAGCCATGGAAAAAATAACCCCAAACTTTGAAAAACATCCTAAGAAAAACTTGGTTACTCCTTCACGTGTTACGGTAAATTGTCCAAGAGAATTTTAACCAAGTTTCTAGCTATTACAAATACAAACGCAATGTTCCAGTAGTAATTTAAAGTTAAATGGTAGGCTACTGGACCACTGGTACTAACGTTAAGGCTAAGTCAAACCGTGTACACTGCACGCATGGTCGTAGTACAAGTCGCCCAAATATTAATTTACAGCTCTCCCAAAGAAGACAACACGGCCAAAAATAGGCCTAGTTAGACATCTAACTGTTAGTAGAGGTAGGCTTCTTGTGCCATGCTCCAATAGTCTACTCCAAATCAACTCAGCAAACTGATAGGTCAATAGGAGACCAGTGTGGCAACATAAACGGTTGTGCAGGCTAAAGTGAAACGACTTGAAGTAAACTGACCTACATCGTAACCTTCAATTGGCTCCACTGCATTATTGTGGAATGCGCCTTCCTAGCATATAGTTTACTGATGACCTCTATTGCTGAAGAAAGATGATTGTAGTTTTTCCATTCTCCTGTTATGTGTGTAAATGATAGAGGGACG
This sequence comes from Holothuria scabra, assembly GCA_037179385.1. Classification (NCBI taxonomy): domain Eukaryota; kingdom Metazoa; phylum Echinodermata; class Holothuroidea; order Aspidochirotida; family Holothuriidae; genus Holothuria; species Holothuria scabra. The sequence continues at coordinate 22,831,258 of CM074192.1, read as the reverse complement.
TCTGGACCCAAGGAAAGTGCACTCTAAAAACATGTTTAGCAACTGAAACTTATTTTACCACCACTATGCACGATAAAATTATAAACATGTTTGGCTATTAAACACTCAACTTTTAGCTGTTAGACGTGTTTAAAATGTTTAGAACTAAAGGCGTGTGTTAAGCATGTAAAGTTAAACGTGTTTAGTCTACAAAGATGGGGAAAAACGTGTTTAGGATAACGTTTAATTCCAATAGAGGTTATGCACCGACGTCACTGCGTTGCGCGTCTTGCTACTTACTGTTCCATCCATGCGTCCACCTGACAACAATTGTTACTAAGGTATTGTAGTGGTAACACGTGTACTGCAGGTAATCACTTCCATCCAGTGTGCCAAATTAAAACGCTCTGATGTCACGCGCACAACCCCTATACACACGAATCCGGACAGCAAGTGGTGGTCTGATATCAGTCGGCCATAACTGGGGTCCGTCATCTTTTAATCTTTCGATTTCCTTGCTTATCTCTATCATGGATGGTTGTACACGAATTTATATCTTGAATTATCCAATTTCACCAAATATGAAAGTTTGAAATTCATGTAAAGAAAAAATAAAGACGATTTTAGGCTAATGGACCCCACTAATGGCGCCCTACAGTCCCTAAAAACAAGCGCTAATGGGATTCGTCTGTAAGCAGCCGTTCAAGAGTGTCCTACATGTTATTCGATATTCATATACACTTTTTGAGAATGTTGGCTTGTGATTGGTTGTTTACCCATGTTCTAACCCAGTGTAGAGACATAGGGTGTATGGAGAGAAACTCTTTGCTCAACATGCCTATAAACACAGCTTTGCTGACACGGTATATGTAACGTTAGGCTTGACTACATAGTTTTGAGTCACATACATAGCACACATACTAGCCCAACTACTTCATAATGGTGCCTGACGTTTTAAGCAATTAAGGCAGACGACTGTAATTTACACCATAACTGTCCAACTTAAAATGTAAATATATTTGGTTGACCGCAATATTGTGTGCACATTGAAACGAATAAATTAGATCCTAATCCGACTTCAGACCTTTAGTTCAGAGAATATTAAGTGAAGGTCTTGCTAGTGTTTCAAAGTCCACAAACGCCCTAGCACTAGAACCCGATCGTGTAAATATTGATATGGTGCACTGCTGATGAGGAAAAGACATTTAAGTAGGACTACATGACTTCCTAGGCCTAGGTCCACCTCAGTTAGACTCGAAACCTCTAGCCTATCTGGGGCGATGAAAAAAAAGGTTTGAAATGAGTGCCCAAGTATAACATTACTCACTAACCTTAAAAGCTCATCTCGCATATTCCATACATAAGACTTCGTCAAGTATTCTGTGCACCATTAGCTATGTAACGAAATTTAGCACCAGAATCGAAAAAGGAAATGCAGATGTGATAGTATTTAGAAGAGCCTTAGCCGGCCCAAGTAGTCTGGCTACTGCATCGCCAAACGTCATCAAGATTGTGATAGATTCTCTCTGCAATGAAAACTTTAGGAATTCCGACAGCCACCGTTAGAAAAGGCAAATATGTCTGGTTCCATAAAGTTCCACTCAAAAAGGTCAAGCTAGTTTACTGACTCAGCCTCATTCCGAAAACAACGTAACGCTTATTTCAAAGGCTAGGCCTAACGTTGTAAGCCTAACGTTAGTTGTTTAGTCTGTTTTTTTAACAACGTAAAGAAGGGAGTTAGTGTGTCAAATTCTAACGTCATAGTGAGCAATATAAACCAAACCACAGATCCTCAAGCTAGTATATAATTTTAGTGGAACTATTCACGACTACAGTCCCAAATGCAAGAGATAAATCGTTGCACCAAAATATGACCTCGTTAAAGACTTCCAAAAAATAAGCGATTAGTCTAATAGACGGCACAAAGTAGGCCTATGACTGTATGACTATGAGTCATGACTGTGTAAATACGTACAAGCGACGACGAAACTTAAGGTAGCGTATGCATTGCAATAAGACAGCTTTTCGCTACGCTATTCAATGTCAATGTCATGGTAACGTACACCTGTACAAGCTCTTCATGAAACTTGAAACATGAAGCAAGTCAATAAGAAGCATAATTGATGACCAATGAAAAATTTATAAAAGAGAAAGTTTTTTCCCCTCCTAAACCTCTCGAAATTAAAGAATTTATGAATGGGAATAAAGTCAGAGACCCTCGGCTGCGCTTCGGGTCTCTCAGCCCACATGCGTGACGCTATAGCCTGTTCGAATCTGATGTAGAGATATGGGCACCTTTGACTTTGTTCCCTAAATAAAGAACATTCATTGCAGTTGCACTCGTTAGAAGAAAAATGATAAACCAGCCTAAAGCCCTTCTAGCTCCCTGGATAAACTAAATAACGTAGAACAGCTACCTCCTCGAATAGGAACGACGGTCATCCGGTAGCAATACAGATACACTGGCATTTTCCCATAAAATATTTTTGTGGAGAGCTTTGTTGTGTAGCAGCTAGAATTCGTCTTGATGGCGTTGTAGTTTAGCCCTAGAAGAATATCATTGGACAGTATGGCCCCACCCTTGAAAGCAATCGAGGAAGCTAAAAATCACCTAGCAGGGGGTATTGGTCTAAAACAGTCTAAATCGGATAAATATATCAATAATTTGTCAGTTTGCATCGCCGCCTTTGCAGGCCTACAAAAGTCAAATTTATCTTTTTTTTGCATCACATAAACAGATAACTATTACTGGACACGCACAGTATGAATAACAGAACAAAAATAAAAATTTGATCCGATATTGCTGTTGCATTGCCCGGGCTTAAAACTTCTTGCTAAGCAACATTTTGTTTTGTCTTGATAGAAGTTGATTTGACGAAAAATGGCCGAAATCACAAAGACACGATAAACAAAAATAACTTACCCAACGCAGCTTCCCTCTTAGCGGGGTATTGGAGAAAACGGGTTCGTAGAATTTTGAGAAACTTTAGTGCAAGCTTCAGAGCTTAACGTCACGGTCAATGGCCAATGTGATTGGCTTTATAGGGTATATGCACAAGCACTCAATCAAATTTAATAAAGCTCAACTTTAAAAAATTCTCTCATTTCTCAACATGACCATACGGAACTCTTTCTCCCTCTTTTTCTTTCTCTGTGCCATACTCTAGAGCACACCCTGTCAAATTTTCTCCCAAACCGAGGGACCGAAATCTGCCTGACTCAGCACGATTTTGGAAAAATAGGGCACCGTCACTGCGGTGATTGCATCCCCAGCCCTCCCGTCCCGTACCGCCATGTTTCTCAAATACCTTCCGTAATATTTTAGGCCACATTGTGAAGTATTATGGTAAACCAAGAAGTTACTTCTTGTAAATTTCACAACCCTCAGAGAAAAGTATTGTCACTGGCCCCCAATTGCTAGTAAGAGCCAATCAGGAAATAGGCCAGACTCGTGTGCATTTATTATATAAACTTACGCAAGGTAGAAGTAGTGGCGTAGCCAGGATGAAACTCGGGGGGGGGGGGGGCTAGGTAACAAGTGGGAGGCCTGGTACCTCCGAGGAACGAGCGCGGCAAGACTATCTAAGTGAAGCGCCACCATCAGTTTGCGCGGAGCGTACAAGAAAATTTTGGGTTTTACAAACCCTCCAGATGGCTGAAAACGACACTTCCCACGTATTTTAAGCTGGATGTACCCAGCCTTGAAATACGAATCTCATGTCTGGTCTAGTTGTGTAAGCAATTAAGAACATCTCAGTTATTAGGGCCGGACTAGAAAAGCTTGCAAGCTTCATCTGGTTCCTTTTTCTTCTGTCTTCATACCCACGTTTCATGCAAATATTATAACGTATTGTATCATAATAAAAAATGATAATGAATGTACGTTTAAATGTAGTAAAGTTGAAGTAAACAACAACAATAAACAATAAATAAACAATAAACTTTTATAATAGTGAGAATAAAAAATCAATCTTTGAAAAATGATAATACATACACTTTTAAGGACCCAAAATCTGGGTATTTCTGATCTGTGCCATGGCCTAGGGGATGAGATTAAAGGGAACCGGTTTCTCCCTTTCTCTAGGGAAAAAATGTGAACATCAGGAGAACGTAGATCGCCAATATGCCGCAATATTTGAATAGATTTTAGCCTCAATAGGAAAACCAAAATTAGTTGTGTCCCGCTCTGAGAAACTTTCTTTGTGTTAGATTTACTAGATGCAAAATGGTGCAAAAACTTTGAACTGAATATAGGCCTACGATTTAGGATTTTCCTACTTGGGGAGCATAAAGATTTTCAAAATACTCATTTTTAGTCTTTGCAGAGATTTTACAAGTGACATACCTACTACCAAAGAAACAATGTTTTCCGGTTTTCAGTGGTGTTTAGATGCATAATGGTGCGGTATTTGTTCAGTCATCGGTAAATTACGTAGTCAAAATTAAAATACTACGAGTAAATCTCTCAAAGCAGAAGTAAGGATCATGCTGGAAACACATGAAATGCGGACCTCGTGGACATTTTACAAATCCGCCCGGACGCCAGTGCCAACTAGTAAAAAGAGGACTTGTCGAAAAAATCGTTCTACGGTGGCACCAAGTTGTCATGGGAAGAAATAAGGCTCGTCATAGGCCTACTTGTTAGGGATGGATGGGAAGAATTAATCGAGGGCAGTACCTTACCCTTCAAGGGCCAATCCTCTCACCCCAAATCACAATTTTGGTAGGGGTGTACTGAAATTCTCCATTAGCTCAGCTCCTTGATTGACAGCTAATTCAAACAATGCAGAGTATCAAAGCTTTTATTTCACAGCATGAACTGGACTGAGAATGTTTTGTTTATAAACATTGAACTTTTCTATACTCGACTCGAAGGAATCAACTGAGATTGTCTCTGGATGAGGATGAATTTCAGACAATTGTGGGAGGAGCTTAAGTAAGTAGGTTATGAGAATTTGTACTGTTTGGGGTGAGAGAACAGACCCTTTAAGGCATATTTTGTGTATTATAAAGTATAGGAATGGTCGTGTAAGAATGGTCTCCAGGGTATGATTGCCGTGTTTTAGTTTTCAGTAAATCAACCAGCTTTCCGAAAGGCAGAAAGGGTCTTAAACTAACAAAGTCAAATTCGAGTTTGCAGTCGAAATGTTCGTTTCATCTTCGAAGTGTAATGCAATAAACGACAGTGCAGATTATATATGCGGTATCTAATTAAGTAAAAGTAATTATTTTGAAGTTATTACTTGATTTCATACGTGCACACAAAATTTGTTTTACACACATTCATGCATGTTTTTTTAATTTTTACACATTCTACTTATTTACTCTTTTTGAAGGAAATATTTTAAAGTGTATTTCCGCTCAAACTTTTTAACATCTCAATAACTTTATCAGGAGGCGAAAAAATCTGGAGAAACCAGCCCCCCCCCCCTCCCCGTGGCTACGCCACTGGGTAATAGCTTTCGTGAAAACAACTTAGAAAACTTCCCAAGCAGCTCCAAAGTATTTTCAATAACAAACGCAAACTTCAACTGTTCAGTGTTAGGGAATCCTCCCTAGACTATTTACCTGTCCACATTTGCGTTCGTATCGTGACCGACTGCATGGTGAAGTGGTAAGAGCGTTCGACTTTTAGCAGGGGGTCATGATCTCGACTCATGCAACACTTAATGAACACTTAAACGCGTTAATAGCTAATCTTTGTACAGTGAGGTTACATGGTTTCTTAAGTCATCGACACACTCAACGCACCCAAGATAAGTCGATTAACACGTTGGAGTGCAAACGTTTCTAAATGTTTCTGGCTCACCAATTGGGCGAAAATGTTTTAAGAAAGCAACAAATCCACACGTACATTGAAGCTACTCCCATTGTGCTTATTGCTCAAAATAAGCAATGGAGTAATGAAATCAAATCAGTGAGCCACAACTGGAAAAAAAGGCCGTTTGGCCGGCCCGACTTAACATCTAAGTTCATGACTTCCTACTCAAAAATGTTCCTTTCATAAGACGGTACGGATCACTATGATGTTTCATGTAGATCATAAGCAGAATCAGTGTGAGGTAATCGAGCCTGCCATGCAGCTTGTCTAAAAGTTCAAACAGTTGCTAGCGCTTTTAATGGGAACCCAAAGTGATCAATAGATAGCTTCCGAGCTTCGAGTCATTTTCCTAAAGTTTCGATCACTATTTGTGTTCTATTTGGCAAATATATCGATTTACATTTAAAACGGCGATACACGCATCCTACTGTCAATAATCTTTGGGGTTAATAACTTAATGGACATCGTGCATATGCGTATATATATACAAATGTGCCAACTTCCATTAGGTAGGGGTCCTACGGTACATCTCGAAAACCAAACATGGTAGATAATCGGAAATTTCCCTAAAATGCTTAGAAAATATCGCACTGTATTATATCAAACATAAATTTGGTCCCTTTGGTTCCTTAAATTTCTACATCACTTTCATAATAAAATCAGGGTAACTTCTTCATGAACTCAAATGATATATCTACCAATGACACAGCCAGAGTCATCGTGATAACGTCAACATTTCTTTTAAAAGTGAAGACGGATCTTTAAAGGCCCCAGAACATGTCACATCGTGCAATTCACTAAGGACGATAGCATAGCGTTAGGTCTCTGGAGAAACATGCTGGTACTTGTGGAGGGTACTACAGACCCCCGACTGAACTCAAGTCAAACTACCCAAGACGTGACGTCATAGCATGAGGCCTAGCTTGATTGAATTGTGATTTGTAATTCTTTTAAAATGTGGGACATTAAGTAAATGACCAGGACAGTTGGACTATGTCACAAATAACTTTAGAGGTGCTCGCAACGTGATCTCTCTCGGAGGACAAGGGCATTGCCGCTGTAAGACGATACAGATGACTGTGACATTTGCACACGGTAATGTCAATTTCGCAGTCCTATTACTCTTGTGTGCCGTATTTCATTTAACCGGACGGTTAAATACCACCAGTTAATTGCCGCCCGGAGAACTTAAATTAAACCGTCGTTTCCTCTTGAACTGGTCACACGAGGCACAGTAGAGTGAATGGCAATTCTTATTCTAGCCACAGGCGACAAACATCTTATCAGTCCATCTCGTCCTTCGAATAACAGCTCTTATACAATTTAACTTTCCTAAATTTGTTGTTAAACGACATGTAATAAAAAGATTCATGTTCTTGATTAAGTTCCTTTTACAAGGGTTATTTGAGGCAGATTTAAAAGGGTGGTGGTAACCTTGTCGATGAACAATAACTTGCAGTAACTGTTGAAAGCATGTCGTAAGCATGCTTAATGAGGTACTCTTTAACCTGCCAGTGGAATTATTATTAAACGAAGCACAGTGTAGCGGAAATTCCAGTCACTATTTAAATGAAGGTCAAAAGTGAATATGGGGAAGTTTCATATAGTTGCGTTCAGACCACTGGACTTTGCGGGAGGGAACATTTTTTTATATTTTTTTTTATCTCAGTACGAAAAGGAGCGATTGTTGGAAATTTCCTGTGCAAAACATACCCCCTTTTTCCTAGAATAAAAACTTTCGCCTCCTGCCAGCATACCGATTTCGGGTTTGGTGCTGGGACGTAGCCGGGGTGGGGGTTGAGGACTGGAGGGGGTGCTCCCAACCCCTGCAGTGTTAAAAAAATTTCAAACTGATGTTTTTACAGGGTATTTCAAACATAAAAGAACATGCTAGTCTCATCACTATAATGTGATATATGAATATAATAATGGTTAAAACGAGCAAACCAGTTGTTAAAAAATGTCTCCCCATATAAGTCTGATGGGTGCTCCCCATGATAATTCCTAAATACGTCCGGTTTGGTTATAGAAGAATAGTTTAATCAAAACCACGGTTATGTATGTTTCCCAAAAGGATACTTGTCAGACTAGAGAACCCCCTTTCCCCTTAAAAAGCAAAGATTTAGAAACTCTGTGGAGTTGTGGGTTTATAATTAGAAGTTGAAAGTAATTATTGCTAAGTACACTGCGCATTACCTAATGAACGCCTCTTAAATTAAGGCCTGTAAATGTTAACAAGATCTGAGCAGGTCGAGGCTTCATGTGCAGGCTTAATCCTAACTTTACCAGTAATTTATGGGAGTTGTTAGAAAACAAACCTCTGCTCATTGTTCAAAAGCCACCCAATTTACATAAGTTGTAAAGGAACGTCGGTCCTGGAGAAACAAACAGGAAATTCGTATTCTTAAGCAAGCATTGTACATCTAAGCGAAAATAGTCGGCTGCTTTGCTTTAACCTGCTAAAACAAGACACGTATACGTTTAATAAGAGCCTACCGGTTACACATACATTAACTTTTTAGGTGGAAATTAATATGGAAATACTTAACGGGTCTATTTGCTTGCGATAGTTTATATCAACCTTGGGGTCCGTCGGTCCCTCTCAAGCTTTTGAAAAGTCGAAGAGAGCGAGTTTATAGCTTTCACTTTGGGGAAACCACAAAAAAAGGAAAGAAACTGGGTGCAGCTATTTCACTTCCAGCTTAAAATCTCCTTGATTTGGTGGTGGATATTAGGCATGCACTTTAAAAACTTGCTTCTAATTAACATAAGAAAAAATAAAGAGATACCTAAAGAATACGAAAAAAGTCAGCTGGGAACCAAGTTTCAAAACTGGTCAGCACTCTCTCTGTAATCTCTTCATATTACTTTAGTTTTTGCGATGTTATTCTACAAACATTTTTCACTCTGCAAAGAGGTTTGATTACGGAGGTCTACAACTGTAAATGGCAAGAATAAAGGTGTTCACGGTTTTCTCCTGTAGCGCCGCCGTAAACGGTCAATGGACGCGGCAAGGGGTATCAAGGCTTACCAGAGAATAATATCTCGATCAACAACAAATCTACTTAAAATCCAAGCAAATGTTGAAGTTTATTCATTTTTTTTTTAATACAGTTTGTCACATTCTTCTTGTACAAGTCGCATTCACATGCTTTGTTCTCCTTTGAAATTGAAACTATATTTATACAACCTTGAAAGCTTCATGTTTTTTTAATGATATATTGTGCAGAAAGGGCTTAAGGGTTCCAGGACAGTAGAAGGACGCTCTCAAATTTGGGCGCAATATGCAGTAGCTTTCGGAAAAATTAAGAATTATTCATATATTGTGACTATAGTTTTGTACAGCAATGACATCGCAGGCGACAGTACACAGGGTACCATTTTCAAATGAGGAAATAAACTCATTTAAGACTCGTTAAACAGAGATTCATACAAAGATTTTAAAATTATGGAGGAAAAAAAATGATCTGGTACATAAGGAGCTGATGATACCCGTTACTTTGATACTTTGTGGGAGTTTTTATGTACGTGTAATACACATTTATTTTTGTTTTAATATTTACAGTAAAGGTCAGGTAGTAAATAATTAAATGTAGCGGTATTTATCCTGTCAATAATTTCAGACACTGGAGAACATAATTATTTTCCTTTCAAATCAAATACCACTTACTTCCCAAACTTTAAACTTCCAGTTTGTACATGACAAATAAGAATTGTTATTGCCCCTGAAGATAAAGAGGAAGCAAACAGGAAGCGCTCGCGATTAGACTCGCGATTAGAGCGATGCAGTGTTTCTTAACCGCAACTAAATTATGTTAGAAACAACTTTACCAACCCCACTGTAAATCATTCAATGTCGTAAGACTTAGTTTTTGCCATGAAAAAAAAATCAATTGCGTAGCGAGTTTGATCGTAGTATAGTCGAAAAAACTAGATAGCATTAAATGTTGGCAAAAAGTACATGAGTTTGAATGAAAGGTTCATGCAACGGGGCAATACCACAAAAAGGGTTCAATTAACTCATTAAAACAGAGTGCAGACTTCTGTGTCTTATTCGTTTTTGGTGATCATATTTACGCTACAAAGGCCAAACTGGAAGGCAAAAATTTAAAATAAAAAAGAACAAGTTATTATCTATACGTCAACACTTGTTCCACTGCACACACTGTTCATTGGTGAAGAATGGACATATTACAACGGTATTTAGATTCGGTCAGATGGAGAAACGTAAGACATATATAAAAGTTTTAATACAAAACGCTTGATCATCATCGACGGACCAGAACTATATTCAAAAGGGACAACAGAGTATTCTACAACAAAATTCTACTCTAAGTCTTTACCGAATCACAAAAATTGAATACTTTACATTTATTTATGCTATGTGTAATTGACATGACCAAGTTTAACCTCCAGAAAGGGAAGGTTGTGGCAATAAATGTTCTCACTTTAAAAATGTCCGGTTCGTATTAGGCTTGCCTGCGTAACGTCTCTGTAGCTGCCCCCCCCCCCCCCCTTAGGCTTTCAACCTCAGTTGGGTTTGTCGTAGCGATCAGCTGAACGAAATAACTTCATACGCTCAGCGGGTCAGTATTAAGCGAGTATTTCGGGTAAAATCTATCTCAACCGATAGGGAGGATATCTTGTCATGAGAACCTACCTCGCAAACTCAAAAGAGGCCGCCATACGTTCAAAGCAACCTTGTAGTTATTGTAGTACAATCTTGGCATTACTGGCCGACTGAAAATTTCTTTTGTTAAGCCTTGTATTGCTCATAACTCATTTCCCACGCCTGCCGTAACTTAGTTCGTACAAATATTCATCCTTGACCTTAAAACAGCAATGGTGAGTCGATCCATGATCGTTATTGCATAGAATTAAAATAACAAAATGAAATACCAAGGCTACTCGTCGTGCACCTTCCCGTAGTTGGCCCATGGGTACAGAGTGTAAACCATGGAAGTAACGCTGCCACGGATACGCAAGGCGGTATTGGGTTGGGTTTGGTTTGGTTGGGTTGGGTTCGGTTTGGTTCAGTTAGTCAGTTAGTTAGTTAGTTACTTAGTTAGTCAGTTAGTCAGTAAGTCAGTTAGTTAGTTAGTTGATTAGTTATTTAGTTAGTTAGTTAGTTAGTTAGTCAATTAGTTAGTTAGTTAGTTAGCTTTACAGCCCAGTTTCCGACCTATCAGTTCAAGTCGAGCCGGCCACGGCAATAACGTCACAATATACAGGGTAAGAGGCACTTTTCGGTAGAGAAGGTTTTCATGCAGCAGTGCAGTTGGAGAGCCTGAGAGGGCGTCATTATTTAAAATAAAGAACATTGATAGAGGAGGAGAGAATGGATAAAAATCAGTTTAGCCGGGCAGGAGTAAACAATACAACAGAGCGTATCGTATGGCTAAGTAGGCTTCTCAGCACTTGCTTCAGTGTTGTTAAATATGCTTCAAAATAAAGCTAGTGACTGACTACTCGTATTCGATTTGTAGCATAGAATACCCGGAATTACTTCATTGGGCATTCTTGTATCATTTCTTTTTGCGTCCAGCCAGAGAGCTAGGAGACAACTGATCCATCCTTGTACTTTCAAGAAATAGGGTTGAGGGGAGAAGCCGAAACGAAACAACAGCCCCTCTTCCAACCATGAGCAACCCCTAAAAGTTCAAATTAAAACTGGCGTACTATACTAACTGCAAGAACATGTCTTACACGCACTATGAGTTTGCGTATTTGAGAGCAAATGCAGTTCTAATCTTTGTTCGGATTTCAGGGGAAGAGGAGTTCGTGCTAATTGAAAATCTTTGTTGCTTGGGGAAAAGGTGTCGTAATCTTTTAGCTGTTCAACGCACCGATTTGTTTCTTTTCTTTGTCCTATACACTCTAAAAAAGTTGTTTAAAAAACTAACCAACACTGCATTGTCACGTATGTGAAATACCTGAAATTTGTTAAAGTCTACCCAATAGTTGTTGATTATTGGGTTATCCAAGAGGCTTTTTACCACTTAATTGGGCAACCGGCCTGTGGGGCAACCAAATAAACAACACGTATTGGGGAAAACTTTACCCAATTTCAGGTATTTGACATACGTGACCAGTGTTGGTGAATTTTTTAACCAACTTTTTAAAAGTGAAGAGTAATCTGTAGAGTCGACACGGCACCAAGTTTTATGCATACACACACGGCGTAAACACGCACGTTTATAAAACATATTGACGGGCAGACACCAAGTGATTGAAATATTCATACTTTCCAAACATGCAAATTTTCTCCCGATTTGGGTAATAATCATTTTCCCCAAAAAGCAGTTATCTTCCGAACTTTCCTATATGTAATATCCCAGTTTAGGTTCGTAAAGATGATGTAATCATGGAACTGTATCAGCTCTCTCATGTTGTACCTAATTTTGTGAAATTTTAACGTAAAATTTAGCTCTGGAAATAGCCTCTCAGTATTTAATATGTGTTATCGATTACTCGAGATGGCTTCCTTATAGGTAGGTGGATGGTATTCACGGTTTTTGAGAGTTAGAGCACAGCAATGCAAATGATTCATCCATAGAGCCGTCTTGTATGTTGTCACATGCACAGTATTAAAAAAGTGGGCAAACTTTTGACCAAGCTGGACTTAAACTACTGAAAAAATGAGTTGGTTTCTAAAACGACACTCAAACTAAATGCTGTTAATTTGTTAAAAATTGCCCATAAAAATCACATTACATTTTAAGATACCAACAGTTGACTGGAAACATAGGTAGTCAAAGTTTTGTCCACCTTCAAATTTAAGTGTGCATGTGGCTTTTGTCTTTGTTTACTTGTATAAGAACGCTCGCTTATTACACCATGACATGATGTCTGGGTATTGAAAACATTCATGAGGGAGTTCAATCCCTAGCACGGTTTAATAACAGCTGTAGTTATACTTCATTACGTATCACGTTAAACACTTGCAACACGTTATAGATTTTCCAACTCTTCTCTCATTCTTTTAAAATGTTCCCTGCTCCAAGGAATTAGGTCAAGTCCTCTTGAAATATGCATAAAACGCATTTAAGACCTCTCAACACAGAAATAGTGAGAAAGTGCCACTTGGGTGAAACCCATTCAGAATCACGAGAAAGGTAAAAATAATACCGTCCATTCTTGCTTCTTTGTTGGTAGATATTTTCCAGAAAGGATGGATTCAGTTTACTTCTCCGACCTGGTAGTCAGAGTTGGGTGAAAAGTATCGGGCATCTTAGAAACACGACAGGGAATCTCATACGTCAAATCCGCAGGGCTCGAGTACTTATAGTGGATAAATTTCATCAGCTCTCCGGTGCTGGATTCTTTAAACAAGACAGTTATCGATCTTTTTTGTCCAAACCGCTACCGAAATCTGAAAGTTTTGAGATTTTAAGGAACTTGTGAAAGTTATTTTATCTTAAAAGGTACGCCACACTTTTTGAGAAGATTCTGTGAAGTCTGCATTTACCTTTGTCTTTTCACGTCATTTTGAGGGCATTACCCTGGCAGGCTTTGTGTCTTGTACAAAACTTGTCTGGCGTTTTTACACAATGTTTCGGGAGTTTTGCACGTCAGAAAAGGGAGTATAAAGATCCCTGGCCATATACAACAGCCGCTCTTATTAACTTATGTAACGAAGTCACCAGACTTACGGGGAATATGCAGGCACTCCCAATATGGATGAGTATAGTAGAATATCCCATTTCAAGAATGGCTCCTGAGAGTCAGGTGACAATGTTTTTCTTCTTCAGTTATGAAATTTAGGAGGAGTCACTCGGATTATTTATCAGTGTCCTGAAATATCATGAGAATTGAAAAAGAAATGTGAAGAAATTTTTTAGAATTGGAAATTTTTCCAAATAAATCTGTGGCAACTGCGTTTGCCATATTAAAGTGTACCTCAAGGCAAAAAATAAAAAATATATATATATATATATTAAAGATCATGACAAAAGAATTCTAATAGTTTAACTCTCATCTTCATAGCATCATTATGAGATGAGATATAAAATGTTGAAATTTATTCACTAAAATTAAAATGGTACATTGCGCAATAATTTGTGATGTCATTCTTGTACTACTCAAATTACAGTCTTTGTATTTCTTTGTTTTTCCAAACCTTACTGCACCTTGTACCAAGGTGTGATATTACATTTGTTCTTATAAGGTGATGTAATTAATTAATCCCTCCTTGAGCATATGCCATGCAAGCAAACAGGAAGTGTTCAAGGTCATAAAAACATTTTTAATTTTAAAGGGAAACAAAGCATGTTATGTGAAGTTGTACAACAAGAAAGTCACAAATCATTGCGTAATCGTCCAATTTGTTTTAAGTGAATAAACTTCAACATTTTATATCTCAGTTCAAGGATGTCATATGAAGATGGGAGTTGGACTGTTGGAATTCACTTTTCTTGCTCTTAGATATATAATTTTTATTTTTTTGACTTGAGGTACACTTAAAAGACCACAGATATAAAAGCAGTGATGCTTACAAGAAGGTACGGACAGTTTTGTGTCTTGCAAAATGTCAAAACAACCATACGTTCTGTCAATGACATTTCATTAAGACTTGGTTGATTTACTGACAGGCAAAGGCACTCCTCCTTGTTTGTAGGCTATAATATATATATATATATATATATATATATATATATATATAATCATTATTTTACATATATCGTTAAGTATTACTTAACGCAGATTGGGAGTCAGACGTGGGTGCGGTGTGAAAACCTCCAACATCCTTGCCCACCTATTAAATGTGTAATGCTGCCATCAACTTTATATATTTTTTACACATTTGACTTCACTTGGCAAGATTTTTGCTTCCTGGTCTTTTGTCCGTTTTTAACTTTAAAGGCCCCTTTTTCACTTAAAGGGCAAGGGCACTATCCCAAAATTTATCCTAAAGCAACAGCTCAATCCCACAATTTCTTCTTGGTTTTCTCCAAAGCAATTTTCAAAATATTTTAGGACTTTGGAATGTATTCAGAATGAACCAAGCAGTTACTTCCACTGGGCTATTCCATATTTTAGGAGGAAAATATCGGCAGATGACTCCAAGTTGCCAATAATGAAACAGGGCGGTCTATTGCTCTAATTTAAGTTGGGGTGACAGCATTTTCTCTTCAACTTTCAATTAAAAAATCTTTAGCAACACTCTAAAGAGATTAGTGCATGAATGTTTCTCATCTGAATGTAGCTGATTAGCAAACTCGGATTGAAATTAGTTAACGAAGAAACTCTCGCTGGCTGATTATTCAAGACCACTCGTCAGTTGCGCTCCCGATTGAGGTAACACCCTGCAGGGGTTGTAACTTAGTTTGTAAAATTCACCAATTTTTTTCCAAATCTGCAAAGTTTCCTTGACAAACTTATGACAGTAATCAGGTAATGGTCAAACGTAGACAATCACCATATCCTGCATGTAGATAATGTAGTTGTTTCGTGAGTGGGAAATGAACGATTCAATTTAGTTTGAAATTTGTGACCAGAATTATTGTCAAATTATTCATACAACAGTTACTTTGATTAATTATTGGACGTGAAGTATGAAGCATTTTTATGCGGTATCTCCCTTCAACACCCTTGTAAAAGTCCTAATCCTCTCACTCAAATGGTTTCCATTATCCTAACTTTCTTAAGCTCTACCGGGCCACAACTGACAGTCTTTAATTCATCCTCGTCCACTCAGTTGATTGCTTCATGTTGAGTAAACAAGACCCGAACGTGAAGTTAAAACACTCTCAATACTTTACATGCTGTGTAACGTGATAGTCGGTACTCTGCATTTTTTGTACTTACTGTAGCTTCGGTCAAAGCGCTGTGCCATTTGAAAATTTCTGCGTACTACTTCAAAAATTGTACGGTAGTTTGGGGTGACAAGATTAGCCCTTTAAGTCATTTATATGAACTCAGTACATACCTCTTGAAAGGAATCCATTCAACTTTGCCAGGAAATTGCAGACGACAGTTTTAGTCTCTGTAGTACTGGAGGAAGTGATAAAAGTGAACTTA
The DNA here is from genome assembly GCA_037179385.1 of Holothuria scabra. NCBI lineage: Eukaryota > Metazoa > Echinodermata > Holothuroidea > Aspidochirotida > Holothuriidae > Holothuria > Holothuria scabra. Next base: position 22,815,438 of record CM074192.1, on the reverse strand, counting down.
AAGAGGACGAGTTCAATGCTTTGTGTTCATTATTTGAACAAAAAACTCACTTAGTCCTAATGTACAGTAGAACAATGAACAGTCTTAATTTCAAAACGGAAAAAAAAAATGCCCCAGTTTTTTTTTAAAGTTCAATCAATCCGAAATCATCTTCCACAATTCCCTAGTTAGGGCTTATTTCTAGTCACCAAATTTATTTTGATTACGGTATCCATCATGCAGGCGATAGTTTCACGTTTTTCAAGTTCGGGTAGATAAATTGTCGGGTACGATGGCGAGTTCTGTTTATTAGTAGATAGTATCATGCGAAATAAAACCGTTTAAAAAAGAACTGGAGCTTTTAAATTACACGTATGAGCTCTTCCGTAACTTCCATTTGTGTTGATTGTAGTAGAATCGTCTTGTTCGAGGAGTCTACCCAATGCATCTTATTCACTGGAATGGATGACTCTGACCATTTTCCTTTTATTTCTATATAAATCAGTGTAGTGGAAAGATCTCGTTCGGAGATTACGCATTCATGTTTCTATCAACGGTCCTATCCTGCATTCTATCTGGCCGTGTATTTTCACAATTCTAAGCCAGCGCGCCTCCCAAACAATAATGGTCAATTAACACAGGAATTCATATTCAAATTAACTGTTCTAATAATATATTACCAGTTCTTTTTTAAATGGATAGAAGAATGGGCCAACGAAGGAAAAAAAGAACGAACCATTCATCTAGAATGAAGGGGAGTTCTTTCCATACTCACTTTCATTCACCAATCACCAACTCCCAGCCGCTGCCACCGCCACCGCCCACTCAGTATCACATCTGCACAAATAAAATTTAAACAGTTTAAACAATTGTCTCCCGACAAACTGTTCAAAAGTTTCATGTAAGATGATATGAAATGTTTCAGCAATTGGGGAATCTTGCTTCCAAGGATAAATGTGTCTCCTACATTAGCTAAGTTAGACTGAATTTAATTTCCTTTCAGTTCTTTTGAAGGCTGTCCGCTCTTTCTTGTCAAATGGAGGGTTGAAGATTGTGTTCTGGGATAAACGTTTCATCAAATATAGGTTATTCTGAAGATGCTTTTATTAAAAGAAAGTGTCAATTGATTATTTGGAGATTCACGGTTGGAACACTTGAAAGTATTGTGGATTGGAAACTGGTTAACCGTATTAATCAATAGTATTCCTATAAGATGTAGGGTTAGGTGGGACGGGCGGGGGGCGTCATGGGATCATAATAAGTTTGGGTCATAAGTGTTGAAGGAAGTTTCCAGACTCATTGAGAGCTTTGACGTTTAATAGGTTCGATAAAAGATGTCATATCCGACGTCCCCACCCTCCACCCGACGAGTAACTTGATACAGCATGTACGGCAATTTTTCCAAAGTCGGAAGTACAATCCAACTTTTCAAAAAATGCTGACAAAAGCTGCACTCACATGTTAAATTCACTGTTCCTCGAGCGCCCGCAATTGTCACTCCTTTTTAATTGTTATCACTGTAGACACTCTATTAACAGTGAAACTACGTGAAACTCTTTTGGGGTGAATGTCACTCTTTGAGGGGTAAATTTTGCTATTCTTGGAGTGAATTAACACTCGAATGGAGTGAAATCACAATTTTCACGAGTGACTAAGTTAACTCTTTTGATTTTAGAGTGTGAACATTTCTTCTTCCTTCAAATGAAACTCGAAAAGTGTCCGGCGTTCGCCACGTGAGCTAAAAGTTTCTATCCCACGTCCTTTCTACAAAATTTCTCCTGTGCTTGGACTTTTGTATGCTGGCTCAGGATGGACTAACTTAGTTCCAGCATGGGCAAACCTTGGCACCCCCTGCTATGCTTTTGTACTATATGTAAACTTTCTATAATTATTGACCATTAAAACAAGTTTTGTGTCCAGTTTAATCGGTAATTTGTCGCACCTTCGTCTGAAACATATAAAAATTTTTAACTTCAGTCGGAACCTCGGCCTTATATATTGTCACTTCGATTTAGTTGTGACATAACATCTTTTAAAATAAGTCCGTTTTTCCTAACTTTACCGTTACTTTGCTCGGAGAAAAAAAGGTTGTTTTTTTTTCTTTTGAAAATATATCTCCTGTACCACATTTCTCATATTGCAGCTACTATGAAATGTGAAGAAATAATATGATCCCCTTACTTCACAGCGTAATAATTGCAGGACTTGTAGATTTTATACCGAGATCGAATTTTAAGTAGGAACAACCCTTCAATACATTCTTCAACAAGAGTTGTAATTTCATTGCATAGGTGTCTTTCTTAGAAAACATACGTTTGGCCGACCATGCACAAAGAAGTAATTTGAAGCTTTTGGGGGTGAGAAGGGGGTGGGGTGGGGAAGGGACTAAAATGTTTTCAAATCTTGAGAGGTATTATTGTCCTTCAGCATAAATTAAACGTTTATAGTTAAAGGAGCATATAAAGCACTGATAGATAAAAAGGACTCATAATTCACTTGATTGGCAAATAAATATTCTAATAACGATAATCAAACAGAGACCGGAGGGAAAGGTGGCAAATTTCTAAAAAAACCGAAAGAATGAACAAAATGGCACAATATTCAAAGCTGTCGGTATCGAGGGTTGTTGCGCATGATATCATAAGTTTCATTGAGGGTGGTTGCTTTTAACATGAATTATAGTAACACAATATCAGTAATTTAAGTGAGCAAATTAGGTCATCATTCAAGCATTTTATCATGAACAGTGCACATTATGAAAAGAACGTTTAGTTGAGTAAGCACATGAACTTTGGGGTTATATGCTACTTGAACGTACTTCGGCAGTAGTGCAATTAAGTATTTTGGGAAGCAAGAATGGCTTTAAAAAATAAATTAAAATGCAATAAGCTACGCGAATTTTAAGTAACGCCGAACGCATCCACAGTATACAATTCCCTAACGGCAGTTGCCGTTACTCCCTCCCGGCTTACAGACGACTGGCGTGCATACTCATAAAAAGTCGTGTAATTTAAGTTTGGGCACTTATGTTGCTGAACAATGTTGTCCATTTTCTTATCGTCGTGATGCTAAGAGAAAAACAAAAGAGAGCAAAACAGATTGAACTATGAGTCAAAGATATTTCGAAACTTTGGGCAAAATCCCTCTCACACATTGATGACTCGGCCTAAATATGTGCCAACAAGCATTGGCAGTACACTCTTAAAAAAATTGGGCAAATTTTGCCCAACTTTTTGACCAACACTGGGCATCTATTCAACAACCTAAACAGTTGGGCAAAACTTTAACCAACCAAATTGGGTAAAGTTTGAACCCGACTGTTGGGCAAGAGATTTCCCAACTGTTTGGTAAATTAGCATTTTAAAACATACCCACTTGTTGGGCACTTCTTTTATTAAGCTGTTCGGCAAATGCATTAACCAAATGTTGGTTATATGTTAATCATCTTTTCCTTAAACGTTGGTGCTTTCTTCACATCTTAGGTTGTAGGTTATGGCAGGGAGCTGCCACTGCAGCTCCCTGGTTATGGCAACCCATCGGTCCCGGTTAAAAAACCCTGGCTTACAAACCTATTTGGTTTGTCACTGAGTTTCGTATAGGTACGTCCAAAACTATCATTTTTAAAAGGCACTGTATTTTTAAAAGGCACTGTAAAATGATGTGTGTTAATGATGTGATGAAGTCTTGTAGTTTCATCAATGCATAAATGTGAACACAAGGGCTGCATGAGAATTAGCTGGTCCGTAGCTCTCATACACTGTTATCATGGTTATGAGACAGGTTTCTTGTTATGCCGAAATGGTTCAAATAATAATATATAAATGCTCATTCGGACGTGAAAGAGAATATCCCAGATCCTGACCTCTCATTGGATAGCAGTTTTGCGCCAAATACGAATCATGGAATCTCATACAAATGTGTTCTAGTTCGTAGTACTGTTTAAAGAATTTTATGGAAATAGAGATCGATTTCATGGTCTAAAGTAACGTACGAGTTTAACTGTTTGGCCAATATAAAAGATGCCAAAGAGAATTTTCAGATTATGGTACCATGGTCTGATTATGAGAAGAATTGTGAAACAAATCGGGTCAAGTGCACTGTTGTTTGGTGACAACACTGCAACCAACAATATACCCAACAAATTGGCAAAAAGTTACCCAACAAGTGGGTAAAGGGAAAACATGCTCAACTGTAGAATAAAATCTTATCGTCATTTTGACCAGTCAGTTGGGTATAACAGTATACGCGTACATGGAAGGGGAAATTTAACCATGATGTGAGCAAAGATTGACCAACACTTAAGCAATTACTTTTACTCAACAAAAACTTTACCCAGCGTTTAAACATTGCACCAATTAGCCCCAAAGTTGGGCAAAGTTTAACCAACACATTTAATGAACTTCTTTAACCAACGGATATTTTACCCAACGTTTTAAGAGTGTATGGTCATGTGAATGTTACGTGCGCCCTTACGTATCGTATCTTACGTCGTTCACGGTCAATGCTCATCGAAGGACGACAGTCTGGAAGTCTAGGATTGGAAGCAGTTGATAGTTGAATTGTGACTGAAAGTTAATTTTAGCACAATGTACTTCCGCAGGAGTCTAGGGCGTACTTGATGTTCGTATCTCACGAACAATCAAAACGTAAAATAAAATTTTAAGCCTCACCCAGGATAGGCTAGTCAAGCACCATTATAGGCTACTTAAACTTGTAGATGTGATCTTGGTTAGCGATGCCTTAAACATGGGGATCCGCTAAAAGGAATGAAGTCTGAATCTATATTTCCCTATCTAAGCAGCAAAAATGTCGGCTATGTGGTTTGAGTACTGACCAACAAAGTGCCAATGAATCAAAGTGACTTACAGGGGCTAATTTAATTGTGTTAATTTTACTTATACTTAAAAGTCGTGCAAGATGAAATGACAAAGTTGGGTATTTGATGTGAAAGCATTACAACCCAAGAAAATTGCCGCAATTTCCATCAAAATCCGTCAAAAATTGACCATTTTACAGGGCAATTTCTGAATTAATAAGAAATATGCGTCTCAATATGCAAACTTTGTGTGTGTCTAGGGAGGGACATGCCACACATGCCTAATGTGATCCTTTGTCTTCGCAATCTTCATTTCAATGACAGTTGCAACATAAGTATGTCATGGAGATTTTGATTTGGAAGTTTATGTAACGTCTTTCAAAACCATCAGTATCAATAACCAAGCAATTACATAAACAATCTGACGAGTAATTGAGAGATAACTAATATAGGTTAAACAAATGAATGTAACAATGTGCAACACTCCACGTCATTATTTTAGCATAAGCAATAAGTTGCTAAAGAAGCATTCAAAGTTTGAAGAGTTTTGTCTTGAGAACGGTGAAAGATACTTATTGATATACTATCAACAACAAGAAGTTATTGCAACAACAACAAAATACTTATTGCAACTACGTTCCAAAAACTGCGCATTTATTCCTCAGCCAACTGTATACAAGGCTAAATGCACAAGAAGGTAGTAAAAAGTAAAAACCTTTTAAATTTTTAAATTTTTTTAATCGTTTTATTGTTTGTATTTTTATCTTCTTATTTCTCCCTTTTTTTCTTGGACTGATGTCCTGTACCTGGCCTTTTTATGTTCTTTTGTTTTTTTTTTTTCTTTTTGTATTTTGATTCCCCTTTTATCCTTTTGCTCCTTGTACTAGGACCTTTAAATTTTTACTTTTTACTCCCTTCTTGTGCATTTAGCCTTGTATATAAGTGTAAATCATTTTATTGGTCTTACAGTTGGCTGAGGAAGACTGAATTAATAGTCGAAAGCTTCCAACAACACCGTGAATCTTGTGCCTGCCTGCCTGCCTGCCTACCTGCCTGTCTGTATCGGCATGTGACAAAATACAAAAAATTATAAAAAAATTTAATTAAAATAAAACCCTTATCAATGTACTGGTTATCACTACAACAATACCACAAGAATCTTTGAACGTCTGGGGTAGTCTGGAAATCACGTATCCCAAGATAGCGTTTGTAGACTAAACTGATCGCGCGATTGATAAAAATGACCTCCCTCCTTGGTGTAGTCAAATTTTCCCTTCACCAGTCCCACTTTCCAGCTTCCAATTTCTAGAGCCTTGTTGAGAGCGCTGTCCACGCTATCCATCTGTATCAGTCGGTTAGTTAGATAAGGTTTTACGGAAAATTTTCTGACCCATTGGTGTAAAAGGGGCCGATCGCGGCCTATCCTCCTAGATGTGGCTCAATGGTTTTTTTCCTTCTATATTGCCTATGCTTAGCACCAAGCACAATGTCATTTGCTTCACTTTTTTTTTAAAGTATTCGGGATGATACGGCTTCATTAGTCGAACTTCAGAGTTCCCGTTTAAAACTTTGATGCTCTAACGTCTTGACTATGCCTGCATTAGAAGTGCAACGGGTACGAGCGGGGATAACATTTTGCACATGACATCTTGTACAACGGTTGGCAGCTCAAAGTAAGATTTACAGCTTACGTCTAAATGATAGTGCTTAAAGGATTACTTGAAACATTTACTAACTTTGCACGGTTATTAGTATTTTGTCTTCCAGATATCTGAAATTTCCAGTTGTAGTTGGAGAGAATTCCATTTTTGACGAGATTGCATTTCGGAGATACCTCAGGGGACGCGTTCTGTAGGTGACATTACCTCATTACGTCAAAATTGCCCTGTTTACCTTTTAAGAATACCTACCCATATTTTTTCTTAGAAGTTATTTGAGACCAGCTCTAGCTCTTTTTGCTTCAAACGCTTACTCACTGGCTCTCTAAAATTGTATCAAATGCGGTTCTTCCCTATAGCGCACCGAGTTGCAAAGCTCATTTGAGAAACACACTAAGTGGGTTATTCCCCTTAAGAAATATAACACCCTTTCATAATCGATATGATTAAATTATAGGGCAGTGATTCCATATAGATATGTTGCATGAAAGGCCCTAAAGGCCTAACCAATTGGGAACGAACTGTTGAAACCAGCTTTATAGTACTCCGTTGGGACTCCATTTTCAAAGCAGACTGCTCGCGGTATTCTTTTCGAGTCATACTTTCCTAAGTAGGATATGTCCCGTGTAAATTGTTGATGTTTTTCTCTAAGATCTGAGTTTACCCGGGGCTGATTTTGAAACTTTTGAGAACACTTGTTCAGATGTTATTCAGGACACATCGAGGCCAAAATATGATGCTCGTGTGTTAATTTGTCAATGATGTCACAGTCCCATGTTATTTTCATGAATAAAATCCCTGACAGTTGAACGTTTGACATCTTGTTTATCAGTCGTAACTTAGGAGAAGTCTCTCTCTCTCTCTCTGATGTACTAATTTTTTGAATATCTTTAAAATACGTCGTTTTTGGATATATTTCTTCGTTTTACAAATAGTCCTTTTTAATTTTCTATAACCACTTTTTACGGTGTTTCATAGTACCAGGTAACCACAAAAGCTCTCACTATTATATAAAATGGGAAGATATTAAAAATCTTTTCGCCTAGTATTAAAAGAAAGGTATTCATTGCCGTTCTCAAGACAGTTCGGATTCTCCCTATCTACTTACTTGAAGCACCTCCCCACAGCTGTCTAAAACTTATCCTTATGGAGACTCGGTCCCACTTTATTATTGCTTCAGGGCACTGGAGAGCATACAAGGCAATAATGTGTAATCAGATCACTCTCAGTGCATGTTGTGTAATACGAGCTACGCTGCATGTTTTTAACTTGTTAGTCAAAGAGATTTGCTTACTGAGAATAATGGTATATTCAGGGTGAAATTGTAGTTTGTAGGGACGAAAGACTGTCTGTAATACCTGAACTCGTTTTCAAAGGATGTAGCCTGCCATGTACTCAAACCCTCACCCACGAAAGGTCAGAGGTGGATCCCTTTGGGTAGCTCTTGAAGATTATAGGAATCACTGTTACTGATGCATTCAGTGTATTTTTAGCCCGACCTGCAAGTTTTACTCAAGCCTGCCAGTGTCACGAAATCTTGAGTTGTACACCGGTAGCTTATATCGTATATTGGTTTGAAAGTGGGCCAAAAAACTATATCTAACCTAACCTACATATATAGTTTATAAGGGGTTTTCATCCAGGTGATGGCATCACGTCTCGCAATGAAATGCAGGCGGTCACTGGTATGGTCATCGATACCGCATGTGATAGCCAATATACGTCAGTCCTTCTGTCCAAAATAAAAACGTGCAAAGCAATGGAGCGTCGGTGAAAAACCTCTTTAATTTTTGTCATAGGCTTAGATTTTTTCACATATAGCAATTAAGTAAGGATTGTGCGACAAACGCGTCGTATTGTCAATGTCATTTTACTGTTGTCAATAACGACCCACCCCAAAACGCGGTAGGTTGTTTCAAAAGGTGTATTTAGTGGGACTCACTAGTATAATGACCGTCACACGTGCTAATTTCACACTCATCAAACCGAAAAGTTATAAAATCTGGCTGTTCGTAAAAACAGATGAAATATGTAAAGTATACACCTACTATTTTAAAAGAAATATATCATTGCGTTTTCATTTCTTTTTGAAACTAGATGTAGAAGCATTGATTTAATAACGTTGCAAGCCACCAATCTGCCAGATGGGCCTTTCGTCAAAAAAATTACAATTTCCACGGCTTAATTGACCTACTAATGTTTGGTTGATCAAATTCGTTTGTTGAAGAAGCTCAGACGAGATGTATGATTAAATTATCTTCGATTGCACAGACTGCTGAGGACAGCTGCAGACGGCAAAAATTACTTTTTTCAATTTCTTTATTAAAAGGTTTGTTTACCGCTTCGACCAACAATTTGAAAGCTACCTAAATCTTGCTACTTCTCTTGGGAATGCGGTTGGGATAATCTTTCACGAGATAAATTGTGACCCAATGACGATTCGGCTGGAAGGATGTAAACAAAAGAGGGCGCTTTTCCTAATAACAAACAAAATTTACGGTAACCAATCTTGCATCTTGTCTTTCTGTTTCGCAAACCAAGATTCTAATCGAAATGCGGTTCTACAAAAATTGGTACCTTATAAAAGAGGCAAATCACTAATTCTAGATTGAAATTGTGGAAAAATTTACCGTTGGTATAAAACATTTAAATCGACCAAGAGTCATTTTCATTCTTTCAGAGTGAAAATTCACTGATATCATGTCAACGCCTTCTCTAATTTCACTCTCTTGGATTTAAGGAGCAGTAGTTTGCACTCGACTTTTATGTTGCTGTGATTATCGACGAATAAAATGTACAGAAATATTTTACAGTATTCGGTTCGTTCTTTCACCTGTAGATATTAAGTAGCTGAATGTGTGCAAGAAAAGTTATGGAATACTTAAAAAGAAAAAGTTACCTCAAATATGCATACCGGTACGTATCCCCTATGTTGCAAATGTTACACATTTTTTATATTTTTCTTTAAACTTTCAACATTTGAGCCTCAGTAAATTGCATGTAAGGACCCTAAAATATTTAAAGCACCAATTCCCAAAGAAACATCTATGCTAACACGATGGCTCGAACGCCCCACCTCATTCGTCTCAGCTTGCGGAGTTATATAAATGGTTTTTACCGCCCACTTTCCAACCAACTGGTTTAAGCCGAGCCAGCCAGGGTCTTTTTCCAGTTGTGACTCACTGGCTTGTGTTCCCTACTCTATTGCATATGCAGAACACCAAGTACAACGGCAGTAGGTTCCGTTTTTACGGCCTGCGGTATGACTCGACAAGGGGTGGAACTCCTAATCTCCCGACTGAGAGAACGGAGAGCTTTCTTCACTTTTGCTTGCATATGTACAGAATACAGTAACTTTCCCTCAAATGTTCACATCATCATCATTTAAGAGTGTTACCATTTTCATCATTTTATTGCTCTAAAACGTACACTACCATGCCACCGATGCAACAATTGTCGATTACTATCTTCCAAAAATGTATCCAGTTCTGGAAGAGGGATATCAAAACTAACAATGTATATGATGTACATAAGTTTAACGGTTTAACGTATGTTTGTTCATACAAACTGTCGATGAAGACCACCGTTACTTTTGTGTTGGACCACGTACACCAAGCAGCATGGGAATGTCATTTCATAGATAAATTTCTTTGGATGTAAACATCAACGTGAAAAAGGAGTAGATAAAAAGCTATATATATATATATCTATGACTATTCAACAGAAATCAAAAGAAAAAAGGCAAAGAGAATGTATGAAATTAGCTATATATGTATGTACAACCATCATCAAGGTAATGACCACGGACATGGCGCTACCGTGCGTGTGAGAAAAGGTGTATCAAGTTGGCTGTCTGCTATAAATTTGTGTGAAGGTTTGGACTTGCTCAAATAAACCAACAGATTTTGCAAGAAAGTTGAAATATTTTTGGAATAATGCAAGGTTAGGTCAAAATCACTAACTGCATTGCAGGGATATGATATTTTAACACTTCCCTGGAACAACTGTACACTATGGATGAAAGTGACCGGGAAGAGGTCGTGCTTCTACAATTCAAGCAAAGATATTATAAACACAGATATCAAACTTGAAACGGCGCGGTGACTTCTCACGGAGGACGATACGGAGGGGAGGAAGTGCTGATCACTGATCAGTCGTTTTGGAAGCCAGCAGGTACATTGATATTTTCGAGTGGAATAAATACTTGTGATTTCAAAACATCTCAAATCTTAAGGAGAAGATTCATTCTTTAATTCATTTCATTTATATGAAACAGTTTCTTGCTTTTCGAAGCTTTCTACTTAGGAAAATTTGAAGATGAACGCACAACGACCGGTTTGAAGTTCATGGACTTGCTGATTGGTCAGTCTCTATGGTATCTTTACAAGCGCACATCTATACACGCGTTTACGTTCTAACCCGCTAACAACGACAAGTCAACTGCCTTCGTTTTCCAAGCACACAGAACTGTGCGTCAATTACCCCGGACTATACAGTCACACAGAAATGTATGGTGGGCGTTAAAAATGTATGAACGCTGACCTCTCGTCACAATGAATGTCTGTCATGCATCCATAATTATGGGCGCAGATCATTGAACAGAATCGTGTGCATGTCAAATCAACACTTCAGCCTTTCCGATTGAGCCTCCGAGGAGTCAGTGCGTCTAATAGGGATAGGATTTTGGTATCTACGTTAATAGTATCTTTGAAGTCAACAATGATACGTAAATTACAAACCCCTACTCCTACACTGCTAGACGCGCTGACTCCTCACGGATGCTCAAACGGAGGGGAGGAAGTGTTGATTTGTCATGCGTACAGCTATATTTGGTGTCATGCGCGTATATCTATAGATGCGTAACAGAAATTTACTTTGTGACGAGATGTCAGCGTGTGTGTAGACTTTTTCCAAAACGAGTTCTATACGCGCACGTGATGGTCTGATATCAGTCGGCAATAACTGGGGTCCGTCACCTTGAAATCTTTCGGTTTCCTTGTTTACCTCTATCATGGATGGTTGTACACTAATTTGTATCTTAAATTCTCCAATTTCACTGGATATGAGGGTTTGAAATTCATGTGGACAATAAATAAAGACGATTTTAGGCTGATGGACCCCACTAACGGCGGCCTACAGTCACTGAAATCAAGCGCTAATCGGATTCGTCTATATGTGATTGTACGGGGTAATTGACGCTCACTTTTGCATGCTTGAAAAACGAACCAACTAGTTGATTTTTCGTTTTAAGCGCGTGTATCAATCTGCGTCCGTGAAGAAAACCATATAGACTGACCAATCAGTAAGTCCGTAAACTTCAAACTAATTGTTGTGCGCCCGTGCTTAAATGTTCTTGAGTGGAGAGCTTCGAAGAAGCAAAAAAACTGTTCCACCTAAGTGAAATGTATTGAAAAAAGAAGTTTGTAAGATTTGCTATGTTTTGAAATAACGCGTATTTATACTACCGGAAGATACCAATTTACATGCTACCTTCCAAAACGACTAATCATTGATCAGCACTTGCGGCCCTCCGTTTCGACCTCCATGAGGAGTCACTACCTTATTTTATTTTGTATCTATGCTTGTAATTATTTCAAACAACTATATTGCATCTCTCGTAATACATTTTAGTCCAACCAAGGAGTACTTTAGTAAGAGGTCACATGATAAAAAGAAGGTTCGGTAATTGGACTTGGGGGTTTATGCCCATGCGTACATCCTGCAAGTAGTCGGAATAAACAAAACACTCCGCTACCTACAACACGTGTTCTAAAATTTGTGTTTACTTGAAAAGTTGTTGAAATAATTCGTTCTTCATACAACCATGCTGTTTGGTTTTGTACGCCTTAATTTTTGCTTACTGATGTATATGCACGTACTTAACGAAAACAACTTGAAGGGGACTCATGTACACGCTGCTTAGCTCGGTTCGTACGTCCCACTCTGTGTCCCACAGTAACAACAAAGGGTTGCAAAACTTGCTTATAGGTTTCGATGAGTGATACCCCTAAAAAAGTATTTTACATTAGCTGTAAACTCTTGATGGATTTTTATATTATTAATACCTTGCTATGTAGAACTAATAAAAGCAACTGTGACACGGGCAACCTCTAAAGCCAGTTAGGAACCATATAGACGAATCCGATTAGCATTTGTTTTTAGGGACTGTAGGCCGCCATTGGTGGTGTCCATCAGCCTAAAATCGTGTTGATTTATTGTTTACATGGATTTCAAACCCTCATATTTAGTTATATTGGAGAATTTAAGATAAAAATTCGTGTTCAACCATCCATGATAGAGGTAAGCAACGAAATCGAAAGATTTAAAGGTCACGGACCCCAGTTATGGCCGACTGAAATCAGACCATCACTTGCTGTCCGGATTCGTGTATAGCCAGTCCTGAGGACGAGAACGTTTAACCCAAGAGTTCCCGTAAACTGGTCGAGGTACTAGTTTTCGGGGAAGGTTGCGTCCTTGTTTTGTGAATATTCCAATTTCAATGGTAGGCCTAGAGAACTCTAATCAGTAAGATTAAATGTGTAAATACGGTAATTCTCAATCGTCCCAGCGATATTTCTTCAACAAAGAGCCCACAATGTGCCCCAAACCAGACTCTTTCAGGTGCCTTTCAGAAATATTAAACTTTTTAAATTATTTTTCTTTCATAACTGATTTTTCAATTTTTACTAAAAAATTATAAATAAATAAACAACATTATATAAACTAAAGGTAACAACAGAAAATAATTCAAAACATACACGTAACTACACGCAAACCAGCAAATGGACTATTCATTTCATACAAAGTGGAATAGATTTCAAAAAGTGTAAAAGTTAGCCTTTTCACCAACCCAAGTATGAAATCTTAAGTTAGAATTCCAAAGAATTTAATTGACCTGTGATAGAGTCATCTTCGAGATAGTTGGTGAATGGGTAGTAGTACCAATTCCGACGCTAATAAAAACGAAAACGCTCTCAGTTTCACCCTTTCTCCTTTTTAATTTGAATTTTCGATTCTAACTTCAATCGTCTTCAGGTAAAGACTGCAGTACAAAACTATGTACAATTTTACACACCAGAAAGTGCAGCCACACCACACCGAACAGCAGGATTGAGAAGACAGCTGGTAGACAAAAGCCTTGTCAAGAGCGCCAAAACAATAGAACAGTCAAAGGGAATAGGGAGAAGGAGAACACTATGGTTAGTAGTCAAAACCATTTTTTCTCATAAAAAGTCTGCCAGTGGCGAAATCACTGATGCAAACAGCTTCAGAAACCTGTCTACGCATAGGGTCGCCAATATGGGTGTAAAGGACTATAATATGAGTCCTCTAGAAATGTATATTTCCTAACCACAAGTTTAAATAAAGTTTGGGAAATCTGCCTTGTCAATTTAGACTAGCCGTATACTCGTTGGTAGACCCATAGCGGGGCAAAGATACAGGGATAGGTAGTTAGAAGGAGTTTTACGGCTTACGTCGAGACGGCCACGGTTTTTTTTCTAGTGGTGGCGCTTTGGATGATTTTCCCTACTCCGTAGCTTATGCTGAACATCAAGCACAATTGCAGATATGGGGTTTAGTTTATATGTGAGTCAGAAAGCATGCAATCTAACACTTTTTGAATATGGGAGAAAGCACGCCTTAAGATAACCATGGCCATTTTTGAAAATAAAAATTAGTTTGTAGAGGAACATACTGGTGGTTATTTTAACAATGTTTTTTATATACCCGTTAAGGAGCGGTTTCAATAGGAATGAGGAGATTTAGGCTTTATCCCTTTGAATGAAAATCTGGCATTGTATGAACACATGCTTCATGAAATTTCACTATCATTTTTGTTTTGTTCAGTTGGCGAAGATTATTTGGGGCATCAAGGATAACAGGTACTGGTTGATTGTTTATCACATCCCCATATAAATGCCGAGGGCGCTACTCCAATACATACAACTGCGTCAACGATAAATATGATAAAAGCTGATCCGGTAGCGTCATAAAGAGCCCCTGTGAAGATAAGTGGTAGAAAAGGATCTCATGAACAACTACCATTTTTTCTGACTTATATGAAGGGTTAAAGGTCAAATCAGGGTTTTATACGTTAGAAGGAATTAGTTCTTAGCAATTCATTAAAATTTGCATTGAAATCCGATTTGTGATTCTCAAGATGTGAGCATGCCAAGCCGTTGTTAATTACATTCTCAACGAAAAGTGAATTTGAAAGCAAGCTTAAATGGCATCATGTCCTCATATTAATGTACAGTCTTTTGTTTTTTAAACTACTTTCGACTTCTCAACAACCCAATATGATCAGAATGTGATTGCATAAGACTAGTGGCATGAGAACTTTACAAACTTTACATCCCTCATATGAGGTCGTATCCCTTTAATTTTAAGGTCGACACAACAGTCTGAGAAACAAAGGGAAACAAAGCATTCCGTTTCAATTTGAGGAAATGGAATAATCGCTGCTGCCCTTGGATTCACTTTGGAACACAAATCTGCTAACAGCACTGAATATATCTCGAGGATTACATGTCCGATTTGAATGGAAGTTACACCAGACTGTGTAAATTTGGTTCCTCTTTTACATATAAAATGAAATGTTTGCCTAAACTTTCCCTTCAAGTAAGGACATTACAAATTATATTGTTGTCTAACCTTTAATTATCGACTTTGTTTTTGAATCAATGAATTGCAAGACAATCGAAAAACCAGACCAATCACAGAAATTGAAGTAATCGAATCAATTGTAATCTTAAGACGTTATCATACCTGGAATCAAGCCGCCAAACTGGTACAACATTCCCTCAATAAGGAAAGAGACGACGGCTCCGTGACCGATGTGGTGTTTGCAGAGGAGAAGGGGTATTATTCCACAGATACCAGCATACTGGAAACCTTGGACGAATCCACTCAGTAACATGAGACAAAATACGATTGTAAAGTCAGACATAAAGATACTCAATAACAGAATAATACCATTAGCGAGAGAGGGTGTGAAACAAGTCGTGAATGCATTCATTTTGTCGTAACTGAACAAAACTAACGGTAACACGCTTCCCAATGCTCCTCCGATACCTCCAGCCGTTGATAAATAGACGGACTGTTGGGGCGAAAATCCAAGATTGCTACCAAAAGTAACCAAAAATATTGCCCAAGAAGAATAGACAAACATACCAGAAGTAGCAAATAACATACATATGGCAAAATTACGGTGTCGGAGTAAAGGAGAGAGTAATGGCAAATATTTGTCTAAAAGATGCAGTTTCTCGGGAGGTACCGTGGAACAAGAAGCCGTCTCAATTTCTAAGGTAGATTCCTTTGTTGGTTTCATAGCGACTCCCACCAAAACACAATTCCAAATTAAAGTGCCAAAGAGTGCGAGTCCATCGTTGTGTCCATACATATCTATGAGCCACTTCATAACGACGGGAAGAATGGCCACGCCTACATAAGTAAAGATCCCAGACGTCGATTGGATCTTGGAGAAAGTTTGGTCGTCAACGTGGGCGTGAATGTACATGAAGTTTGGAATACATAGAAGTCCGAAACCGAAACCTTGAAAGCATAAACAAAAGAGAGTCACTTTAACTTATAACGTGATGCTACATGGAAGTGATAATTTCATTTAAATTTAGTCATAATGACCCTCTGCCAACACCTATTGGCCAGTCATGTAATCATGCGTTACACCGACATAAATTTACTGTAGAAAATAAAATGACTCATCCTAGACTACTTCTTTTTACACCGGGATGGTCTCTTTCACCGGTGGTTTCGAAGAAAATTTTGCCTCTTTTTCGTCTTTCAAATCAAAATATTAATGGGTAGAAATAAACAAGGATCAACAACGCTCGACTTGTGCATTATAAAAGTGGAATTATGCAACTGAACAGCCGCCTCAAGCATTGGTTGAATTAACCCCGATCGTACATTGTACTGAAATGAAAGCTGGGTCTATCGTTGATTAACATTTTATTTCCCTTTTTTTAAGGTACAACAACAGGGAAGTACGGAATGAAATTGAGAATCCTTAAGATTGCTGATAAGTCAGACTTAAGTTCAGAATACACCGCCTAATTAGTCACCATGAAAGGCAACAAAGTTGTACCAAACATTAGTGAAGGAAGAACGAAGCGACACTCAGTGAAATTTGATTAAAAACTAGAAAGCCAACAGGCTTAGTGATTCCTTGCCATATGATATATCATAGCAAACATGGAAACAAACATGACATGCATGAGATCCCATACAATTATCCTACTTAATTGAGATATAATACTAGTAGGGTCAAAACTTTTTGACCTCATGTGACCCGAAATGACCTTTTGACCCCTTAAAAACAATAGTGATCACCTTACCAACACGTCCATCAACATGAGTAATTCAAAATTAAGCTTAGTACAGAATGAGTATGGAAGTACTACCACCATGGTATGAGATCCCTCACAGTTATTCCCCTAAAAATATTATGTCTACAAAGTTTGATCTAACTGTCACCTCAAACCTTTGATCTCCACACACAAGAGGAATTTCTCACACAGCTTTAATATGCCAGAAAACTGTCTCATTACTTGATAAAGCGGTATTTTGAAACCATTTTTATCAAAAGTTTGGTCAATGGGGACAGCTCTCCATTCTGAAGTCTCTATGTTATGATGCCTCTATGTTTCGAAAAGTCTGCATTGAGGTTAGTGTTTAAACAAGCCCTCATCGACACACTCTCCTACAAGCATTGGATCAAATACTGTGTTCTCACGTACCCCCCGCTCGAGGTAACACTGTATTACCTCACGCTCGAGTAACGTGGGAACGCGGGTTAACGCGGGGTCGGTGTTTAAATTTCAATCCACCTCAAATCGCAGGGTTAAGCAGTTTTAAACATCGTGTTTTTTTAATCAAGCAAGGTCACAGGTATTTATAGCACTGATGACAGGTATTTTCTTACATTTTGCTGTAATCGGTGTGTGAAATATTTGGTCTCGTTACTATGGTAACACTATCCAATCAACGAAACACTGGGTACGTGAGACCACAGACTGGAAAACACGGGGTTAGCCTGTGGTTTTGTCTGATTGTAAACACGAGTTAACACTGGGTGTTGCGGGGTATGTGAGACCAAGCCTAAAGAGACATCTGAACAGAGATGTGTAACCTTGGATATTACTGACGGCAATTTTTGCTTTATGGGGGAAATGCCCCACCCATTGTCTATGGTATCCTTTGCAAATTAACAAAAGCAGATATCCCTATTAATCCATAATTTAACGAGACTTTTAATTTGCCTTTTGTCTACTTATACTGTACTGTAGGTACAGCATAACATACAGTACAAGTTTTCCTTGTTTGATACATAGTATACAACTTTATGCTTGCTCTTATTACCTGAACTACTTTTAAATGACAGCAGCAATGCAAAATAAAATCTTAATACTTTTGAAAAGTGTCATAAAGGGTAATCTTGAAGCAATGGTTCTATGCAGTAAGCTTTATGGTACACTTTTTTTTTTGGGGGGGGGGGGGGATAGTGACATGGATAAAAATGAAATGTGAGACAAGAATTCCCACTCGATGATGATATTTGACATTGCTATATAATCCTTCACACAGGGGTTACTTTTTTGGTGCAGATATAAGCAGAGATGAGGCAAGTAGTATGCTGATACATTTTATGCTATCAAAAATTTAAAACAAATTCTAGAATGAAACTAAGTGACAAATAATCACTGTAGAGCATATTGAAACTGTAAAGCAGAAGCACCAATCTAGACAGACACCAATGTTTAAAGTTTTGTTCAACAAAATTCCTTATACAAACACACTATTTGTTCAATTCCACCAGCTTCTATGTAAAGGACACTAATTTCTGAAGGGGGTCGATCTACAGTATTTCTAAGATGACTTTCAGTTTAGAAACTTGATCAGTGTACATGAACTTCTCCATCTCCAGACAATGGCTAGGCAAACAACTTTTATTTGTGGTCAGATGAGAAAAGATAATGTGGACAGTTATTTTATGCTGGATTTAGCAGAGGTGTGACTTTCATGGAAGTCTGACATTTTGACCACAAAAAGAGTACTGAATGCCTGCAGGGAATGGCAGGAAATAGGAGTATATACAAACAATGGGCTGTCATGGTTATGTACTGAGATAAAAATAAGCTTTCTTCAGAGGGTTTATAAGAGTCAATTAACACCACTTATACAGTAAAAAGCTTAAGTCAATTGAGCTGTATGTTTGTATGAGGTAATCCTTCAGGACACTGTGGGGATAACTGGCAGTCAACTGTGAAAAATTGGGCGAGATAACTGTGACCAAATGGCAAAGAATGGGTCAGTCACAATTTGATTCACTCTATTAGGCAATGACAGTTCATGTGCGCTGAAGGGTATTTGATACCAAATGATCAGTGTAAATTAGGTTCTTTTTTGTAAAACTAACTAACTGTGGTATATCTAATTAATCAATTCCCACTTCCAATTCATGCATGCTTGCATGCACATGTCCTCACCATGAGGACAGTAGGCACAAGGTTTGTCAAATGTTAGCACTTTTTGCCACTAAATTTAATGTTTTCTTCAGGTTTTCTTTGAGGTTATTGAAAAAGCAATGTAGGTATGTTATAAAAGAGATTCTTGTGCATCACACAGAGTACTCTCTGTTCAAAGTTTATACTTATGAAGTTCCATATCAGTCATCTACTTAGTGTGCACAGAAGCATCTTCTAATATTTTCAGACTATGTCCCTAAATGACCCTTATATACAGACTGTTTAAACTCACATGTTCCACATCAGTTTCATGAAAATCTATTTACTTGTGGCTGCAAAATCAGCATACCCATGAGCATTGAAGCATGTATGCCAGCCTGATGAACAGATTTTGCCTTTTTAAGATTTTATATTTTGCTCTGCCCACTTTTTCATGTATTAATACTTGGAACTTAATGTAATAACAGGGCACAATTTCATGCCAGAATCAACATACTGTACAGTAACTACCATGTGATGTGCCTTTTTGTGCACCTTAGACCTTCTTCCTATGAGTTTGCTTCAGTACTTTACAAATGCATTTTCAAAATTACCTCACTAAAGAATTTACATAGTGAAGTTAATAAAATGTTCCAAAAAAATTATATACCCTATGCCTATTACATTACACATGCCAAATTATTCTTACCCTTTCACCCTAACCGCTCATGGATATTAACTTCAACAGTTATATACTCTTTTGAGATATAGTGTTTGCAAGGTTTAGATGTTTTGAACTCTGATGACCCCAAATGACCTTTGACATCCAATAAAAACAAAAGGGGTCATCTACTCAGTATGGACAATCCACTTAGTAAATATGAGATTCCTGGCAGTTACCTTTCTTGACATATGGTGTTTACAAGTTTTTGAGCTTTTCATCTCTGATGACCCCAAATGACCTTTGACCTCCACCAAAAATAATTGTGATCATCTAATTAATATGGGCAATCCACCTGCTATGTATGAGATCCCTCACATTTACCCTTCTTGAGATACAGTGTTTACAAGGTTTTGACCTTTTTCCCTCTGGTGACCCCAAATGACCTTTGACCTCCATTAAAAACAATAGGGACCATCTACTCAATATGGACAATCAGCAAGGTAAGTATGAGATTGCTCACATTTTTCCTTCTGGAGATATCGTGTTTACAAGCAATTTCCAAGGTATTTACATTTTGACCTCTGGTGACCCCAAATGACATTTGACCTCTACCAAAAAAAATAGGGACCATCTACTCAATGTGGACAATCTACATGCCAAGTTTGAGATCCCTGGGGGTTACCGTTCTTGAGATATCGTGTTTACAAGCAGGCGTCACACACACACATACACACACACACACACACACATACACACACACGACATCACCATCGCATAGATTCCTTGCCTGCCTTCGGCAAGGAATCAAAAACCCCAAACCACGGAAGGATTACGAGCAACTCGAATGATTTTCTCGGCAACTATAAGTAGCTCCTTCCACCAAAAACGCCTGTGTTCGGGTACACACTTCTTAGAAACGTCTTTAGCAATTAAACAGCTTGTAAACACATTTGAACATAATAAGATATTAAACACTGCATGTTAAGCAATTAAACGTGTTTGAGAGCGAAATGTTTAGGAATCAGGGACTAGTGTTGAGAATTCAAACATGCTTACAAAGGGGTTCGAGAGTACCTTATATTAGGACGTAGCAATGATTTCACAACGACTAATCTTCACAAAGTTAAGACTCTCTTATTCACCTGATATGCTATGAAAAACAAAAAGATCCAGAATAGTGGAGGTAAGCAAACCAGATCCGATGTAGCCAAATCCTGCCAAAAATCCTCCGACGATACCCAGTTGACGATAAGTGAAGTAGTGGAGAAGTTGTTTGCTGAGTGGAGCTACAAAGTAAAGGAGGAACCTTGGTTATTTCTCATGGTGTATCCCCCTGCAGACATTTTAAATGAACCAACAAAGCAGCAACTCCAAACGGTTATACAGATAGAAGGTGTATAAGAAGGATAGGTGGATGGACAGATTCATGCATGGACACCTTGTGAGAATTTTATGATACACATATTTTCATTGCCTCACAAGCCGTATTCCAATACTCACTCACAAGAAATCCCAAAGCACACTGCAGAGTAAAAGCCCATGCTACCAGGGTGTGACTTGTCTGTAGCTTTTCCACAACATAGGGTAGTATGACACCGTTTGCTTTCATTACTCCACCAAAGAAAAATGCACGAAGATTTTGTAAGGCTACCGTCAACCACACAAAAAGGGGTACCGAGGGTGAAGAGGAACACTTATCTCGAAGCATCCTGCTCTGAAGATTGAGAAAAAGTTGAATTAGTTTATTACCAACCTATAGTAGTACCTCTTTGTTACACGACACCGTAATGTTACAGGCCCTGTAAAGGAAGGAAGCGAGCACTTGCCACAGTCAAGCAAGTTATTCTAACGGGATAGATATTAGACAGGTTTTTATTTTACGGCCCAGTTTCTTAACAATTAGTGTACGTCAGGTCGAGCTCGCGGTCGACCACGGTCTATTTTCCAGTTGTTGCTCACTTGCTTGTTTTCCTACTTCTTTACTAATGCTGAGAACCAAGCACAATGGCATAAGGTTCCATTTTTGAAGTCTGCTGTATGATCACACTAGTCGAACTCTATAGGCCTAGACTTCCTTTCTGTTAATTCGAATGCTCTCACCACTTAAACATGGGGTAAATATTCTAAGGTAAATACTCTCAAAAGTCTGTGGCCGAAGACCACGTTCACGTGAGTCTAACCCTTTGCAATAACTGAAGTTACCTTTGCAGTGACTGTTACAGACCGTCCAGGCTCGTACAGTACTGTTGGCTACAATTCCCGACAAAAATGATGGGACAAAACAAGTAAAACAAGCAATGAACGGAACACCATCCACCATCCCTCATTCAATGTTGCGGCAGCCCACGGCGTCCTGGAACTTCAACATTGATACGGGGAGCGGGGTTTGTCCCATGTATATTTGTCGAGGATTGTAGCTTATTCAGTGATACACATGCCGTTTGCTGTATAGCACCCTCAGTTGACATTTGAGAATGAGTTTAACAATATTTTTCACGTCCCTTATAATTGAAACGGCAAAGGCAGTTACCCCAACTTGAAGAAGTGTAGGATGATTGGATGTTGGAAGTCATGTGACAACATTTTTCTCCTAAAATGTGTTTTTTTTCTAGAAGTAACACCAGCTGCTGCTGTACCTTATCAATATTGAAGTCAAAAAATATGATGGAAGATATTCTCTGAAGAGAAATAAGAAGAAAATTGTGATATTTAGCTGTTGCTTCAAAATAAGTTTGGGGGTCTGTTCTTTGCCTTTTAATATATGATGTTAAAATGGAATAAAAATTGGAGCGACATTCAGGTCTCCCCAAGGTTACGAAAAAATAATTGAAATTCAAGTTTGGGGTAAAACGTTTTTAGCCTCATTTGGGTCTTAAGTCAGTTCCCGGTGACCCAATTTTGGATCAAATTGTATCTTGTGTAACTCGAAACCACGTTGGGCACCCAATGTTCCTTAAAGGAGAATATAGATTTCTTTCGAAGGAAAAAATGTTCTCTGTTGCCATTTTGCCTATTTTACCCAGAGTTCCACCCTTTTTGGGGAACATAACTATAGTTCACGCCAATCTAGAGAAGTTTTGAATCCGCTCTATAGTTAATCCTGTAAGAACATAGAATGAAGCGTATTTTTAAAGGTTTATTGTCAAGGCTACCGAGAGTTCTGCTCAGTGGATTGACCAGGGGCCCGTTCCACAAGGAGTTACGCACGATCTTAAGTTTGATTTACTATTGACTTAAGTATGGGGAATCAAACTTAAGATTGCGCGTAACTGTTTGTGGAATGGACCTCAGGAGTTTTCTAAAGCGTAGCTGACCACTGATTCACAAGTGAATGAAAAATATAGTGTGCGGGAAATTTTTAGAATGTTGTTGCTAAATAAATATTTAGCAACATCGACAATGATTTGTAGACAATAGTCCGATGGCTGCTAGTTAAACGTACTTCCGAAAAGTCCTTTTGCGAGTTCACGTCACCCCGACGTACTTCGGAAGAAAAGTGAGTATGTGAGTATGTGGATGCACACACGGTGGGATTCGGCGGGCGCTTGTATAGGCTTACGTGCGTATAACGAATATCTGTGAACATTTGTTGGCGTAAGTTGCAGTGAAACACGTACGTGCTCCACCAAAGGGACGTTTGCTGTCTGACATATATGTGAGGTATATTTCGCGCACGGCGTTGTTGTGCCTGTTAGATCTTGCCTGTATCACGATAGCAAGTCTATATATTGTGGTAAATGAGTTCACGCCTATTCGGAAGATCCTATCCAGGACGGTTGGGTTTGCCATATAAAGTATTGGTAACAAATTTACTTTCTTGATAAATACCCTTTCTCATGTCTCATTCCACTCACTAGATACATGTGAGGTGAAATTGGTTTTGGTAACGTGCGTAAACGGGGCGTGAGTCCTTGGGGTTTTACAACCTGCAGAAACTTTTAAAAGGGGTATTTAGCTTCAACCCCTCACAGAGAAAGAAAAGGTTTGTTTTTAGCAAATTATTAAAAATCTTATGTTGAGAAAGCACAACAAATAGCATATCAATGCTTTGAGTCAATGAAAGCTTTTGCTTTTTGAAATGATCTATGTTTCAGGCAAAGTAGCACCTTCTTGTTGCACTGTTGAATGATATTCACTAGACTCCTGATCTGACCACCAAATGGTTACGCTTTAGGCCTTCCTTGCCCTACACCCTGAAATAAAAGCCCTTCAGAAAATGATTGGCCTGACTTTTTCGTCCATTTACATCCACTTTATGCATGACACAAAAACAAACAAATTCGTAAGATACTACAGCTGAACCAGGGAGATGGCTGAATTAGCAAAGAGTTGAAACCCTGAACAAGGCAAAACAAAAGTTGCTAGTATCCGTGGTCATTTACGATATTTGCGTCAGTGATGATGATTTCTCAGAGTCAGTCAATGATACAGTGCTCTTCTTTTAAAAGCGGAGCTGGTTGAGAGGTCTTCTATCGACTGACCAACACTGATAGGCTGATTTAGCTACATTTTTCGACTCCGTCATTTACATGTACAGGTTGTATTCGAAGGCGCTACCATAAGAAGCCACGAAGAGTACAAGAATTTGATTTTGAACGAAAATGCCAGGTAGCTCGCTGGAAATGGCACTTTTCCGGGCCTTTTACACAAGTTGCTTTCAAGCATATTTCAGGGCATTTCCAGCTAAAAGACCAGTGTGTACATAATTAATTTTATGCATTAATTTCAAATAAACAATTTTATCGTACAAACGACCTACTTCGACATCAGCGGTTTCTTCACACTTGATTCCCACAAACCACGTTAACTAAAAAGGTACACGACGAAATAAATATACTTAAAGTGAATGCCGAGACCTAAAATCCTTGTTCTCCGTTATCAGCATCGCCTAAAAAACGGCCAAGATTTTTTGTTTCGCATCAAAATTAAAACCAAATAGCCTCTTTAGCATTCTCTTAAATCGTATTTTTCTTATTTCAGCGTATGTTTTACTGTTGATGTGACGAGGGGGGGGGGGGGGGGGAGGGCCAAGGAACCCCCTTGGATCCGGGAACGTGCAAACCAATCCGACGCTGTTATACACCGACACGAGCAAATTAATCAAAGCAGACACAAATTTATTCTTGCACTCGGCCAGCTTTTACAAGCTGGATCTCCGTTGAGCGAAACGGCAAAGGCAGTTACCCCAACTTGTCTTCCGAAAGTTACGTGAAAAAAAGGGTTTAAGGTCACAACAGGATTTGGTACGTTAGATGAGGTTCTTATTCTGAGCATTTCGGTGAAATTTGCATTGAAATCTGATGTGTGATTCCCAAGATATGAGCAAGTTAAGCAAGCACATATGACATCACATCCCCACATTAATGGGCAATCTTTTGTTTTTCTTTAGACTTTATAATGGATTTTCTCCTCAACAATCCCATTTTATTAAAATGTGATTGCACAAATTGCATGAGAATTTTACAAACTTCGCATCCCCCACAGGGAGGTTATACTCCTATGAACTTCAAGGTCAACACAACAGTCTGATAAAACAAAGGGAGACAAAACATTCCTTGTCAATGTGAGGGAGTGATATCAGCTCTGCTGCCCTCAACTCACTTTGGACACAAACCTACTGACTTCATTTACTGATATCTCAAGAAATACATAAAAATTTGTGGGATGTTGCTTCTGACTACGCTACTTACCAAATATGATCCTGTTTGCATTTAGATTTTGTAGAAAATGAGTTGAAATTCAAGGCAATCTGACCAATTTTAGTGCCATTTCTCTATTGTATTACTCCGCTCTGTGAAATGCCGTTTTTGAGTAGTTATTGGCGGGAAGCACACCCCTATCATGCAAGGCTCTCTAGATCTAACTCAAAGTTTCAATGGTCATGGTACGGAAATTTGAAAGTGCCATGAAAGCCAAGATTGTGAGTTTCGATCAGAGGGGTGACCTATCTTGGTTGAAAACTCCTACTGGGAGCTAGGGACACAGAAGTATTAGTAGCCGAATCTAGTGTGTAAGTCAATAGGACTTAAAGCAGGGTATGAAATTTTTAAATTTTATAGATAGATAATCCAAATTGGACTTAAATGTTTGCTTGTGGTCACCAAAATGGAAATACATGCTTACAAGGAACAATTTCATGTTTCCGCGATTTTGGGGGCCAAAAGTGGCATTTTTGGGCGAAATCATCAGTTCTCTTGTTGAAGTTTACAAGGTAACCAGAAGTCTTTAAAATTTCGTCAAAACAGAAAACTTAGGAAGCTCATGATCCTCTGGGTAGATCATAGCATGATACAAGTGAAGTATTTATGTCATCCTGGGGGATCCGTGGCTTGCCTCAGTGCATTTGGTATGCACCTAGGCAACAGCCAGCCACAGGCAGTTTTTGCACAGTTGACTTTTTACAGTGGTTCTGTATATAAAACACATGCTGGGCTTTGTAAATGACTGAACCCAATGCAGTTAACCTGTGTGCACCTGTTTAGCGAATTATCCAGGAATGTTGCGTTACAGCGGTATACAGTGAAGGTATTAGGTAATAGGACCTGCGGCAAAACTGGATAACTTGAAGAAAAAAAAAGATACATGTATCATAAAAGGTAGGAGCTACAAATTGGTGCCTGAGTAGCATTGGCTGTATATGAGTAGGCCTACTAGCCTAGTCTGTAGTTATAAAGGACCTCTGGCGGTGGGGGGGGGGGGGTGGGGGGTGGGGAGGAAGGGAAGGTGTTTTTCCGGTAAAATTAAGCACAGATAAGTGTGAATTGTTATCCTTATACCCTTAAATTTAGGAACTCTCCTAACTTATTTTCTTTTTAATGTCATTTCTCTTTTATTTTGTTCTTCCATTATAGGCCTTAAGGGCTTGATAGGCCTACTGTAGACAGGGCAGCCTAACTAGATCACAGTGGAAGCAGGGTGAGAAACAGTCACACAACTGAAATACCTGATGTCTTCATGCTAGGGGTGGAGAAAGTTTGCCAAGGTAGGCATATTGCAAATTGCTGACTCTAAACCCCACCTGTAGTACATTCTACTCCATTGATACCTGCTGCCCATCTTGTTAAATGCAGGAAAAAGTAGATACCTTCTTAGCTGGCCGGCTTTTTAAAGGATGATGACTGCATAAAAACCCCTTTCACTGTAGTCATATGTAGCAGCCATACAGTCCTGTAGCTTCGAAATTTTTGTGTTTTTGCACTGAGGTGTTCTCAGTAGAGGCCACCTGTTCCCATGTGCTTGTTTGGGTTGATTAAAATGTTGCACATAACCTCGATTTCTTCAGAATTTATGAGAAA
Source organism: Holothuria scabra (assembly GCA_037179385.1). Taxonomy (NCBI): domain Eukaryota; kingdom Metazoa; phylum Echinodermata; class Holothuroidea; order Aspidochirotida; family Holothuriidae; genus Holothuria; species Holothuria scabra. The sequence continues at coordinate 22,788,559 of CM074192.1, read as the reverse complement.
CCACATGGCCTGTTGCTAAATCAAGCAGATGTTTGTGATAATGTAGTAAGAGTGTGAAAATTAAGCTTCTAAATCCAACTTATTTTCTAATCCACAGAGTTGATGGTGCAAGCATGTACAGTACATGGCATACAGAAACAAGTCTGTGAAAGTGTGAGAAGCACCAAAAAGTGAATTTGAGAGTACCCTCATTTGCAGAGATGCTGACGATTACAATACTGTCTTGGTACAGATCAGAAATGATGACTAAGCAACTCAGTAGAGGATTAACCAGTACATCAAGTGCATTTTAGGTTGCTGACAGACAAAGCGCCATAAAAAAATTATCGGATGTTGTTTCTGACGTTGTTACTTACAAAATATGACCCTTTTTGCATTTGGATTTTGCATACAATGAGTCGAAATACATACTGTGCAAAATTCCAGGCAATCTGACCAATTTCAGTGTCATTTTTTTTATTGTATTACTCCGCTCTGTGAAATACCGATTTTGAGTAGCTATTATGGGGAGGGGACTATCCATATCATTCAAGGCTCTCTAGCTCAAAGTTTCAATGGTCATTGTATGGAAATTTGAAAGTGCCATAACAGCCGAGATTGTGAGCTTCGATCAGAGGGGTTGCATGTCCTGGTTGAAAAACCACTGACTGAACAAGGAACATACCGTACAGCCTGCTACGCGAGTAAGTAATGAAATGATGGCGCTATATGTTTATTAAGAATTCATAAATACTTTTTGAGAATGCTGGTTTGTGATTGGCCAGTTACCCATGTTCTAATCCAGTGTAGAGACTTAGGGTGTATGGAGAGAAACTTTTTGATCAACATGACTATACACACAGCTTTGCTCACACGGTATATTTAGGCTTGACTCGGCTACATAGATTTAGGTCACATACATAGCACACATACTAGCCAAACTACTTCAAAATGGTGCCTGACGTTTTAAGCATTTAAGGCATACGACTGCAATTCACCCCATAACTGTCCAACTTAAAATGTAAATATACTTGGTTGACCGCAATGTTGTATGTACATATCAACGAATAAATTAAGTCCTAATCAGATTTCAGACCTTTAATTCGGAGAATATTAAGTGAAGGTCTTGTTAGTGTTTCAAAGTCCACATAGGGCACAGGCATAGGCTTAGAACCCGATCGTGTAAATATTGATATGGTACACTGTTGATGAGAAAAACACATATAAGTAGGACTACATGACTTCCTACGCCTAGGCCTACCTCAGTTAGACTCGAAACCTCTAGTCTATCTGGGGCGATGAAAAAAGGAGTTTTGAAATAAGTGTAACGTTACTCACTAACCTTAAAAGCTCATCTCGCATATTCCATTCATAAGGCTTGGTCAAGTATTCTGTGCAACATCAGCTATGAAGGAAATTTAGCACCAGAATCGCCAAAGGAAATGCAGATGTGCTAATATTAAAAAGAGCCTTAGCCGGCCCAAGCAGCCTGCCTACTGCATCGACAAACGTCATCAAGACTGTGATAGTTTAGTCTGTTTTCAATAAGGTATAGCAGGACGTTAGTGTGTCAAAGCCAAACGTCACAGTGAGCAATATAAACCAAACCACAGATCCTCAAGCTAGCATATAATTTTAGTGGAACTATTCACGACTATAGTCTCAAATCCATGAGAAAAATCGTTCCAAATATGACCTCGTTCAAGGCTTCCAAAATATAACTTATTAGTCAAATAGACGACACAAAGTTGGCCTATGACTGTATGACTATGAGCCCATGCGTACACGGGCGACGAAGGTAGCGTGTAGCTACAGTGCATTGTACAGCTTTTCGCTACGCTTTTCAATGCCAATGTCATGGTAACGTACACCTGTACGAGCACTGCTCCATGAAACTTAAGTCAGTTAAGGAGAATAATTGATGATCGATGGAATTTTTTTTTTAAAAAAGAAAGCCTTTTCCCTTCTTAACTTCTCGAAATTAAAGTATTTATGAATGGGAATAAAGTCATGTTGCCCGTGTCTCTAAATCATATTCGAACAGGCTATGACGTCACGCATATAGGCAGAGACCCTCGGCTTCGTCTCGGGTATCTCCGACCATATGCGTGACGTCATAGCCTCATTAGCGGCTCGCCATAGGGGCACGGGGGGCACTTGCCCCCCAAAATTTCCAAAGCATGGTCTACAATTTTCCAAAAATAACTTTATTCGATATGACATGAATAAAAAAGAGCCTTTCCCTTAATCTGGGCAAAGTATCCCAGCCTTCTCTCTCATACAAATGTCATATATGAGTCATAAAGTATAAACTAATGCGTAATTGTCAAGGATATAGTTCTTAATTGTAACAAAATTTTAGCCTAGTACCGTCCGCCCAGATGCGTTCATAGCGCTACCAGCACCAGTAGCAGTACTGATTCAGTACTGTTATTGGTGCTGATAGCGCTACCATGCTTCTGTATGGCCGGTTCAGGTTTACAGGCTCATTCGACCACTGGTCATATGAGTTAATATGATTCGAAAAGTTATGATTTCAATTTATTTTCAACGGTGTGCAGCTCCTTGAAACAAAAAAAAAAACGTCCAGAAAAAATTATGTTTGATATTTTGAAGAGGAACATATTCTAGGCATAGCTTACTGGGGAAATTTTCACTCATTTCCCATGTTTGGTTCTCGAGATATAAGAATTGAAGTTGACATATTTTCTACAAAGAGTAAACTTGCAACAAGTAGACGTGAGGGCATGTATTCACATTGATGGAAATGTTTAGTTGTTTTTCTCTAAAATTTAACACCACATTTGTACAATTTAACTGTGATATGTTGTAACCATACGTGCATCCCGAGCGATGGAAGTCTAAAAACTTAATTTGCCTTAAGGGCAAGATACCATTCCTAATCAATTCAAGATCAAACAGCAGGATCAAATATGAATAAAAAACAAAACAAAACATTGACCATCAATATGAATACATGACATAGCACCTGATTGGTTCAAGTTTAACTTTTGTAGAAAATGTGTCAACTTCAGTTGCTAATGTCTCGAGAACCGAGCATGAGAAATGAAAAAAAAAACGAAAGTACATTTCCTATATCTTTCATTTTACATTAAACGCTAATTAGTTTTCTACTGTATATAGTGAAAACTTTTAGTTAAGTCAGAAAGGATACAAATACCCACGAACAATTGCAACTTAAGAAATCGTCACCTAATGTATTATGCTGCTTAAAGTGTACCTCAAGTCAAAAAAATTCAAAATTAGGTACTAATTTAGTTTCCGACGTAACCCCTTACCCTACAGCTTTGACGCAAGTTCCGGGTACGGAAACAAAATTAGAGCCCCAAATTACATATTAAAGAGCATGAAAAATGAATTCTAACAGTCCAACTCCCATCGTCAAAGGACATTCCTGAGCTGTGGTAAATTCCTGAGGTGTGGTAACTTCCAGATCATTTTCAAATTTTCCTTTTATTATCTTTTGCAATTAATATAGGAAATGTCGATTGTGAAACGAGCTACTTTCCGATAGTAATGGATCGGTAGCCTAACTTGCAAGTAAACTGTAATCAAGGCTTGCAACTTTTTATGGCGAGCAGTTTGACTTTAAAACTCGCTTTCAAGTTCTCTATTCAGCATATCAGTGAGCAGTATAAAACTTTAAGAACCATTTTTCTCTCTTTCTCCCTTTCACTGAATAAGTGAGTAGAATCACCCTTAAAGGCCCACACTAACCCTAAACATATGCGTACGTAACCCTTACCTTATTACTATGCGTACGTAGCCCTAATCTTATTACTATGCGTACGTAACCCTAACCCTATTACTATGCATACGTAACCCCTAACCCTAGAGCTGTGACGCAAGTTCGGGGCACGGATTCTAAATTTGCGCCCTGAGGATTTTTATCTTTCCTTCCTTCACTGAACAAGTGAGTAATATTAACTTTTAAGACTCTCTTACTTACTCTTCTTTCAGAGAATAAGTGAGTATAATCAACCTTTAGACTCACATTTGCTATATATACTTGCACATAGTATTTCGAGTGAGAAAAAAAAATACACAATATACAGTGACACTTTTCAAGCTTAGCAACACATGTTTTAAGACTCGCTTTATCTAACTGAAGGGTTCAACCCTCACAGTATATCAACACAGGTCTGGTCAAGAACACTAAGTAACTGCAAATTGAACGGACTTACAAGGCCAAGCTGAAGAGGTTCTTTCGGCGACCGACGGAAAAAGCAAATCCATCCGTCTGACGCTCCCTTGAGCTATGAATGATATCAGAACTAGTATTAACTTCAACAGCGGCGTGGAGGAAGAGAAAACAATTTGTTTCGCATTCCACACTCACAGGGTTTCAAAAGCCTAGCAGTAATACTAACACAAAAAGAAAAGAAATAGCAGTCTGACCACGGTCTATTTTCTTCGATGGCAAAAGTACAACTGAAGCTGGCAGGTGTACATTTCTTCACATAAGCACTTGTAGCAACTATAGTTTTGTCACAAATACCACTTTTGTCTCACCAACCACTTTTGTCAAAATTTTTGCCCACTTTTGTCACAAATATCACTTTTGTCACAATCATCGTCCACTTTTGTCACAACGGAGGTCACGAATTTTGCCACGACAATCGCCCATATTTGTCACAATTTGACAGGACACGACTTTTGTCACACATATCGGCTTAGTTGAAGTGAGAAGTGTTTCGCAGGTAAACCTACGCTTACTAAATAGGGGCTGTGATTAAGTATTCAGTTTTGCAAATCAGATGGCCACCGTAGCAAGAAAAATGATTTTAAACAATGACAACCGCAAATCATAATCATGTCGGGCGGTTCGGAGAAGGTTCAGAGTAAACTACATGCTACAGCACTTCCTGAGTGTGGTAGGAAGTAGAAATACAAATCTTCTGTTTGGGCCAACTATTGGTGGAACCCTGCTCAAATGTTTTTTTTCGGACAAGATCGCACCTTTTGCCCCCCACAAAAATGCCCATGAAAGGCCTTGATTGACAGGCTTCTGCAAAAGAATAACTGATAGTATACCATTTATCTCTGTTACATCACATTTTGCACTATCATGTTATGCAAATGCTGGGTTACAATGGCGACATCCATAGCCTTACTAACTATATTGTAAAAGCCAAGTGCTGTTAACGAGAGTAGCACTATATAATGTGACTGTGTACAGTGTCAAGCAACTAACCATTGTTTTCTCACAATTACGCTTTTACAACAAAAAGCATGGGCTCTCAAATCACATAAACTGACAGTCATGGCATCCCACCATAGGAACTCAACAAAACTTATTTTATCACGCACACTGTCACAGTCTAAATGCGTGACAGTTTCACTTAGCTCTTAATCCACTTTCAAGTAGCTAATTGAGTTGATATTCATATCTTAATGAGAGTGTTAAAGTCACTACCATGTGATAATGCTTATAGTTAACATAATGAGCCAAGTTTCATACCCAATATATTTACGGAAAATGTTAAAATTTCGAACTTTGTGATGTCTTGACTTTTAACAGTTTGAATCTTTAAGTTCTGACTCCTAAAACTTTGTAGGATATGGGGATCGTCTATTTGTCTTTGGAATATGAAGAAAAATATACAGGTTGGGAAAAATTGTTGAATTTTATGAACCAATTCAATGACCCCTTTTTAATAGCCATCAAGAAGTTAGTTTCCTTGATTTGACGCTTTCGCATCCGTCTGCCCAGTGTTTGTGATGGCGTTACCGTCCGTCTTTTTTAAATCGGACCCTCCCATTATCCCCTAAATTACCTTCGTTTCGAAATTTTAAAGTCATTGAATCACACAAACATGCTTAAGTTAAAAAAATCTACCTTTTTATGTATGCAGAAGAAATTACGAAAAATTAGATGGGTTAAACTTGAGCATATATGTGTGATTCGATGGCCTTAAAAAAGACGTACGTGTTAATAGCTTGGTGAAGATGTTATCTGCAGTTAATTTTCCCTGCGGGAAACGTTTCATAATTCAGTTTTTATTTAAGTATTTTAGGGATTCTCGTCTAATGCAGATTGAAATATTGCTGGGAGCTGGTACACTCGGGTTGAGATAAATTGACCAAATAAGATGCCCTCGACTGATAACAATTTCACGGATGCAGGTTGGCTACACCAAAGGTGTAAAATGTAACCCTTTATGAATCGTGATAAGAAATTGCCGCCTTTTTAGATTCATTATGTACAAAGCAACATGTTCGATTCAGCAAGCTGCAGTTTCTGGTGGTACTTTTTGTCAAGTAGTAGTAGTATAACGTTCGTGCATCATTGTAACTTGCGCCAATATATACCGACAGAAGATTTGTTAAACACACGTAAGTCTATACAAGCGCGCGGTGAATTCTACCGCGCGCTCAGCCAAATCCTCATCACTCCCCCCCCCCCCCCAAAAAAAAGAACCGAAAGCTACGTCAGCATGATGTGGACTTTTCGGTAGTGCGTGAAACTAGTAAACACCGAATCATTGTCTACAAACATTAATCATATTTTAGTTACATATTAAGAAATGTAATTCAATTTCTAACACACTAAATTCTCCAATCAATTCTGAGTAAGTGGTCAGATACCTTATTAAAAAAACACTGCTTGGTTTCGACACTTTCACATCACACCTCGAAAGAAGGGTAAAAGTCATTTATTGATGGCCGATTACGTCTAACCCTAAGATACTTCATACATAGTTGCAATAGAAGGAGTGTGTTCGAAACTCAGCAAGCTTTGAATATTTATTCTAGACAAGACTGGCTCTCCACCCAAAACAAGAGTTTTGTCTCACTTAAAACAAAGAAAGTTGAATGTGGTATCATTTAAAACAGAAAGTAGCCAAGTGCGCTGTTTATATTGATACCTTTCCTTTAAAATGCAATCTACTTGAATATTGGAGTATGTTTACTCTTAAATCTGACAAATATTAATAAAAGTAGTATCAAGTGCAACCAACAAAACAGCGATGTGAAAGCTTGGGTAGAGGTTAATTCTTCATCTCATGAGTAACTAATGACTTGATTAGGGAATTAACAGCAGGAAATGATATACGAAACAAATTTTAACAATCTAAGACAAAACTGGGACCCAAGCGATATTGACAAACTATAGAACAACAAAGCAAAACAGGAGCGAAAAACGTTAAGTCCTCCAGAGTTCGATGTGAGAATTAAAACTGAGCAACGCATGCCTTTCCCTTTTTACTTGCCATTGGCAGAAATTTTCAGTGATGGGTACTAACAGTTTTTAAAATGTTCAACCGTGACAGACCAAGGAGTTAATTATTCATATCCATGTAACAACTCCCTATGGCAGACTTTACCCGTTAGGTATGGGATAAAATGGCCAGGATTTGAGCGAACGAAGACCATGCTTATGTATAAGACACCGTTCGAAAAACCAAGTAGCAGTTCAATGATGATCGGATTTAATTGGGAAAATAACGTATACGTGGAAAAAATATAAAATTTTCAGCAGTGCTGTCTTGGATAAGATCTGTCACTGTGACCTGTATTGAGATAATAGCTGGACTGCAAGCGGGAGTTGCTCACTAGCGTGTAGACTCAACCCATCAAAATCCGTCATCGGAAAGATCAACAAACAGATACTATAAAGAATTTACTCAAAAGTATCCAAGTCGCCATATACTCATTTTGAAACAACAGTTTTCATCATTTTTTCCCGTTTTTTTCTAACTTTTATTACCTTTCTAGGATATAAATCGCAAATCCAACTTGCTAAAAATGATTTACCCATCAAGCATTTCAAATTCAGGGAGAGAACTAGTCTCACGTGATTTTCAAGAGCCATTCATGAAAAAGGGCAGACTACTAGATTAATTCAAAGTGGTATGACTGGTTTTCCTCTTTGTGCAATCAACAATAATTCATTTGATAGAATTTCGTTGGTTTACAAATAGGCCTATTCTTAATTCAATAGTTCACCATGTTTCATTTAAATATATGCTATACCTCTTCTATTCTCGTTAACGGGATCATTTATCAGAGTTTTAATAGAAAGAGATCACAGAGAAGACGGTCCATTGTTTCCATGTTTATTTTTCCTTTCCTCAGAATTTTGATTATGAAATGTAACAGTCCGTAAGGATGGTGAATTAAAGGGTATCACTATCGGGGAACGTCAGTGAAATTTATTCCTGCACGCAAGTGGCAGTGTTTTGTTTATTATTCATTTAAGGAGTACCAGGCTTTACTGAATGTTATCGAATCTATACAGTGAAGTCATGGGAAATATTGATCAGTGTTTGTGTTGCAAGGAAGTATAATTATCTTTTAAATTGAGAAAATGAAGATTTTATCTAAAGTCAATGTTTCCTAACTTTATTTAAGAGATTATGTAATATTGTAAAACACGTTGCCCAAAGAAATCGAAAGGGAAGGTACTTTGGAGAAAAAATGGCCCTGGTTAATTTTTTTTTTCATCTCTTAATTCATGTAAGATACTCACCATTTTATTCGTTGAAGTTAAATACTTTGTTATAGTTTACAGTATACACTTTAAATATCAAGAGCGAAAGGGGGCCGATAAAATTCAATCTTAGCTTTTGAAAACTGTGAGTGTTATCCCTCAGTGACTGTAACCTACTAAACAAGGCTCAGTCTTGACTTGACACAAACTACACAACCATATCATTATGAGAAAGTACACTCTAGATACAGTTGGGCTGGAAGCGTTGGGCAAAATTCAAAATGTCAAACGTGGGCAAATTATTACCCAACAAATGGGCAAACAACTTTACCCATATTGTTGGGCAAATTACGGTTGAGTAAAATCCAGGTATTGGTAAAAGGTGTTGGGTAAGTTTTAAAGTACCCAACAGTTGGGTAAAATGTAATGGACCAATCAGATGATTAGTAAAAGATCAATTAAGTTTTACTTATAATTTTTGTAATAAAAGTGGTTATTTTAAGATCTCATGGTTGGATCTGGTAAATAAAAAGCTAGCGGTAGAAAAGCAGTAAAAATCTGGACGAAATTACTTTAAGAGCAATGGTCGTATAGAAAGAAAGTTTTCACTACCACGTAATCAATGGGAGAGAAATACAAAGTTCACGATTGAATTTGTTATTTCTAACCACACACTTCACCTTTTACTAACCAAGTGCATCGTCGCTGGTGCCCCAACCATGCTTGGGGGAGGGGGGCAAACGGTGTAAGTGTTGGGGTACTTTGGTAAATATCCTTCTTGCCAAAATCACATATACTCTTAAACATGGGCCAAATACCGGGTAAAAAATTTGACCAACTTCTGTGCGAAAATTTAACCAGCCAAATTGGGTACTGTTCTGTTGGGTAAAAAGTTTGACCTACTTCTGGGTAAAAAATCGAACCAGCTAGGTTGGGTAATGTTTTGTTGTGTTAAACCTTTGACCAACTTCTACGCATGGCTATGACTTTAAGGAAGAGGCTGAAAAAATTGAATTCAAAATTTTCAGCCTATATTTTACAAAATGCCCGGATGTTCCGAGAAGTTTGGTAACTGCTTTGATTTCCCATGACAATTTTGTTGTAATTTTAAACGTCCGGAACCTTCAAAATATTTCACTTAAAGACTCAAATGGCTCTAAGAACTTTTCAGACCCAAATCTAGTGAAAGTTTTGAAAATGTTCCGGTTCGTGCCCCTATTGTTAAGATTCCATTCAAATTTAACTACACTCTAAAGAATGTTGTGTAAAAATTTCTACACAATACATGTGTAACTGCCAATTTGCACAACGTTGAGTCAATTTTACACACCACTGTGTAGTTTTAAGTTCAAGGAAGTGATCACTGCAAAGGTAGCAAAAAGTAAAACAATTGATATGTGCAACAAAAAAGAAATAAAAAGAGATTTTTCAAGTTTATAAAACATTTTAAAGCGGAATATAATTTTTAACACATTTAAAATCATAATTTAGAATTAAAAAGATCATTTTTATGGTTACAATTTTTTCATAGCATTTCAATTTCAAACTCTTACAGCAACAGTACTGCACACAGGCAACACAATCCCAGTGTACATAGTCTTCGCGCCCGGCTATGTTGTCCGGCCGTACGTTGAACCAGCAAAGCACCGTGACTGCTGAAATCATCCTAAACGATACACTTAACTTTCTCTTCAAAATATGGATACATTTGACCAGCAGAAGGTGGGGGAAGTGGAACTTTCTTTCCTGCAAATGGTCTTTGAAGATTGGGTGAGAAGTTAGACTTTTCAGTTATATTGTTCGTTGAGGATCAAGCTAAGTCAGGGTGAAAGCCGTAGCGGCACACAATAGGCCCAGGCTATGGCATAAGTACTGTAGCCTAAACTACTACTCTATATAGGCCTAGCCTACATTAATTAATACAGTGCTATTGTTACAGTGTGTAGATTTATACTGTACAATAATATAGGCCTAGGGCTAGACAGTATTTCCTTGGGAAGCAGTTTCAAGTTTGGTTTCGCCGAACGGTCCTTTGCCAGAGGGTCGGGAGGACTGAAAAAAGTATATAAACAGTATTACACTAGGCCTACTAAGTTATACATGAATCCGGACAGCAAGTGATGGTCTGGGGTTTGTCACTTTCTAATCTTTTGATTTGTTTGCTTACCTGTATTATGGATGGTTGTAAACTTATACGCCAAGGCCTACCTACACTAAAATGTATTTTTATTTCTTCAATTTCATTAAAGAGTGTTTGAAATTTATGTGGGCCTACACAACAAATACAGACAATTTAAGGTTGATAGACCCCGCTAATGGCTGCCCGGGATGCCCGCAGTAATTGTAAGCATAAAAAGAAGATAATTTAAGACTGATGCACCCCACTTATGGCTGCCAACAGTCACTAAAAACAAAACCCTAATTCGGATTCGTCTATAGTTCTTACTATAGAGTGCAGTCTGACGTTAGGAATGACTTTGGAGTATGGGGAGGGAGGGGAGAAGGTCCCTAAGCCTATGAACAAAGGCGCTCAAAGTGTTATAGTTAGATAACGTTAGGCGTAGGCTTATGTAGCTACTCAGCATGGATTAGGTTAGTTTTTGTCCTTGTTACTTTCTGCGAAATAAAAGTCTGTGAGTATACCTGATGTTTATAAAAAGATCATTTTCATTCTCTTCGACGAGGATGATGAAATTTTTTTTTTTTAGCCTATCCACAAATTTCATTATTGTCTTGTACTTGGGTTTGAAATTTAAAAGTAAAAGTTTATTAACACATGTACAGTAAGTTTAAATATTACTTTCCTTCCTAAGATTTTTAGTGGCGGAAAGTAACCGGCGGAAACTAGCAGACACCACACAGAATACATGTTATGTTTTTATGTGGTCAGTCACACAGATGATACAATTAAAATTACCTAGGCCCTAATGTTTCATTGACAATGCAGTGCAATTTAAAGGGAGAAGTCATGTAGCACGGCTCGTAAGGAGAATCAGCCAGGAGAGATTTACCAATTCCCTGCATTGCAATTCTATGATTTCTAGTTTCTACCCTTTCAAAGCTATAGCTTAGGCCAATATTTTATCAAGTTGCAGACAAAATGGCTTTGACTGTCCTTGAATGCACTTTATTAAACAGTTGACATGACTGATGAAGTTATTTTTGGGGTTTGGAGGAAGAGACATTTTGTTTTAATCATGTGGTGAATAACGTATTATTCAGTATCAGTGAAGATTACTAAACTACAGTATCCAGCATTTAGCTTAGCCGGCAGAAATTATATTTGGGCTGCTTTTCAAATTAAAAAACCCAGCGTATTTTAGCATAATACATTCTTGGCAGGTTGTGCAATCAAACCTTAAACATACAAACAAATTAGCTAAAGTATACAGACAATCAGACATACAGTAATTAAACTGATTTGTGATTAGTTGCTCTGTTTTCTAGATTGTAACTGACTGGAGGATTTTAATTTTACAGGTGAATTGTCACCATTATATGGCAAATACCTGTGTTTAAAATATATCTGCGATAAAAACAGGCATTCATTCCCAGGGTTAAATTCCATTTGAAACCATTCGCAAATGGTCTGAATGGTTCCGAATGGTATTTTTCACACTGTATTTTTGGACAGTTCTGAATGGTCCTGAATGGTCCCGAATGGTTCCATTTGCAAATGGTCTGCGAATGGTCTGGTGCGCAAATGGTTTTTAACTGGTCCCAAATGGTGTTGAATGGTACCATTTGCGAATGGTCTTCAAATGGTCTGGTATGCAAATGGTCTTTAAATGGAACAACTGGTCCCAAATGGTGTTGAATGGTACCATTTGCAAATGGTCTTCAAATGGTCTGGCATGCAAATGGTTTTTGAATGTAATGACTAGAACCATTCACAAATGGTTTTTGAATGGTTCATCATGTTATGCATCTCAACAGCTTCAAATAATTTAAACAGGAAACCACCCACAAATGGTCTGCAATGGTTTCTATGTGCAAGTCTGAGATGGAAAATACTGCACAGTTGCTGTAAAACCAAAATTAATTAAAACAATATAAGAATTTAACTATAGTAGCAACAGAGTGTACATTTATTATCCCCTGATGGCATTCTGTTAAGCTTACAGAACAGTAATAATAGATTGCACATCATGCAGAGCTGGCAACCCAGTTGAAGGATATTACATGTAATGGGTGAGATCTGATACAAGGTAAATGAAGAACAACATAAATAGTCCATATGAGTACAACTTCACTCAAATTCAAAAGTCAATTGATACTTGGCAAGTTTGTTACAAACTTAAACGCATGTAAAAAGAGTTTATGGTGTCCAAAATTATGTAATACGCACTCATATGCAAACACCTCAGGGCTGAAAAAAATGTAAATTTCCCTGCAAGCAAATCAAATTTCCCAGCAAGCAAATCAAAATTTCCCAAAGACTTCACATGTTTACATGCAAAAGTAGTCAAATTTCCCGCCAAATTTCCCTGCAATGACATTCCGAAATTGCTGTTTTTTCCAGCCATGAACACAATATAGACAAAAAATATAGCTCGTTGTAATTCAAATGTGGGGTACACCTTTCAGTAAACCGAAGGAATGAAAAAAATCACACTGTAGGTTTTCTTTCCAAGGAAGAAAAAGTAGAAAAATTATCGACGAGAATGTTTTGTACATAGTAAAAAAAAAAAAATTCTGACTTTCAAATTAAAATCAAAGTTCGGTCAAAATATTACCAAGTAATTTATACTGTAACTTTAAGCACCAGTTATTTCACATTTACAGTTAAAATAATAGGGATTTCCATGGTAAAATGCATTTCATGAAAAATCATAGAGTAGGCTTCAGTCTTCTCACATTTCCCCAAAAAACAAACTTTGGTAACTGTTTGGTCCATGAAAAACTTTTCTCATGGTTATCCAAGTTGAAAAAGTAAGATGTTTTACACAATTAAATGCCTTTAGAGGCTGCACACAGGGCACATGAAAGGTCCACGAAGGGGAAAATTTATTTTGTTTCCAAATCCAATGGCTGTATTCTTCATCCAATCCTCCCGTTTACTCCTGAGTAAAGGAAATATTTCACACCAAGGATTCAACACTTCTTAATTACACCATCCTGACAGTTTAAACAAGACCGTTCAATATATCAGATTACAATAAAAATGAGGCACAAAAACTAGGACACCAGCATTTCCTTTGTAAATTGGTACTGGTCCGTAGCCATCTGTAGCAAATATCTTTTTGAGTGTTGTGGTCAATTCAAAGATGCCTCTCATAAGTTGTCCTGTAACTGCTTTACAGTATCTACTTCAACACTTTTCTGTAGTTCTCCAACCTCAGGACTCATTCTCACTCCACAGCAAGAACATCAAAAGGTACAGTAGCCTGCATGTCATGGATATGTTATAATTCAACAATCAGGACTGCTCATATTATGTGATAACGAAAACGGGCTTTGTAGTTTCAAACAAGAAAATCGCTATTCAAAAGGAAGCAGGCCATAAAAGGTTACCAGTACATTGGTGTCACAGTTCAATAGCAGGATAACTTGTTCAGTCCATGGCTCCATGTATGCAGTACAATTTCCTCACTCACTAAAATGATTATGCTTGACTCTGCTACATGGTACACAGCAGTCCAGACATCAATGAAAAGTATTTAAGACACTGAAAAATAACTCCATCAGCTGTGCAGGACAAGCAGGAGACAGTTTCACTATGATGTCATTCTGTTTGGGAAATGAAAAATGAAATTTTAAAAGTATATAAAAAGTTGTACAACAAAATTGGTTTTAAAGGGTAAAATGTTCTTGATAAAAGAAAACTTAAGCTTTTAAGGTCAAGAACAGTCCCCCCCCCCAAATTTATTTAAAAGCAACAGCTAAGCATCACAATTTTGTTCTTATCTTCAAAGACTTATCTTAGTTTCATCATATGTTTAGACTTCAATATTGCATATTCTGGGTAAACCAAGCAGTAAATTTCATATTTGAAGAGAAACAATGTTGTCACATAACTCTAAAGAGCCGATCATGGACGAGACAGTCTACTACACTACTTCAAGTTGGGGTGACTGCTTTTGTTTTTTTAAAGACAGTGTCTCTGTTTGTTTGGGACTGTGGTATAGGCCTAGGCCTGCAGTCAGATTTTGCTAAAGGCCATATATGGAGACTTAGTTGAATTCAAAAACTAATTATTTATCATACGCACACAAATAAAAATAGGCCTAGGCCTGCAACAAATTGTGCACCTGTTTATTATTTAGGCCCGATGCTACAGAACTTTACTACTTACAGATAAAGATGGAAACATGCAAAAAGCAATTCCTTTTCCATCCTGTTATTTTTGAGTCAGCACCCAAAAGGAAAGAGACAGTCTTCATAACCAGCCCCCCCCCCTCCAAAAGAAAAGAAAAAAAACATTTTACTCCAACTTCAAATTTTACCATGATCTGGGGTCAACTATTTTGAGTATGACTAGGCTGAGGCCAGTAATAAGCCTATGACTTTTCAAAACCCTAAATTTGGTTAATGAACTTGGATCCAATAAAATTAAGCTTGGTTGTCTTTGTAGAGGGTTTTGCGTGTATTATTAGCATATAATATGTCCATCCCTCTTCTCCTTGTAGGCTATAAAATGTCCACCGCTCCCCAACCCCGGCGCCCCCCTCCCCCGCCCCCTCCCCTCCCCCCCCTCCCCCCAGTAAAACGGTCTGCTCCATAAATTAACGTTAGTCTTTGTATACTACTACAGTACTAAGTTAGTGCTACGAATTGTCTTGTGGAACCGCTACTAGGGCCTCTAAACATTAAGCCTGACTGTTAACACAGCAGCACCCATTAATTGATGCAGTCTTTTGCTCTTAATTTTCACTAACATTTGTTCATTGCTTATTGGTCTCTCTGGTGCAATAGTTTAAAAACATGTTCCTTTACTTACTGTGCTTCAGCATTTCATGAAAGTCCTCTAAAGAAAGCAGTCTTGCCCTTTCACTTCACGTTTCTTGAATTCTTGACACCTGCACACCACTGCATAGCACTCTCTGTAAGTACAGTGTACATATACTGTAACTCTTGTACTAGCAGTGCCCGCGCCTATTTTGTTACATCGTACTGTGCATGTAATGTACACATGGGTGTACAGCATCTGTGAGCTTTGTATAGTGCAGTGCTGTATCATGCTTTGTGTGCATGCCAAGCTATTACGTAATAGCTCCATTCAAACAAGCATTGTATTGTGCTTTGATCCTGTTCAGTGTCACGGTTATAATAAGGATGAACAACTTGAAAGGCAAAGATATACATCAGCATGATGGGGAGGGGGATTGGAATTGTGTATGGAGAAAATGGAGAGAAGAAATGAGTACAATAATTGAGGAGGTTGTGCCTCTGGACTGTAGATGATACCAGGCTGCAAAGCTACAACTACAAAATTTCAAAGTGTTGTTGGGGTATACGAGGATATCGAGTACGGGCTAAGAAAGTGCCAGAAAGTGGAGTGGGGAAGGGAGTCAAGAGGTCTCGGGTGTGTGTCGGTTATTGGAATGGCAAGAAGAATTTCCTATTTCAGCTGATATCCGTGCGGTGCATTAAAGTATCTCTGTGTATCCTTTCCAAGGTAGGGGAGGGGGTTACACTAAAGCTAAAATTTTCAGGGAAATCCAGGGGTGCGGTTGTTGCCTACTCGAGTTGCTATGGACGGCTTTACTGTAACCCCCAATTCATTTGAGCCCCACAAAATTTGATAAGTGTGCCCCGCCCCCTCCAAAATTCCTATAAATAAAATGTGCCTGGGGAAATGATCAGGGAAATATTCAGGCTGAGAAGAATCTAAACTGGTTTAGGTTAATACAAAGTTTCTTCCTTTCCTGTCTACACCTTCAGTTGTACCTGTGTACAAATTGTGAGAGATGTATCAAATCCAGTTGGTTATAACTTATTTGTTTCATTGAGCTTTACATATCCTTTCAAATGAATTTGCAACAGGTAGGCTTACACCAACAGACAACTTGACCATTTGCATCATGTACATGCATGTTGAACTGGACATGTTCCATTGATGTACATAATATATACCATTCACTGAATGGTTTCCAGTTTGAACCACTTGGAACCATTTGCGAACACCAAAACCATTCGCGAACCATTTGCATTCCATTCAGGTATGCGATCAGAAAACCATTCAGATGTACGTTTCCATTCATATACCATTTGAAATCCATTTGAGACCATTCGGGTCCATTCGGGTCCATTCAGAACCATTCGGAACCATTCGGAACCATTCAACTTTTCCAAATGGTTTCGAATGGAATTTAACCCTGGGTTGACATGGTTTTGAAGAGTAATGAAAGCTCCAAGTATACTATTGAAGAATATTTTTTCCATGGGTGATGCGAGGTGAATAATGTTCAGCTATATCATGGAGATTAGTCAATTCTGACAAAATGGGGCCCAATAAAGGTAAGTAAGGCAGTAGTTGACCCCAGCTGTTGTTTAGGGCCACATGTACACTAGCTATTTTTTTTTTTTTAGCTGTAACATACTTAGGCTTAATTGTTATAGTAGGGGCCTATTTCAATTGTAGAAATTACTCTAGTTATTGTATATTAATTATTACAGTTGTTGTACAGTAACTGTTGACAAGTTTTCTTTTCCTTTCTTAATTCACAGCATTACAACTAACTACTGTAGCACATTCATAGTACAATGTATACCATACATTTCCACATGGGATGCTTTGACAAAGAGTGGGGAAGCTTTGGTGCGGAACATTTTGATCTGCCGCATGCTGTCCGACATTTTAATTGGTAAGCCTCGGGATTGTAGAAACATTAGTGAGTCATTTCCTATTCTTTGACTAGAGTAGTGTGCACAACATTCACTTTGCACAGTAATTTGAAGCAAGTGATAGTTTGAAATCACAGTGTCATGCCCCCAAATTATAAACTATTGAGAGAAGCAGACATTCAATTTTGAAGCTTGCCACCAGCGGTCAGTACCAGTTATTCACTAGTGGCACTAGTAATTGACCTTAACTTTTGAGGCATGAAAGAGCTATAGTATCACACACGACCACTCAACTCAAATCACTGTGAGGATTGTGATAATTGGTACACATAGCCAAAGGTTAAAACTCAGATCAATCAGAAGTTGTGCAAAAGGTTTGCTCCAACTTTAATTACAGTTGTAATTTTCTGGTAACACTAGCAGTTCATTGCTTTTTTTCTTTTGTTCTTTTGTTTTTGGTTTTGATGATAAGAGAAACCAATGCATTCATGATGACTATTCAGGTGAAGGTGGGTCAGCACTGTCAGCTAGCCTTTGACTTATGTATATGATGTTTGTTTGTCCCCAGAGAAAATCAACTTTTAGGCAGTGGCCGGGCATGCCTTTTATGTGCTGTATCACGGAAGAAATTCAGAAAACGTCAAAGTGAGTGAAACCAGGAACCTGTTCAAATGCCTACCCTGGACAAGGTGCACACATGAATTAGTAAGCATTTTAAAGTGTCTTATTATTGGGGCTGCAAAAGAGTCAGTAATTCTAAATGTAACATCATAGAGTAGCTGAGTGGTCTGCAGAGCTTTAGATTCTAGTCAAGAGAACTTGAGTTTGAACATGTAAATTAGAAACTTTTCTGTTCAGCCACAGCCACCCTAAAACAAATTTGGGTCGGATTTGGAATCATATTTTAATTACACAGGTTGGTAAACTTAAGGTGCTTTCTGGCCACAATATTAGAAACAGCTTCAATCAAAACATGTAGACTCAAATTACAATCATACTAGAATGCATTATTGCGTGACTGCGGCTTTATGCTTTTAGCATATGGGGCCAAAATTGGCAACCCAGAACCCTGGGAAGATTTGATGAGGTTCAATTCAGTGAGCAGGCATTGATTTTTTAGGCATGTGAGTGTGATTGCACACCATCACTTACTTCAAATCACTGGTAGGAGTTTTTTTTTTTTTTGCTCACCTAAATGGAGAGTGTTTAATTTATTGAAGTTAATTAAACAGGATACCTACCACACTCCTTAATTCCCTGAGGAGTGTGATTTGCAGCACTCCCGGAAATTCTAAAACTCAAGGCCTCAGGAGTAAGTATGATATGTGAGATTGCACATTTTTTCTGCATCATGGCGGTGATGATAGTAAAATTGCAGTGTAATAATTCTCTTGACATTTGATGTGCACTATGTGCATTTTTATTACTTTTAATGTATCAAATGTGTTTGAACTATTAGGTTTGTGTACTGCATGTTATGCCAATTGCTCTTTTCTTCCGAACGGACCGAATGCCAAACTATAAACGTGGTAACTCTTTCATGCATGCTGACAGACTCAAATTACAATCATACTAGAATGCATTATTGTGTGACTGCGGCTTTATGCTTTTAGCATATGAGGCCAAAATTGGCAACCCAGAACCCTGGAAAGATTTGATTTGGGCCAGGGATCTAGATTATAAAAGTACTGCAGATTTCAGTTGCACCAGCCATGAAAGGAAGAGGAAGTCTTCGGTCACTTCCAACCTTCCGGTTGTCTCGAAATGAACTTCATAGAAAGTACTGCACTCATGATTTGAAAGAAGGTGGGGGGGGGGGGAGCTGAAAATTGTAGGAAGGCTACCCAATGAAGTTCAATTCAGTGAGCAGGCATTGATTTTTTAGGCATGCGAGTGTGATTGCACACCATCACTTACTTCAAATCACTGTTAGGAGTTTTTTTGCCCACCTAAATGGAGAGTGTTTCATTTATTGAAGTTAATTAAACAGGATACCTACCACACTCCTTAATTCCCTGAGGAGTGTGATTTGCAGCACTCCTGGAAATTCTAAAACTCAAGGCCTCAGGAGTAAGTATGATATGTGAGATTGCACATTTTTTCTGCATCATGGCGGTGATGATAGTAAAATTGCAGTGTAATAATTCTCTTGACATTTGATGTGCACTATGTGCATTTTTATTACTTTTAATGTTTCAAATGTGTTTGAACTATTAGGTTTGTGTACTGCATGTTATGCCAATTGCTCTTTTCTTCCGAACGGACCGAATGCCAAACTATAAACGTGGTAACTCTTTCATGCATGCTGACAGATTGCTGGAGCTGTGCAAATTTGGTGAAATAAGCTACCTTGGAATGCTTAAATGTGCAGTGCACATATTGGCAACTGTTCGGAAGTTTCCCAATTGTCAATTTTATTATCATTCCCTGTAAATTACACTATTGGCATGGCACATATTTGAAGCAATCACTCTTTTGCTGAAAAGTGTTATGTTTTTGCACTTTTGTGAATTCCATCTAAAATTTATCAATTTTTCTCTACCTGCAGGTCATAACGAACTTGTATCAGTATCTTGGTAAACTAGAGCATGAGCGGAGAAGTGAATTTCCCATGAGGAATCGGAAGTTCGCAAATTTACTGACTCAGTTCAAAGCCCGAATTCCTCAATTTCATTCAAGTAACTCAATTTTGCATTCCTCTACTCTACAGATATGACCTATCTGTTCAAGTGATTGTTCTTTGAAAAAAGTGACTCCACATTTACTCCAGGATTGGTGCTGGCAAAAAGCCTAGCACTTAGGTAGTTTTAATATAGTATGGACCATCTTCTGCTCAAAATGGATATTTATTCGGACATATATCAGTACAAAGCTTGTTCATTTCCTGTTTTGTAGGGACCTGTGAAAGACCAGATTTTGAGAAAATATGAACAGTTTCATAGATAGGTAGCTTTCCTCCTAAAATGAAGACAAGCTGGTTGCAGTGTCCCTTGCACTGGTTTCAGATTCTTTCAAAGTTTCAATAATACTTCAATGTAAATTTTTTTCAAAGGAAATCCTTGAAGTCGTTGTTATTTTCCTGTGGCAATCCGATCAGATTTTTCTTTTACAATTTTTGTACCTTAATTCTGCACCACAATTGTACAATAACTTTACACTACTGTAACAAAAAATTTCTTAATTGGTTACGGTATAGTTAAGGCTGTAAAGTCCTGCATCTGTGTGGAATTCTGTGTAACTGACAAATATTCAAAAGCTTTCATTCTACACAAAATTAAGGTCTCTTATAACCTGAAAGACCTCTTAAATGAACTGTATTCTGGTAAACAATCACTTCAGAAGGGAAAATTAGCTGCTGGAGCAAAAGGTCAATATACTCTGTCAAACTAAAGTCCTCTTCAAGTTATTTAATGTGCTTGCTGAAAAAAAGTTGCATTTTCTCCAGTCCAGAAAACTGTTGCAATGAAGTTAATACTGTGAGGCTTGTATCTGTTGAGATACCAATGAATGGTACATCATGTGAAAAGAGGAAGGTCTATGATGAGAAAAGTATCTAAGTCAAAATATAAATTATGATAGAGTGTATATCATTATGTGAAAATTGTCAAAATATATTTTATGATACACTACATTTTGAAATAGACACTTTTCTCATGATAAACCTTTCTCTTGTCACATGGTTTAAATACTGTTCTTTCCTGTGATATTTGAGATTTTTGTTCTATTTTTTCTGATGTGTGCTACTTAGCTGGATTGCTGTCTCGACTGCCTTTAAAAGTTAACAAATAGTGGAAGTCAATCCGCCAGAGATATAAGTAATAACTACTGCACCGTATACGAAGTTTTTTTTACCTTAATATGGGTATGGAGTGTAAATAAATGGTTCATCAATCCAGAATTATAACATCTTTCCTTTTGGTTTTTGTGAGTTATACTTGTGAAACTTCTTATACGACTGGTAACATCAAGCTGCATACCTTACAATTCAAATAGGCCTATATCATTTTCATTGTTTGACAAAATATCAACTGGCATAGACAGCAGCAACTGTTGTGCCTTTTACTTAACATGATGCTCTTTCAGCCTATTGAGGTTATATGCAACTAAATGTAGTGTTGACAAGATATAATGTAGATTTATTGACACAACATTGTATCATCCCTCTGCGGTTTTACACAACTAAGTTGTCCTTTTCACACAACCAGTGTGCAACTTTGTTGACACTTTGCTAGGTAACCCAATAGTGGTTGGTTATGTACAACTTAATGTAAATTTAACACAACTGTTTTGTCAATTTGTTGACACAACGTTGTGTTATCTAGCAGGGATTGTGCACAACTAAATGTAGTTTTAACACAACTGTTGTGTATTTTTTGACACAACTGTTGTGTATTTTTAACACAGGAATTAGTAGTATTTACACAACAATTGAGTAATTTTGTAACACAACTATGTGTCATTTCTACACAGCAAATGGTAGAATTTACACAACAATTGAGTAATACTTTTTTTTCCACAACGTTGTGCCATTTTTACCAACGTTAGCTATGTGCACTTGTTACACATGGGTTGAGTAATTTTTTACACAACTTGTGTAGAAATTTTGTAGAGTGTAGGAAATTCTAATGCTGTAAGCAAGGAATTAATTTATACCAAATTTCTTGAGTTAAAAAAGCAAGTTAAATTTTTAAAACTTGCAAATAATAATAATTATAACAATTATTTTCACGTAATATTGTTTTGATGTTTGCTTTTTTACTTAAAACAACAATGTGCTCTTTTATGTTAATTTACACTTGTTTTGATACATTGATGATATATTGATGATATATCTGCTCAAAAGAAATGAAAGAAAAAAATTTGGTTGGAAAGAAATTAAACACACAATCACGTCGTTAATGAATGTCACCAATAAATTTCACTTTCAAATATTAACGCATATTATGTGTAATCCAACCCAAGTAAAATTCATGAACTTTTCTCCATTTTCCTCTAGACTCTTGAAGACTTCAAAAACTGTAAGGCTAGACCAAACATTTTTCCCGGAAATAGTCCTTTGTAAGGAAACATGCCATCAGAGAACACTGATCAGTCTCAAGACCTCCGAGAATTTATACATCACAGTTAGAAAGTGTATTTTTCTTACCTGTGCATGTGTGGATTACATATGTACAAGGAATTGTTATTAACAATACGAAGGACTATTCAACACAAATCCTGCAGGCAAGCGAAACTATTGGAAACTGCTGTCAAATGTTGGAATTACAACTCCCTGAAGCTCGTCACCTGTTTATTTTGTTGCTGGACTCGATATCTCTTATCCTCGTGTGACTGTGTAACATCGCATGTTTCACAACTCTACGCAAGATGGACCAACGTCGACGGTAAGAATGGGAATTTTCAACAGTAAACGATCATTGTCACACGCATTCACATACCCTGCAGTCTACAAAGATATATAAAGATAGGTGGTACACTCTTTGACGTTACGCTCAGTCGGTGAAGCTTTACATTTTTTTTCATTTTTTTTATTTTTTTAGGAAAGGTCGAAAACGGAAACAATCTTGCATGATTTCATGCGAAAGAATTTTTATGGCTGCTTAATTTGGTGTTACACCAACGTCGGAGGACACGCCTAGATTCTACTCAGAGGCGCGATCTCACGGAGTTCCTGTATGTGATACATTGTGGCGATGTGACTGGATGTGACTATCTGCTATTATAAGTTGATATAAGTGGTCAGAAAAAGGTATGGTTGCCGCGGTTACCAGCCCCAGATTCAGGGTTTCCATTTTAAGTTCGTTTGGACAATAAGTTTATTCAGCTGTCTTTGCACAACTCATTAGAGAGAAAAAAGTCGTTTAAAATGCATCAACTCGACATGTAAAGAAAATAGTCTTCATCTTTATTGGATAATTCGATCAACCCCAGCGATACAGTCTTATTTCCTAAGCATATTATGTAATAAAAGAGTTGTAGTAATTGAAAAAATTAAAGTTTTCAAATTTTGGGTGACTGAAGAAATAATTATTAGCAACCAAAATCCAACCTGCCATAACGTTTCTTTATTTTTTTTTTAGCAAATTGCTCCATTGTGAATAATTTATCATTCTTTTCTTATACATGCCGTGACGTCTCTTCTTTAGAAAGCAACATAGACACCCCAGTACATCTAAGGCGGTGTGGGGTGTAACTGATATCTGAGTTTGTCACATGATCTGCACCCTTAAAAGAGCTAAGCTTTTATTGTATTCACACTGCGTGAAAAGCAATTAACACATGCTTGATTGACCCGTTAGCTAACCTCAAATGTTACGTAACTTTTTGTGTAATTTAATAGTATGTGTTACTGTCAATCGATTAATCAGACGTGAAATGTGATCATATCTTTTGTGGGTGTATTGAGCTTCATTTCCTCCGTGTGGCGATAAGAGGTAATCAGGCAGAGAAGGAGAATGTAACAAAAAGTAAGAAGGATCGTTTCATCATATAAATATTGAATGTTATAAAATATGAAATTTTCCTGTAAAACAAACGAAGTATTTCCCTCCATTACATAAACATCCTTCTAAAAGATTAGCAGTGAACCACCCGGGTTTTCTATCATCTTGTTGGGTGTTTCAGCTTTCCCGAAACTACTTTAGCGTAAGCTGCAGTGCTTCCTGACCCAATTCATCACGCACTAGTGGAAGCCTGTTGAGATGATCTGCTGATGGAAGCTCTGGTTACAACGTGGCTAGCACTGAAAAGCCAGTCTCTACCCTAGTGCCAGTTCCAAGGCTAGTTAAGATTTCCAGATTAGGTGCACAGGTAAGTTTCAAAAGAACTCTTTATTCACATAGAGCTGGACAGAGTGGTCACTGTTAAAAGCGATTGAACTGATAATAAACTTGCTCTGATAGCACTTTCAACCATGGAGCTAACTGTTTCAACAAAAAGTGCGGTGTCACTTTTAAATTAAGGGAACAATTGGTTTCTACGATTATTTTTAAGAATTTTTATGTAGTATTGAAACATCCATGATTTTGTTTGTAATTATTAGAAAACTTACACAGTGACACAAGATAAACACAATCCTACCCATGAGATGGACATGTCCATTAAAGTTTACAAATGGTGGTTTATCTAAAATAGTCTCATGTAATTCTCTGCCTTTTCCTTTCAGCGAGAAGGAAGATTGTTTACTTCAACTAGCGGAAAATGAAATTCCTTGTCTTCGCTTGTTTGCTTGGTTGACAAGTGACTGATTCGCGGGGTATGTGATTAACCGCAAAGCAACTGCCTTCGTACGTCTGATGCACATGTACTGACTGTTAGTGTTATTGAGCATTTTGCATAGATGTTTTAATGAATCACTTTCCCTTCTCTAATACACTGTTAAAAATTTCTGTAAATTAACTTAAACTTGTTGTAATTTACTTTTAATAGAGATTGTCTGTATCTTTACCGACACTTTGTATTGCTACAATAAAAAAGGTTGCTTAACATGTATTTTCTGTTTATTTGAAAAGACCATCTCTGTCTGCTTTTTTAACCAAATTTTACTGCTTTGTAAAACTTTTTCAGAAAATTAACAGAAATTTTAACAGTATTTTGTGTTTTTCTGATTTTACATAAATATATTGTCATTTAACAAACATTCATTTTGTTTTTAAACTGAAAAAAAAAAAAAAAAATAAGCCCAAACAAACAAATAAGAAATAGCCAGAAATTTTTCAATACATAACATGCAGGTCGTTCTGCGAATTTTCAGTTAAAAAAAAAAAAAACATTTTTGGCAAATTTATGGCCCTATTTGAAAATTAACTTACATTTATTATAAAAGCATATTTAGTTGTTATGATCTTAGTTATAAATATCATACAACTGGTGTTTTGTCACACATTTTTAAGTTAAAAGAAATTGTAAGGCCCTTATTTCAGAGCACTGACAATTTGTATACTGATGTCAACTCATCGCCACAGGCGCTCATGCACTTGATCGGAGCAAGTTAAAAACGTTTTACAAATTTACTTGAAAGAGTCTGTAAATTTACCACTTTATGACGTAAATCTCATTTTGCATAAATGGGTGGAGCTTATTTTGTAGGCATTTACCTAACGAAAGGATTGCTGTTGCTTTGAATAATATCTTCTTTGGCGTTTTTTAATCAGGAAGTGATAAACTTATTGTTTACCTTGTCTGGAAATGTTTGCAACCAATGTATTTGCATTCTTTGTCATATTATTTTAAAAACAGTTATTATATTGTACAAAAAATGTGACTTTCCAATTACAAAGTTCCTAAAGATAGCAGTGTACTTGACAACAATATAACAACAAAGCATCCTCAATGTGTTTTGATTGTAAACAACTTCGTAACAACACATTACGTTGATAAGCACATACCTGATCTACGTAATGGTAAAGTGAATGTTACGTAATTACATATGAAAGGTAAAAGGGCGATATTATAATAAATATTAAAACGTCGGGTATGAAAACAGTAGGCTGTAAATTCACATAAAATTAAGGTAAACAAAACAGAACAATTCTGTAATTCGATTTCACAGTAGACTTTTGTAAACTTATTTACATGCAAAAGAAAAAACAAACCCTTCATGTTTTTTCATGATTACAGTCTGGCTGAAAAAAAAAACATTGTTTGGTTGGAAAAAAATTTGCCATAAAAATTATGAAAATTTACAGAGAAATTTTTAACAGTGTATAGACCTGCAGTCTTTGATGGCAATGAAGAAAGTACTCATCAGATAATTGATTAACTGATCGGATCCGCGTCGGTACTCTGAAACAAATTTAGATCAGGGAATCCGACCAGACTTTTGTGAATTTTTATCTTCTCCATCTCTGGTCAGAAAGAATTAAAATTATCAAATAAAAAGTAACAATGTCAAACTTTCGAAGTGCGAAGCGCACCCGATTTTTTTTGTGACATGTACTACTACAAAACTGAAAATTCGAAAGTGTTACTACAGATATTTGGGAAATCTGAGTTTCTCTGAAAATCTGTTTTTTGTTTCGTGTTTTTTTTTTCTTGAAGTAAAATTTGGTCGCTTTATTAAAGATCTCGTCCCCCTCATAAACAAAATCCAGCATATTGTGGGTAACTAGAGTTTTTGTATTATCCGACGGATTTACCCACGTTGAGGAAAAGGATGGAAACAAATGAAGAATTTAAACAAAAAAGTTTCATAAATCAGCAAACAAAGTAAGTTTGGATATACTGGTCTATGAGAGTCTAATTCATTTGAAACCAAACTTGCATTGGCACCCTCCATTCCGATCTCAGTTTAATTATCTGTACAGACAGGGACTGGAATTATAATGTAAAGTCGTACAGCTCGCCATAAACACAATCACCCATTCAGTGTTAACAAACAAATGCCGTCACGACTTAGCCCCCCCCCCCCCGAAGTGTTTTCGTCAGCTCATCGCTACGAAAAGTAACCAAAATGGGGCTGCAGCCACAGAGGCGTTACGCAGGCTCGTCACGACTCGAAAGAGTTGGTAAGGCACCCTTACCATAAGAAAATTCGGGCCCTCTTTTAACTCGGAGTCATGAGTTGGTCGATGGCGTCATGACTTAGCCCTTTTTTTCTATAGAAAGCAGCAAATAACCAACCTACCTTGAGATTTCTATCAGGTATTCAGAGCCCAAACAGTGACTAGGGGGTGTACTTGAACTGCTTTAAATATTAAGAAATATCGTCGTTTGTAATTATTAACACGTTTTTTCGCTAACTTTGGAACATGAAATACCCATTTGGTATGTTTTTACCCAAACATCAATAATTTTACAGATTGGTCTGGGAACTTTAGATTCTTTTCCCGCACTTTTTAATTTCATTTTCTTGCATAACATCACTAAGTTTGAACCGATTTGAAAAGTTCGAGATTCAATTGGAAACTAATTTAGCCCTCGAATCTTTAGAATTTTTTGAAGGTGGGTGTCCAGTATCTTCAGGTTTATAATGTCTCAGTTCAAGGGCCGAAGTCCCTTTTGCATTGTCTTCAGAATGGAAAGATTACAATTGGTCTACTTTCTGAGTGCAATCTCCCAAGCGTTAACGCGGCCAACACTCAACACACAGGAATGAATTCTTGTGCATATTCTACGCCAACCAATGCCAACTAGTGAAGTAAGTGTAAACACCCTAATTAGGCCTACAACCGAATGGAAGGAACAATGTTCCTCTCTAAACTGGTCCAAAAGTGTCTTTTGTCAGAGTGAAAACTTGTGTTCTCAGAATGATCAATCCGCCATTTTGAA
The DNA here is from genome assembly GCA_037179385.1 of Holothuria scabra. Taxonomy (NCBI): domain Eukaryota; kingdom Metazoa; phylum Echinodermata; class Holothuroidea; order Aspidochirotida; family Holothuriidae; genus Holothuria; species Holothuria scabra. The sequence continues at coordinate 22,761,069 of CM074192.1, read as the reverse complement.
AATAAATTGCATTTATTGTAGGGACGTTCCTATGTCTCTATGTGACTCGTAAACCCTTGCGGATTTACTTCATAACTCAAAACACATATTCAGTACATGATACATAACTTCATGTTTCCAAAGATATACTCAATTTGAAAGTACGCCGAATTAAAGTTAAAAGCAAAAACAGGAGAATAATAATAGCAAAAACATCTTCAATGTTTCTCTACAGATTACTTTATTCGACTCCTCTATTAAACCAACTGAGAGACTTTCCTGCATTTTATCCTCTATACGAGCCTAAGCTATCCATTTTCTTTCCACATATTAATCGTGCTCCTATTACTTCGATGTCGCCACAATTCCTTCAAACACGCAAAAAAGCGGTAAGATAATCTTTTCGGTTTATGTTCTCACTGCAATCTCATTGTTTACTTATGATTTCCTCTTTTTGTTTTCAAAACTTTCTTCGCAGCCAGGATTCATGACGGACGAGACTTGAAGTGACCAGTATGCTCTTACGATTTTCGATCGCAAAAGCTTCGAATTACACAAGTAAATGATTTTTTTCTTTTCTTAGAATTTCAAGCTAAGGCTATGGAGTGAAATTTGCAAAGTGGTGCTCGCCGGTCACCGGTTCAAAGACCTTTGTAAACCTGAGCGATTCATTCTACGGCACGTAGTGTATGCAACTAGACACTACAGCGTTATTCAGTAATCGCTTTACTTACTTGAGATAATTTGAAAATCACAACAGCAGTGTTTCGATTTACAATGATTAGTACAATATATTTCCTTGAAGGAGGTTTTGTAATTGCTAATTGCTAAAACAGTCACCATTTTCTTCAAATTTCACTTGCACAAACAATTTGACTTAAGCTCTCTGTCTTCGTGTCTAATTTTTATCTCTGCTTTTATTAGCAATGCATTGGGATGACAGGATTTTGTTCATTTTTTTTTTACTTGTAAATTTTAGGTGCTTAAGCTATTCTGGCTGTTAAGACAGACCGTTGAAAATTTCATATCAAGAGAAAAAAAATTTCATTTGAACGACAACACCGTTCCTTCTTCGGTTCTCGTAACGGAGGAGAAATGTTTAACATTTGAGACAAAAATCAATGCCGTTTGATCGACGGGAGCTGTAAGAGTTGCATAGTTCCTTGCAGGACAGGGGCAGTCGAGAAGAAGTGGGGAGTCAATCTCGTTGCTTTTTGACAAAGAAGTTTGTCAACACAGTTGCCCTCATATTTCATGTCCATTTCTGGAAAAAAATAATTTACAAGGATATTGGACACAGATTACATTACAATGGTACTAACCAGGCTTTGCTGGCAGGACACAAACAAGAAAACATGTTTGCCAGGGTAATTCTTCTAACGTCTGAGTCTTGGAAGCTCTAGAACCAGAACGCATGCACAGTGGTCAGTAAGATTTATAATTTAGTTGGTTTGGTTATCGGATGCACCATCACAGATAGTTTCTTTCAGCCTCAAACCACGGTCCCTTCTCTGGTAATAAATTTTTGTCACTGGTTCCTTGATCGATCGACGGTAACATAGTTGAATGTACCGTATCATGACGTTATCTTTGTATTGTTAAGTCCTTGTAAAATTACTGCAACAAAACCTCCTTCAGTTAGTTAGTTAGTTAGATGGAGTTTTACGGCCCACTTTCCAACCTATTTTTAAAGTTGAGTCGGCCACAGCCTACTCCATTGCTCATACGAAGCATTGCGCACAACGGGCAATTAATCTCCAGACTTTTTTTGCAGTCGAGCAGCCTACACCCCTCTCCGCCTCCATCCAGGCTGGGAATTTGCATGGCTAGTTTTGGCAAATGTATATTATTTTGAAACATGCACATGCTTTAAATTAAACTGTGGTTGACAGAACTTATAGTGTTCAAACACGATATGAAGGTCCGATACCGTTTGAAAGGCTCTTTGCAGACTTGAAGTGGAACTCTTATCATGAAGCTATAATGGCGCTGTTTAAGAAATCATAACACATACATGTACAAAGCGGTTACACCGACGAGACAAAAAGACATCATACGAGAACTGTAGCTTTACTGGAGATACCAACGTGAAAACAAACACCAACCAAGCGAGCGAGATTAGCTTTTGACTATTAAAGTGTATGCTTAACGTTGTTTCCAGACCGGTCAGTTTTTCCTCTGAAATCAGTAGTTTAATCACTTAAACACATTAGATAGTCTTCCCCTTTGCTTGTTGGTAAGGAAAAAGTCTACACGGTACTGACGAAACTTACCTTTCAGCAGAAGAAACCAACGACTTTGTGGGAGCGAAACTAACGAGCCAAGAAACTACTCAAGAGCCTCGGTCGTACTGTACAACGTAAGTGTAAGTGCGGCTTAAACGATTTACTAAGACCAGTACTGGCACTTTCATGTAGTATTATATATTGACTTATTAAATACGTTTGTTCACCCAACATAGCATTGGCCATCAATGAAGCCGGGTAAATCATTTTGTATATTGGTGGAGATACCCATCAAGTTTTCCATGCTTGCATGAGATCGCCGCAAGGTGAGCATAACTAATAAAGTATGATAGTGTGTAACGTTAACGCTGGGTCAAACGTTATGACTAGCCTAAGACAAGTATTTTAAGTTAAACATTTATATCGGTCAATCACTCTACCGCTCTGGAACGATGTACTTCCCCTCTTACTGTATCAAGAATAAAAACCCATAAGTGTTCCTCTGTAAAAAGATACCGTATTTAAAATATGAAGACCTTTTAGGCTCACGCACCACGATCATAACCATTGGTACACACTGTCAGTAGTACAGTCTTTATGCAGACAACGCGTATAGTATCCAGTAGTCGCGGGGCGACGGGTTGATGATGTCAGGTAAAACCACTCTATACAGAAACTGCAACCCAACCAAACTTTTTCAAATGTGTAGATGCTAAAAAACCGTTAATTTTTAAACATTTAGTCTTAAAAGCACGTTTCATTGCTTAATATTTAGTTTTTCAAAGCTAAATATGTTTCGAATTTAAATACCTATTAACTTGTTTTCACTTGTTCCATGTCAGCGTGCTTCTTTTTTCTCCAAACGTACGGCAGTCCTTCACTACGTGCATGCTATCGCACTATTTTATCGTTACTTTTGTGTATCTGATTGTCATATACTCAGATTTCATCCGGGCTGGGTATGAAGAATTCATCCTGAACACGACTCTTTCATAATAGCATCAAGTGCAATACCCAAAGGGTTACATTACAAGTCAAAGACCATGGTCGAAATCCTGCAGTGTCAAGGCCCGTGCAATAGGGCCTTTCAAAAGTGCTATTCTCTTCATGGTTTTTGGCCTTCCATCTCGAGGTAATGGGGGCGAAAGATAATATCGGTCGCATCGAAGTAACGTGTCAGTAATATCAACTCATGCATGCCGCAGCAGCATGAAGAGAATTTTCTAACGGCCTCAGCTTCGAAAAGTTGTCTAAAGACACCTGCTGAGAAGTCACTAAAAGGTTAAACAAGAATGAACAGTGCTTTAACTACTTAACTACAGAATAATCAATGGTTGGGGATAATGAAAGCGATGCACCGGGTGACATAGCTTTGTTCGATCATATACAACAGTAGTTTGATTTAAAGACATATCACATCGGCTTTTCATTAAGGTCTTTCAAGAAAGATAAAAATATTCCCGACCGCGTCCCCCAAGATCTGCTGCAATATTACCCTTTCCCCAACTCAAGATACATCACTTTAAATGTCAAGAGCAGTCGGTCCTAACTTATTTTGAAGCAGCAACTAAATCTCGTCATTTTCTTCTAATTGCTCTTCAAAGTATCTTTCAAAATATTTTAGAACTTCTGTATTGTATATTCAAAGTAAACCAGGCAGCAATTCCTGCACCATATTTGAGGACAAAAAAAAAAAAAAAAATAACATGACTCTCACTATCCAATCATGAAACAGGACAGAGTATCACACAGCTCTAAATGGAGGTGGCTGGTCTTACCCTTAAACAGTTCGGGAGATAACCTCTTTCGGGGGAAATCAATTTTCACCCGATCGGGGGATTATTTTGTCATGGGTGGCGCCATTTTCAAATATATACCACGATGCATTGCGATCCTACAGCGCAAATTCAACAAAGATTACGTTCAAAACAGCCTTGCAATTTTTTATCGATTTTAGGAAAGAGAAATTCGGGCATTTTAAAAAACTCTGTGATAGGGGAATAAAAAAACTTCGTCGTGTTTGGTTGTTCACCTCGCCGATTTTGAGAAATCGAGCAATTTTGCTACGTTCTTTGTCCTAAACTTAATTTATAGAATCCGCACAGCCGCAAGTTTTGTACACCATTTTTCAATTAAAGGTGTGCAAGTGTTCGTGCTAACACATGTGTTTGTAAATACGTAGTTGAAGGTCCATGGTAATTTCGTTTTTTATGTCTAAACTATTACCTCACAATTGAATATACACACATTTATGAAAAAAATTCGACGACTGTGAAGAGACAGGCAAATTTTACCCCAATCGGGGTAATACTCATTTTCTCCCGAAAGCGGTTATCTCCCGAACTGTTTAAATATTGGCTATTTTATTCGAAACGCTCCACTTTTCAACGAGGCAACTGAATTTTATGTGATGTTGGCACATTGCGTTAGATTCTTTTTGTTTTTCTTTATAATGAGAAACCCTGTTTGTCCTTAAAAATTTGATGTTGTTGGAAAGTGTTAATATGTTTTCCTGTAAATCTAAGATTATCTTTCACCATATGTGTGGTATAACCAGCAATGTTGCTGATTATTCCGTGAAGCGAATTCAATATCTTAATCAATTTAGTGCAATGTTAAAATATTGTGCGGCGACGATATCACGGATTTCCCATAATGCATCAATTCCTAAAACAAACTTGAAATGAGATGCAATTTTCTACTCCTTAGAGAGAATTTTTTTCTGCATACTTTAAAATCAAAGCATTTTGCCTCTGAATAATGCAATGTAACAACTGAGGAAAGAGCGAAAAAAATCCGGCCTGTAAATGGTATCTTTATGCAATTTCTCTTTTCAACTAAATGGATCTAAGGTGAAGTAATGTTGTTAATCCCCTTCTTTAGTTATCACGTGTTGACGCACATTTTCATTTTCAAAGCATGCCTACCCCTCCTAGTGAAAAACGGGACGATTTTGGAAGACTTTGAACAAGGTTTTGTCTGACAGTGTGTCCTTTTGGGTGATTTTGATAGGAAAAAAAAAGTTAATTTGCATCTTCTAAAAGCAACACCTCGGGAAAAGGTGCTGGCCTAATCGCCAAAAAAGACGTGGATGATATTGGAAGCCACAAAAATTATGTGAAAAACTTCCCCAAACCTTCCGAAACTGTCCCATTTTACTGGGTGGCTGAGATATTTTGAAATTGCTGTTTTGGATTCATGTCAGATGAAGACCGTTAGTTCCTACCTTAGAAGATATTCTGGGGGATAGTTTATATTGGACAGTTTTCTATGAAGAGTGAACACCTGATGTAATCTTGTAAAATAATCGCACAATAGGAAACATACGATCACGCTTACATTCTTAAAGACTGTTGTTAACATTTTCGTTAAATTAAGCAATATTTTTTTTAATTTCGAACTTGGAAATGTAAAAACGATAGGTTTTATTTAAAGATCACGCGTATTCAAACGGCCTCACTTCAAAGCTTACAGAAATGACAAAACATATCCTCAGGACCATACTAAGAAAACGGCAACGTTTTTAACTACAGTTTCACTGATGCACAAATATATTTTTAGCCCTGTCGGGGAGGGGGGTGGGCGCCCAGACCACTCAAATCGACCTCGGAAAAATGTTTGTAAACATATACTTGACTTCAACAACTAAATGTTGATTCAAGCCGGTTGTGGGGTTACTTAATTAGTTCAGAAATGTTGGTAAAACCGGAAACATCCCCTCCCCATTGGCCCCAGACCGATCATCGAGCCCCTCCCTACGCCAGTACCGCATTTTCACCTCACGCAAGAATCAAAAGTTAGTCTACCAAACTAAAGAAAATGTATTCTCTCTTGTGTTCACAATTACAATCAAAATCTCGGTTTTCCTCAAAAAAGTAAGGTCACTGCTTACTTTCTATGGAATTTAAGACCTACATTTCTTGAAGTCTTTGCATGACAAATTATAGCCTATAGCAGATATACCCATTACCATCACCCGTTTTTCTAAACTAGTGTAATGTAAAGTAACATGTAATATACACACTTATATTAATTCCAAGTTTCGCAAATTGTTTATATTAACGGCCTTAATAACTTTCAGCTGGTTCTTTTGCTACTTAAGTAGTGAGCATTCTATATGGTATTTTTTTGCTTCATGTGGCATATAGCTTTTGGAAATCATCTTTGTGTCCCAAATAACAATTTATCAACCACTCAAGTTAGCGGCCCTTTATAACACTGCAAGGTGGAAACACAAAAGAATAACAAAAATCAATCTGGTAAATATTTCTTGAAAGGAAATAAGGCTTAATAAAACGGAACTTTTTTGGCTCCATCTTTGAAATTATTTCTAATGAATAAACAACTTAGACCTATGTTGTTTTGCGGCTGGCAAATTGTTTATCTGCCGTACGTCATAAAACAGTGTGAGCCAAACAGATAAAACAACCACGTAATGTTTTTTTTGTTGATTTTGTCGTGTTTAGTTTCAAATGTGTTTTCACGGCTTGGTTTCAAATTGACACTCCACGTGGAAAAATGGTTTAATGTGATTATTGACAATTTATTGTGTTTCAGCACGAACACACCCGTTCTGCAGTGTAGCCTATATTACGGATGTTGCTCTTAGACGTGACATCGGCCTGATCTCATTTGACAGGGCAGTTGCTTTACATTTTGTGCGCGATGACAAAGCTAGTCAGAATTCCATAGGTATTTACCTGATAAATAGGTCTCTGAGATATCTGCTTGAAGTTAGACATACAGGGGTAAAGCTACTGATTGCCACATCGTTCCTACTGTCTGAAATTTAGCATGCAGGAGTGTGGCTAACTTCCACATTGATCCTAATGAATAACTTGAAATTTTGTCATGCAGGAGTCATAGGTAACTTCACACTGTTCTTATTGAATGACTCAGAATTCGAAATGCAGGATCATAGCTCAGTTCAACAGTGTTCCTATAGAATACTTTGCAGTTTGACATACGGCTGTAAAACCAACTTTAACATTATTCCTATTGAACAACTTGAAGTTTGGCATGCAGAAGTATGGCTATTTTTCACATTATTCCTTTAAATAACGTGAGCATAAAAAACAAATGAACAAGCCACTGAGTCACAACAGGTAAAAAGTCAATGACCGACTCGACTTAACTTAGGAACTGGACTGGAAAACTCAATCTAACAAGCTAGCTAGCTAACTGCTTGGGCATGCAGGTGTAAAGTTTACTTTCACACATTTCCTATGGAATAACTTGAAGTTAGGTGGCAAACAGAAATTCAACTATCATATCATTGATCTTCAGAACAACTTTGATGTCTTTCAAGAAACTCCAGACACATAATTCCTAATAACGCTTTAATAGTTATGAAATCTGGATTTTCACTAGACAAATTGGTAGTCTTATAAATTTAAGTGAAACACCCCTCCCCCCCCCAAAAAAAAGCAAAAAGAATTGGTATTTGGACCAGACGGACTGGAGATTTTCGATTCTTTAGGAGGATGGAAACAATTATGGGGGTGTGGGGAGGGGGGCAGTGCTCCTTCCACGCTCTAATACCATCACTCCTATTCAGGCCCATCAAGGAACCTTTTTATAGTGTATTTGTTAAAGGACAAGATTCACCCCTCATGTACAGAGAGTGACCAGCTACATGTAAAGTGTACCATTTTTCCTGTAGGACCTTACGTTTATGCACGTCTTTGTCAATCAGATGAAATTGTATCCTCTTACTCCAGTAACAAACATTTTTAGAGTAAACTCGTTTGTGTGATATAAGATTTTTTTTTAAAATATGATGTTATTCTGTATATATATATAACCACTTTCACTACCGTATTCTAGAAACTTCGTATTTTCGGCAAAGGTGGTTTCTTGTAGATTAGAGTGACCTTACGACAAAGTTTACATTTATCATTCAAGCATGTGCCGATTCGATCCCCTCTATATAACTTTTGGCCTCTTTTGGCTTTGGGGCGTTTGCCTTGCTAGATTACCTGATTACTCGCAATGGATATTCGTTATCTATGGAGGCCATAGCAATCTGACTTGATACAATCGAGAATTATGCCACCTTTTTCGTGACGGTGAAAAGTCAATCTGCTCTTATCTACCAAACGTATTGAAAAAAAGATATTTCGCATCCTCTGGAAAACAAAATAATGAAACGTTGTAAACAAACAATAAAAATTTGCGGTTAAGCTACCTCAGTATACTTATTCAGTTTGCTGTAAGTTAAAGCTAAGTTAAAAAATACAGGCACAGTTTCCATTGTGTCCTCAACCCTTTGCAAAATAAATGAAATAAAATACTTCCACTTTAACTTTGGCTATTCGTAATCCTGATGTCCCTATCCCCATCAAAAAAGAAGAATAAAACATTGCTGCGATCACACAGGCTGCAACAGGGTTGGAGCAATTAATGTATACTTAGGGGCAAATAGCAAGAAGTAAGGAGTCTAAATTCAATGGTGTACATCCAATTCGTACTCGGTACATCAAGTTGTAGAATATATGCTATGTCAGTACCATATTTTGCAAGAGCCGGGTCGATTCGCACTCCCTGGTTAAGCAAATTGCCTAACCGGCTAAAGATAACGTTGTAGACGAATCCGACCAGCGCCCCTGTTTAGTGACTGTAGGCAGCCATTAGTGGGGTCCATCAGCCTTAAATCGTCTTCATTTATTCTGTACATGAATTTCAAACTCTCATATTTAGTGAAATTGAGGGAATCACGAGGCATTTCAGTGTACATGCATCCATGTGACAGCTAAGCAAGGCAATTGAAAGATTGAAAGACGACTAAAAGCAAAACATCACTTTCTGTCCGGATTTGTCTATACTAACCTTAAAAGAGAAAAATCGATACAATACAATGACAATATGCAATCAATGCTCATCAGAAGTAAGAGTCAGGTAACTCCCAGGAGAACCAAAAAGTGAACAACATGGCCTTTTCACGTGTTAATGTAATAAACCTACCTCTATGATTTTAGAAATTCATTTGTACTCGATAAAGGTCTTGAACTTCTGTTGGTTCGTTACGGCTATCTCGGGGTAAACTAACCCATCTTGTGCTGTTCCACTCCCGGTCGTGCTTTTTAATGTGGAGTTATTCACGAACGAAATTGCGATTATCTTATTTTCTGTCGTTTAAGTCAAAACATCGTGGTATATGAATAAAAAAGTTTCAACGAATCTGGACTTGTGCATTGTTCTCCCGGGGGATAAATTTCTCTACCGCTGCATGCGCACTTGTTCTAACCTCTAATCGTGCTTTTGTTGGTACTAAGGAATTGCTAACCGTTTTTTAACAATTGAGTATGAAACAAGTTGAAAGAATACATTAGTTTCGCAATCCATCCGGGAAGTTGAACAATCAGATTTTGACTACTGCACACTACAAAAAAAAAAAAATAAATAAATAAATAAATAAAAAAGTAAATATATAAAACCCGTTTCTGGCACTAACAAAATGGACATAACTTTTTTCAATGAATATGCATAGTTACCAAGCAAATTTGTGACGTGGAAGCAGATACCCATGACATGTGTATTACATTATACCTCATTTTGCTTCTTTCCGCGACCGTTACGATGTCGTTACTCCTTGACGCATTTATTTGGAGGAACCTTTTTACGTCTAGAAAAAAAAATGGACACCGTAAATATCAGCAGCAGCGTAGCATTGGGATATGTACCCTCACTGTTGGTAATTTTTATATTCTAAAGATGCATAAAATGTTTTAATACAAATGTTACTTCACACTTATTGACCTACGAATACCTCGCTTCTCGGTTTGCGACGTCAATGTCGGTCAAGACCTAATCACAGTAAATACGTCATTACATCTTTTTTACCTAAATTTAAATAGAGGGCGGGCTTTAAACTGAACTGTCAGAGCCATATATTTAGATATATGGCTATGTGAACTGTCAGAGCCGCATAGGCAGGCTCCGTTGACTGTTTTGCAAGGAGATTTACAGTAATAACAGATCTGAGAATTTCTAAATGTAATAGAGGGCGTTCTCAAACGAAAGTAGCAAATGCTGTACTAAATACTATTAAGGTCTTGACCAAGGCTAGCCAAGATCATGCTGCAGCGGCCTAATTTTTAAAACAGAGACCCGTGGTTTTCAGCGCATCTAAGATGTTCTTGTAACCGTCGAGAACTGGTGTAACTTCAAAAAAAATTAAACAGAAACAAAAACAATTAAAGAAACAAAGACAGAGAGAGAGAGAGAGAGAAAGCGCGCAGTATCTTGCATTATCCTGTGCCATGAACAGGTTCAAAATTTTTCAACTGTGTTCATTCGTTCAAAACAAGATTTGAATCTCTGCTCTGGGGAATGACCTTAGTTGTGCGGTATCCCTTAAATCCTGTTTGGTCTTTTTTGAAAATGAATCAAAATTATGGTTATATTATATGCAGTTTGGAGTCACACATGCTTCAGTTGGAAGAGAACTTATGTTGAAATATCCTACGTATCGTCAGGGAATCAAAAATGGCTTCAATGCGGGGATATGAGCATCTGTCAGTGTCCCCTTGTCACACGACTACACAGAATCATGGAACGAATAGCGTCAAATTGCGGACCTGTCACATGCAGAGAAAATTGTACTCACTAGACAAAAAGTGTGTTAAAATCATATTGATTCTAGAACTCGGTTTAATATGAGTGGACGCTTTACTAACATGGAATTTTACAAGGCCGCGCCATTCCTAAATCGTTCACTATCTCAATATATGTGGACGCTATTGACCGGAGAAAATAAAAAAGCAGTGCCTATCTTCGAGATCATCCAATAAAAATATTAAACTATTACGTGCCACGTTCTTTAAGGCTTTTTCTCACTTGATGAAACGGCGTAGCGAGGCACTATGACTATACTAAAATATAATGATAAATACAGGAAAAATAAAATAGAGAAAATGGAAGACAGAAAAGAAGAGGTTAGCGATAAGGGAGTAATTAGTTGCGATATGGCATCAAATGAAGCACGATTTTGCGTCCAGTAACCCACTCTTCACAACCCATTTTTCCAACAGTTTGCCCCTACCCAAGACCACTTCCCAAGACGCCGATCAGTCATACTTTCTTCTATTCATTAAAATGAAAACCTTAATGCGCTCTTGACATGATGAAAAGAGAAAACTTAACGAAATGTAGTCGATGGTGATGACTTTGAAAAGAAACCGGCAAAAAATTGTATTTTATTGTTAAATTGTATACTAAAAACAGCAGGGGTCTCCTCTGTTCGATTCCATGACAGTCGTCTGTGGTACTGAAACTTTTGTATAAATGTTTGCGTCATGAACGATTTGTTACACATAAAAAATTCCAAAATTACACATCATGAAAAAGTACAATACATTTAACAAAAATTATAATGAACAGTTAATCACCTTTGAACACAAATAAGTCCTTTGAATTTTAGTTGGCTGTATCCCATGCTTTGTCTTACCACGGATTTTTACATTCGTTCGCAGTTAAAAAGTGTTTTCATTGGCCTAATTTTTCCCTAAAGAAATTTTAGATTATAACATGGCGCCATCACTTCCTTTTCTTAAAATTTTCAGCGGAAACCCCAAACGACCATCTTTGCAGAGGACTATCAGCAAAACGACTGGAAAACACGTTCAATTAACTTTATTTAGCCTCTACGATTATTCGTCTTAATAACAAAGATTTAAAGAACCTCTCCCCTAAAATAAAATGGCATGATGTCATGACAAATAAAGACAAAAGTTTAAATGTCGTATTTCTTTGCGTGATAGCTAACAATTAAAAGTTGAAGGAGATCATCCTGAGAGGTTTCACTTCATGGTTATTTTGACAATGCAACACTGATCCTAGTTTATCTAAGCAAAGACCTAAAAAAGTATTGCCATAGAAGCTTTTGTTCTACCTATGATTATTTCTTTTTTTGAAAACGTCTTCTTAATCCTTGTTAATCATCTAGGCACTGAGGCGAAAACAAAAATTGCTTCAAAGGGGTTATTTGTTAGGTTTTCTTTTTCACCTTAATACAATCTCCAATGTTAAAAGTCGAAAGATACAAAATAGGAATGGCGGATGACCGCCAAGTGACACCGAGAGTACACAAAGCAACAGCAAATAATTAAGCTGGAAAAGTTAGACAGGTTTGAGGACATTGGTGTACAATGAATTCTGGGAAAGAAATTAATGTCTTGATATTTAAAATACAGTTTGGGGGATTGGTTAATAATTACATAAGGTTTAGTACTGCTCAGTTTCTAACCAGTGGTTCAAGTCTGGTCGGCCACGGGGTTTTCCAGTCGTTGCTCAGTGGCTTTTTCCTCACCAACACCAAGCACAATGACATCAGGTTCCATTTTTGGAAGCGGCCAAAAGTTGAAGTCAAGACCTCCCGGCTCCAAGTCTCATGGGCCGGGGGTGAGTCCCTCGTCCTGACATCAAAGACTGAGTATTAACCTTTGACTATTTGAGTTCTTTCTCACACGAGAGAGACTTTCTTGAAGGATAACCTCTTTCAGAAGTGAAATGTACAATTTTTAAGGCAAAACTAAATTTAATTTCAGTGTATCTGGGAAGACTACGTCACTCTGTGCTGACGTTTGTTACTGTCCTGCCTTTTTTGCGAACTATCTGTGGTGGTACGACCAAATTTGAAATTGTGTTTTCTAGTTTGGCTGTATGGTTTACTCCGAAAGGAGCTCTGTTGGCTGAGAGGAGCAACGTTCCTAAAAGGACAGAAAACTAATTGACTGAACTCTGTCTAAATTTGCCATGGGCTGTAAACATTGGCATTTTAATCTAACGTTAAGTAGTAGTATTTTCGTTCGGACAGATAATTAAATTTACGCTTAGTATTGTCTGGTTATTAGCGCGTACTGTATGGAAACAGTAGACCGCCGTAAAGTTGTGCTGAGCTCAGTTTGTGCGCAATTTCATGCGCCAACGGATTACCGACATGTCGTTCTTCCTCCTCAAACACGATGGCGTAGAAAAATGGAATTAATTGTCATGTTCATAGCTCCCACGACTGTGAACCGACAGGGTAATCAAACCATCAGTAACGTTCACGACATGTGCTTTGAAAACCTTGCCAAAGAATTAGAATAAAAGAAAATGGTAACCACCAAATTTGAATACGACTTTAATCTAGAATGGAGTCATCGTAATTTGGGGCAGTTTCGTAGTCTACGGACCTGCTTCATGGATGGCACATAAGAATTATATAACAACATTGTTCTTACTATACTGAATGCTGGAATTTACAAGAATAAACTTTAAAGTTTACCTTGAACGAGGCAGTTGACAACTCCTTGCTTGAACAGTTGAATATGGCATTTGCAACATGAGTCCTGAAATATCATGATACAGACTTAAAAAAGGAGGAGATAAAATAGAAACTTGTATGGTTTCGCAGTTTTTAAAAATATACATGTACAATGCATATACAGTCTAAATACCATCTTCATGACATTCCTGAGCTTAAATATACAAAGTTGAAGTTTATTCGCTCAAATTAAAATGGTGAATTGTATCGCAATAAATTGACTTTGGCAATGGGAAAAGTGAATTAATGCTTTACAACGGTCCACTAATTGCCCAGCATTGTAACTTTTTGCAAAAAAATTCTTCCTTTAGTTTAAAATAAAGCTTCAAAATATCCATGTTGTGCACAAACATTTTAAGATCTTTATTTATACTTGTAAAAGTTGTGAAATAATCACAACTTACACTTTTTTAAAAGCTGACGGCATATGCACAGTTTATGGAGCTACGGTGAATACACAAATTTATATGTGAGGACTAAATACTTCTATTCAAAAAATTCTCGTTTTTGAGTTTTTTCGATAAGAGTTAGGCTACTTTTCCCTCTTCCGTTAGACGCGGAATATTAGTTTCACCCCCTCCCCACAGTGCCTTAAAAGCTTGTTAACTTGTTAACTGTAACTAACTAACGACGGAACGGGGTCGAGGTGGCATCAGGGATGTGAACACCTCGATGGTGGCACTTCCCGGAGAGCTGTTACTGCAATAACATTCACAAGAACTGACTATGCCTCAGTAATGAATTGCATTTACACATGTACATGTACATGTACATTTTGACTTTCTCAGTATATATATATATATATATATATATATATATATATATATATATATATATATATATATATATATATATATATATATATATATATATATATATATATATATATGTATATATATATATATATATATATATACCACTAGATTGAACATTAGGGGGAAATTTGTATATCTTGATACGTTTAGGAGAAAAGAAAAACAATAAAATACATAACTGTATATTTCACCTTTAAGGAAAAACATATACATGTACGTAAATTCAATAGTCCATAAGTTGTACGTGTTAACAGATAGGTGTCCGTAATTTGGTCAACATTGAAGTAATTAGGTATATTACGTACCCCCATATGTATTTTACTATACACTAACGTATTCCCATTAAAACAGTGTGTGAAAACGTAAAGGGGAACGTAGATTTCCCCCTAACGGTAATTTCCCCATAACGTTGATATTTTGCCCAAAAATTTCCCCATATTCCACAATTAGGTATATATATATATATATATATATATATATATATATATATATATATATATATATATATATATATATATATATATATAACGAAACGTCGTGGAGTTTTCCGCAAACTTTTAAGCACTTTTACCACCTCTTTCCGACCTTTACATAAATATATATATATATATATATATGTATACATATTTATATATATATATATATATATATATATATATATATATTTATATATAGGTCGAAAAGAGGTAGGAAAAAGTGCTTAAATGTTTGCGGAAAACTCCACGACGTTTCGGGTATTAACCCTGCATCAGGTGGCAAAAACCAAACTGAACAACCAACAGTAACAAATGGACACGACAAACATCAAATCCGAAGCGATCGCTGTAAAAACAGAACCGAACGAAAGTGACTGTCAGAAAACATGAGTGCGAAGGATGAAATACAAATCAAAAAAAGAAAAAGAACGTCCTGGATGAAAAAGTGCACGTACAAATCGAACATGGTCGGAAAAAGGGGAAAAAAGTAGACAAAAACTAGGTCCGGAAAAAATAATTAGGGCTACACAGTAAAAAACGAGCACGAACGGTTAAGTGTAAAAGGAGTTAAACCTGGTTCAAGAAGCGGTGGATAATACAAAAGGTCAATTCTAACATTAAGGCCGTGTGGAGCGAGAGTACCTCGCCTCATGATCAGTCGGTTTTCAGCATTAAGGCGGTCACGATCGGAGCCTTGGCACATTACAGCTGCCGTAACGGTTAAATGCTGAATTGAACAAGGTGAAGGGGGATTAAAATATGTAGCCACAGGGTATCCATGGAGAGTCTGTTTGATGGGTTGAAGGGTCTTGTCGGAGCGACTCTACATTTTTGTAGATGACACGTTAAATAGGACGGACCGAAGGGTGATATGAAATAACCAAAGGAATACGTAGATTTGAACCAGATTTGTTCTTTTTCTCCAAGGCTTCCTCTTTGCTGGTTTCTTGAATTCTTCGTAGGGCATTAAAAAGGATTTTGGCAGGGTACTGGCGTTTTTCAAAAAAGGATAAAATTTCTTCAGAGGCTGTGGAGAAGTCAGAATCCTCCGAACATATTCGCCTGGCTCGTAGGAGCTGGGAATAAGGGATAGATTTAGTGCAAGATTTGGGATGGTTGGAAAGTTAAAATAGGTAGTTATGCGAGTCGGTTGGCTTAAAGTGTAAGTTAGAGGTAATTGTACGGTTGTTAATGGACAGTTTAAGGTCAAGAAAAACAACAGATGAGTGCGAAATACAATGGGTTAATTTCAAAAAGGGGCAAAAGGAATTAACAAAGTCGATAAAGGTTTCTAAATCACGGCGGGATCCAGTTGCAACTCCTACAATATCATCAATATACCTTTTGTAAAGTAATAGGTCGGGGGCCCGGTATACTGAGCAAATAGTTGTTCTTCAAAGTGACCCATGGTCAAACAGGCAACAGAAGGACCCATTTTGGTTCCCATATCCACTCCTTTAACTTGGCGGAAAAAACGCCCGTTTAACTGAAAACAATTTTGTGTGAGAACAAGTTCCGTCAGACGTAGAAAGGTGTCAGTCGGTATTAGGGGATCACGCACTTTGTCTAGGTAGTAACGGATAGCTGTTAAGGCAGCATCATGAAGAATGAACGTGTAGAGGCTGGACACATCCATCGTGAATAAAAGACGTTCACCACAATTTTCAGGAAACTCAAAGTCACGAATAAGTCTCAAGAAATGTGGTGTGTCTTGAACAAACGACGGCAGGGCTGAAACCAAAGGGGAGAGCACGGAATCTACATACTCAGAAATAAGTACAGTGGGGCAGCTGTGTGAAGAAACGATAGGTCTACCAGAGTTGTTTGCTTTGTGGATTTTGGGAAGTAGGTAGAAATTGGAAATCTGTGGGCAAGGGTGAAGTAGAGAAGTAGCGTTTTTGGGTAGTTGGTTATTGTCCATGAGTTGGGTGAACGTGTTCTTAACTAACCTTTGGCAATTAGGAGTGGGGTCAGTGGGAAGTTCTGAATAAGCACTTTGGTCGGATAGCTGTTTGTTGGCCTCAGCAATATACAAGTCCTTTCGCCAAACTACAACAGCTCCACCCTTGTCTGCTGGTTTGATGATAATGTCCCTGTTACCTTTAAGGGATAAAATGGCATCTCGTTCCTCAAGACAAAAGTTACGCAGTGGGGTCATTTTTGGGGGAAGGAGATTGTTGGCATCTATGTTAATTGCATTAATTACATTATCAAGGGTGGGATTTTCTCCTGGCTTGGTCGTCCAGGAGGAACGGACAGAATTGGCGGGGTTGGGAACTTCCTCTGTGGGGGTGTCATTCTGATGGTATGTTATCCCGAAATGGTAGCGAAAGCGGAGTTTCCTACAGAAAGCCGAAACGTCTCTGCGTATGGAAAACTCAACAGGAAGGGGGTTCAGTGGTACGAAGTTGAGGCCTTTCGCTAAAACTGAGCGTTCAGAGGACGAGAGTTCCAGATCGGGAGGGATGGTGACTACAAGCTTGGTGTCTGGCTGGTTATTTATGTTAGTTTCGGTTTGGGTGGGCGGGGATGTGGGCAACAGGCTAGCCAAAGTCTTGGATTTGGAGTCTTGTAAGGAATTATGTAGTCTAAGGTTGTAAACATGAATAAGGAAGCGAACTTCTGCAGCTTGGGGTAAGGTTTCAAATAGAAGTGACTTTTTTCCTCAAAGGTCATGTCAAAAGCAGTCTTCTTCCTTTCCATACTGCTAATGGTAGAGCGTCTCAGACTGAAAGAACACGCGCGTAAGTATCGTGAGGTATCTCGTCTAAAATGAAAATCGTACTCGGATTGAACGTGAAAATTTAATCTGAAACCTCTTGGAATAACACGTTTTCGAAGACAAGTTCCCAAGAAATTAATGTGGCTGGCAAATCTGGTCTTACCAAAGGTAGTATATATATATATACATATATATATATGTATATATGTATATATATATATATATATATATATATATATATTGAAAAGGTTGCAATAAGTAATGTTCTTACAACATAGCTTTACAGAACTGTTTCGTAAGGGCCAATAATGTAGGTCCCCACTCCTCAGAAGCCTGAAGTGGAATGATGTCAATAACGTTAAATACGTATGTGTTCGCTGCTTTTGAACGTGTCCGTTTTTAAGCACGTGTTCGTTGTGAACAGGCACGAACGGTGTAGAGCGAGCCAAGATACATTACCTTTTAGAATAATTACACAGCATATGTTTGTTCCTGTGTCTACAAGAGCTTATCAGTTCGTTTCTTTTATTTAGAGTTGCTAAGGAAGGTTTGAGTATAATGAAGAACTTTTCTTCCAGCGATTACAAGTTTTAGATGATGTGGAGTATGCTCGAGCTTTGTTCATGAGTTTCCATTTTACGGAGTGTATCCTTTAGTTTCCAGATGTATTCACTGAGTGCAGTTGCGTTTCTTTTGTCTTTGTGTTTAAAGCTAGACTTGTGGGCGGTGTATCTTGTTTTGAATGTGTTCTCTGTTAGACCAATGTATGTTTCTTCGTTGTGGTTGTCCTGGCGTGTTACAGTTGCTTGGTACACAATGTTGTTCGTGAGGCAGTTGCCTTCCAATGGGCACTCACTTTGCTTTCTGCAATTGCAGTTGCTTCGCGTTGCTGGTTGTACTTCCTGTTTCGCCAGTATGTATTTGTTATGCGCTGATATGATTTGGTCTATGTTTGCCATGCAGCTGTAACTCAGTTTCACCGTGTTTCTGTTGAGTAAAGTATGTAGTTTGTACCCAGGTGGGAAGCAGCTGTCCAAGAGGTTAAAGAAGTTCTTGCCAATGTTGGTGTGACACTGTCACTAAACGGGGGGTTGAACCAGGTTATGTTCATATTTCGTCTTCGTTTCAGGGCTCCCTTGGAATGACTGGTGCTAGGGGGTTGGGTCTCGTACTTTAGGTTATGCCCATAGCCGCTATTGGTACAACCATTATTTTTTCTGTTTGCCTTGGTGTTGCTTTGCAAACAGCCAAACCGTCGTCTCTGTATAGGCCGACATTCATGTTAATGTGCTGAAGTTGTGATAGGAGTTACAATCCTATTAGTTCACAAGATTCATCTCTAAAACTGAATCATTTCTAAGGAACGTAGGATGGAGAACTTATTTCTTTCTCAACCCCCAAGCCGGTGTAAACAAAAAAGAACATTACGGCTTCCGATCGACAAAGGCTCCGCCTCACATACCCGAACTAAAAGAGTTCGAGGACGGCATGATGAGCCTTGTACAGAATATTAAGTTTAACAACAATCGCGTTAAAAACCGACACGACCAAAATCAAAGCGGACAGTAAAGTATACGTTGCGGCTGACAAAACCAACAACTTCTACAAATTACAACCTGAACAGTATAACAAGCTGGTACAACAAAACGTAAACAAAGCATACAAAAAAGCACCGCCCAACACACGCAATCAAATCACTGCAGCTGACAAAATTATAGCTTCAAAACTTGAAATTAGTGACAGAGTCGACATCACAAGCGAAAAACAAGCATTTATTACACTAAAAGACCCCAAACCGAACTTCAACAAAAAACCCCACATGCAGACTAATCAACCCATCAAAATCAGAACTGGGAAGATTAGCAAACAAATACTAGAACGGATAAATTCAGAAATCAAACAATCTACAGGTTACAAGGAAGAACACAAGTGAAGTCATAGACTGGTTTAGTGAAATACACGACAAACACCAACATTTATACACCCATATTTGTTGGGTTAATTAAGGTTGGGTAAATTGCAAGTGTTGGTAAAAGGTGTTTGGCGAGTTAAAAGTACCCAACATTTTGGTAAAATGCATTTACCAATCAGATGATCAGTAAATGATCAGTAAAAGATCAGTTACGTTTTGCGGAAAATCATTTTAATTAAAGTGGTTAGCTAAGATTTCATACTGTGGACTGGAGTTGTAAATATGTTCACGGTATTCCCTGTCTGTTGTAAGAGGCGATTAAATGAGAGGACTTGAAAAGTATTGAACAGTATGACAGTATAAATCTTATATAATTAACTAACTCATGGTTGTGTAAGATTGGATTTGGTAAATGGAAAGAAAGCGGTATATAAGCAGTACTAAAAACCCGACGAAATTTCTTAAGGAGCAATAATGATCCTACGGTATAACGTTTTCACCTATTACGTAATCTATGGGACAAGAAATATCAAGTGCGCGATCATTTGGATTGTAACGTCAAACTACACACTTAACTGCTTATGAACTGAGTGCACTGTCACGGTGCTCCAACCATTCTTGTACGGCAAACGGTGTGGTTCTGTGGAACTGTTTTAAATCTCTGAATCTCCTTGCCCAAATCATGTAATTATGTAACTGAAAATATGAAAATCAATTAAAACAAGCACCCAACAGTACAGCTGTTGGGTTAATGTATAGTGCACAACGTTTGGGGTAAAATTCGTTGGTTGAAATGGTTGGGTAATTTCTTTTGCCCAACTAAGTAAACGGCTTAACCAAGTAAGTTGGGCAGTTGTTTACCAATTCCGCACAGATGGCATACAGAACCAACGGTTGGGTAATTTTTTTTACCCAGGTTGGGCAATCATTTTTTATGAGTGTTGGCGACATATCCCTGGCTCTGCTATTTGTTCACACTTGGAGGAATTTCCCCAGTTTCCGACGCTGTTTGACCACTAAATTACAGATTGAAGATGTTGGTGCTGGCCAATGTGGCGACAGTCAAGTCCGATTGGGACTTTCTGAGCTGCCACAGTGTGCTGAAGTTGTGGGTGCTAGCTGAAACTGCTTTTCAATTTGACTGGTGCAAGGGGCGAGTGCGGGCGTTGTTTTTCTACCCTGAAATGCACATAGCGAGTAATAAACGTGGTTTTGGATCTTGAGGCAGTTTCAACTTCCATACTTGCAAATTATAATGTAAAATATACAGAGTTTGTGCACATACAAAATGACAAAATTACATGACTTTTCCATAAACCTTTGAGGACCCTGATTGATATTTACATAACCTTCAGAATATAGTCATATCCCATGTATTTCAATCTTTTTCCCTCAAAATCATTTATTTGAACATTGAGAAAAATGGAACTGAAATTCCACTTAATTCAAATTAATTGCTTTTTTCTAGGCGTTCGTTTGAATTGAGAAGGCTTTTGTCCCCCGAAAATTAAATCGTTTCCCAGGAAAAAACAATTCAACGTCAAAAGCTGCATATTCATCGAGTGGCATAGCACATTCGCTGTTATCCATAATTTCCGCTTTCATTCATAAAAATGACAGAAAGAAATGTTCGTCAATTCCAAATGAAAACGAAGAACAGAAATAATGGTAGGGGAAAAGGCTTGGTTCTCTGTTTAGGTCTGTTTTTTTTTTATTAAGCCTGAAGTGAATTGTTAAATTATGTATATCAACCTCGACGCGATAAGACGCTTTCATTATTCCTTATCACTGCGATAGTAGAAGGATATGTGAAAAAGCTATTTTGAAATGTCTAATTCCGGAGTTCCTTTAAACACTTTTACATATTGAAATGGTGTTCAACATTTGAATATGTGTATTTTCACCAAAGGTAAGTCTGAAGGCTGATAAGATTATTTTTGGAAGACTCGCAAAATGCCTTATTCCCTGCGTACGTAAGAGTTTCAGTCCTGACGGCTGATGCTGACTTCAAACGTAAGCAGATCTTACCTTGGGGCATCTGCTAACCCTGACATTTCAAGAATTAATGAACGGACGCCCAATTAGCTCATGAGTAGAATGAAAATCGGCGGAGTTCTGCTGACCAAAGACGTTTTAAATATTTGTTCGAAAACAATTAGTTGTCACGTTATCATCAAATGAAACCTTACTAGTTTCCAAGTCACAAACAATTTGTAGGCTCTCCACTGGCAGACTGGAGTAAAAAAAAAATCAGGCGTATTGCATGAATCTTAATTGTTGGGGACAGTTAGCTTCAAATATTTGGAAATGTAAAAGGATATGAAAAGATCTTGTAAAGTTCATGGCATATTCATGATCTGAGGAAAGTGACCAAACTATTGTCCGGTGATTCTGAGAGGAGTAATTTAGATTGCACCCTGTCAATTTGACCATCCTCATTTTGACTGGGCGATTTACCCTGTAAAGTTTAACTTACAGCATGCTCATCGGTACGCTGAAAGAAAAAGCCCACATTATAAAAACTTATAAAAAGATAGGAGAGGCACCAATCCAAATCAGGATCACATTTAGTTTAAAATTTCTGGACCATTTTGCAAACGTCTGTTGAAAGGCGAAATCCGCATTCCGAGTGGGTGCCATTCTGACTGATTTAGAGAGCCTTTTCAAAACTCCACCGTTCTGTTTTGTAAGTGGCGTACAGGCTATATCAAACTGTCTCCGAAGTAAATTTCAAATCCCAAGACTGTAGCCGAGTCCCTTTTCTGCCAGACTGAAAGTGTGGGAGTTGTTCAAGTACAGTATCATGTGTATGGTGGGCACATGTATCAAGTCATGAGTACCAATATGGGGTTCAGGTCAGGAGTGAAGTTATTACAAGTTCCGAACTAAAATTTCTCTTGAGTTCAGGTATAGTTGGGCACCCACAGGGTGCTCTTCTTAAGAGGACTTCAAATCTCCCTTAAGAAAATATGTCCCGAGACATAACTACAATTGCCAATTGCGCCTGGCAAAACCTTTTTGGTAAACTTTAATTTTCTGATGCCTGTATACTGCATGCAGCTAATTCACTGCCGTCTATTATGAGTGGACTTCACATCTATTCATCCTTTAGGTTTAATGTCAGTACTTGAATAGCTCAATCAAATTAAAGCAACTTGGCATTGTTATATGAATCCAAGGGTCCAGCAACCTTTACCTATATTCCAAGTTGTTCGACAATATACTTTTTTGCAACAAAAGCAAAAAGAATTGCTGGGTATGAAAGTGTGAGAGGAGATAACCAAAGGTTTGAAGTACTGGAAGACTTTTGGACAATACAAACCACTCAAGCTGATGCAGCACTTGGTATCTGATTCTTTGAGTCTTTCCTAATCCACTCACTACCTGGAACAACTATTGCTAGCCATAAACCGTGCACGATTGCTACAATGAACACGTGGTCTGTGCTTTACCAGCAGTTCTTCTTCTTCTGTGAGGTACTCAATAGCGCCCCAGAAAAGATGCATTCTTTGGAGGATAGTTGGGTGGGTTATTGGTGTCGAAACCAGTTATTTATTGCCCTCTTGAAGGTGGTCTCATTTTCCAGTTGGGCTATGTGTGAGGGGAGCTTATTCCAACTGGATATGGTTCTTGGAAAGTAGGAATTGCAAAATGCACTCACACTGCTCAGACTGTGAATTTGACCTAGTATGATTGGAATGGGGAACGAAATGTTCTCAATTGGGACAGCCAATTTGTTGTGTAAGATCTTGTCACAAGTGGAGAGGTCAGTAAAATCACGTCTGCATTAAAGAGCGGGCCGATTCCGAGAGGACATGATATGAGTGACACTTCCAGTTCTTTCTAAGAGTCCAGTGACAAACCTACTTGCCCTAAATTGAATATTTTCCAGTTTCTTTTTCCCTGTGGTAGTTTGAGGAGACCAAACTTGAGAGGCGTACTCAAGTTGAGGACAAACATATACAAAGTATGTCTTTTCTTTTACACGGGAAGGACAGCCATACAGGTTGCGAGATTAAAAATTTAGAGACCTGGTTGCCTTAGCAACTACATTATTAATATGAAGAATCCAAGAAATCTTGGAGTCCAACGTAACTCCAAGGTAACAGGATGATTTGACGGACTCCAGATTATGTCATGCGAGTTTTTAGGTAAATTCTTCGATAAAGAAGAACATTGTCACCAAAGAGCCTGATATGGGAGGCAACAACATCCGGGAGGTCGTTAATGAAGCATAAAAAGAACAGGGGTGCAAGGACAGTACCCCGTGGAACTCCAGAACTGACCAGGCTTTCGTTGGAGGTTTGCCTATAAATTAAGGTACACTGTCTACGATTCTGGAGAAAAGACTTTACCCAATTTAGGTAATTGCCTCTCAATCCATAGAAACTCAATATGTGAAAACGATGCTTGTGAGATACCTTTTCAAAGACCTTTGAGAAATCCAACAGGATACCATCAACCTGGGAATGATTGTCGAGGGAGGTCGCAAAGTCATTACACGTAAGCAAAAGTTTCGTAACAGTTGATCTGTGCTTACGAAACCAATGTTGGTATGGGGGTGAGGATTTTATTTGATTCTACATGATTCATAACGTTGCTGACCACGATATACTCAAGGCATTTGCTAAGGATACTAGTAAAGGAGATTTGCCGATAGTTCTTCACATTTTAATTCATCTGGGAATGTGCCGATGTCTAGTGACTGCCTGGAAAAAGATACAACAACAGGTGTAATCTCAGTGACAACAGTTTTTAGCATAACTGCTGGTATTTTGTAAGTAGCTTTTCTTGAATTAAGATCGGAAAGCAATCTAGGGACCTCTTGGGCAGTAACAACAATGTTTGGCATTGGAGGGTAGGGGATGGGCCTTTATTAGGAATAGTTTTGTGATTATTTGAGGTAAAGACTGAAGTAAAGTTCATTTGCAGTGAGTCTATCGTCAGTGCTATTTTGCATCCTGTTTCCCCTTTATACATTTTTTTCCAAAAGGGTATCTTACATACTATAAGAATCTTGGCAAAGCTAACTGCTACAAAGAGACTGGTTATTCTTGCTGTTAGCTTTGTACAGATTGCATGTAGCCTGAGCCAACTTTAACAGCACGGCTTGATTCTTTCCAGAGCCTTTGCCTGTATATTTTACAGGACTTACAGAGTAAGTTGGGTGCATGCATAACATCAGAGGTTATATTTCAATTCTGGAACTACTACTTGGTGCATGGAAGCAATCACGACGTTTTGAGATTTTCTGTTGAAGTTCACCTAGTCTTCTTAGTAGATGTCGAGTGTGTACTATCCTTTGCTATTAGGTAATGAAAAATAAAGGATTCCTATATATATATATATATATATATATATATATATATATATATATATATATATATATATATATATATATATATATATATATATATATATATATATATATATATATATATATATATATATATATATATATATATATATATATATATATATATATATATATATATATATATATATATATATAGAGAGAGAGAGAGAGAGAGGGAGAGAGAGAACTAGAGTTCTTTCGAACAAGCTGTGTACCTGCCAAATTACTCTGGCCTATCATTTTAATCAGCAAACAAAAGTAAATGGCTTTTATAATACTTATTAAAGTATGACAGATGAACTTGTTCCCTAAATCTTCCCTACATCGTCGTAGTACGTGATATGCAGTGGAAAAGAATGGAATTTACGACTTCTTAAGAACACTTCTTAAAGGGCAGGAGCAGTTATTCCAAATTGAACAAGTGTAGTAGACTGTCCAGTTTCATGATTGGCTGTTGGGAGTCATGTGACAATGTTTTTTCCTCTTCAAATGTAAAATTTACCAGATATTACTGCTTGTTTTACAGTGAATATGCAATATTAAAGTCATAAAATGTGATTAAAGATACTTTGAAGAGAAATAAGATGAAAACTGAGTTATTTAGCTTTTTCGTCAGAATAAGTTTGGGGGGACTGTTCTTTACCTTTAAATTTAGCCACAAATATTATCCTGTCTACACCTATTGGAATGATGTTCCATTAAATAATTTATTATCTTAGTGAAAAAAGACTGGGTAACTTGATCCTGAATCAAATTACTCTAGAGGGGTTGCGGTGGTCCTTAATCGTATTATGAATTATAAATTTGATAAAATCCTCCTTTCACGTAGCGGCAATGAAAATGGGTTGCCATACTTTAACGTTTTTATCACTTTAGGGTCAGAAAAAGGCGCTCTCAGTTTTTTATCTTCAACGAGGAAAATTTCTGTTAACTTCACTGCGTCATTGTAGGCAAATTTGTGAATTTGTTGATAAAAAAAATCCATACTTTTAACCACCCGAATGACCGTAAATTTACCCAGTGTCAAAGGATTCCTTTCAAACTAACGCTTATTTGGATTTTTTCTGTGACTAGCCCTGGACTAGCCAAAAGTTGTAACACTTAGATGCGTATCGATGAGCGGAAACACATCGATCCAGTTACTAATTATTGAAGCCTTTATGCTGAGTTCAGTGTACTGGAAATGTAAAAACTCACCTCTCCGTGCGACACTTAATAATAAAGGAGACAATTAAAATTTTAATTAAAGAGTATTGCTATTTAGTCCCTTACAATCGTGAAAAATTAAAAAAGAAATAAAATTAATAATCCAATATATAATAATAGAAATAAATAAAACCCAATATTAACGGTATCTTTCAGGCTAATTTAGTTTCTGTACACTAGAATGACATTGAAGTTTAGAATTCAGGGGCAAGAATATCTCCATACATAGAGTTACTATGAGATCTAGCTGTAAAATAACGTTCGCTATGCCCAGAATTCTAGCTGCCAGTACTCTCACTGTAATATAACATTTCGCTTTTACAATGTACTTTACAATTGAACAACAGGTAAGAAGAATACCAAGCCAATAGGAAAACAGACATCACATCGCCTCCGGAGGTGCAGTCGCAGTAAAGCCAATAAATATGAAAGAAAAATCCATGAACAGTTAAGTTACATGAAGACATAAAAAATATTTCGAAAAAAAAGCCGCTCATGACAACCTTGTTCTCAAAATAGAATGAATTCGTCCAAGAATAAGTCATTGAGAGCCAGAAGGTGTTCCTAGATCCCAGTTACACCGATAAACAACTAACGAAAAATCTATCTGCTTTTCAGTGGCTGCATCGGACTTGCCAATCATATTCAAATTTCCAGTCCTTGTGAAGTATCTGGTGAGGAGCAGATTTCAAAATTTGTGGTACCGAAAAGCTGTTTAAGCTATCACATACTCTTTGTGCTGAAATTTGAAAGCAAAGTTTAATACAATTGAAAAAGTGCGTAAGTGGTACTTCTATTCTGGTAAGAATCAGTCCAAAAACGTTAGGACGACATTTCCTTTAAAACTTTGTTCACCATACACGTGCCAAATCCTGCATTTCGACAAAAAACTTCCATATTTACACTTTCATTGGCTTTAAATTACAAATAATGGATACTAATTTCACAAAAGGTAGGGTAAGTGGTTCTTATCCCTTGTAGGAGTCGGATTACTGAGGAGCACTTAAAGCCGAAAATTGAACCATATGTTAAATAGCATAAAAATGAATTCCATCAGATCGACACCCATCTCCGAAGGACATTCTTGAGCCGAGATATAAAATGTCGAAGTTTATTCACTCAAATTAAAATGCTAAATTGCGCAATAATTTGTGATGCAATGTTGTACTACTCAAATTACAATCTTTGTATTTTTTTGCTCTTCTGAACTTAAGGTACTGCACCTTGTACCAAGGGTATGATCTCACTTTTAAGGGATGGTGTTATTAACTAAGCCCTTCCTGTGCAACATGCTATGCAAGCAAATAGGAAGTGTTAAAGTTCATTTAAGCATTTTTAATTTTCAAGGGAAACAAAGCAAGTAATGTGAGTTCTACAAAAAGAAAGTCACAAGCATTGCGCAACGGAACAATTTGTTTTCAGTGAATAAACTTGATGAAAAGAAACTGGACTAATTTAAATACCAGTGCTTCAAAAGAATTATGCAAATATTTTGGCGAAATGTCATCTCCGGCGGTGATGAATTAAATGATGTAACTCAAGTGAAGAAGATCAGCCTAGAAGTGAAAAGAAGAAGATGGAATTGGTTGGGTCACATATTGAGAAAAGATAAGGAAAGCTACTTTATGACTGCATTGACATTGAAACCTGAAGGAAGAAGGAGAGTTGGAAGACCTACAACAACATGGAGAAGAACAGTAGAAATTGAAAGAAGGGAGTTTGGGTGGAGAACTTGGGATGAAGCAAGGTTTCAGGCAAGGGATAGAGTTTTTTGGAGAAAGAGCGTGGGGGCCTTATGGGCTACTCGACACGAAGAGGATAGGCAGGCAGGCAGGCAGAATAAACTTCAACATTTTATATCTCGGTTCAAGAATGTCCTATGAAGATAGGAGTTGGACTGTTAGATTCCATTAATCATGCTGTTTAATTTATGTTTTAATTTTTTAACTTGAAGTGCACTTTAAAGGGGTGGGTGGGTGGGTGGTGAGTGGTCATGAGTATGCATGCGGTTTGCTCTCCTGAGGTTACCCTGATTTTATGCAACCGTACGGAGGAAATGTCGAGCATGGCATGTAAGGATCATGTCCCCATGCAGCTGCATTCTTTGTATTCTAATGATCACGTCGGCGCGATTTTAAATGCATTGGATGTGTTTTTGTAATTGTGCATTTCAAATGGGTTTTTCTTTTTCAAACCTCACCTTTCTATTTTAGAGTTACGTACAGGCTACCATGTTATCGATGATGACCAGGTCGTCCCACAAATTTACAAATAGAATGGAGCTGGGAAAATATTTTTAGGTAAAACCTGACAGCTGGTCACTTCAGGGAGGACAAATTGCCATGTCCATTATCTCACCTACAAGAACTCTAAAATTGTTTGACGGGTCTACTTCGGCTAGTCTAATCCCGTCAATTTCAATGCAATTGCAGCTGAGAGACTGAGGAGTTTAGCAATACAAGACTCCCTCTTGTAGCAAAGATGTCATTAAAATGTGATTATCAAATTGAAAAACTACTCACCTATCTATCCACTTTTTTCTTCCAGCGTTCACTAATGAAGGTGCCTAACTGTTCAGTTTAGGCTAAACAATTTTAAACTCTCTGCTGAAGGCAGCGCTTACCTAATCCTTCACTCAGTAATTAAACGGGTAAGATTATGTCACATGCAGTATTCATTTTTGAGATTTAGTCTCATTCATTAGTAGGCACGTACGTAATATGTACGTGCCTCTTATCTAGTAAATGGATGACGCTATTTATGGAACACGGCAGCAATGGTCTATCCAGTGACGCTGAACTCAATATTCTGAACAAGATACCAATTTTACAGGGCAAATAAGTTAGGCAGATGAAGTTTTACTCAGTTTCTGATTAACTGCTTTATGTCCGGTCGGTCACGGCCTTTTTCCAGTTATGGTTTACTGCTTGTTTTCCATATTCCTTTGCTATTACCGATCACCAAGCACAGTAAGGTTTCTGATATTTTACAGTAGGCCTACTTGGTTTGGCCCGCCTGCTAGAAGTCTCGACTTCACATCTACCGGCTGCAAACTGGATGATCTAACCACTTGATCACGCAGTCGGTCGTGAATGATACACAATAATTGGAGTAACTTTCAAAAATCCTCTGAATTACCGTCACTTTTCCATGTAACCCAGTGTCTCAAATTTTGACCTGAAATCTACAAAAAAAAAATAATAAATAAACAAAATTGAGGAAACTGTAGGGAGTTTGCAATGGAACTAATCAGAAGATGAGAAATATTTGCTAACAGGGTTAGTAAATAGAGCTGATGTATTGGATGTTTTGCTATTCTGACATTTGAGTCGCATACGAGTTCTGACTTATTGCACTACTCGGTAAGCATTCTAGAGGTCGGGTCAGGCTACAGTGATTTTCATTCCGAAATCCGATCCGATTTCTATATCCTACCAATACTTTTCTATTCAAGCTTTGTCCCAAGGATGATCACGCTGCATGGTCGAGCCGGGAAGTTCAGTGTTACACCTTCCTGATCGCATTGGAAGTGATCGTTATGTGATTGCCTATAGGACAAGGAGTCTCTATCAATTCTTTACTTGCACAAAGTTTAATAGGGTGATATCTGGTCGAAAACCAGTCCTATTTTGTGCGCGTGTTCGGTAAATGCTGTTGACCAGTTGACGATGTACGTAACATCACAAAATGACTACTTTACATTTCTTTTTCGAAGTCCTGTGATATGAATCATATTTACAAAACTTCAAAAATTTTCGGATCTGTAAGAAATAAAGATGGACCGTTAAATCCGTTTCTAAAATGTTGTAGTCTGAACCGTGCTGTACAACATTCACCTTTTTTTTAACAACGATTTACGTCAAAGGGTTTAGCTTCTTTAAAGAATGGACTGAGGCTATACAAGGAACTGGACAAACACGAGTACAATCTCCAATCAGAAATTTCTCAATCCCTTGCTAAAGGTCAAAGAATCTATGTTATCACTTGACGCGTCTGAATGCACGTTTGTTTTGGGAAGCTTGGCTTGTGTTGGTTAAAATTTGATTATGCTAACAGCATAAAGACATTACGTAATGGCTAAATGGTGATTAAAATGCTGTTTATTGGATTTAGTATGGTGCATGGAGGCCACTAGGTTGAGGTCACCACAGGTAAAATTACAAAACTTGCGATGTTGAATGCACCTCTAATGGATATACTAACTTCATGAAACATGAAAAGTAAGACGCAGCTATAGCTGGCCAATCAGATTGATGAGAGCAGACCATGTGCCCAGTGCAACTCATTCCAAAAACTGTACAAGAAAATGCATGAACAGAGTTTTATAATGGTCGTTTCCTGAAGAATAATGAAGCAAGCAAGCGACAATGAAACCCATCCGTAAATGCAAACAAAGACGAAAGGAAAACTCATAAAAACTCAGAGAAAGGATGAATAGGCCTTTAGTACCAAGAGTTACAATTTAAAGGGCAAGTTCAAGCAGAAATGTAATTTTCATATGTGAAAGAGGAACCCACCTACACAGTGTGGTTAAAGTTCCATGCACATCGGACATGTATTTCTCGAGATATCAGTAAAAGAAGTCAGTAGATTTACGTTCCAAAGTGAGTTTGAGGGCAGCAGAGCTTATATCACCCCCTCACATTGATAAGGAATGCTTTGTTTCCCCCCTTTTTTATCAGACTGTTCAGTGGGTTGACCTTGAAGTTAATAGGAACAGGCCCTCCCTGTGGGGATGCAAAGTTTGTTAATTTCTCGTACCACTTATGCAATCTCATTTTAATAAAATGGGATTGTTGAGGAGCAATTGGACTCTAAATTTTGAAAAAGCAAGACTGCACACTAATGAGGGTTATGATTTCATATGTGCTTGCTTCAAGTTGACTTGTTGTAAATGTGTAATTTTTACGTGCTCATTTCTTTAGAACCACACATCCGATTTAAATGCGAATTTCACCTAAATTCCTAGAATAAGCACACCTTTAGTACCAAATGCTGTCGTGACCTTTAACCCTTCTTTTAAAGAGGTCGTCCATGCACTGGAGTTTTCCGGCCAGTAAGAGGCACCTGGTTGCATGATGGTTTGATTTTATTTTACTTTCACAGGTCAAGTCTTGAAGACTAAGGTTTAAATTGCCCCAGTGTTATAATTTGGAATATGCTGCATTCAGGGAGTGACCAAAAACTGGCTCTGAATACACGTACTCATTTGATGATTTTTCGTTTCTTTCTAATTCATGTCGCCTCCTTCCTTTTTGAAACCTTCTCGTTTCGGTTCTTAATGTCAAGTCAATGTTTGTCTTTGCAAATGTACAAAAACTTTCAAGGAGTTTCAACAAAGATAACCAAACCAGCTAAATCAATTTACTCCATGAGAGGCCTTGAAGGATGACAACTACGATTTACTTCCTCCGCTTAAATAAGCTTAGGAGGCCCATTGAACAGTTGGATTATCTTCCGTTTAAGATCACTCCATTTTCCATAAGACAGTTTTTAGAATCTATAAATTGAATTTTACCAGCAGTGGCTTTATCCCATTTGACAAATTTTGTACCCATCTGAAGATATCCGTCCCTGATGAGTGTTCTTGGCATATACGAAAAACGGGAAATTATTCATAATAGCAAACCCATAGGAGCAAACTACTCAAACATCGAGTACTCGAATTGATTTTATTCCAGGGATGGGACTATTGGGATGGGGCTTTTAAAGGGTAAAGGCGATCAACATATCGTTGTTCTCAAGAAACTAGAACCTTTTCTTCATTTTTTATCATGTTCTCTATAAATTTAAAGGTTCAATTATGATGATTCAAAATTGAAAAACTGCAAAAGACTACAAAGCAACGTTAAGCCTGACGCACACTATACGACTTGGCACATCGCAACTCAACTTAACCGTCGTGACCTAGTTTGGAATCGTCGTCACGATTTTAAGTCGCACGACAGGGCCACGCACACTAAACGACTGGCTATCGCGTATTGTTAGGCGAATGATCACACGTGCACACTACTGCTATACATGTTACGGTACAACAGCACGGAACAGCATACATTTGTAACCGTACTAAGTTTCAGTGTGTAGCTAGCGTACTAGGCCTGTGCAAGTTTACAGCTCACCAGTGATGTCGACTGCCTCGGCAATATCTCTGTTTTTTTTTTTCAAGCATCCTTCTTGGAATAGCTTTTGCTCCCACATTTATTTATAAAAGGTCGTTGCTCTAACAATTCTACGAGTTTGTCTTATCTCTACTCGCCGCAATTGGTCCAAATATCCGTCTTTTCAACTGAATATTTACACAAATGAAGTCAAAAGTCACCGGGACAAGCATCAGACAACTTTCACCGTATTTATATCACTTGGATATAAATAAGTTATTTTGATAGGTCAGATTTTTCAGTCACTTGTGACTGTCGTCGTGCAGAGTCGGGAAGAACCAACATTTTTGTTCTTCCCGACTGAAGGCGATGTGACTTAATACTGGTCCTTACACTGCTAGTCGCAGTCGTAAACTCACGCAAACTACACGACTGATGGGGATCCGACTTTCGAGTTGAGTTGCAACGCGCAAAGTCTATAGTGTGCTGCTAGCTTTACTTACTGACATAAAGGGCAGAAACCTTAACATATAACTTTCAAGTGCAAACGATAGTGATTACTAAAACCTGCTTATTAAATAAAAAGTTGTTATTGATATCCGGAATGATTTGCTTAAATTGCCTAAATGATGTCACGCAAGCAGAGAAATCGAAAGGGCATGAGAGGAAATTTTCGCATCGAATAACGTTGTATACTATTGTATTCATTGCTATAACACGAGAGGGTTATAAAAAACAGTTTCTAAATTGTTGAAACAAAGAATTTCCTGATCATGTTAGTTTCTATTAATAAAAGGTTAAACAACGTATCAACACACGATAATACACCATAGTAGGGTTCAATGCAATCGTTGCACGAAGGCTTAGCCAGAGTGCATCCAGCGAAAGCACAAACCCGTAGGGTGTTCTGATAAGTACTATTAATTAGCCTATGAGCATGAAAAAAGGTGAAAGAAGTTGTGGACAAATCGGTGACGAGTTAATTGATTGTAGGTTGATTCGCCACAATGAGTGTGTCCAGCGGAGCCTTTCGAAATTAACTACACAGGTTACTAGAAAATGCGCCCAAGGCGGTTGTTTAATTGCGTCAAGTGCGTACTTTGTGCGATGAAACGAATTGTTCTTGCAGAATCGAAGTCGACTGGCCTAACTACACTTGTTTATATTAATTCTGAGTGGTACTTGGGCCCGAATACTACTTTAGGGTTCCCTGTCTGGAACGAGCAGTTGTAAAGCGTAAAAGAGTATAAACGAGTGATAATAAAAGATTAGACATTTTTGACAAGGTGTATGTATAAGGGGAAAGCTGTAGTCGATGTAAAATGCAATGGCCTTGCTGGCTTTGAGTATGTTATTCAGTTTTATAAAGTCCCCGGTCCGGGGGTCATTCAATGCGAAGAACACCTTTTAGACTTTGGGAGAGTTGAAAAAGTTGCCAGGGAAATGGGCAATGGTAAAGAAAAGATCTCTAGCAAACGCTTTTTAAAGATCATTAAAGTTAAAAACTATTTCCCTATATCTAATCCTCACCGCCTGTAGGTACCGGTTTAGAGCGAAACAATTAGTTGAAACACCTTGCTTCCTTTTCTGTTGCTCTTATCATTTCCAAAGAAGTTCAATGATATCTGCACAATCTTTTAAACAGCAAAAGTCGGATTTCACTCTTTAAATAAAGTACATTACAAACACACTTGATATAGTCAAGTTTCATATCTGACAGTAACATATATATCCAAAATACACAAAAAGGTATCTAACATCCGGGATTCGGTAAGGGATCAATCAAGTATGTTTCCATTGCTTTATATTCAGCGTGAACACAATCAAAGCATTGATCACTTGAAGGCAACGCTTATGAAAACAAACTCAACAGTTACACATCACACCACCTTTGAGCTACTGGGGTGTTTATGTTAAATTCTTCAGAGACAAAGTCTGCAGGGCATTGACAGTATACTAAAGGAGTAATTGCGCAGTTCAAAACAGTCGGCCAGGAACTTACACGGTTTTCATTAGTCTCTTGCTTAAAAAATGAGGTGAAGTTCGTTATAAGTTTTCCCTGATGGGTGCATGTAAATTAATGAACAATGCCTAATAATATATTTATACAAAGAAGCTAGGCAGGTAGTTTACATAAACTTGGAGGATAGCAACAATTGGAATCTGTACAATTGTGTCACTGTTTTACAAACCAAAACCAATTCAAGTATCACTTCATGCTGTGTAAGAAATTCAATATGTCCCAAGGATATTTTTTATCACAGACTGTCATATAATGTTGCGCAATCAAAACCTTCTTATAAAGTAAATGAGGTGAAGCATTTTGTATTTATGCTCAACTGAAATATTAAGACTTCGAAAATACAAAATAAACAATGATTTCATTTTTATAAACCCCTTTCGTAAATAATTTTGAAATTGTAGTCTTCAGGCCTCTTTTAAACAGTTAAAGCTGAGCGCGCCACATCCTGATAAAAGGCAAATCATTTTGCCCAGAGACTCACTTGATATTTTCCACTCTAAACTACAAGAGCTACTCCGAGTTATACTGATGTGAAGTCTTTGCTTTTATATTTTCTAAAAAGTTCACTATCCTGTCGAAAAGTTCAGTGAACGTAGATCTGTCATCTGGTCTTACAACACTCGCTCGAATTAAGTTTCGGGTTTGGTCGTCCATGTTGGAACTGAATGTTTAGGGCTGTGCACAATTTGTAGTTTTTTAATCAGGCGTCTGTATACAAGAAATAAGCCACTAAAATTTCAGGTGTGACTGAGCATGACAAACTTAAAATGCTATCAACCCCGAGATTAAATTGCAAACGTGTTTATTTTTGAATGGAAAATTGTTCACTCAAATTGCTTTCGCGAGACAATTAAGATAATTCATAAATGATTTTTCGTAATCCTGTGGCAGCAGTATTTGCTTATCACATTGTGGAAAAGAACAGATTGGTTGGCCTGTAATGAGAAACATTTTGCGATGACAAGTCGATCATTAAACTTTGATACGGTACTGAACTTATGAGGGAACTGAAACGTTATTTTGGAGGATTATTTGTTGGAAAATAATATTTGATGTTTTGTTTATAACTAACAGCTTGGCATTTTTCACTAAAGGGAAATTAGTTAGTTAGATAAGGGTAAACGGCTCAGTTTCTTCACCAAAGACAAAGTGACGAATTTGACCTGACAATGAACAATATTTTAATTTAAACCCCAAATTTCAATTTTCCTGTGTGGATATTTTCAGTGACAAATGGTTACTGAAAGTCCTCGAAAGTTTGTGTCAACCTGAAAGATGTGGTAGAGTCGCAGCGTGAAAAATATTATAGTTCAACACGCCATGCCTAGTGCGTCACTAGCATTTAGCGCGTGGTGTAATTACGATTTTAAAATTTCGGGCGGTTAACCTCTTCTAAGTTACGCAAGCTGTCTCCCTCTACAGAATTAAATGCATATTCGGTGGTCATAGCTACCGAATAGGGACCGAGTGCTCAATGTACTGATATAATATCCGGCTCTCATCATCATGATCCGGGCTCGACACCCAAACAGCGTCAAACTAAAAAAAATTAAAAAAAGTCTTCACTGAAAATTAAGTAGTCTAGTAGGGAAAAACATTCCAGTGACTCACAGCCGAAAGAAAAGCCTTTGGTGCCCAAAGATTAGAGCAGCAGGTTAGAAACTGAGGCGTTAAATTTCAAACCAAACCACAGGTGCCTTACAACAACCTACAGCTACATACACATACAACCGTGACAGTAGGTTTCACAAACACTAAGTTTGAAAAAATCGCCAGTTATGTGGCAACTGCTTGAGAAAAACTCGTTTTGTCTTTGAGGGTTTTTGTGGACAAAATTTAATCAACTGGGCGCTTGGCTCATTACTAAGAAAAGTGGATTATTTATAACTTCGTCAAATGATCTAATTTCTCATTGAGAACACATTCTTGTTTTCTTAAATAAAAGTCAAGCACTCTAAATGTTCTTCAGAACACACTTGAAGTCACTCATTTTAAGATTCGTATTCTTTCGAAACCCTTTGCTTACTCAGGGATTAAAGTAATACTATCTACATTCATGGGCAAAACTGTTGGACACTGTCATAATATTCCGTCGTTAATCTCAGTTAGTAGGTTTACATGAAACCCCGACCCCCTCCCAATGTTGCGTCTATAAGAGTCACTCAGCCATTCATAGCGCAACAATGGTCAACATTAAAAGGGTGACCGGAGTGTCCCAACGAGTTTTGTCCAAGATTGTGGTCTGGACAGCTGGATGTTGAGGTGCTTCCTAACGCAAAGCCTAACGCCACGGCTGAGAAAGTTGATCTTATGGAACAAAGATCTCTGGAGCTAAGCTATTTAAGCTATTTAATCTAAGAATTTTAAGCTATTTAATCGAAGAATTTAAAAATATATTTAAACAGCATGATTAATGAATACTAACAGTCCAACTACCATCTTCATGGGACATTCTTGAGCCAAAATATGAAATGTTGAAATTTATTCACTTAAAAAAATTAGTCCCATTGCGCAATAATTCATGACTCTCTTCCTGTACAACTCACATTGCCTGCTTTGTCCCTCCCTTAAATTAGAACTGTTGTGATAACCTTGAACACTTCCTATTTGCCTGCATAATATAAGACACAAAGAGACCTTATTTAATTTCACGATTTCATCACCCCATTAGAGTTCGAATGTTATCAAACCAGGAAGCTGCTATTTCCAAATAACAGCTCACTGATCAAACGTTGG
The DNA here is from genome assembly GCA_037179385.1 of Holothuria scabra. Classification (NCBI taxonomy): domain Eukaryota; kingdom Metazoa; phylum Echinodermata; class Holothuroidea; order Aspidochirotida; family Holothuriidae; genus Holothuria; species Holothuria scabra. Next base: position 22,724,213 of record CM074192.1, on the reverse strand, counting down.
TACAAGGTTCAGAAAAAGAAATACAAAGATTGCAATTTGAGTAGTACATTCATGACATCACAAATTATTGCGCAATTTACCATTTGAATTCAATAGTTCATATCTCGACTGAAGAATATCCTATGGAGATGGTGTTTAGACTGTTTGAATTCATTTTGCATGCTGTGTATGATAATGTTTTAATATTTTACTTGAGGTACACCTTAACATGCACTATTTTTGTGTAGCAAGGTGCCTTACTAGGCTGGAAGGGAGAAACAAACGTACTATACAAAAACGAAAAGGTATACGCAACTGCTTATTGAAAAAGGAATACTCCCTAGGCTTTTACGCAAGAATTGCATTTCGTTAACACGAACAATCTTTCCGATGAAGAGTTGAACAATTCTTGAAAATTTGAAACATGAACAAATCAAACGATGGTAGGTCGCATCATGGTTCAAATTTCCGTTGTATTTCCTTCTTGTATAGGAAATGAATGTTCGTAGATGGTTCTGGTGCTTGTATTTCCAGCTTGCAATTTTCATATAAGGTTCTACAACTGCGATACTATTTTGAAATTAAACAAAAAAGTTAAAAGCGAGTTTTGTCTCTGAAAGGTTACTCACAGATAGAACTTAAACACAGTGATTAAAACACGAAGCTTTAATTTGTGAAATGAACATTTGGTGATTCATGGCAGGGGTTTTGGACCCTGGTGAGGGTTCATATAAATGGAACGCCAATCGCGATTACGGTGAAGACAACTATAAGGTATGACATAAGAAAGGTACGGGAGAAGGAATAAAACAATGACTTCGTCTTGACGACGAAATAGAGGAAACCCATTGAGTGTTTTTTTCTTTTTTCAAAATTGAGGTAGATTAACTACATGCGACCTTGGGAAGAAGCAGGGTCCTAGAAGAAGATAGCTTCGGAAGGTACACTTCAAACAAATACAAACTTTTAAAGATGAAACCCATGACGTTTGTAACATAAAATTAACAGCTCGGTATGATTAAAGAAGCTGACAGGTTAGCTGTTTAGTATGGCTTGAGAGGGAAAACAAGTCAGTGGATCCATGTCATTAAGCATTGATAACAAGAATAACGAATTTCGAAGATAGTTATGAAGATGATGTATATGGTGGATTATTCCTCATTACGATGCAGTTTAATGGATAAACACACAAACACACGAAAACTGAAAAAGAAATCGGTTTGGTTCAACTTATTTTGGCAATTGAAATCAAAGCACAATTTCGTGAAGAAACTTTATGATTGGATATTACAATTTTATACATCGTAAAAAATGGCAAGAATCTATCATACCAGTATCCAAAGTTTGCTGATGAAGAAAAATCAAATATTCATTACACCTTTCACCACGTAAGCGTATATATTAATCATTAAATCAGTTTTATATACTCAATGGTCATGTATGCCTCCATTATTTCAGTACAAGTCTGTTAAGATAAAAGTTAAGCACTTTCTTGCTTTCCCCAGGCTCAAAATGGAACCGTCATTAAGAATTTGGAAAAACAGCATTGCAGGCCCGTAGCCAGACAAGATACTAAAAGGGGGAAATGGCCATGAGGGAAAAATAGGCCTCCAGTTGTCAAACTGATTTGCAGGGGCTTAAATGTGTTTCAATGGCAACTTAAAATTTTCTCAAAGCGGAAAAATTTTTCAGGGGGGTGTGGGAGGGGTTGGTCACAATTGATTAAGTAGTGCATACACGACCGTGGTTTTATTTGTGTGTCCATAGAAGCAAACAGCTAATACAGCGTTCTGATTATGTTTTTACATCTTATTTTGCGCACGTCAACTTATACTGCACTTGAAAACTATGAAGAATATATAATATTATTCAAAAAGGGGTATCGAACAGCAAAATATGTTCAGAACTATGATCAGATTCGGTTGAAAGACGAATCCATTCGATTCTTATCATTTAAGAAACAAAATCTACTCAAATAATGACACTTTTAATTCAGTTCCCTCTGAATACCCTTTAAAACGGTTGCGTATACCTTTATCCAATCTGAGCACTTTTTAAACGAAGTGCTGAGCACACATGCCTTCTACCCCAGTTGGATTGATTATTACCCAACCTGTCTTCTTAAAATATTTCGCTCAGAAGTTGGTAAAGTTTCTACCCAACAAAATATTGCCTGACCTGCCTGGCTAAATTTATTGCCCAGTTGTTGGTTAAACTTTTACACAAGTATTTTGCCCAACAAATGTACCCCTTTAATGTACTCAGATATTGACAAACTCCAGGATTTGTCTGAACACTGAGTGGCAATTGCCCTAATTTTACCGTATCTTCAAGCTGAGAAAACAGCGTAAAGTTTGTATACAAAATTAATTTTAATGTTGAAAGAAATAGTAAACAACGGAATCTGTAGTTTGAAGCATGAATCCCAATAGTGCAATTGGTCTTATCCCATTGATTTTACGGAAGTGAAAACTTTAATTTTCTGTACGCCGTTTGTTCTTCAGGTAACTTCGTCCTGGTTTTTTTCTGCTGTTCGTCCGTTGCTTTTTCATACATAAATCGAGTCTATATTCAGCAATGAGGTCTAAATTCAGCATTTTCAGGCAAATATCTCATAAACTCAAGTGATCTTATTTTAGTAATCTGATTGGTCATTACTATTTTTCTTCCCTAACATTATTTTACCCAGATTTTGTGTACTTTAAAGCTGGCCCAACACCTTTCACCAACACTTGGATTTTGCCCAACTTTAATTTACCCAACAGAATGGGTACAGAGTTGTTTAAACATTTTTTTGCGCCATAGTTTTCCCATGGTAAGCATTTTGGATTTTGCGTTTTGAAAAAGACTGAGGCCGGTTCAACTTGAAACCAATTGGTTAGGTAAAGTGGGCCGTAAAACTCCATTTAACCTAACCTCAACGCGTTTTACCCAACTATCTTTAGGGTTTATATTTTGTCTTCCAATTTATAAACGTATTTTTAGAAGTAATGTTAAGGTCTATAAAACATTTTGCATTTTCTCACTGACAAAGTACGTTACCATTCTCCGGTGAAGAGAAAATTATTGGAGAGATCTACCCCTCCCCTCCCTCTCAGAATTACACAATCCTAAACATTTACTGTCAAGCAAAATTTCAAATTTATATTTTATACTTAAAAATTATTACTGCAAAAATACAAGTACTGTTTAATGTCAGAGTAAACCATTCAGGCTTTGAGAGGTTTTACGACTAAATTCCAGTAACCAATTGGTTTTTAAGTCGAGCCGGTTACGACCTTTTTCAAGTTGTTGTTCACTGGCTTGATTTTCTTAATCCATTGCTTACAAACCACATTAGCAGTTGGTTCCATTTTTTGGGCCCAACCAAAATAAGTAAATGAATATCCCATGCAATTTCCTGTTTTATAGGAATCGTGTATACCTGGAACGTTTATCCACTACTTTCGTTTGTGTTCCATCAAGTATATTTAAAATTGAAGGTATTTATACTTGTACTGTCAGAGGAAAGGTTTTGGGGAAGGAGCTTAAAGAGAAAAGCGGTTGTTTTCAGAGCTCCAAGTGGGACATGGTGCATGTTTGTATCCCAAAATTAATTTATAAAGTTCATAATATTAAAATCTATCTTCGTTATTTTCATATTATCTTGTTTTCAAACTTGGGCCCAGACGGTCAACCCCCACCCTTTCCTTGACTAGGGGCCCCGTTGCTGCAGTTCCCTGCACATGTGTACGTTATATAATATAGTATAAATTACTGTTCTTTGTGCTGAAATGCATACTATCACGATCGCTTTGTAAATGTAAATTTAATCAATCTTTTTGGGTGTAAGCCATTTTTCTTCATTAAAATAGAAAGAGCATTTTGATTCGAAACACTCCCTCAGACGACACCCCACCGTTAATAATATGTGGAATGAGTTCTGGGTGATAAAAATTTTTAAAGAGAAAATTTAAAACATAAAAAATTGCGACGTTCTTTCTATGTGATATTACACTTGCGAATACCCTGTTTAATGATATTGATAAATTACCTTTATGTCACGCTCATATGCCATTCATAAAAAAGAAACCATTTAAAATTTACGAGAAAGTAATACCTAAACGGTCTTAACTTGCATTTGGCCTTGGCATCAAATCAACACTGTATAAATTTCTGTTTTTCGCACCAGAAGCAAAGGTTAGTTTTAACCTCTCTGTGGTAACAGACACGTAAGCAAATCCGCCGAGACTGCCAAGTTGGGCGTAATAGTACTTAACCCATTCGGCAGGAACACTGTCCATGTGATCTATGGAAGGGTCCACAACATTCGCCGAACCAATCACGAAAAAATCGAGCGAGGTATTGGACTCCCGAATGTGTTGCAGATTGTGGTCATGTCCTGAAAAATAAGCCGTAACATTGTACTTCGCAAGCATCGGGCGCAGACGGTCAACTAAACATTGGGTTGGACCGTGTTCTGAAATGGACCAAACAGGGTAATGACCTCCAACGATGACGTAATCGGAGTCCATAGAGTTCTTCAGCTCATTTTCAATCCAGTCCCACTGGGTTTCCGCTACTTGCGGATTATCAGGTCCAGTCAGGTCACATCCAGGGACGTCATCATGCGCTCCTCCACAAAGGACTACTGTGTCGATCATTAGTACTGTTACCTCTGTAGTTTTATTTCCAGGAACTTTAAAATTCAGTTTGTAGTACTCAGACGGGAAGTTCCATCTCTTGGACTTTTGAGAATAAGCAATTTGTCCAGAAACATTTCCCCTGTGATCGTGATTTCCAGCAACGACGAACCAAGGAATTTGTAGAGACGGTGCCGTAAAGACGTCTTCGAAAGTCTGCTTGAATCGCTTGTCGTCTACGTTTTCCACCCCGTTCTCGTAAAAATTATCGCCGAAAGCTAGAACGAATTTCGAATCAATATCCTCGCTGACAGCAGCCATTTGTCGCGAAACACTGACTTCATCAGGTGTTGTATAAGGCCAAATCGGTATACCACCCCAGTCAGCTATGACGAGAAAGTTCAACTCTTGCTTGGTATTGGCCCTTGCTCCACCATGATGCCCCTCGTGCGACTCGTCCCAATAAATTCCTACTGCAAGGGCACTGACTGTCAACAAAATTAAGAGACATTCACCACCAAAATACATTTCGAATTTGTTGGATGTTGGATTTCTCACATGTGTTCCGTCAAAACCTTGTATATTACAAACTGGACTATTTTGGTTGTGCTGTAAGTAGTGTCGTTTACGTTGATATAATCACGTACATTGCACTTGTGTAAATAGTGTTTAACAAATCACTGTGTTAGTAAACTTAGTGCAGCTAAAGGTCAATATTTGAAGTACTCACGTAAAACTGTTAATATGCGTACCTCGCTGTTTTGAACGCGGTTAATGTGGTAACTGGGACTTTCTGGTCATTTAAAACAGGCTTCAGTATCTATATGTATTGACTATGGATAATCACACACTCATATTAGAAACAAAAGTACAGTATGTTGGATTGGAAATGAAGGCACGGTCTCTGGAAGAAGACTAGCGGTGGCAGAAATAAAACACTTTAAACTTCCGAAGTAAACGAAGGTATGCTTAGGGCGAGATGTAAGCGAATACGACTCTAAAGCGTAGACATGTCATGAAAAGTAGGTCTGCAAAATTTTGCAAGCACAGTGGAACGAAAAAAAAAAAAAAAAAAACGAGCGGCTGTGTGCCTGCAAGAATGTCTATTGGAAAGGGCCGCCATCAGTTGGCGCGGAGCCTCCAAGAAACGCGTTGGCTTTAACAACTGTCCAGGTGGCCAAAAACGGCGCCTCCAGATGATTCTAAGCTGCATGTTTGTACCCAGCCTTAAAATGTGGATCTTGTGTATTCATGCACTTCCTTGATAAATGGAGAAACATCAGTCCATGACAAATGGTTACGCACTTTAAATGAGTTCGGCAAGTATGGTATGGGGTGGGGGAAGTCAACTGAATATAGCTTCAGCTCATTACATTTTTGCATTGGTGGATGAGCCCAAAGTACCTCCATCCCCTTTGGGCACCTGGTCATGATTTTCATGTGTTATTTATATATTTTTATGGAACGCAACGGTGGACGAACTTATCCTGGTAAATGCAAAGGCGTTGTCACACTCCAAAATGTCTACACCACTAGTTTACGTCAAGAAATTCTTATCTTTATGGCGCGAACTCGTTACAAAACATTTTAAAATTTATCACTGCAGTCATCGAAAGTTGGGTATTGTTATATCTGTTTATTTTTCCTCACTATGTTTGTTTTTTATCGGTTTTTTTTGTATTTTGATACATTATATAGTATCACTTCCATTTGTCATATTTTCAATGTCTATTGTAAGTCACTCACGCAACTTCGAGGTGAAAAAGAATAAATGAAACTGAACTGAAACTGAAGGTAATAGACGGCGTACCCAAAAAAGAGTAGCAAATGCTGTACTATCTAGTATAGGGGTCTTGACCAAGACTACTAGAAGCAGTGAGTAAGGAAAAGAATATGCAGGTTTTGGAGAATATTAACTGCATGTTGTGTCGCGATCTAACAATGTCACCTAGAAATCGTGTCACCTCTAGGACCACTTAGGTCTGGAACCCATAGACAAAAGCAATTGTCAAGAGTCACATCAAAGAGCTCACAGACGTTAAGTACTTTTCAAGCCCCCCCCCCCCACCCCTTTTAGGTAAAGTGATCACAAAGTTCTATAACTTCCATCGCAAATAATATCCTTACTTATTCAGCAGGGTGACCAAAACATCATTTTTTGCTACGTACCCCTCTGATTTACAAAAGTGAATACTAAATCACAGTCCCTATTTAGTAAGACTTAAGCATAGGTTTACCGCGTACCACTTCTCACTTCAACTAAGCCGATGTGCGTGACAAAAGTGAACAAAATGTGTGTGACTGTGTCGACATATACCCAAATATGAAATCTATCCAAGCTTCCTATCTTGAGATATCGTGTTAACAAGATTTTCAGACTTTGACCCTTGGCGGCCCCAGATGACCTTTGACCTCTGCCAAAACAAAAGGGACCATCTTCTGACCAAAATGTATCCACATACCAAATAAGAAGTTTATCCAAGTTTTCTAGCTTAAGATATCGTGTTAAAAACAGATTTCCTGACTTTGACCCCGTTGACCCCAGATGACATTTGACCTCCACCCAAAAACAAAAGAGTTCTCTCTCTTAATATGGTGCATATATGTACTAAGTTTGAAAACTGTCAGGCATTCCTGTCTGGAGATATCGTTTAAACAAGCAACGTGTCACAAACACACGGACACACACACCCACACAATCACGCGCGCACATACACACATACATACATACACAAACACGCCATCGAACCAAAATAAGTAAAGATTTTTGCATACAGATAATTAGACAGATAAATAGTTGTATTAAAAAGTTATGGAACATAGAGTTTGGGTAAGTGTGATCTTGCCAATCTCATTTTGCTGTTACCAAAACGATGCGTACCGCTGAAACTCTCTTCTACACTATATGGAGTTTGAATAAACTCCGATAACGTCAATTATTAATTGCCAGTGTTTCACAGAGGAAACCTCTATGGGTAACTTTTTATCACAAAGCGTTGTAACATCTTTTACGAAATTTCAACAGCTCTTGAAACTATTTTATAGGATATAATACAGACTTTAACCACGAATATTTGATTTCATAACGTAGGTTGCAACTATTGCCCTGTTTTACTGCAACGAAAGGAGATGTAGGCATTCAGCGTAATAAAAAGGTCGTTTTTCCGTCAGTTCGTATTTGTTTCTAATTTTCTCTTCTAGTAACTTTATTGGAGCTGTTTCAGGTATTCTAAACATGCATTTTACTACTCAATAACAGCGTTATTCTGCATGGATTTGCAATTTAATTACACCTGAAAATATTATATTCCATAATAATAATAGTAAAAAACTAATGATTTTAAGCTCACACGTAGTTAATTTATATAAGGGTGGACGAAAGAAACGTTTTCTTCATTCTTATTGGTATAAAATTCAATATTTTCATTTCGACCACAGTTTTAGGTAAGGTTAGGGTAGATGGAGTTGTAAGGCCCTGTTCCTTACCAATTATTTTAAGTCACGGCTATTTTTCCATGTGCTAAATCAATATGTTGCACCAAATTTCATAAGAAATCTTCTAATTTTCAGGAATGTTCCAGTGGTGGACAAAAATGGGAGTCAAAATCTATTAAGCTGTCAAAGGATATGTTGTGTACATCGATCCCTCCTTGAAACGGTGGTCGAAATTGTTAAGCTTTACTCGAAAACAACTTCACACCTAGTTTAACACCTGCAAAATTGATAAGAAGTTTTGGAATATTCTCCGTGATATGGGAGAGAAAACAGAAAAAGCACTGCTCAGAAAACAACAGAATCCCAATCTCTGTCGCCGGACGTGCGACCTAAAATCACATGAAACGTTGAGGCCTGCAATCACTTTATGGGTAGTATAACCTAACTCTTGCCTTTGGGCTAATGTGCGGCTAACGTAAATGCATATTACTGCAAACACCGCCATAGAGTCGGAATACTCTTCAAATAAATTTCGTTATTGGAAAGTCTTGTGGGAGAGTTTTAAACTGAGCGACAAATTTGTTATTAACATTTTATACCTCAAGGCAGGAAGGTCTATAAAGAACTTATAGTGGCTAAACTATTAGGGTTCAATTCTCCGAGCATACATTTTTAACATTTGACACTATCGCTACTTATGTTCCAAAAAACTGCGATACCCACCGGCCAACAGCACATGTTAGTGACACACTTTTTCGTTTAACTAATATTTGATATGAAGAGTTTGATCCCTCACTGTAATAATGGTGGTGAAGATATAAGGGCGACACTCTCCTTTCGGAATTTAGCAGAGAAGTTGTGCTAGAATAGGCCAGGTTACGTGGGTCAACGTTCCTCTGCCCGAATTATCAATAACGACGGAAGGAAAAAGTACGATTAACATTAGTGTAGAATGATGCAATTTGAAATAAAGTCTAGTGTTATGAAAACATGAAAATTTCAGATTTTTTCGAGCGCACCTCAATGAAAACCACCTCATTGTGGGGGCACAAAAGTGCAGAGTGCTTCCATGGTGAGTTAAAGGACAGTTCCTTTTGAAATTAACGTTTTTCAGAATGCATTAAAGACACCCTACTAGATGAAAGAAGGTGTGGGGTATAACTAGAATATACGATTTTTATAAATGCCTTATATGAAATATGAATGACCCTCCTTCTTGTACTCAGACTTAAATTTGCCTTTTTGCTGATGGCCCAAGTAAATATCATTTTTTCAAAAGTAATGATCATTTGCCCTTTGAATCTACGATTAATATTATTAATCGTTTAAATAATCGTTTCGGTTTCGGTTTCACACCAAGGTAGTTCTTGCAAATAAATTTTCCCTTAAGGTTGAAAAAACCGGTTTTGTTATTTTCCATCCTGCAAAAAAGCTAACTTAAATTTTTCTTGGAACGGTGTGGGAATACCTGAAAACTCGGTTTCTCACAATTTTTATCAAATGTCTGTTTTCTTTGGGATTCATGTCGACAATGCCCAGAAAAAGTGCCACTTGTGGCAATAACCTGTCACTATTTGTCGCACCTTCGACAAGTATTCCGTTCATTCGAACTACTTGTCACACGTGCGACAAGGAGTCCATCATTGTCACTGGTAATGCCATTTTCGGAAACAGTCACCGACTCCTAGTTGCACGTGTGACAAGAAGTCGGTCATTTTCCCATGGAATAACGTATGAGAATCTCGTATTGGGCTACAATATTTTCAAAAAAGATGAAAAGTAAAGCAAAAGGAGCTGTCCAGGTAGAGCTGGAAAATCCATTTTGAAAATGGAACTTGTTCTAAAGGTTGCTAAAATTGTTGGCATAATACCTTGAATAAAGTGAATTACACGATGGTTAACCCTGATTTTTGTTATTGTAGTATTTTTTGGCTCAATACGCATTTCATAAACCTGAACAGATCACTTTTGTGGCAAAGAAATTGCTCCACACAACGGTTCTAGTTATCTTGACCATACTGTACTCTTATTTACTGATTTACAAATTTTGCCCATCTCCGGTGTACATACTACAGCTAAGTAAATTTGTTTTAAATATTTTCTTCTTATTCTTCCACCAATCTTCGACAACTTCTTAAAAAAAACTTTTCTCCAATCTTTGTCAACCCACTTATTTCCATGACCCTTCCATAAGGCGGTCATCAGCACTTCATATTGATTGCTTTCGTATAGAATTACAGAACGAAACATCTGTTCGGACATCTGGAGCTTTACTGTGGAATAGACTTACCCCAAAATTAAAATAATGCCTCTCTCAATATATACGTTACATTAATAAAGACGTATTTACTAGATAAATAGACTAATGCCATTCACTCTCCCTTTTATCTCTATGTGTATCTCGAGAATGAATTTGCTTTCAGTCCTTTCCTTCTCTTTTCTCTAAAAATTTTGGTCTTCTTCCGTCTTATTTCTAAATATCCCTGTCCTTCGTTTCTTTTGTATATAATTGTATACACATTATACTAGTTGAATAAGATTATACATTTCATTATTTCTCTTTGTGGCACAATGCCTTATGAAAGCTTTTCTTTTCAGATCTTCCCGCACACTTTTCTGATGTAATTAGTAATTGTTGTAACTTACCAATTTTTCTTATTTTAATAAAAAATGTGAGAAATAAATGAAATGGAGCGTTCATTTAACGATTTGTATCCTGAAGTAATCTATACTTGCATTGTGTTCACACTGAGTGAAAAGCAATTAACACATGTTTGACTCGTCTATCAACTAACCCCAAATGTAACGTAACTGAGGTCAACTTCGTGCTGTTAATCAAAATCAGTTGTCAAACCCAACTATATTAAATGAGAGTGCAGTTTGCTCCATTTCCTCTCTGAGGTGATAAAATGTACTCAGGCAAAAAAGGAGGATGTTTCAAAAAGGACGAAGATAAGTTCCATCATGAAAATTTCCTTCATAGCAACCATCCCAAAGTCAAACCCAATTCATTCAGAACCCCTTTTCCGAAAAGCAATGACGAACGATTGTGGGACAGAATGTTGCCGTGCATTACTTTTTGCTGCAGTATAAATGTCATTGGCAAAAAAATGATGAATACCACAAAAATATCCCACAATCCTTTGTGATTGCTACTCTGAAAAGAGTTTGTAAAACGGCCTGTCCATTTATATGGTCAAAATATGAATTTTGTGATTTGTTAAGCCCGCATCTCATGAGTTAAAAGAACATTGTAAAAAATGACTCTAATTCCACATACAATTTCATGTACTTTTCCTACAGAAAGTATCTGTAATTGATTATTTTACAGTAGTTTTTACTGGAAACACATAACCACATAAGTTTTCTGAAAATCTACCATATAAAGTATGTTTAATTAAATTAACAAAACAGTCTGTAGTGGAATAACCAGCAATTCCGTATATTTACAACCTTTACCTGTAATAAATTTGCGCATGCGTATAACAATGAGCTTCCAGCCATATTCCAAGCCAGCGACGCAAATTTCTCTAATGTTTGATAGTCACCGATGGCAAAATATGAAGTTTCTGTTACCCTTTCGAACGATATCTGGCACTTAAGCCTCAAGAACCTTTTTGTTTCGTCACAAAAGCATAATGGCAGACAATCAATTCAAACACAAACAAATACCTAATATTTTTGAGCGCAAATAGCTTGATTGGTTAATGCTACACAGCGAGCCGATAGCCTTACGTCGACAGCATACAGTGTAATGTAACCATGAACGTTAGGTCTAACGTTAATATTAGCGTTGGTGATGCTTGTTCGCGTTCATGCCGTTGCGCTGGTTAATATTCCTGTAAATATTATTAGTCTGGATTTGTTTTCAAGTTCATTGTTGTGTTGCGTGTTTACGTTTGCTGTTTCAATCCATGTTTTTTTTTTGCAATAAATGCTACTGACAACAAATAAACAGCCTAATATCATGCTATATTGTCGGCCTGTTAAACTACAGCCAGTCTGTAAATTTACCATAAAAAGTACTGGCAACCAGTTTCACAGAAATTTTATGTAAAATAAACCGATCTGTAAAATTCAAGAAACGTGTGTTATTTTACAGGACGGTTTAAAATTGGAGAAACTTCTGTGAAACTGGTTGCCAGTACTTTTTATGGTAAACTTACGAAGAACTAGAAGAGAAGGTTAAACTTATCAGAAGTAACTGCTTGGTTTACCTAAATATACAACATGAGAGGAAACTCCCCTTAGCTCATTTGCAAAAACTGAAGTACCCAAGCAGAAAAAAAATAAATCCTGAGAGCTATCACTGCTTTTGTATACAGTGTCATAGAAGAATAGGAACACAATGCCTCCATTGTGCTGGTCACTGGACATTTCCTGAGTAGCTTCATGGATCAATGCACACACACAATACTCCATTGAAATTGACTTAATCCATCTTTCCTGCCATGTGCCTGCTATGGCGGGTACCAAATTTGAAAAGTAGCTAAGGGGCTTTTCCTAGCATGAATAATGAAGGGATGAAATAGCATGAAGAATATTTTGGAGAGGGATAAGAAGATAAATTGGAGATTCAGCTCAGTGTGTTTCAAAATATGTTTGAGCAGACTACGTGTGTTCTTTCATGTAGACCTAGCTAATGTTTCATCCGTTTGATTTAAGTACTTTACAAATTCTGAGGTTTCCGGAGACGTTGCTTCTGGACCGTATACGCTTTCAAGGATACATCTTGCGCTCTCGAACACGTCTTTTCGAACACCGCCTCGAATGTGGCGTCCCACGCAAACAAAATGTCAGGCATCAAAAGGCCAGTCCTCTTATCCCAAACTACACTTCTTGAAGAGGGTCACAGAAACTCTCAATGGACTCAGCACTTTGATTAGATTGACTGCTAATTCAAACAATGCTGAGTACCAAAGCTTATATTACACGGCATGATCTGTACTGAGAGTGTTTTTATTACAAACACTGAGTTTTTCTATACTCACCCTGGCCTGAAGCAAACTAGATTGTGACTGAATGAGGGTGAATTTCAGACAATTGTGGGAGGGGCTTAAGTAAGAAGGTAGGGAGAGTTGGTAGTATTTAGGTGGAGAGAATTAAGCTTTTAAATTCCTCTCTCCGGTTGTGGTGTGTTTGTAAAGTAGGCGACGTATACACTATCTCAAAAGTTGAATGTACTCGCTCGAATACACGCATTTCTAGCACAGAGTACAGCGTGATATCTGGGATGTAGCTTAATACATAGGTCATACACCCCAATGCAGGCTGTCGTACTTTATATTCCGAGATTTTCTCACCCAATCTTTTTTTATTCCTTACAATTAACATCGATTAGCTGGTTGTATTTCAATCAATTTTCAAGGCAATTCCTTTTATGAATGTGAAGATAATTTTCTGTAGCATCATTCCATGAAGTTTAGGGAATTGCTTTTCGGATAATAAATCACTGAAAAATGCATGCCCATATGGTCTATCTCAAATATCTATTTTCCGGGAGATGACCCCAGCTCTGGACAGCTTGTATGCCCCGAGGATTGGAATCTTTCAGTTCTATCAAACACATAAGGAATGGATTTGGTGTCGCTAAAATGACCAGATATTTTCAGCTCTTCCGTCTCCATTATATCAAATGTTCTGAGCTGGACATTTATGACCATCTTATAAAGATTTATAACACAGTGTAAAGACCAAACTGGTGTGACGTCTAAGTACTTTCAGAAAAGTAAATCTTGCCCTTAACTATGACCTGCAATTTCACACCGAACAACAAGCCGCTCTCTCAGGTTCTAACCAAAGGCCTCTGGAGATGGTTTTTAAACGGAAACATGAACGCACATAAAACAGATTTCATGTTCAAATAAATATTACATAAAGTGCAAGGAGGGTATATGAGTATTCTGACCAGGGAGGCAAGACGTTTGAACTCTGTTCAAGAGGAGAATCTTCTGAGAGAAAAGTTTTGAAGGTTTCTATAGTAAGACAGAATATGTAATGCATTCTAGTTGCAATCAGAACTTCGGCATAACCTTATACATTTTCAATATGGTAATTTAACTGCTACATTGGATTGTTTCTGGTTTGTAACCATTGAGACAGTTTGCTTTATTAGAAGAGCGCCGCAGTTCTTATCTTCATTGAGCTGGGTAAAAGGGTTTCCATTCAGGCTACATGACACATGCTATGCCTGTAGCTGGTTTGAGGTTTTCTGCATTGAGAAGCTTAAACAGATACTCAAGCAGGTCTTCTTTGCAATAAATCGAATAAACGGCAAACTGAAATAATGAAAACAAAATCTCAACATTTTTCCAATTATTAGTAATCAGTTCGACAACATTTATTTGAGTCATTCTCTGGATTTACATGTAACACAATTCAGAAAATAATACAACGAATCAAAAATAAAAGCGAGATTCAGGTGGAAAGTCAGAAAAGCTCCATAGAACTTGTAAAAGAAGCCTCAAATATAGACAAAATAATAACAATGACAAATTTCTAAAAACGAAGGAGATAACAGAAAAACAAAAGCAGGAAAAGTCAGACAAAGGAAACTTTCCAATATTGCCGAGTTTCACTCAGCAACAAGAGGCTACGGCATTCATATTTCAGGCTCTTGTCTCCTAAAATAAGTTTTCAGGTAAAGGATCTGCTCTTTCTCAGCTTTTCCCGTTGGAAAAGTGAACATCGTTCAACGCGGGTTACCAAATGATGGATTTAATTATAAGTAGCAAAGGTTCATAGAGTACGCGACAGCGAACAGACTCCTGCGTCTGAAAGGAATTTATTCTTTTTCTCTCGTCGTTTCATTATCCCTACATGAAAGCTGGTCCTCCTTCATAAACAAACTTCAAGCAGGGAGTTGTCGATTTGAGAGGAGTCAGCCCACCATTACAACGTGAAAGTCAGAAAGGGCAAACCAATAGGAATGTAAGTGTCTGTCAATCAAATTTTGTTACCTGAAAAGGGATTAAAGAGTTTAAGTTCATATTGTCAGGTAGATTTGCACGTAGAATCTCCTTCCCTGACAACTCCCTGTTTCAGCAATGTCTTTTCAAGAAAAACAAAAATATTAAAGACCATGTCTTGCAAATTCAGTCGCAATACCCTTATACTAACTTATGCCTATTTCACTTAAAAGATTGGTTACTTTTGTTGAAAAGTTCTTCAATTTTCAACTAAGACAATGAAAGATATGTAATGTGGGCACATTGTGTCAATTAAAAGATCTTTTTTTTTTCTTTTTAATTAAATGCATCATGTTTGTCCTTTAATTTTGATATCTTTGGTTAAATAACCTTCTAATGTAGAAACAGCATAACATACATGTGAGGCATAGCAAGCAATGATGCTTAATATTCCTAGCAGCGAGATAAATATTAAGAAAAATTGAATGCAATGTTAAATTGATGTGCCGCGATGACATCTCAGGTTACCCATAATGCACTAAATCTCATGTAAACCAAATCATCTAAGCGCCTAATGCTATTGAGATACAGTTTTCAACACCTGAAAGAGAATTTTTCTGCATTTTTGAAGTCAATAACGTTTGTCTCCGGAAATTGCTTTAAGATAATGCGATAGCTTTCCCACAAGGTTGGAAAAAATTAATATTGTTTATAGCGCACATAATTTACGACATAAAGACATCGGATAGATTTTTAACCAACAAATTACATTACAATCATGACGCCACTTCTAAGATCTGGTATCCATGGTATTGTGTAAATCCGTTTTAACGATAAACTGACGGCATGATGACAAACAATGGATGGAGCTACTTCTACAAATTTGAATAAAATAAGATAATACGGTCAGACGGTTCAAGTTTTGTTTTAAGTTGTATAACGAAATTCATACTGCCTTAAAAATGACATACTGCGAAATGTTATGTCAAAAATATATCTCTCTCAATACTCCCTCTACACTGGTTTGATGGTTAATCAATCTAGATTTCTAAAGTTATTACAGGATCTTCCATCCTCAAAAGTGTCCTGTCTTTATCCTAAAACTAGTAAAAGTGGTGTTTCTCAGACTCATATCCCACATTTGATCTCGCTTTCCGCCGCAATTTTTTCTCGCACAAACCCGCTTAATAAAATGATCTCTTACTTTTACAGCCTTGACACGTTGCGCTGAGAACACTACTGTATAAAGAGTTTTACGAAATTAATTTCGTGTGTCTGGTTGATAATTGAACCGTGTCCAATTCACTCGGCCTTTGGTCGCTATTCTCGTAGTCACGGACTTCTTCTTTATAAATGATTCCTAGTACTTCTATATCAGAGAGATATTTTTAACCCTTTACTCAAGGGCAACTACTGCTTACTGAAGTGAAATACAAGCCAAAAGAAGACAAGTATTCTCCAGGCATCTTAAACCTCATCCAAAACAATTTTGCTGAAGTGGAAAACTTTTGAGTATTTAATTTTGGGACTGCTTTACGGGAAAGATTCTTTTCAAAAAGGATTAAATGCGGTTCCTTACTTTCAAGTGATGACATGTTTTGACAGGAGCAGGGAATGCCTTTCCCTTAAAATTTTAATTTCAATATAGATCCCCAGCAAAATGTTTAAACTAGATCGAGGTTTGTGGTGCTTTTATACCATTTGTGTCTGTGAAAACGGATACAACCAAACTCATCTGGAACGTAACCATAGCTTACCAGGGAGCTGCTATTTGAAAGCTCCTTGGACTAACGCTGAAAACCAAAGACAACGTTCCAGTTCTTTTGAAAAGTCATTCAAAACACCTCTATGAGGCAGTCATTCATCACCCTTAACGGTTCAAGTTCTCCCAACTTTCTTCCTTCTAGCCCCTCCCACAAGTGTCTAAAACTCATTCTTATCCAGGCACGATCCCAGGTTGTCGCTTCAGCGCATACTTTGTTGAGTATATGCAAGGACCTAATGCGTAATCAAAACACAAATCGAGAATTTGCGTAGACTACTGGTTAAATCGTATCAAGTGAGTAACGAATATCAGTTGACTGCCTTTAACATGCAAGTATTCAAATGTAACCCATATAGTGCTGTTAAAACTATGTTGGGTGTTGTACATTAACGGTTATTTCTTAGAAAAGCCCCCTTATGGCATACTAATATCGCAACTATCTGACTATTCACAGCTTGCAGACGTTTGTCAAGATGCGGCAAAACCTATACACATAGCGCCACGACATTGACGTGAAACGTATACCCTGACGGCCGGATATGCAAACAAAGGGTAGTAATTATCAGGCTGATAATGACGTACAACCAACAACTAACTTAAAAATTTGTCACACTCGAAAGATTTTGGTGGCTCACTACATGTCATGTTTGGAACGTTCTTCACAACATTACTTCCACTAGTTTACTGAGGATTTGAACGCGGGAACCAACATTTTCAATGAAAAGGAACAACTGAAAGAATCTACTAGAAGGTGAAAGGACCAAGGTCAGAACTTGAGCAGGGGCATAAAATTTTCCGGTGCCTTTAAATGTTATGACCCGAAAGTATCAGCATTTGTTGAAAAAAAAATTAAAAAAAATAATAATTAAAAAACAGAGGTTAATGGGTGTCGTGCTTAAGATTAAACTCCAAGCTATCCGTCACGGGTTACAATTGTAGTATACACAAAGAGTGTTATTTATCAATAACACCTCCCGGGGGCATATTTATCGCCTCTCCACAGAAATCTACAAGCTTCTACTGTCTGGCTCCGAAAAGATTGTGGAGTTTGACCTTTCCGTCTATTCCTTCAACTTTTAATAATCTTTTCTTTAACATTTTTTGGTAATTGTAACTTTTGTCATGACAAGGGGTACGAGTAATATTTCATTGAAAAATCCAAAGCATTCAATTTATAATGATTTTAAAGAAACACGTGACTGGACTAAAGGCTTCTTTACTTTGCCAACCCATATTTCAAAGTGTTTCCTATGCTCAATCGCAGCTGTATTTTTCAGATATATCAAACCTCTTTCTGCCTAGTACATCTACATCGTTAAAATGTCACTTTACAGTGTACTCTTTGCAGGTACCTGGGATTTGAGATTGCAATTATGGAAATACATCATCAGAACAGCAAATCAATCCATTTATATTATTCATCAAATATTGAAAAACCATCCTTGATCTTTTTGAGGCACAACACCAAGGGCCATAGAATCTCTCCCACTTCATGTCAACAATCGATCTCAAACGCTGTATGGTACATGATTTACAAGTAAAGTGTTGATAGACTTTCTAATACAAAACATAAGAGACTTAAGGGATGGAACTCAACTAGGTTCCCCATTATCTTATCTTGTTCTGATGAAACGAAAAAATCTCTTCATTGGTTTTATGGACACTTTAAAAAAGGTTTATTCTAATCAGATCACCTGAAGTGATGTCCTCCATAGCTAGGTTTTATTGCTTTTAACAGTCAAAAAACTTGAAATGCACGTCGGTAGACACTCGTGAATTCAAAAGAATAGTCCAAAACCCCATGAATTTTTGATTGTTAAAGAAGAACATTTACTCATCGTTGTGGCGAAATATTCATTAAGTTCCCATGTTCGTTTCTTGAGATATTAGCATTTGCATGTGACAACTTTTTACATAGAATGAGCTTGATGCAAACAGGTGTGATGTCATGGATAGTAATATATTGTTAGCAAAGTGTTTATTCCTTATAATTTAAAACCACCATTATGCAACCTGTTCATTCTGTAAGTGCTGCATACCTATTTATAACAGATTTTTTGCATCCCTCTATCATGTATCAAAATATTAAGTGAATCCTTCTGTCATGGATGGCTCTTTGTTTTGAGAAAATTTCGAGGTGACGTGAACTGAGGCATGTTTAAATATGTGTGATGAAAAGAACGGTTGGGTGGTTAATTAGTCAGTTAGATCAGGAAGCTGGTTAGATGGAGTTTAACGACAACACGAATGTCTTATCAATATCATCTAGAAAAAGAGAGTGGACAGAGGAAACGGTCTGGGGACCCACTAAAAAATGTAGCCGAGCGAAAGTATTATTCTATCATTTTATTTCAAGAACAAAACTCTCCACATTCCCCCATATTTGCTTATTCCATTAAATGTATCAAACACTTTCACTGTTTCGTTAATATCGCCTCAAACATTGCCCTAAATTGAACCTAAAGAACTTGAAATTTTCAAAACTTTTAACAGATACTTTCTTCGCTCAATTAGCCTATAAAATATGCCATCGACTTTAAAGTATTTTCCCTTATACCTTTACTCAAATATTACTGCAATTTCATTTAAGTTTCCAAAATATTCAAGGGTTTTCTACTATCCCCTCGTTAAATCATTAGAGGAAAACTTCCTGCCCGGTAAGACTAAGAAGTTGAATGGTTATCCTGAATTTTCTGTAATTTTGATAATCTTGGTTATTTAAATGTTTAAGGTGGATTTTATTCAAAATCCATAACCAGTTCTCGAAAGCAGTGATGAATGTGGATACCGTGCCATGTCCTATGACTTGGTCGGAGCTAGGGCAAAGTTACTAAACGGAGTGCAGTGGGAAGATCCAGGGTCAGCGTTGTTACTGTGATCCAAATATATTATAAGTGTTTGAGGTCAGCTAAAGTGCATGTCTGCATTGACATTTCCTGAACCCACGAGTGCAAAATTATGAAAAGATGGAGCACATCTCAGTTTACTGTATAGTAATTCCTACTACATGCACTGTCAACTTACATTGAGTAAACTGCCTTTTGCCGTAACCGCCTTCCGTCATTTAGTATTTGACCTCCGCAGCAAGAAATCACTACTTTTTAGAGGTTAATAGAAATTTTTTTAAATATTTGAATTTAAATACCTGACACAATGTATGAGGTATTCGTCTTCCCGGGGAGCTCTTTCAGCTCCCTGGCATGTCTTATCAGCTTTTGATAACATAAAAACATGTCTAAAATGAATGAAGGGGCTTTTTACGAAACATAGAGATCTGATTGAACGTGAAATTACTTGTCTCCAGGTCAAAGTTGTAAATGTCACTTATAGGAGATAAAAAATTCAATTAAATTTTTAAATGTCTCCCTAGCTTTCAAGTTGGATAAAGGTGTCCGTTTACAACACGCTTACGGAGCCTAACGCTTCTGTATAAGCTTTTTCGTCTTCTCCTTCTTATCGGGGAAGTTTAACTTTAATTTTCTTTTTATGAAAGAGGAACTAAATCTTAACGATACAGGAAAGTATCCATTCAAATCGGATGTTGTATTTCTCGAGATATATGTAACCGGAGTTTCGGGCAGCAGAGGGCAGATTAATTCATCATATTGACAGGGAAAGCTCTTTCCTTATATTCAGATTATTGTGTTGACTTTGAAATTAATATGGATAGGACCTACCTGCGGGGAATGAAAAGTTTCTAAAGTTCTCGTGTCACTTATGCAATCTCATTCTGAAAACGGGGGTGTGGTGCGGGGGGGGGGGGGGGTTAGATCGTTGTAAACTTTGAAGGAAAACAAAAAAACTGTAAATTAAAGTGAGGATTTAATGAAATTGTGCTTACTTTCGGTTCTTTTTTTAGAAAATGTGACAGCTTTACTTATTAATATCTTGAAAATACGCAGTGGGTTTCAAGGCAAATTTCACTACAAAGTTAGGAATATGTTCTCCTCTGAACATAACCTTTTTTTTTTTATAGCGTGTCATGTTTGTTATGTAGCATGCATATGTTTCGCATCACAGTTAATTCGTCATCCGGCTTTAAATGGCCCACTGGTACAAAAACATCTTTCAATTGCTGTATACGAGTTTATGTCACTCCGAATTCACTGTCACAATAAATATCTTCAGAGCTGGACGAAACTGACCCTAATGATATCATACAGTACAGATTAAATGCAAAGAGGCATTGATTTGAACACAAAGACTTCTTCAAGAAAATTCATTTAGCTCTACAAACTAGCATTTGAAACCAAAAATCCTTGTAGATACTCTGTTTAAACCAACATTTTAACATAAACATTAACAAAAATGGAATCAGTAAACCTAGATAAGGTTGTAGAGCAGATAACTGATACAGGCTGCGAGGTGGGTCTTAAATTTTGCATGATGTAAAACTAATCTCCCAACTTCCTTTCTGTTCTCTGGTTATTGTTGGATGGTAGAATTTATTGTTCGCTAGCATCAAGCAGATCTCCTCCACATGAAAGTGTCAAATGATCATCCATAAGGAAGCACATGTTTTCAGATCAGAAATGAACTAAGTATCATGTTGTCTCTGATTAGTTTTAAGGAGGGTAGGAAGATAACTACGCAGTTTTTGTTTTATTTTACGACTTTGTCATCACAGATTTCTCGTCCCAGTCCTTCTCTACTCTTCAAGAAAACAAGCAATCCTAAATTTTTTTTTTCATTTCCCTGGTTTTGTTGGACAAGTGCAGTCTAGGTAATGTTTCTTTCCAATTTTAAAAGGTTGCTTAAATATTTACGGGACAGTAACACCTTTTCTTACAGAGGGCCAGTCAATAACAAAACAGAGAAAAGAACTATATGTTAAAGTATTTACAAAATACGTAACAAAAGGCTTGGGTTAAGGTTTATCGTAAACACCATTAGCTGACTAGTTAATTGGATGCGGCAAAGCATAGCCATAATGCGCACATAGTTGACGTTTCCACTGAAAATTCTTACCGGACCCTACTGTCAGACCGTAGAACATTATAATCTCGCCGCGGAAATGTCCTTTTTTAAGCCAAGGGGGCACTTAAAATCTACAGTTGTATTATTTGTTGTTTACATGTGACCACCAATTAACAAGTTAAGCGACTATTTGAGCAGGAAATTCAAGCTTCAGTTTAAAGTTCTAGGATAGAAGGTAGCGACTGAGTATTGCTCAATTTTCTTATTCGGGAAACTCCAATATCTTATTTTCTCTGTTCCTTACACTTTGCAATAGTCAATTTTGATAAACATTGAACGTTACTTCAGTTTAGTTTGTCCCTCTCGTTCCAGTTCACCCGTACAAAGTATTGTTTAAAGAAAGGTTACGACCTTTTTTTTAAAGAACAGTCGTTTACAAAAACGATACAGCTGGATAGGAAGCGCTTTTATAAGAACGTGATATGTCAGTCTCTCCAAGGACCATGCATTAATTAAAATTTCCCCCAAGACCGAGAATATGCTCGTGTGATAAAGCAAGATACATCCTTAACTCAATTATCTCTATTTATGCCTTACGTCTGTTAATCTGAAAACACTTAAAGATTAAAAAAGCAACACGGAATGCAATTAAAAACAGACTGTCAAGTTCATAAGACTGTTACTGTACTTCGCATTCACTTGCAAAAACTAGGACATATTTGGAAACGAAATGGTCGTGGGGTCAATAGCTGTAACGCAATACGCAGTGATGGCGCTTATTACTTTCACGTCAGGATGTTAGTGAAGTAGTTATTTTAATTCATTTCATCTATTTGTTTGAACACATTGCATTTAGAAACATGATAGGAAATGAAGTCACTCAGAAAACCGCTCTAGCTGGTTTAACAAAGAGGGTGACTCCCTGGAAAACGGGGGATGGAAACGAAACAGATATTTACAACAGCTACGAAGCAAAACGAACAAACATAAATACATTACATATACATAAATATGAATATATATATATATATACGTTACTACGAGGCTTTGTATTATGCACGTTTCTCTAGGGAAGTGAAAGCATAGGACTAACTACATTAGGTAATATGGAGACTTTCACAACTAAATAATCATTAATGAAGTCCTTCATAGCCGCTTTGTAGGAGGGTATTCAATATTTTGGTGCAACGATGACAGTTACAGATTCAATATTCGTACGATAGTAATAACAATGGACAAAGTTAGGACGTATAGTATCATCTGTCTATGAATGAGAATATTGCTAATTATTATGAAACTGTATATCAGGAAGTAGCGTAATCTGTTCCAGGCCTTGTAGGTAAATACTGAAAAATTGAAATCAGTAATGACAATGAACTTAAGTATTTTAAGATTTTGTAATAGAGGACTGCTGTGGTCACTGCGGCATGATTTGGCTTTATGGCGAAACGCTCGTTTCTGCAAAGTAGCAAGTTGGCTACTGTAAGAACTATTTTCCTTGCTGCAGATAATGGTAGGTTATTTAGGTGGGGTAAAATCAAAGTCTGATAAAGTGTAATAAAATTTCTAGGTAAGGAGTTTTTTGGTTTAGATAATATACCTACATTCAATGAAATCGTCTTGGAAATACTTGAAATGTAATCAACACAGATGCCAGAGTTTTTCTTTTACATTTACGCATGGAAATTTTTTGCGGTAACTTAGTTAATCCCAATTCCGTTAGTTGAGACATCACTCTCATGATCGCTAGTTCTACTGTTACCAAAATTTTCGTGGTTAGTTTTAAACATGTTTGAAAACAGCTTATTAGTAGAGAACCAGAAATGACGGCGGTGGCCTAATGAAACCACTAAAAACTCCACAAAATGTTATTCGGTAATTTTATGGAAATAAAAACAAGTAACATACAGAAATGTGGGACTGGCACTTCCTGCCTACAAAATTTCATATCATCCAGTGTGGTAATGTTTGAACTACAAACTCCTTCATCAAATTGTTTGAATTTTTTACATTTTGCATGTGTTATCATACGTCACTATATCACATCGTGTTAATCCTTTCATTGCCGTCATTGTTTTGTTATTTTGTGTACTCGTTTTTGGTACTCTTTATAACTTTAATATAATGTACACTGAAAAAAAAATGATTGATACTTAGAATTTTTTTACAATTGTTACCAAAAGCAATGATGCTCGCTCTCAACGAAAAGGTCTCCTCCTATCAACTTAGCATAACAAAACATAACTTGACATAACAAAAATTACAGCTCTGTTTTGTTTCTGTTTCTTGTAAGTGATCCAATCAAGTCTTCACAATCTTCCTCATCTCACGTCACTCAAGTAAATTAAAATTCATTTTGGTTCTGGCAGACGCATTACTCTGAACACTTTTGTAAGAATGTTCGGTGACTGGTTATATTCCACAGAGTAATATCTGAAAGTTTCCCTCAAACTAAAATGGTATTTTATTAATTAGTTACATTCTTTTTTTCAATTTTTCTTTAAATATAGCCTTGATCTTGATCGGCATTATGATGCAAGGATGTTAAAAGGACTCCTCTTCTGCTCATTTGGAAATGGGATAGCAGCGATGGAAAATAATCTGCCCCAGAGGGAAGATTAGTTTTGATGCTTTTGGCGATATTGTGTAATTCCAGATTTCGCAATATTTCTCAACATAAATTATGAGCTATCAGGAAACCATTTACATCAGGAATTAATGTTGAACAACATAAAAAGATGCACGTTTTCCGGTCTGACCGACTATGACCCTTTCAAGGTTAATAAAAAAGTTGTAAGGGAACCCAGCGTTCTTAATTTCTCACATGCGAAAGAGAGTCTGATCAGTACTGAATATGAAGAAGTTTTGTAATGCAGAGTTACTGTCTTGCATGTCGTACACCTTCGCCCCTGACATATTTTTATGTATATATATTATGTAATCTTTATTTAAAAATTTGGAAATTGTTGATTGCAACACCGTAAAACAGCTTCCAAAAGTGCCCGGTTGTACCATGATGTGTTTGTGATCACGTGATGTTCTAAAGTATATACGTTAAATTCCTTTGAAAACCAGTAGCACAAATTAAACGCCGGAAGTTTAAATGAAATGTACATAAGCAACTTTTGGCGTGACCAATAGGCCAGTTCGACGTTTCTCCAAAACTCAGTTGTGCACAATAGGTCAAAGGTTAACGTGTGCTTAAGCCAGTGATCTACACGCCTGGGTCATACCGAAGCAGAGTTGTATTCAAGTCACTTTTCTCCAAGTCAAGTCAAGTCACAAGTCATTCATTGACAAGTCAAGTCAAGTCACAAGTCATCCATTTTCCGGGTCAAGTCAAGTCACAAGTCATTTTAGTTCAACTTGAATACAACATGTTCATGCTGTTTTTATATCTATATTCCTGACACAGGATCCCAATCAATGTTCCAGAGATGATGACTGGTGTCTTCCCCAGTCTTCATCTGACTGGTGTCTTCCCCAGTCATCATCGACCAATCAAATGGCTTCATTTGGCCCATGTGACACCTCATTTGCATAATCGTGTGAGGAGCAGATGAGCAGGGATGTTCCACTTTTAACCGTGATGTTTTACCGACAGGTGCAGTTTTACGCCAATTTCCGCAAGGATGTTCCATTTTTCGAAGAAGGAAGTATTTTTTCAGAACCGATGAAGGGTTTAGGGGGCACTATTGGCGTCACTAATTCACTGTGTGGACGTTTACCCACGGTATTGAAACTCGTTGCATATAGCGATACACATCTTGCCTTCATTTGCTCCAAGTTTTATCTTGTTTTTCCAATTGCATCACTGCTAAATTATTCAACCTAGTTTGGCTGATTTTGACAGGCGGAAGCACTATTAAATAAAGTGTGATGTGGCATGACTTTTGGAAGCCAATATCTTCACACTGTTTTCAACCTAGCGTCTGAAAATCACCATCTGTGGTGAAATGCACCCTGTCTTCCAGAATATGGGCATAAAAAATGCCCTAACTCTGTTTAGTTTCATTTTATTGGTCCCTTGAAATCAGATTTATCCACCTCAGTCCATATCTGCAATTCACTTCCGAGATAGCAGCCTTTAAAACATCTCTCAGATCACATCACTGGAACAAGCTGGGAAAGGTGGGCATGGCACTCCTATTTCAAAAGCCATATCATACAATGCAACCTTCAGAAGAATGGAACGTTCCGGTGATACGATACACCGTCACTTGAAAGGAATAATTTTTCCCGTCCCTATATCGCGAAAATAATAAAACCCGCTAAAGTGATGGAATGCCTTTCGGGATTTTACAAATTCAATTCAAAATCTGGTTAGGAGGGTTAGAAAATCAGGTTAGCCTAGGTTAGGGCCACCCCCTTCCCTGGGGCTCGGTGAATGGACCATGGTCTTTCACAATCCGTCGTCAAAATTCAGAAAATATGTAAACAAAGAGTCACATGACCGATATCCACAATTCAGATTGGTTAGTGGCCTTTTCCATTCTGGGAAAAATCTCGCGGCCGGCCACAAAAATGAACATTCACAGTCCTATGGTTTACCATAGGGGCCTTTCCACGAGATTGCAAATTTCGCGATAAATTCTCTCGATTTTTCTCGTTTCGATCATAGTTCGTGTATTATATGTCACCGAAGTAGATTACTATGACTGAGAAATCGAGTATCTTCACAATCGGGAAGGAAAGGAATACACGAAATAAAGTCTGATTGGCAAAAGCAAGCTGCATTGATTGGCAGGCTAGCCTTATTGATAACGCGTAGCCTAGGCTAGGCCTTGGCCTTGGCTACTTACTTTTCAGAATGGGTCGTTTTCAGATGCCTGACGAAATTCGACGTCGTTGCGGGGCCATCGACTAGAGTGGTTCCGCATAGAGTGAAGTCTGCTGTTCGTTTCGAAACTGTACTATTGTAGTTTTTCCAGCACAACAATACAACTTTTGGGACGTGAGACATGTTGAAAAATGGCGAGGTTACCGTTCATCTGATGTGCCGATTGTTACGGAATACTACGACGAGTTTGAGTTTCACCGTGAATATGACAATTGCTTTGACAATTGACAGCCATTTCAATCGATGAAAAAAATGAAAATCTCCATGACCAGAGCTCGATATATTTTTAGTTTCAAGTTATTGGACTGATGATTAAAATAAATGAATGATAGAATCATTTCCTTTAACTGTGAAAATTGGACCATGTCAGGCACGTATGTACGGGCAGTACTGCTTCCGAAAATGTAAACGGGGTAACATATTCGAGTATCACAGTGCAGAAGTTGGGTTCAAAATAGCGAAGTCACATCACGTGTGAACCATTATTATGACATTCGTAAGTGGAGTCACTCTGTCTGTTCACTAATTCCACATGCTGACATATAGGGACCGACTGGCACGCGCGACTCGCGTGCATGATATAGTGCAGGCCATGTTGCGTCTCTCGTATTTCGCGCGGCGACACTTCAAGTTTTGCATTTTCGGGCACGATCGGGAGGAAAAAATCGCCAATGTCGGCAAGTCAAATATGCTCAAGTCAAGTCAAGTCACGAGTCATTACTCGGCAAGTCAAGTCACGAGTCAATCATTTTCGAAATCTGACAAGTCAAGTCAAGTCACAAGTCAACAAACCTTCAAGTCAAAGTCGAGTCACAAGTCAACAGAAAGGCGACTCGAGTCGACTCGAGTGGCAAGTCATTGACTCGAGTCAACAACTCTGTACCGAAGTCTTGAAAACGGAACCTACTGCCATTTTGCTTGGTGCTAAGCAGAAGAGATGGAGTAGGGAGCGCAAAAGTGGCTGGCTCGGCTTGAATAAAAAAAAATGGTTGGAAACTGGGCCTTTCAAATCCCTCTAACTAACCTAACCTAACCTAACCTAGCCTAACCCAGGTTGGATTAACAAAGGGGCCCATAGGTCCGCTATAAATCCCGGGTGCAAAACCATATGGACACATAAGGACCATGAAATGGGTCCCGTAAGAGTCCCTTGTAGGACAAGTACCTGTAAACTGGCTACTTGTTGTGGAAGGTCGTTAGGAGGCATAAGGTTGTATAATCCTGTCGGAGGCGATTAACTTCGTTAAGAGAAAGCTGGCTTGTCCAACAGGAGACTTTTTTCAAGGTCTGACTTCGTTAGAAGGCGAGTTTTGGGGTGGCTTTGTAACTCAGTGTGTGTTACTATAGGCAGACTTTGTTTGTGCGCCTTGGGAAAGCGTGAACTTTAAGTACTCCCATTTAGTAGGCCTACCGTGAAACCAGCACAAGCGCCAATGTTAAAACCCCACACATCAGCAATATGTTAGAGCTATATAAAAGCAGCATGATCCCGACGTTTTTTGTTTTTAATTTAGGTTGCAAACAGTATAATCGTTTTAGTCATTAAACAACGATTTTTTTAGTTGTGGATCAGTTCATATTGCGCTACTAGAATCAGTGAAGTATGTGTGCCTCGACTGAATGTTTTGCCACCAGCAAAATGAATACCGCAAGATTTTCGGTTGCTTCAATTGGTGAATAAGCAGTTACGTCTACGCCTAAAACACAGGTATTTTGACGGTGGTTTTAGCTGATGGTGGCATGTAAACATACGTAAAACATTGAACTATGGGCAGCCGGCGAACATGCTTTGTTACAGTTGACCTGAACAGAAAGGTCACTAACGCATGCGCAGATATTAACTTTGAACTCGTCTTTCAGCCGACAATATTAGTCTAATAACGTCATGATGAGAGTGTTATTTTCACGTTTTTATAATGAGTTAGTAACGGTATAGAAGCAAATTAAAATACCAGAGTTAGCTTCACGAAGCAAAACATGTTATTTTCTAAAAATTATCTTCAGCATAGAGCAAAACTCTAGCACACCATTTCCGTTGAATATGAAAATATCCAAATTTGCGGATGATGCTAGATTTATTCAGTTAGAACTTTTATGTTCTGGTACATAGTATATGCAACTATTAATTGTTGAGAACCACGAAAATCTATGGGGAATATTTGATCTTCTAATGAACAATAATTTGTTTTGAGAGAAATGTTGAGATTTTCATGGATTATGAATGGAAAGGAAACTTCTGACAATAATAAATAGAAAAAAGTGGGTATTCCATTCTATATTAATGCTATCATCAAGTTAGTTAATTATTTAGTTAGGGGGAGTTTTACAGCCCAGTTTATTATCAAGAAACTTCCATAGATTAGCGTAAGGCAGAGATAAATGTAAATATTTTTGTTTGAAATCTCGCGCTAGTAAATAAAGCAGTCTATGGTCTGCAGTGTTTACTAACTAGGTTTTTCTTGCTCAAGATGTCACTTTAGGAAGGAAAGACTGCGTCTGAGACAAATTGATTTTTTTTTGTGACTGAAAAATTGTAAATTATCCTCCCAATATGACATCTCCATATAAATGCTTCGATTTGCATGAACTAAATTTGTCTTCGAAGGAAGTCTGTAACATTTATCATCAGTCGATGAAGACGTTATTGTGAATAGCACTGAGAGGCAGATGACTTGCTTCTGCAGAAGGACTGTCATAATTTTTGTTGAAATCACCGCGAAATTATAAACTGGCCTTGTAATGATGTTAATATCAGTCAACATCTTTCCCTCTTAATGGTTTGCAACAGACTGATAGATGCCGATTAGACAAGTTTTATAGCGGAGCATGGTCTTTCTTTATGACACTTTGGTATACAATTCACTGGATCACCCAAATTCTACTATTTTCCTCTTAATATCTACGAAAAATGTGCAGTCTAAAAGTTAAGATTCTATCATCCCGGGATGAAGAATTTCATGCCGTTTCTAATCTCATTGTTGCGTGGCAGTGAAGATACACAAACCATGGTGATGAAGAGGTGCTTCGAGCTGTATTCCTTTCATCCGGAATTTGAGCACAATACCTTACTTTTTCAATAACAGAAAGTATTGTGCGAGTGTTTTTTTTTTTCTTGCCGCGGTAGAAATTGACTCTTACCTTTGTCGTGAAAGGTTTCTTCTAGTCAATGCATTTTCATGTAAGTTTTGGGATGTAAAGGTGAGGTGGCTTTGTCTGAAGAAAATTCAGTGGTAAATCTGACAAATACAATTAGCAAAAGTTTGTTGATAGTTGTGGTGGCAGTTTGCCGACAAGAAATCGTTAGAGGATTCTGTGGTATATATATATATATAGCTGCACAATCTCAAAAGCCTACGGCCACTTCATATACTCTTCTGTGGTATTACGGAATATCGAGGTTGAGCACTTAACGTTTTGCGACTCTCACCAGATTTTGTTCCTCCCTTCATACAGTCACAATGGAAATATGATAACTGTTATAATATGATGTATCACCCACTTGTTCTAATTCTTTAAAGCTCCCTCAAGAGATGGATTGCCCTTAAATGAGACGTGAGTGAGCTTTTACTTCCTTTTACACCAAAATTCATAACCAAGTCAAATGGTCCTCTTCAGAATTTGTATACATAAGTTTAGTAGTGTACATTACACTTAAATGGATCTTCTAACGCTAAAGTCATCGTATCTGACAAAGACGCCACTTTCCATAAAACGCTATTGAGGTTGACCCTTGTAAAATTGTTGAATGAATGCAAATCGCCTTCCTGGCTGACAAGGATCTTTGCGAGGAGATTTGTTTTGGAATCTGTTTTAGTCAGTACGTTATTTACAGCAGGCCGATGTCCACTGCTCTAGGCTCTCTGGTTCTCAATTAAGAAAGTCTGAAGAAACACATTTTATTTGCAATGATTTTGACAGCCGAGGGTATAGAATTACAGAGTTATAAGTCGATAAAAGAATTCTGTCGCCTCGAGAACAAATGCGCTTTTCAATTTTGTAATTAACAATTCATTCAGTGCTAGAAACAAGAGAGAAGCGTTCAAGACTGTATGACAATGATAAAGAATATGCGATTCCTTACTTACGCTTCTTTTCTTGAAATATTCAAAACCAGACCATAACAACATTTTTTATTGGGGGGGGGGGGGGGCAGTGAAGTAGAGTATGATTAAAGATGAGATATAAATATGTGCATTGGTTAAAGAAGGGAATGATTGATCATCAGACGATACCAGGACCAGGATCAGCGAGCCATTAAATCTTTCCGTCCAACGACGGGTATCCTTTGTGAATGAAGTTAATGCAATTGACGTAATTATGATTTTCGAAACATAAATGAGTGTTTATCCTTTCTTAAATAGAAGAGGCTTGGTGAACTCCATTTTGACAAGTAAGATGCACACCAACATTCTATCAAACAGTCCTCTGCAACTGCCGGTTGGATATTCGTCTATTCAGTCTCCGTGAATGAAGAAGCACTGTGTGCCAAGTTCGTATCCGTCCGTCCTTCCATCAATCCATCCATCCATATATGGGTCTATGTATATTATATGCAACGATATAACGCTGGATCGACCCATAGGCAGTTCGGGAGATAACCTCTTTCGGGGGGGGGGGGGGATGGTTTTTCACCCGATCTGGGGAAAATACGGCCATGGGTGGCGCCATTTTCAAATTTCTCCCTTGATGCTTTGCGATCCTACCGCGCAATTTAAACGGAAAAAACGTTCCAAACACCTGGAAAATTTAATCGGTCTCAGGAAAGAGAAATTTTGGAATATTTAGAAACTTTGTTGCTAGGGGAACAAAAAAGCCGGATCATGTTTGGAAGTTCACCGCGCAAATTTTGAGATATCGAGCAATTTTGCCACGTTCTGTGTCCTAAGCTTAAATTATAGACTCGACACAGCCGCAAGATTTGTTCAATTTTTTCTGCAGAACGTTGAGTAAGTTACTCAACTTAGCAGTTGAGCCCATTAGTACGTTCTTGAAAGTTTTTTAAGATTTCTGTCTGTGGTGGGGAACAGTTACCTTGCATTTGAACATATCCACATTTATAAAACAAAGCGACGACTGTGAAGAGGAACACCCTAAGTGCTCATGAATATTCATGCTGCAAATTTTCTCCCGATCGGTTGACTTCTCATTTTCACCCGAAAACGGTTATCTCCCGAACTGATAGGAGGAAATCGGAAACCGTCACAATGTTAAGGCCCAAATGTAATAATTAATTCATGTATTTCTCCCCAGTGGTGACGCTACGGGCGGCATGAGGGTGCATCCCCCCAGATTTTTTCCTTGCCCCCTCCCAGTTCCCCTCACAGATAAAAAGGTTGCTGCAATGGAAGTGTATGTGGAATGTGGGCGGATGTGTATGTGTGTGTGTTGAGGTGTGGGTGGGAAAGCACTGGCTCCTGGGTGAACGTGCAATTAATACTGACGAAAAGTTTGTCTACATGCCCTTTAAGTAGGCCTACATCCTTCCGGGTTAGGTCAGGGGTTTCCAGTCTACAAACAAACATCACTAATGATATGCGTGTTTGGTCTAAGGGTAAGATCATCCGCCTCTCACGCGGAAGGCTCGGGTTCTTTTTCCAGATCAAGTCATACCAAAGACTCTAAAAATGGAACCTACTGCCGTTGTGATTAATGCTCCGCATAAGCAATGGAGATGGGAAAACAAGCCAAAGAGCCACAACTGAAAAAAAAAACAAAAAATACCGTGGCCGGCTCGACTTGAACCATTAGGTTGAACACTGGGCTGTAAAACTCTAACTAATTAACTAACTATCACTAATGATACAAAGTTGCCCTGTCTTGGCATTACGCGGCGTGGCACAAAGCGGGCTTCATTTTTTCTATTGTTTCTTGTTGTTCCTCATGCATTTATCAATTATTACTGTACGCTGCACGCCACCAGATGATTGCGTTATGCCTAGATGGTGTCATAACAGTTTAACACTACTTAAACACTTTGCCCATCCCACTTAATTGAAAGAGTCTGGTTAAGCCACTGACTAGTACAGTGGTACTCGGTGGCACCGCTCAAATGTTACTGAAATGATACTCTCAAAGGATAAAAGGTTAAACTTGGAAATAGATCAACAGAAAAAACAAAAAACATACCTCTCCTGGGACTTAATTTTCCCTCAAATCTTCCGGGGGCTACGTACATGTTTTTACAACGATCGCTTCGGATTCGATGTTTGTCGTGTCCAATGGTTTCTGTTGGTTGTTCAGTTTGTTCAGTTTGGTTTTTGCCACCTGATGAAGGGTTTATAACCGAAACGTCGTGGAGTTTTCCACAAACTTTTAAGCGCCTTTTACTACCTCTTTTCGACCTACACATTTCCACAGTGCTCCGCAGCATATATATATATATATATATATATATATATATATATATATATATATATATATATATATATATATATATATATATATATATATATATATATATATATATATATATATATATATATATATATATATATATATATATATATATATATATATATATATATATATATATATATGACCGACTGATCATGAGGCTAGGTACTCTCGCTCCACACGGTCTTAATGTTAGAATTGACCTTTTGTTATATTCACCCCTTTTTGGGCCAGTTTTTACTCCTTTAACACTTACCCGATCGTGCTCATTTTTTACTGTGTAGCCCTAATTATTATTTTTTCCGGACCTAGTTTTTGGTCTACTTGTTTCCCCTTTTTTCCGACCATGTTCGATTTGTACGTGCACTTTTTCATCCAGGACGCTCTTTTTCTTTTTTTGATTTGTGTTTCATCCTTCGCACTCTTGTTTTCTGACAGTCACTTTCGTTCGGTTCTGTTTTTATATCGATCGCTTCGGATTTGATGTTTGTCGTGTCCAATTGTTACTGTTGGTTGTTCAGTTTGGTTTTTGTCACCTGATGAAGGGTTAATACCCGAAACGTCGTGGAGTTTTCCGCAAACTTTTAAGCACTTTTTCCTACCTCTTTTCGACCTATATATATATATATATATATATATATATATATATATATATATATATATATATATATATATATATATATATATATATATATATATATATATATATATATATATATATATATATATATATATATATATATATATATATATATATATATATATAAACCAAATTGGTAAAGCTGGAAAATCTGGCTGAGGTGAAAAAACGATGTTGACTCCACCGGGATTCGAACTCGGGACCTCCCGCTTTCTAGTGCGGACGCTCTAACCACTGAACCATGAAGCCAAGTTGGTTCAAATCACAGATGAAGCAACTCGCAATTCACCTCCTGAGCAGGCGCCTAATTTTGGAACAGCACTAGTTCTCGCTTGACGCAAGCCCAACCAGATATATATATATATATATATATATATATATATATATATATATATATATATATATATATATATATATATATATATATATATATATATATATATATATATCATCCACTACCAGTGGAGTTGAGGGATTGGTGTAAAATTCCTGTTTGTCATTCATTATATGTTCCGAGAAGTTTACCCAAAGTTTTAAATCTGCGTTTCAATTCACTTATTATTTCCTTTTAAGAACAGCTCACAATGTCGTATGGAACTACCGCAAGAGTTGAATCTATCGAAGAGTTTCATTTCATGCCGTGCTTACAACAGCGCCGCCGGCAATTTCCTGCGTTCATTTTTCAAAATTGAAACAAGTTAACCGACCAGGAGCTTTAATTTTAAAGGTTGGATACCTTTTTATGGTAGAATACCTTCCATTCTTTCGTTGTAATGTTGAAGTAAGATCACTTTACTCAAAGATAACTTGAAAACCACAGGATAGTGTGTCCAAGTGACGATTCACTAAATTACATAAAACTAAGCCATGTGGTTTCTAATCACTCGGTAGAAAATAGAGGTCCTTACGAAATATTAAAACTAGTACCACTCTAACTTACAAGACTGACTGCGTAGTTGTCTCAAATTACTGAAAACTCACATTCGATTCTAATTCATCTTGATATCAAGCCCGGGCTCTGATATTGAATTCGGAAGCGATTCAATGAATCTAATTTACGAAAGGGCTGTCGTTTACAGTGATCACAGTCATATTTTTGGCTGTTTCGTAACACTCCGCCGTAGTGAGTCTTGACTATCGTATTCAATGGAAAAACTTCTTGCGAAAGGCATTACTAATTAGGAAGAAGACAAGAAGTGACGAAATTATAATTCATGCCGACATTAGAGTGGATCGCAGAAAACGGGACACTTTAATTTTTGGCAGCAACGTAATGAAACTTCTTTTTTAATCCAGTTTAAGTCCAATCTTCGGACGCGAAACAGTAATCGAAACTCGAGACTTTATATTCTTCAAAGAATAACAAAGACAAAGTAGAAATAAAGCGAGCCAGAGCTGAATCTGAAAGTTTAACTTAAGCTAATTCTTAACCGTTTTACATGGAGTTTTACTTTTAGTGTATCTGAAACTGTTGTATCTTAAAGGGTCAATCCTCTCACCCCAGACTGCAATTTTGGTACGGGTATATAACAAAATTCTCAATTGGCTCAGCTCTTTGGTTGACAGCTAATTTAAACAATGCAGAGTACAAAAGCTAATATGACACAGCATGAAAGGTACTGAGAGTGTTTTGGTTATGTACATTGAGTTTTTCTATACTCACCTCGGGGCAATAAACTGAGATTGTGTATCTGGATGAGGATGAATTTCAGAAAATTGTGGGAGGGGCTTAAGTAAGAAAGTTAGGGGAATTGGTACTGTTTGGGGTGAGAAAACTGGGCCTTTAAGCTGTTACCCAACCAAATCGCTGTTTCTCCTTTTATTGATTGGAAGCAATTTTGTTTTTGAAGTTCGTAATTGTCCAAATCATTATACTATATTATAAACTACATTGCTTAAAAGAAGTTCAAATCTAGCTTTCAAACATCCAATAGCCTAGCCACTGAAAAAAAATGAGGGTCGATTGAAAATTTTGTACCGCAGAGGAGCCACTTGCTAAAATTTCTCAAATTTCTGCCATAACTGTGACGTAGATGTCATCCAACCGTCAAAGGCAAGTATTCCTTAGGACTGCAGTTTTGATTGAGAGTATCGAAGCTTCTCGCTGACTTTTCCCGGGGCAGTTTACTTAAAGCGCTTAATGCAACGACCTTTTAAAAGTTTCGTGCTTTGGAAATAAGAGGCTTGCTTTGTAATTAGTCAAATGAGAGAGTGTGACCCCACTTATCAATCGTCTCTTCCCCTTATTAACTGTCGTTCACTTTTGGCTTTTTCGAATTTCCTACGGGATTTTTATTTTAGGTAAGTCGATAACAGATCTTTGGTCGAAACATATTTCAAAAAGATCGAAGATTGAAAAGTTACACTTCAGTGGGATGACTGGCTGGTTCAAACAGACGTGATATTCCTAAAAATACACAAAAATCCTCGGGACACTAACTTCAATTCGCACTTTTGTCAGAACAGTGGGTCTTCAAAGAGAGAAATAAATAAAAAAATTCGGATCTTTCCTTAACACATTCGACATAAACATTTCCGCATAAGTTTGCGTAACCTGCTTTGATGGAAGGTCTTGCCTTCGGTACTCAATTCAAGTCGTTAACCGTGACGTCACAGTTGTGGCTAGAAAAAAGTTCTTGGTGAAAACACTGACGTCGCGCAGCGATTGACCGTTGCGTTGTTTCAAGGCATTTCTATGTGAAGTATATAGAAGTAGTGCCAATACATCTAACGTTGTGAATTTCTTCCTCTCGGGCTCGTTAAAAACTGCAGAGACTTTCACTCAGTTTAAACAGAGAGTTACTACTTGCGAACAACGCCCTGAATTTAAAAAAAAAAAAAAAAACTTCTTTGAATCCGTGGATTGACGTGACTACCGAATGACCGCACTTGGATATACTTGAGTACGTAGTCTAATACAAGGCACCACGTTATTTCATCGATTTTTGACGACCTAGCCTCTAGTAGAGGTAAACTGTCGACGATGACGATATGAGAATATCATGAACCTGTAACTGCCGTCTTTGGTACCCGCTCCTCACGCTACAGCCCAGCTGTCATAAATGAAACTATCCGTTTTCACACGGACTTAATCTCCGTACGTCGTCACACGCCAGCAGGTATTTACTATTTGGGCTACTCTCAATCCATTGGAACTGTCCTGCGCTACGCACCCGTAGTGTGCTGTTGCTTTAGTCTTTCTACCCTTCAATCTGATAGACTCTTATGAGGAGCGACTACATACTAGAACTAAACCTCAAAGCTTGGTGAACTAAAATAGAAATGAACTGTAATGAACAAACAATCTGGATGTTTCCTGACTTTAGGAAAGCAAAATTAGTATCAATTCCAGTATATCAATTTAGCTGCGAATGTAGGCCTTAAAACGATACGTCTTTAAATGGCTTTTGTTTTGCAAACTTTTTATTGTTCTCTAATTTCTCCTACCGCCATTTCTTTTATTGATTAGCTAAAAAAAGGTCTTCATTGAGGTACCAAGACGTTTTTCTATTTATAACGTACTCAACTAATCAATAACTCCCATATTTCACTACAAACGTTAAAAATAAAATAAAACCTCCCTTTTAAACCAAAATTCAAATTCTGGTTATTGCACTGTCGCACAAGGATCTGCTAATTTTAAGACGTTTTCACGAATTAAAGAGAAATTATCCATTCTTGAAATTTATGTGACGCAATCATTGCCCTTACACCATTATTTTCTGTCTTCCAATTAAGGGACAGTGGCATGAACCAGTGATCTTTTAGGCTAAAGCAGTGTCAAGTACTCAGTTGGATATTTTTGTAGTACGCTGACAACAGCATTTACAGAAAACATGTCTTTCCATGTCATATCAACCAATTACCTCACCTCCTTATCCTTTATTTCATCATGTACATGCTCATGAGTTACTCTGTAAAAACAGTTGGGTAAATTTGACCCATAAAATGGGTTCGGACTGTTCCGAATAAAATATTTGGGTCAAATAATAACCTAAATAAATTTGAGATTGATTCAATTTGGGTTACAATTTGACCCCTGGTTTTCGTTCAATTTTCCCAATGACCTTATTTTCTTAGGGTGTAACAGTTCTTTCCTTTGAACGATTCTGACGTATGTTACAATGCAATTAAAAATCTAGGTTGGTCTGTAATGTATGCTATCGTTCTCGACCTTAAAAAACAAATTACTAAAAGAGAACTGTACCAAAATGTAACAGGAAAATCTGTGATACGATTGCTGATATCTTATTCTGAAAGCAAAGACATTGCCAGAGATTGTCTTACCAATCGATACAAATTCTTCGTTGGCGTTCTTTTTCAATTTGAAGTGTTTCCATTATTATTTCTTGATTATCTCAAGGGAAGTGTTATGTAAAGGTCATAAATACGCCGACGATGAGAAAATTGTCTGTGCTTCGTTTCACATTCACCCCAGAGTCTGAAAACACTGACATCTCTTCCAAACGAACATGGGTGATTCCAATCAGTTTCAGGGCGAAGCAACAATAGTTCAAAAGAGAGATATGTCAAACTTTAGGAAGTAAGGAGGGGTTCAAGTTAATGTTGCAAGGTGTAATGGGACCATTGGTTGAAGCATGGGAGCCAGGGCATAGAGAGAATATCACATGACCGCAGTGTTTTTCTGTTAACACTAAAAACGCTAAGCACGTAATTAACACGTGCTATAGCACAAACGCCAAAGTAGCTCTCAAACACTTGCGTATCTTATTGATAGGGTAAAGAATAATCACAACCATGTATTTAACGGATTTAAAACAACTAAGACGCACAATGGCGCGCAAGCATAATTCATTCCTTAAAATGATCACTCATGCAGGGACATTGTGCCCATAGAGACCTGGGGTTTAGTCCTCGTCTAAATCCTGTCAAGGGAGTCATATGATTTTGTCTTAAAGTGCGTCTGAAACCCATTCACATACCAATATAATATGCAAGCCGTACCTAAGGCATTTTGCCTAAGGTTTCGCTACGTTACTTTTCTCACCTGTTCCCTACAAATTTTTTTCCGAAAAAACGTCTCTCGTTATTCCCTAACCCAATCATCACTTGTAACAGGCCCTTCTCACCGCTATCCTCAAAACAAAATATATCTTTACAAGATCTATATAGGACACCGAGAAACATGTTCTTCGATCTCTCCTGTGGTATATGAATCATAGGCGGCGGAAACGGGACGGCAGGGGGCCTGCCTCCCATATTTTTAATGAGATTTTGGGAGTTGGCTCCACTTATAACTGAACGTCGCAAAAAAAATCAAAATTAATTAAACAAAACTGTTGCTTTTAATACATTTCGACTGTTCTGTGGCTCAATTATTACTCTCCAGAGTGCAAAATTTTGGAAAGCTTTTGCGTGCTTCGCCCCTAGACCCCTAAGTTAACGATAACCTATAGGACAGTTTACTTTCGCCCTTCAAAAAGTTCAAACAAAATTTTTGAAGTCGTCTTAGTTTCTTTTTTCAAATTAATTCTCTTCTCCTCAAATAAGGGCCATTCAAACATGCTGAGCTAGGTGCATGTCCCCTGTCCCCTTATTGGCCCCAATGACACACATTTGGCTCGGTAATAATGTCCCTTTTAGGATTATCAGTAATACCAATACGAAGGTACTTTTTGCTTAGTCCCTCAAAAAGCCTAAAATGTCAGAGTTTCTGGGGGCCCTCTCAAATACCTAAAATCGCTTCCGGGGATTCTCCCCCATGACACCACCATGAGCCCTGCATGTTAAGTCATCATACCCAAATTGTATCAAAATTTTACTTTTTAGTAAGGTTTAATACACAAAACAAAAATACATAAATCACATCCTTAAAAATCTCATTATACTTTGTAATGTCTGCACATGACATATCGTTTGTTGTGCTGGATGAATCGGGGAGTTTCTCTTGTTGTAGACATCGATCTTACTTGTTTAGAGTCTGTCATCGATGGTGTTAGATGAGACTGCTCAGCAGGCAATAAGCTGTGAATTGATGAACAAACGATAGGTTCAAAGTTGTGAGCACTGGTAAAGTATCTACCACCATCAAGTTTTTTTGGTTAAAAGAAGGGTCAAAGGTCAAACCAAGTTTTAATTTTGTTGAGGGGTACATACACTGCTGCATTTTGGTAAGGTTTGCGTTGGAGTCCGATGTGTGGTTCTCAAGATATGACCAGGTAAATTTGTCACATTTTCAACAAAAACTGAACTTGTGGCGGGCACATACCACCCATCTACATACGTTAATAAACTGTCTCTTGTGTTTCTTCAAAGTTAACAACCAATTTTCTCCAACACAATTCTATGTTATAAGAATTACAAACGGATTTCCCACAGGCAGGTCCTATTCCTATTAACACCGGCTCGACTTGAACCAGCTGGTTGGAAACTGGGCCGTAAAACTCCATGTAACCTAACCTAAACTATCCCTATATTAACTTCAAGGCAAATTCAACAGACTGATAAACGAACAAAACAAATTGGTTCCTTGTCAAAATGGCGGCTTAGTAAGTGTTTTTTTCTTCAGAGCTCGGTCGCCAGGATGCATTATGTTTGCAAAAGGTTTACCTACGGTCGTCAAACATTTTGAAGCAAATTAACATCAATTCAAACAACGGCCGGACTATTGTGGAAATTATTTTCTGGAGCATTCGAATCCTGTGAAATTAATTCAGGAAATTTGGCAAACACATGAATTAATTGCTATTAACCTGTACAACTGGTTGCAATTTGCAAAGTCTACCAAAAGTTCTCAGAGTTTGTAGTTGGTAGGCTAGGTTGTATTGTGCGTGGCATCTTCAAAAACATAAGCATATATATATATATATATATATATATATATATATATATATATATATATATATATATATATATATATATATATATATATATATATATATATATATATATATATATATATATAAACGAACAAATTAGATCAGTATGTAGTTTCATATTTTTAACTACAACGTTTTCTTGTCCCCCATCTGCGCGGTTACGGTCGAGCGAAATGTACACGGAGGGTACAACATAAAACGTCTAAATGATCTCTTTAAACAAGGGAAATGCGAGGAATATGTTGGAATTTCAAAGTGGTTTGGACCAGATATTACCAAGCATACGGAATATTTCGGTACCAACCTTTCGTTCGCCTCTCTCCTGCTATGGAAATTCAGAATTTGCCTCCGAGGACGTACCAAGACAACATCATACTGCAAACCTCGAGAATCAATACGGCAAATGAGCTATATACTTATAGATCCCAATGTATTGCTGCATCGCATGAAATTATTTAATGTTGAAAAGGAATGTATTGATCGCCAAAAGTCTAAGTTAATTTTGTTATTTTAAGTATGTGGGGAACCCAAGATTTTATCTGCTGACCACGTAAGAACTTTTCGTCCTTCAAATAACTCTTGGAGGTACCATGTAATAAAAATGCACTACCTGACTACGGAAAATCAATTCTAAACAGCATTAAAAGTTCAATGGGAAGGAATTAAAGTTTCAAAGTTGAAGGTACTTCTCTCTCCATCCGTCTTCAAATGAAACATTTGATCACAATAAGGATTACTGATATACCCGAAGGTATATCACGTCACAATTTTATTGATTCCAAGCTTGAAGTTTGCAAATATTTATTCACCAAGGATAATTTCTGAGCG
The DNA here is from genome assembly GCA_037179385.1 of Holothuria scabra. Lineage (NCBI taxonomy): Eukaryota > Metazoa > Echinodermata > Holothuroidea > Aspidochirotida > Holothuriidae > Holothuria > Holothuria scabra. The sequence continues at coordinate 22,683,047 of CM074192.1, read as the reverse complement.
GTCGCGCATATCGGTTATTAAAAACTGACGAGGGACGATTGTAAGCAAACATTCTTTCCTTCCTAGTATTTGAAACTGGTTTATAAAACAAAGGGGAGGTAAGAACCTCATCTAAACTGAAAAGAAGGTATCTTTGGGCTAAAATATACGGTATAGTTCATGAGAGGAAGTAACCGATTAGTTGACAAATAAATAAGTATGACGAAGCCCAAAATTTATCACGACCCTTGAAAGTTACAAAAGTATTTTTCAAAATGGGTACCGTTCCAATTGTTTACAATTGGTTAGTTTTATCGTTTACGAAATAGGTTTGGAAAGCTACACTAACCTTTTCTACATCGAATCCGAAACAAAAACTCAAAAGACGAACAACCCCGCACGTTTGAGTATTTTTTTAAGAATCACTGTAGGCATGTTCCTAAATAGACAAGTATATGAGGTACACTTCTCTGCAGGTGAATCGAACTTCACCAACACCTATGAGCCAGTTCAGAGTTATTACTGATCATTTGCTTTGGATGAGTTCAACACCCCTATGACCTGAGGAGACTATTCACGCGCTGTGTATAGGTTTGTTCACTGTGAGTTATTGGTTCCTATAGCAGCGATGGCTCTTTGGGAGACGCATACCCTTATAACCTTTGACCTTTAGAACAAAACGGTTACTCTGAACTGGCTTATTTTGGAGTCGGGAGGTCGGGGTTCGAGTTCTGGCTAGATCCTACCGAACACTTTAAACCTACTCCCACTGCACTTGGTGCTCAGCATGAGCAATTGAGTAGGGAAAACAAACCAGTGAGCCACAACCGGAGAAATGGCTGTGGCCGGCTCGACTTGAACCTAAAGGTTGGAAACTGGGCCGTTAATCTTCATCCAACCTAGTCCTTTTTTGGAATGCAAAATACGTTATAGCACTAGCTTAAAGGCAGCAATTAGTTACCCCAAACTACAATTTTACCAGTAGTCTACCGAAATTCTTAATTGGCACAGCTCTTTGATTGACATGAAATTAAGAAACTACAGTCACTCAAATTACATATGATATACTGCGATTGTTTTGATTAAAAATTAAGGCCTTGCATGGTTACCAGGAAATACCCCGAAGCCCCTAATGAACTAGACTTGTCTCGATAAGGATGCGCTTAATACAGTTGTGGGAGGGGCTAGAAGTAATTAGGTTGGGAAAATAGGAAATGTCTGGGGTGATGAAAAACTGCGTGAAGACACAGTTGATCAATGATTTACCGGGGACTAATTACCCAATTAAAACGCAAAGACAGTTTTAATTTTTTTACAACTAAAACTGTTGGGCAAATTATTTTCAGTTTCTTATTTTCGTAAATTGTAGCGGCTTATAAATTGGTTAGGCAACTTGCACTCTTTTTTGCAATCCGTTAAACGCATGCAAATTTTCATGGTACAACTATGACAACTCACAAAGGTTGTCATTGTAGCGTAGAAAAATTTCACTCACTAGAGTTAGATATTTTTTCACCTTATCTAGTTACAGGCCTCTCAAGGATTGGAAAAATACAAACTCATGCCACCCACTTGTCACAAAGATTTAAAGAAAGGGGCAAAGTTTACTTACAGCGTAAAAAAGTATCCATTCCCTCTCCTTCTTATTTCAAACATTTGGTTTTTACCTATAAAATCTGGATCCACACTTCCCAGATCTTCCTAGAATTTCGAGCATAAATCGGTGGATATCTTGTCCTTGTTGCAAAGACAATGTGTTCATTTCATGATCTCAGTAAGAAAGTAACCACGTTACTGATATTATCTCGTACCAATGACAGGGGGACAGGAAACACTTTCTCTTTTGACATCGAATGTTTTTATTATCGTCACAAGAATGTTACTAAAATGATATCGTGCTAATGACGTTCAGTGTGAAAAGCAATCACTTCTCCGTGACACTGATGCGAATATGGTGAAGATGTACTGTAAAAGTTGTACTGATAAACTCAACTTGGAGTGATAAATGTGCAAATTAAAACTTGATGGATGTTAAAAGGTGTCAATAAAGAGGGAGTATCGTGAACTCTTCAACCAATCAGACATAGAAAGCAATGGGGAATAGGGAATAGTCTACATTGGACAGTCGCACATGCCTCATTCAACTGTTTTATTAAAGTTCAGACTTGAGATATCAAAACAACTTTGCTTGTGCTACACTAATGAGTGTATACCTATCCTCAAGTCGTCTCCACCCGGACGAACTTTGCATCAGGTCCGCCATATGCTATACTATAATCATGATCCTAACATACGTAATCATTACCTCAACTCAGTAAACATTCGAAATTCCTATATGAGGTTCTACATGCTCATTTGCCTGAGAAAACTGCTCTTTAACGAAGAATTGTCTGTCCGTTTTTCTGGAATCTTTTTGGGAGGTTTATACACACGAAATAAAAAGTGAGTCAGTATCCTTACACTGATTCAACTTTTCTCCATGTAGTGAAGTGATAATTTAATTCGAGGGTCTTAAGTCATTACCTCTGTATTGTATGTCTACGCAGAGAACTGTTAGAACAGTTTCGAAAAGCTTCGCTTATAGGTATACCCAACATCTGACTATGACTACAGAATACATCCTCTTTACCACTTCGGCACAGAAGTGTATTGAAACTTCCCGAAAGACACGTTTGAACACATAAGATTTATCGTCGTATGATAACAAAAGATTAGATTAGATTATTTACTACTTTTTGTGGCAGGCAAAAGTGAATCTTCAATTACTTGACAACCAGATATTCGAAAGTGAGACAAAGAATCCATTACTGGATCAGTTCGTATTAGACAATGCATATATTAACTAAGCATTCTCAGCTTATATTTGAAATTAAATTTTTATAGTCCTTTTTCAAAGGTGTGAAACATGTGTTCCGATTTATATAAGAGCACTCTGGTATCATAAGTTCTAAATGTCTCTTCTGAAGATTAATTTTAAAGAAATATGTTTCATCCATGCTGAATAAAACCCTGTTTACATTTAATAATTAATTTTCTAAAATATCGGAAAAAAAAAGAAAGAAAAACACAGACAGTAACACAGACAATGTGGAGACGCGACTTTTTTCAAGACAACCGACTTTGACTTGGCTTTTCTGCAGTAAGTTTTTAATAACTTCGTAGTAGTTTGTTTTTGAGGTAAGTAGTGATATCAACAATAGACAACCAATCTTCGCCCATTTGGGGAAAACAAAATTGATTGGTAGAAATTGGGGGATACAACTGTCCTGCATAACTTTAATGACATGATTAAATTTACAATGGCCTCGGGTGGGGGACGTAGAACTTCACAAATAAATGGGTCCACGGGAAAGATAAATCGGTTGTTCCCCCAGAACATCCGGGGTATTTACAGAACTTATTTTATAATTAAAATTTACTTTAAAGTTTCACCATTCGGAAATGAAACATTAACTTTTAACATGTTAACAATATGCTTTACGCTTGCTTACGTGGGGACGGCAATCTTCGAGTAGAAAGTTGTGCAGTTGCATGTCATTATGGAAAAATGTGCTCCATATTCTGCAAGCCTAGAAAAGGTCTTTCATTTTCAATTGTAAAACGGCTTGGAACATCATGTATACCCCTGTTCTTACGAATGGTAAAACAAAACATTGCAGCCTCACATAGATACATAGGGCACTGTGGGTAAGTGACCCATACTGCGAAAGCGGAAAATACAAAAATGGTTGACAGGTTGAGAAACTGTGAAACACTAGCATGTTTAGGTAACTGTGTTCCAAATTCTGTTTTGTAGAATTTGCTGCGGTTTCAGAACAGAACTGTTTGTCTTCCAGTAAATTTCGAAAATTTCTGTGTAATAAGCAACTTCAGCTTAAACAAGCGAATAATAACTGTGGAGTTAACAGAGTAAGGAACAAAGTATTTAAGTCAGTCGAAAGACCAACTAATTTGCCAAAAGCATTACCAAGGTAATCTAAGTGTGCTTTAACCCTTTACCGTTGTGCTCCGATCGGGGCATATTTGCGCGCCTCGGGAGTGGGCGGAAAAGCGGACGTAGCCCGCCCCGCATCGGCTTCCGTAGGCCATTGACCCCGTGACCTTAAACTATTGTCTCTCTCGCTGTTGTGGCCGAATTTTCGGGTAGCTACTCGCAGTTTCGAGCTCCGCGTGAAACAGTAGAGGTGTGTAACAGCCGAGCTCTCCGCATGGGTCCAAAAGGACCCAAACAACGGTAAAGGGTTAAATGATAAGTTATCGTCAAAAATGAGACACCAATACTTTGCACTTTCACTTTTATAGATTTTACTCTGGTTAAGAGAAAAATAATTGGGACATGAATATGTGTCATGAACATTAGTGTGGGGTACAATGTAGGTTATTTTGCCCCCCAGGTGGAGTGTGACCTTATGGACCAAAGTTTGAAATTCCACGGGACATTTACAACATTTTTGATTAGATTACTACTGTTACAATCCTTTTAATGTGCAAACACAGTGCTACCATATGTAGCAAATAATCTCAGTGCCTTATCAGGAACCATATTCTGAATGTTGTTGACGTAAATCAACGATAGCAAAGGATCTAAGACAGAGCCTTGACGAATACCAGTAGTAACGACACAACAATCAGTCATGTCATTGGCCAACACGTATTTGATTCCTGTTAGAAAAACAACTAAACATACCATCGTAAGCGTTCCCCAATACCGTTCAAAAGCAAACAAGAATTCTGTGATTTGCAGTGTTAACAGCTCTCTTTGGAACTAAGTGGAGACTAAGCACATTTCTACGTATTGTCCATAACAAGAGCGAATAGAAATAATAGTTTCTATAAGGGCGTGGCTGGTACCATGACCCCCGTGAAAGCCAGACTGGTGGAAAAGGAATCCATTGTCATTCCAAAATTTACGGAGAAGCTTTCCAGGACCCTCTCTTAAGTAAGGGAATAAGCTACTTGGGCGATAGTTCTAAGTCAGATGTCACTCAACCTTTTAAAAATTAGAATTAGAAAAAATAAAATAAATATTAAAATTACGAGAAATTTCATCTTAACCCGGGAATTCAGAGTCCCTCGGGGAACGAATACGGAATAGCTGTTCTGGATTTCGCCAGCAGTAACAGATGAAAGTGACAGATAATTTACAATTATAGGAATACGACAATCACGAGGATCGGACTAACAGCTTATGCGAGTACTCAGTTTGCTACTTAAAAAATTTAAATATTCATTTGGAGCATCAGAAATACCAGCTTGCATCTATATGTTGTCGTTATTAACAGTTTTACCTTACTTTAAAAATAGTGCATAAAGGCAATTTATTACGGTAAAATTTTTCATTTTGAAATACGACACACCTTACATCTTTCAGGCAAATTCGGTAGGAGAGTTTTGCCAATAACCTTACTGTGGCGGCTTTTACAACAAGTTAAAGGTATGTAGGAAGACTTAGTTTCAACAATAAAGTTAACTTAATGATTTGAAGTTTGTCCGTTACCTTCAACTGGAGATTTTTCCATTTCGTATTGAAATTACCACATCTGCAGAATGACCTTCAGAAATTGTCACAGTTTCATCCCCAATTGATGGTTTCACCTGACGTTCTGTTCGGTTCTCATTTCCTATCATTTAACAAGGCACATGATCTATATCTTCATTTTACTTCCTTCGATATACATTTTTCCCCAGTGTCCCCTATCTCTGAACAAATACTCTTGAATCAATCTATCTTTATCATCCACAATTTCTTCTTACCTCACAGGATTATAAATTACAACTATGTCCTTTCAGGAAAGTGGAAGACTATAAAAATAACCATTAGTGGGTGGATAAACGGTCTGCTTATGTATATCTACGTTTAAAAGAAAGGCTTAAAATATCTCAACCTCCATACCGGCCTCAAAATCTTGTTACCCTTTTCGATGAATCCGACAAGTAAGACCGTGGAAGTACTTCAATGGTTGTCTAGACTCCAGTTGGATACGGCATGATTTTTCGAATGGAGAGAGCGTCGACAGGTTGCATAAACGGACCCTAACGGGTAAAACCCGGATAAGTTGGCAAATGGGAGTGTATGGACTGATATTGGTTTCTCAATCAAATAATCATTTACTCTTATCACAATCAAAACTTAAAAGGCAAATTTCCCTGCATTGGGGGGCAGTCAATGACCATCCAGAGCCGAAGTCTTTGTACATTGTGATACACAAAACCCTTGTGTTTCAGAAATAAGATTTTAAAACAAGAAACACTTTCAAAACATAGAAAACTGCGTTCATGTCGGACTATTGATAACATTACGCTGGAAGCATAAAGAAAACTCAATATTTGGAATACATCATTGCTGTTTTTAAACAGCTAGATAGTCCTTGTTAAGCTGCGCGAATAAAGTGTAGAAGTGATTTTAGATCGGAAGGAGCAAGTTGGAATTTAGCATGACACATGTGTAGCCAGTCCTAAATAGCCACCAAAAGTCGCTCCTTTTCTCATTTGAGTATGCATGACGTCACAGCGTTTGCATATATATAATTATCAAAAAGTAGCTGCCTTTTATATCCGAATTTCGACATGAAAAAGAATTATCTAAGAAAATTATCATTTAAATTTATTGAAAACACATTTTCCGATAGTTTCGCTTTACTTTTGAAGCATTTTATTCACGAAGGAGTGAATTTGAGACGATTTTTCGAACTCATAAAAACAGATTTTACTCTGTTCGGAAAATCGGGCTTTTTCTCCAAAACATGTCTTTTGGCACGGTATGCCAGAAATATGGCACAAAAGAAATTTCCTTAGGCACCAAAAAAGTCTATCATTGCAATGAAACATTTCTGAATACGGTCAGGTATTCGCAAAGTTTAGAGCAGGTCTTGACGCTGCCATGCATCGTACATAAAAAAGTCCACTTATCCTACTGAGGTGTGTGCATTAGATGCGCGAGAATAGAACTATACCGAGCGAGAACACATCCTTCGCACAAGTATTAAACGTCTTAACCTATCCGAGTCTACTTTTACTTACTTACTTAGTTAATTTAAATACAAAGACAAGGAAAATTACATTGAGAGCTTATTTTTTGAAAAGCTAGTTACGATTTAGTGCGTACCATTTTCAAAGGTTATGGTGACTGCATCTTGAGTGGGTCAGTACCTTGAGCCGGTCACCCTTGAGTATAAAACGTACGGCACGTACACAACATTGTACAACATCTATTAATTGACCGACTCATGGTAAACCTTTGACATATATGGCATACTCTTTACACGTACCGTATTAAACAATCAGTGAATCAAAGTTATTGTACTAGGCTATAATAAATTATTGCAAACAATAACATTAAAAAAAATATTGCACTAAAATAGACGATATAGAGGTAAAATGGAGGGATATTGGGCTAAGTGGTGGGGTATAGCTCTCATCGTACAGTTTGTAAGTGAACTGTAAAACTCTGGGACTAACGATATACAATCAGTCCTTACATTAAGGTGGTTAGGTCGAAGAAATGTCAGATACACTTTGTTCAACTAGTAATCTTAGTTGTGATCAGCATGTGGAACTGGGTAGGTCTTAAGTTTTTCTAGGCTACTGTGTTCAGAACCCCCCACCTCCGGTCAACAACCACTTCACTGGACTGGAAGCATATCAACTAAGCGTACAATAAAGCATACTAACATTCCTACATGTTTCCCTATATAGCCCCCCCCCCCCCCCCATCCTCCCCAAAAAAGTAAAAATACAAGTTAATTCAAGTTGGTGACAAAATCTTTGGTTGCAATATGTCATTACTGTGAGGCAATTGCTCCATTATTCATGTCCTCTCTACTCAGCTGATGTATAAAGTAAACAACAACAGTATATCCTTTCAATAAGTCGGGCAGTCTCAGAGGAACATATTTCCATCCATTAGAATATGAAACAGCAGATACAGAGCCCAATCGAAATTCTTGAGTCAGTAAGCATTTTGTTTGTAGAAAGATTGTCCTGTAGCTGGCTACACTAAATTCAGAATCCCATTTGTGCCCTTAAACTGTACACGAAAGAGATATAATATAGCAGTGCAAGCTCTAGTAGGCATTAAGTAGGCAATTACCGTACATTTCAACAGGAATACCGAGAAAAATGAGTACAAGGAAACTGAGAGCTATGGCCCAGGCAAAGCACTAAATAAAACAGGTATACTCAATTTTAAAGTAGAAGTACCAAACAATGTAGCCCATGGCATCCAAGCATCACTGAACCAAGTGTGCTGACTCACAGAAGTTATGAAAACACTGTTTTCCATGTCTTTTTTCATGTTATCTCAATGCAGATCAATTTTCAATCAAATTTGACAATTGAAAATTTGCACCCCTCTGCCATGTTTTCCTACAAAAGAGCCCCCATTACCATTTTTTTCTTTATTTTTTCAGGCATAGCATTTTTGGTAGGAGACCCTCCAGGCCACTTATCTGGTGTTTTATAAATAAATCTTGTGCCCATTCAATTTTGAATCTTTCCAGTTTAGACATCCTGAGGGATAGGGATGGCTTGAAAGGAAAACTGTCCTAGAAGACCTACAAAAAATAGTTAACCATTTTCATGTTCAGTATAACTGTGTTGTAACAACTCACAACTCTGTATTCGAGTCAATAAAGTCGTTTACTGCTCTTAATCACTCGAGCCATTACTCTATTTCTATGACCAAAACATAATCAGAATCAGATTATACAGCACGTACGATTTCTTGAGTCATTTCCCTTGTGAAAATTCTTGACTTTGTCATGTTACATCATACGAACTGACAGACTGGTAAAGTGCATGCTTAAATAAATACGTCAGTTGTAGCAGATATAGCCCATACCTGTAAGTGTAACACGAATCAGTTCGGGAGATAACCGCTTTCGAGGGAAAATGAGGTTTACCCAGATCGCGAAAAGATTCGCCTGTCTCAACGGTATGAATATTTACGAAACCACAAGGGGTCTTCAACAACGTATTTACACACACAAATGCTCGCACGATTCAGTTACACACCTTTATGCAAAAGATTTTGCATAAAACATACGGCTGCGTCGAGTCTATTAATTAAAGTAAGGACAAGCAAAATAGCAGAATTACTCGATATCTCAAAGGCGGTGAACAATCAAAGAGGACAGGGCTTTTTTATTCCCTTTTCAACAGAGATTCTAAATATTCCCGAATTTCCCTTTCCTAAAATTGATAAAAAGTGCAAGGTTGTTTTGAACGTTATCTCCGTTGAAATGCATCATGGGATATATTTGAAAATGGCGCCATTAATGGCAAAATATTTCCCCGATTAGGTGAAAATCATTTTCCCCCGAAAGTGGTAATTTCTCCGAACTGCTAATTTGCTTATTTTTGGTTCTTCATCTTCATCGTTGGTACTGTACGTTGCAACTATTCTACTCATTAGGTTCATACGGAAGCAATTATTGTGTGCGACAGGCCTGTTGAATTATTTTACAAGCTTTCCCCGGACTAGAAACTCACTAACACAGTATAAGCGCTATTAAAGTAGCATCTGTATCATGATCACAGATCATGTGATCATCTGTAGCACACGCTCATACAGTCACTATATGTCTCATGAAGTGCAGTTTTAGCATGCATAGGCCTAGGTATATTTGTACAATGTAAATGTTAGTGGTTCATACCTTTAAAAGGCCTACACTATGTTAGAGTCTTATTAAAACTCACTTTATTTCTTTGCATCATTACTCAATTAGTATCCTGTTAAGTAACACACATAGGGTATTAAAACACAATGACAATAGTCTATCATGTGTTAAACAAAACGTTACCGCCCTGTAGGCCTACGAGTCTACGTGGCCCAAAACTGCAAAATTCCAACTTTCAAAAACGTTCATTGCGACTTTTCTGTTCTGTAAAAGGTACCAGTAGCTAGCTTAATGTCTCAGAAAACTCGATTTTGGCAGTTTTAAACCCCAGTTATCCTGAATAAAATCAGGTATTTGCAAAATGTGAGGGCAGTAAAAAAACCCATCCAAAAGTTTACATGTTTTTAATGGCAAAATTCTCTATGAAATTGCGAAAAACATACGTCGCGATATTTTGGGTAACGAAAAGACATTAAAATTTCAAATTACCAGGAAAACAACATCAAGAAACGCCTCTTATATTATTCAAGAGTTTTAAGTTCCCACAGCATGTTAGGTACCTATTCTGCGAAACTCTTGATTTCTCCTTGTGGGCGGAGTTTCCATTTCAGAGGATGACGTCATTTTCACTTACAGTGAGACATAACTGTGTTGTTCAATGCAAAGCATCCGTTTTCTGTTAGAGGGGGTGACACACCATTTGAACCTTTTCATGGTTCAGGGTTTTCTGTTACATGGACGGGTAGGCTAATGGAGGATTGGTCTCTTAACCCTTTACCGTTGTACTCCAATCGGGGCATATTTGCGCGCCTCGGGAGTGGGCGGAAAAGCGGACGTAGCACGCCCCGCATCCGCTTCCCTGGGCTATTGACCCCGTGGCCTTAAACTTTGTCTCCCTCGTTGTTGTGGCCGAATGTTCAGGTAGCTACTTGCAGTTTTGAGCTCGGCGTGAAACAGTAAAAATGGGTGACAGCGGCGCTCTCCGTATGGGTTCAAAAGGACCCAAACAACGGTAAAGGATTAAATCGAGCAAGTGTCCATATAATTTCTGACGCATTGCAAATGGAATGACTGGGTAGCAAAATTTCAACTGATCTAAAATTTGCTATTAGATGAAACAACAAACGCATGCCTTATTAACTCTACTGATGCGCGTATATTACGGGACCGCTTTTAAATGATGAACGTGCCTTTTTTGCGGAGCAACCAATTTAGAAATGAAACACAGTAAAACGACGAAAAACTTGCGAAACAACTAAGGTTGTATTCGACACCCTGTTTTTGACTGTTCCGGAACATGCTAAGAAATGGGAATCCCTTTCTGCGGTTTCGAAAATTTTCAGGTATATTTATCATGGGTATACGTCACGCTATGCTAACGTGCCGCCGTGCGTAGCTTGTGATACTTTCACCACTTAGGCTACGTCGTTAATTATTTTAATCATAAGCCCTATAAAGACAGTTGTACTATTTATTTTTACCTGTCGGATACATGTTCTTCTTAATACCAGTAATTGTGCTGCTGATATTCCCTTACGTTCCTTCCGTGAGGAGATATCTCGGCCATCTGGTTTGCTGTTCGTTCTCACTTCACCACCGACGAGGTGGTGTGAGATTTGGGTGCAGCAACAAGTGCGCGAACGTGTTCTTTCGTGTTCGGCTCGTACAGGAATACTGTTCTCTGTTCCAGAGCAGGGAGTCGAATGCAGCCTATAGAGTCATAACGCGATTAAAAAAATAAAATAAGCAAGGTTATGGTGACAAAATCAGAGCCGGGAAAATTGAACACGATTAGCCTCTAGACAACAGGAAGAAAAGCCCTTTCTTTCTTTTCTTTTGGGAGTAGGCCCTATGCCACATCGACGATGAAACACACGGGAAATTAGCAGTGAAACTCCCCCACAAGCCTGCTCTCTCTTAAGTTACTTCTATCCCCCCATTTTTGCAATATCTGGATCCGGGCCTGATTTTCAATGGACATCATGACTTGAGAAAATCACCGAAATGTCTGGAAGACTTACCTGAATTTATCACACAAAGCAAGAACAACAATAATACATTCTTGCAGACTATGAACTGAAAAAAATGGTAAGAATCCAGTCCTCTGTCTGTAGTACTGCACTAATCTTAGAGATTTAGCAGTACACAAAACAAGCAAACAGTGACACATGGAATTTTGCACTGACCTGGACGATTCATTCCTGTGTAGATAGGTGCCTGCTTAAAGACACTAGAAGGAATGAAAATGCACCTGGTACCCATTGTAACAGCTCAGCGGGGGGGGGTGACTACAAGAAAACTATGGTTTCAGCTTATTATCTAGCCATTGTCCGCCGGCTGCGATCTAAAAAGTTCGTGTTGAACGTTTAGTCTGTTAGGGGCGAAAGTTCACGGCTTCATTATTATCCGATTTTCTGCAAAAAGGTGATCACGGTCGGAACCTTTACATGATATGGCTGCAGCCGTAATCACCAAGTTCTGTAAAGAGCAAACTGACGGGGGTTGACATGGTTAGCAGCCGGATAACTTTAACCCGGAATTTTCCGGTCAGGCGACGTTTCGTTTCATTCACAGAAAACAATGGCGCAACGCTTACAAGCTAGTATATGTACTACATTAGTAGACGTACACAATTCCCGTTTTCGTGACGTAATAATCTGTTCTTACACACGCACATGACTACGTTCGTGCATCATAAATAGGCATACGTACGCTCCTTAGTATATTTGTAAAAGGCCTTATGCATTGACGACAGTGAGCTATATGACTGGAGGACCCACGTCAGTGCCGAAAATACGTCTAAATTGAAGCCGACATGGACTCACTTGATGTAGCTTAGTTTACTTCAAGTCGTTTAACTTCACGAATGTTATTAAGCATATTTTTTTTACTGTGGGGATTAAGGTCAAATCATGCTATTTCCCGAATCAACTGCTTCGAAATTGGCCACAATCCTCCTAAGGGCTGCCTCTTCTGAATGTAAGGTAGCTTTTTATGTAATATCGATATCGTATTGTGAAAGAATAAGTCAAATACATTTTCCCTACGTTGTCTAAATCCAACTCAGTAATACGAAATCTTGGCCCTGATTGCGATTTTGAAACAAAAATGTCCTAAAAGATTGACTTGGCCTTTCTCACCCTACGAAAAAAGGGGCTAGGTTAGTTTGCGTACGTAAACAGGCCTGTACGTAAATCCATGGACGCGAGATCTAAAATGAGTGTCCGCCATTTTTGCACCAATCGGGGCATGGCACTGAGGTGATTTGCAAAGTCCTCCGCTGGTTTTTAAATCTGAGCCATGGAAAAAATGACCCCAAACTTTGAACAGCATCCTAAGAAAGACTTGGTTTCTCCTTCACGTTTTACCGTAAATTGTCCAACAGAATTTAACCAAGTTTCTAGCTATTACAAATACAAATGCAATGTTCCAGTATAATTTAAAGTTAAATGTTAGGCTACAGTGGACAGCTGGTCCTGACGTTAAGGCTAAGTCAAACAGTGTACACGGCTCGCATAGTCATAGGACAAGTCGCCCAATAGTAATGTACCGCTCGCCCAAATAAGACAACACCGCGAAAAATAATAATATTCGTTTAGGCATAGTTAGACATCTAACTGTGGTAGGCTACTTGTGTCATGTTCCAATAGCCTACTTCAAATCAACTCAGCAAACTGATATGTCTCAACTCAAATCAACTAACCTAATATTAGGCTTTCGTTAACAATACAGTACGGTTGGCCTACGTAAGACGGTGGCTTAGCTAGCTACGTTAGAACTCATCGAAGAAAAGAAATCAATTGAAGACGAAAAATACAACAATATTATATGACGTACCATTCAAAGAAAATATTTCACAGTCCATCTTGTTCTCTGGCTGGTGAAAAGTAAGATTTTCGAAACAGTAAATCGGTCCGGTTTGTAATCAGATAAGGCTAACGTTAATACTATAAAGGTTAATACTCAGCAAGCTTCAGCGAGCGCTGACGTTACTACAATCGACTCTTGTCTTCTATTATAATAAAACGGCGACACAGCCCCCATGCTAGCCATGGCCTGAATAAAAGTAAAAACATGCAGTAGAACCGTGGTACATCGCGTAGACTAGCTCTCTTGACTTGCTCTACGTTGATCTCAATAGCCCATAGTGCAGAATATCCTGCTCTATGCAATAGCTATACCAGTCACTGCCATTTTGAGCTTTCCCTGCTAAACATTACACTGTTATTTACAAATTTTAGGTACACGCGTTACCGGCCGCGGCCGCGTAAACGTGGTATAGCTATGCCCATACTGCACTGTAACAAATACGTACCAACACCGTGTTATCCAATAGTTTTACGTTACTGTATTATGTGTAGTGTATATATACAACGACATGAAGTAAACTAACCTATATCGTGACCTTCAATTGGCTCACTACATTATTGTGGAATGCGCCTTCCTAGAATACAGTTCACTGATTGACTGATTGACAACACACTGACGTCATCTTTTGCACAGAAGAATGGAACACAGGGCCACACGCAAAAGAATTAGCCCTGCAGCTGTTGCAGAATATGGGCGTATTCGACTGGTTGACAAGCCGAGGTCTTGCATTCGTCGGTGTTTATTTGTTTTGCCCCAAAGGAGGGCGTACTTTCCGCTCTGTGATATATGCGTTAGGTCTATAGTTTTCCAGGAGCGAATACTGTGTTTGTTTACAAATTACAACATGCGTTATATAACACTTGCGACTGCATACCACTGTCAAACTATGTGATTTTGTACTCGGCAACGAGGTGGTACTATGGATGAGCGGGCTATTCTGTAATTGTACCTTCGCTCAATTTTTGCACGTTATTGTGGCAAAACAGCTTCAGTGAAAATTTTCGTCCAATTTTCGATTTTACTCATTGTAAATAACTTTATTTTTAACACAACTGAAATTCATTTCATTGCCTCTGTAAAAGGATTTTCAATTTCCCTAGAGAATGAAATGGTTTTAGAGTGACGAAAAATGAAGTTCAAAAATAATGTTTTTATCTGGCCTCTTTGCAGTCCCATAATTGAAATGGCAATCATTTGAAAGCTTGAAAAATTTCATTTCAGAATACGATTAGAGTGCTTTTAGATGATACAACTTTGTAGACATCTTAATTGAATTTATCTCGTTCCTGCTGGTCTGAGAAAAAATTGCTAGAAAACGTCAATTGAAAATGCATTACTTTGCCATTTAATATGTTTCTGTAAAATTAAGGGGTTTGAATTTTACTCCATGACGTTGTTCTACAGGCCAGTTCTGTGCAAGTATCACTTTGACAAAACACACAGCAAATCAAAAGTTTTTTTAGTTAATGAAAAAAATGTAAGTAGTTGGGAAATCATAATGCATAACACATTGATCGTTTTTAATTGTACTTATTTTTTCACCGTGAAATGAATGACCTACATCACGGCAATAGTGCAATTGTTAGACTAAATAGAGGGACATACTAAGAACTATAAGAAATGGTGTGTTTCATACACAAGCGGTATTTTGAAAAAATTAAGTGGCATCATACGTTCCCTTCGATGAAAATTCGCACTCCGCATGGCCAATTACACCAAGATGTTCTATCAACATTACAAAGGTACAATGAGGAAGAAAGTTAAAACATTTTGGTACATTATTCACCCTGTTTATTAACAAATCGTTTTTGTTTTGACAGGTGCAATTTAATTTTGATCAGTATATAAATTAAAAATACTAATGCTTGCATCGTCGATTGTGAACTTTCGCCTTCATTTGAGTATGATGCATTTGCGGGTTATCATAGTGAAACCGAGTATTTAGTAAGGAGAGTTTCTCGAATAATTCGAGGACGCTTATATTCGCCTATCACATGGGAATGGTTTCAATCTTTTGTAATTCCATGCATGGCAGTTAGTACTTGATGTTGCTACTGCTGTAGTGGGTACCTAGAGATAACTGTCATTAGCAATTGAGGAATTTTGACCATAGGCGAGTCTTTAACTTTCTAAGTGACAAGTAATTGGAGAGTCCACTAAAACGGCCCAGATAAGGGAATCAAGATAAGGTAGAGTTGCCTTCACGGCATTTATTTCACCTTCTTCAATACAAATATAGAATATACCCCAGTAATAATAGTCATTCGTTAACGCTATGGTCAGTTATGAAAAGTTATCTTAATTTATACAAGGAGCTGTTCCGTAACAGCTCTCCCCTATATATCGCATCGGATTACTGTGTTCAGTCCATAGCATGCTTTCTTTTTGCCTTGATCGAAAATGTCTCCAGTTCGTGCAGCTCTTGATATATGACCGAAACATAAACTGTCCCAAATAAATTTGCGACGAATTAAGCGCGACATTTACTTGCAGTAGTGCTGTGAGTACATAGGCAAGGAATATCAGTTCACGGTTGGATAATATCATTTTAGGTGATCGGGGAGGTGGTTTTGGCAAAATATCCCCTGCGCCGTGTAATTGATACGGTGGTGGCATTTGGTTGGTCGGCCTATATTTCCTACCATACACATAAGGGTAAAACAGTGTTCAAACGCTTTGCCCATAACTGGAAGTGGTATAGACTTCAAATTTTCCCATCGTTTTCTAATTGGTTCATGTTATATTGAGTGGAAATTTTTTTGGCAAGTAAAAGCTCAAACTTTCCTTCCATTTAATTCTTCTTACAAACTGGGAAACGCCATTGACGGTTGACTGAGGGGACGCGTTTTCCGTTTTTTACCCTCGACGCCAACTTATGGTGTCGTTCTGCTTAGAGAGTGTTTGGGGCAGCATAAAACGCTTTCAGTCCCACGTCAAAAATACCACCCTCTTTTCAAACTATACGTAAGCCAGAGATTGGACCCGCTCTTGGGTAGGACACATCATATTCACTGATATAAACATCACCCAAACACATGCTGGTCAATAGAAATCGGCAACCCCGATACGAAGAAACCCTAGATCCATCCTCGGCAATTATCTGTTTTATTTGACTCTATTCAGCTTGTTTTTATTTTTCGTGGCATGTATAATTTTTTATGTTTACATATAAATTGTTCCACGTCAGTCCGTCAAGTTAAGGCTTTTTAAACTGTAAGGACGTTTGCATTCCTACGGTTCAGGTGGATTTCATTTCCAATTTTGCCAAATCGTATGAAAATTGAAGAAATACATGAACAGGATATCGAAATAGTCAACTTTTATAAGAGGCAAAAACAGAATTTCTATTCTTCTTTACACATTTGAAAGGTATTTGAAGAAGCCCACCAGCGGTAGGAGCTTTCTGTTCTGTTTAACTTGCAGCTACTCTCTTCTTTATAAAGTGAGCCATAAATGGACTGCCAGGGGCGATTTAATTTTATTCCGTCAATTGCAAGTACCATGTCAGCCATTCACCATCACGGTTGCTTATGCAATCTCGAAAGATGATATAACCAGCGGGAGACGAAACGGGATTCTCTAAGATGGATTTCAGCTTTGATTCCCAACCATGCACACTCCGACCATTTCTAGCATGTACGATAGCTATTTTGCAATTGCCATAAAGTTACTTAGCGAAATACCAAATGAATCAACAATTTAAACCAGAAAGACATAAGCATGTTTGTAAATTCTTGCCAAAGATGAAACATCCATTTGGTCAGCGGGTGATCCTGACGGACGGATATTGACAAAAGAAGGAATGCTAACGTTCTTTTTAGGTGTTTAATAAATATCAATTTTGCACCATAACAGGTACTGCTTCAAAATGTGCATGATTCATTTAACAGTTTGAGGCCCAGATAACACTCAAGCAGATGTCATTATCTAAACTATTTTCCTTCTGATGAGGGGAGTAGTCTTAAAAGGGGTGGGTTCACATACATTTTTCCATACTTTCCACACTTACGTGAAGGTGCAATTTTTAGCCTATAACATTAACCGAGTACAATAAAAGATGTTGCGACTGTCGCAGAAAAAGCTGAAAAAATAAATAGTTCCGTTCCTGTCGGGGATAATTTAATTTCCAACATAAGCAATGAAAGAACACGCGAATGAAAAGTAGCCCCAAGACTCACGAACTCTGTTTAAATTCTATACAAATCATTTGAAAGGAGACTTCTGGTTTCAATAGAATGAATGAGCAAAATAATTGAGGGTTTTGTTGTGATGATTTTAGAGTAGCATAATGATAAACAGTTATGAATTTAGTTTCTTTGAATAGGCCATTCGCTTGATTAGCATGAGAAAATATGTCCGCTTGAAGAACGGCGGAACGAACTGGCTGACTCGGGAACAAACTGGCCGATTTTTTTACGTCATTTAACCACAAGAGATTGTTTGCTTAGTCGGCGCAAATATTTACCCTGCACGAAAGACAAGAACTAACCACTGTTCTGTAACAGTTTTCGTGCTCAAAAATTTCTATAATACCACCAAATCTGGATTTTTCTGGTTTAAAATTCGTTTTAATATGTAACAAAATATCACATATAAAGAAGTTTGCTTTCAGTGTTCATGAAGTTTGCTTTCAGTGTTCATGAAGGAGATATCTATAGCAACGGGGCATTAGTATTGTGAAACCTGTATTTGGTGTCCCGTGTACACGTTGTAAAAAGAGTTTGAACGTTACTGTAACTTTTTATAGGAACATTTTTTTTTAAGAATTAACATGACTTTTAGTTTTCCTACTCACAAACTTTGATATGTGAAAGTAAAATTTATAGTTACCCTTTCAAATATGAAACCGGAAATTTTTTCTCAAACGTTACATGTCTAATCTCTTGTTGATGGAATACCCTCTGACCTAGGATGTACAAATTAACAGAGATTAAATTTTCGTATTTCGATCTCTCTGCAATATTTCTTGCATTTGGTTCTAGCAGGTTTGTAAAAAAATATAGTCCCCTTTTTAAAAAGTCTTAAATTTAGACCTAGCTTAGAAATGGACACCTTCATACTTTTTTGTAAAAGGGGAAAATTTATTTGGCTTTATACAACTACAGCTGAGCAAACAGTTTCCTACCAGGTGAAGCAAAGAATAGGAAGTTGAAAAGTTATGGCCGACAGTGTAAAAATGGCTCAAAATCCCTTTCAATGCACACACCCACCACAAAGAGAAACATTCAGTACCCAGAAAATTTCTGGTTTAAATTGTCCACAAATTTTCTGAAATCCTACTCATCTCTTTATTTTGTTTTTGTGTAAATCTACTGCAAACTTCTACAGGGTATATCGTTGTAAGATTCAGAGTATCTACCCGCTGAAGCAGTCCTCAGGCCGTTTCCCGCTCCTTCCCACCGAACGCCCCATCTCCCCCACTGGTTCTTGCCCTCGACAGTTGTTTGAAGTGCTTTCACTTTCCGGGGGTTTCCAGGTGACACAATTTGAGTGTTTTGAAGAAAAGCCGTGCTAGGTACTTCTCACTCAGTATGCAAATAAATATTAATTCCGCATATAAATCCTGTAAGCGGTGTACAATGTTTTATATCATTTGATCTCTAATACGCTCAAAAACCTATGGCAAATATTATCGGGTTCAACTCCACATAAATATGCTTTTACCACGTAATTATAAAAGTTACTTAAGGTTCCAACCTTGAGATATGAAAGGTACAAGATTCTCAATTTTTGCCTCTCAATTTTTAACTCTTAAGTTACCTTTTTATCCTCGGACTATGAAGAGAACTTTGTAAAAATCCATCCTTCCTCTCTCCGGTGTGTGACCTCACATGACTTCTAAATATCTGAAACAAATAAAGTTATTATTCCTCTTTGTATAATACCCAGGTATAAAACTGACTGTCTGTTTATCATTCCTTTTTTTATAATGTCTTAGTAGCCGAACCTTAAATCACCTCAATTAACGTTAAGACTATATAAGCAATCAGGTTCATTACATCACTAAAACTCATCCAAAAGTTTAAAAGTTAATCAAACATTTATCTATTCTCCTTAGAAATATATTGCTCACATGGTTTTTGACCTTACACCACCCCTGACCGCTCAAAACCTTGATATTACATGATTCTTTGTCTAAATATGATATGTCCTTGTGCTCGTAGGTGTGAAAAACACTCATTATCCTGCCTTGATATGTCGTTTTTTACAAGCTTTGCCCCGCAAACACACATTTACCGTATACATCACGTCACGTGACTGGATAGAGTCCTTCAGTTCGTCACAAGAAATTAAAAGACATCGCCGTGATTAGTTTTTTTTTCTCAATTTGTTGTATATCACATGTAAAGAAACTGCACGAAGTTGATCAAGTGTTAGACCTAAATGAGAAGAAACATTCAAGCTAATTTTATATTTCCAATCTTTTCATCGGATATAGAACTTACTATCGCATTCATTTAGCACCATTACGTTCACCTACCGATATCATATTTGCAGCGTTTCCACATTGTAGTTGTACGAGTTGTAATATGGACAACACAGAAATTTCGAATACGGTTTGGATAAAATTGATCTGTCGATTTTTAATCGATGTATTGGATAACAGAAACTGGGTTAATATTGATCGATAGAATATCAGTAACAGGTCCAACACTGGTTGAACCATTTTATAGTAAGTGATATATGTCACTCACTCATTTTTAAGTCAGATCTGTCTAAAATGCTGTTCTGACATGACAAGTGGTTAAAAGGAGATTTTTTTCTTGAGTGTTAGAAATGCTCTAAAAACACTGAAATATTGAAATGAGATTGCAAAAATCATGTTTTCCAAAAAGGACAGATTTGGGTTAACATGGCCTTCGGAAGCTTGTTGAAAGTTTCTAGATGGGAGAATAGGAAGAATTAAATTACCATTGTCGAAATAGCACTGCTTATATTAAATTACTATGCAAATGTATGGACGAATATGATAGCAAAAACATCATTTCTTATATTATAGCGTTCAACAACCCCTAACCGTTGTAGATCCTGTAGCCTTAGAAGATATTAGACGAATTTTACAATGGAGTAAAAGCAACCTTTACTTGGACACAATATTCTCCGTGCCATTAATCAATCTACCTAAGTTTATGTTCCAGTTACTTTGCGACAAGGTGGTAGATTTTCCTTACAAAATACTTAGACGAAAATTATTTTTTTTTATAAAATTTGACTGAAACCTTTTGAAACTGTAGGAATAAAAACAAGTCGTAAAATGGCAAAAGTTCTTACAATAAGCGAACCCTAAAGCAACACAATTAATTGTCCATGTATAATTACTTCTAAGAAAGCCTTCAATTATGCCCAGATATATATGAAGTTTGTTGGTGCAAGGATAAATAGATCAAAGGTCCTCTCCAAAAGAAAAGGTCTGCTCGGAATTTGGAAACAAGCGGCTGGATTGAGAAATCAATTGAACTTGAATTTAAAGTTGAAAATGTAGCGCCTTCTAATCGAATTGACCGAAAGGATCTATTCCTAAAATTAAATTCCTACTATTTGTCTTCATATAAATGGGTCACTTCAAATTTGATAAACTGTTTTGAACAGAGCGAGAGACAATTCTTGGAAAGTGTTGTCTGTTTGATTACCTGGAAAGATGTTCCAAGATGTTCAAAGCTACTCAATAAATCAGTTTTTGAGAAACGGATTGGATAAATTAAGAATTGTCCAGTTTGACTTTGATTTTTTCATCGCGACCCCGTTTTTGTGTTCGTTACTTCTCTTAACTTGTCCTACGATATATTTTACTTTCATACTCCTCACCTTTTTTTTTGGTCTGGTTTGGTGTGTGATGAAATCTAGCGACAACACTTCCCCCAAACGTTTTAACATTACATGGAGCTTCTGTGAGAAATTTTATTTGGTCGGCCAGACAAATTGTCAGTATTTTCATATTGGCAAGGTGTAAATTATCTAGTTTTTCGATTTACTATGATACTCTTTTGCTATGGATTTTATGTTTTGGAGAAAGGGGACACTTTTCTTAGCACACCCTTGGCTACTTATGCCAGAAACAAAGAAGGCAGGGGTTCGAAAAAAAGCTAGTGATAGGTAGACATCAATTTAGTAGATACAGGAGGGAGTTAGTTAAGGTTTAATGGTCTAATTTCCAACCAATTCGTTTAAGTCAGGCCCTTTTCCTGTTGTGGTTCACTGCCTTTTTTACTTATTCCATGGCTTGAAATGAACACTAAGCACAATGACAGCAGGTTCCATCTTTAAAGTCTACGGTATAACCCGGTCAGTCCACAGGTCGTGTGCTCTATTGCTTGATCCTGAGGTCGGAGAGTAAATAAAATGCATTTGCTTAGAACACTAATGTTCGAAATCTTCCATTTGATTATGTCGATATGTTAATTTATCTATCTTAAATTCGTATGTGATAAGATAAGTAGGCCTACAACATTTTCTTCATTAGAAACAATTTTGAAAGTTAGAGGTGAAAGGTGACAACTTTTTAACCACTTCTACATTACTACTGGTTAATCGCATAATCAGATTAAGCTGTTTTAGAGTAGGATCAAAATAAGCTGACTATCCTCTTTACTACAAGTTCATAGCATGATCATGATATACTATCTCATAAAATATTGTTTTGAACTACCTGTGTAACTATCTATGTATCACTTTGGTCATTACAACAAGAAACGTTGATATTATTAATCTAAAGTTTAGGGCAAAAATGAACATCATACGCTACTTAAAGCCACTGGTTTTGTGCTGTTTTAAGTGAACATACATATATTTGTTACCGGAAAGTCGGGGCATATTACCAATGATGCGTATGATATTTTAGGTTGTATTACATCTTGGCGTGGAATGTTCTATGGAAAATGCTTTAAACTGTCTGCATATGACATTTAATTGTGATAAACACCATTATTGTGTGAAAAAGCATCATTATATTCAAGCCAACTTTGCCAAAAGCGTTCCCAAGATTAAGGTGAAACCGTCAAAGAAGCTACCATGAAAGATACCCTTTACCGTTGTGCTCCAATCGGTAAATCTTATTTGCGCGCCTTAGGAGTGGGCGGAAAAGCGGACGTAGCACGCCCTGCATCAGCTTCGGTAGGTTATTGACCCCGTGATTTTAAATCATTGTCCCTCTCGTTGTTTTGGCCGAATTTTCGGGTAGCTACTCGCAGTTTCGAGCTCCGCGTGAAACATTAAAGATGGGTGACAGCCGCGCTCTCCGTATGGGTCCAAAAGGACCCAAACAAAGGTAAAGGGTTACAATAAGCCGGTGGAGTGTGTTAACTGCAAAGCTGATGCCGCCTCTCTCTGCGTGTGTGCACAAACCTGTGCTACAGATACTTTAGATTAACCCTTTGCCGTTGTGCTCCAATCGGGGCATATTTTTGCGCGCCTCGGGAGTGGGCGGAAAAGCGGACGTAGCACTCCCCGCATCAGCTTCCGTAGGGTATTGACCCCATGATTTTAAATCATTGTCCCTCTCGTTATTGTGACCGAATTTTTGGGTAGCTACTCGCAGTTTCGAGCTCCGCGTGAAACAGTAAAGATGGGTGACAGCCGCGCTCTCCATATGGGTCCAAAAGGACCCAAACAAAGGTAATGGGTTTAAAAACATACACTACGTTAACTTATCAGTCATGGAAAATCAAAGAGCACCGACTACGACAGCGATTGTCCTGAAAAGTAGGCTAAGGGTTGAAATATAACAGTTAAATTAAGTACAGCTTAATAGTCATATGACATAATTTGCAATTCAAATGGCAACGATATTTCGCCTATGACAGTTCTTGTCTGATGGAAATACAACCGACACATTGTTCGTCTTTTTATTACCATAACTGAGCTGATGTGCAATTTTGCATGAAAAGTCTAAGAAATCAAAGACCTATAGGGGCCCATACAATGTAAGACGTAAGCCCTTTAACACACTAGCTGCAAGCATCGAGGTAATACGGAATACCTCCTAGCTACAAGCTACAATCTACGCCCCATCAATAACAAAACTAACACTTCATCTTAACACCACTAAGCACACATCAAGTATACGAAACAAGTCTCCACTAGCCACAAAAGTAAAACCCCGCCAACTATATCCGGTTCTGAGATTGAATATAGGGAAAGCCAACAGTGGTAGATTTACCTTAGGAAACCATGAAGAGGAGACGAAATAAGCTTGAGGTCTAGAGACCAGGGAATTCGCATGTATTGTATATTTTTTTATATTTTGAGAGGGGGATATGAATTTCTCCACGGACTATGCGGATAGTGCGTCATTCCTGTCTTGCAAAGCCGTCATTCTTGTCTTACATAGCCATTCCGGGAGTTGATAATGTTCTTCGAATGTATACATGTTTTCAAGTGAAATTCACTGCACATGATTCCGAGCACAAAAAGAGGAATGAATGCAGAGCAATTTCTTGAAAATTTGCCAAAAAAGGTGAATGTGCATGTAATGAGTAAAAGTTATGCAGGGTCTTTCGCTATCCAGAAGAATCCCGTCATTACTAGTAACGATTGATGAATTGTTTTTATTGAATTTAGTAAATTAGGTTGGGTTTTATTCACTGCTGACATGTGCATAGAGAAAGTAGCACAAAACGTATAATTGTAAGCTTAAAGAAGAATGTTCATACAGAAAACTGTTTTTACTAAAACTCGGTAGAGACTACGGTAGCTAAATCGTGCCCTCCTAGAATGGATTTTTGTCCCTAGTAACTTAACATTTTTAGAGAGTGAGGCCGTAAGAGCAAACAGACGGTGCGTGTAAACCTAGGATTGATTACAAGAAAAATCAATTTCTGAGAAGTAATTAATGTCGGGTGAGATTATGAAACCCGCGACAACCAACTGTTGAGATACAAGAGACCTGGCCAAATTTTATGTGAGGGTGATTAAGCCGTCGCTGACCTTCAATCAGATGAATTATTCGACTAGGTATGGTTCATAAACCTTTTCTCGTTAAATATCCCCAAAGTTCCGTCGCGGTGCCTTTAGTGATCATAATCCTTCGCAGGATACACGTTCTTGAGAAGAGTCTAACACTACCTAAATATCGCTACTTGATAAAGTTTGATAACTTTCTTCACTCTGATCAATATTTGCATATTCCAGCTTGGGGAAAAGATGCTCCTTACAGAGGTGGCTGCATGAAACATCATAAACTGACATACTTCGGTTGATGTTAACCTGAATTTTATGAATATCAATGATATTTAAATTCTGCCTTGAAAGCACACTGAATCGGAGTCAAATACACTTTTCAACTTTCCTTTGCAAAAATATGCGTTTCGTGTGATGCAAAACACTGTACCCTCCAGATAAGTCTTACATTCATTAGATGCAAAATCGTGATCGTTTCTATGGGCCTACGAGGTTTTGGTATTCAATAACGACGCAGCTTTGACCTAAGCAAAAGTTATTCTGCGTCATGTTTACATAGTTGAATTGTATGATGTAAATGTTAAGGTTGGAAAATGCCATTGGCCGTTGCCGATGTCAGGTATTGAAAACTTTAAACATTCCAGCTTTGACTCTTAAATCAAGACTGCCAACTAATCCGTATGATCCCCAAAGGTACATTTCCTTTCCCGTATCTCTCTTTCTTCCAGTGGACCTTGTGAATGATTTTGAAATGGGAGCCGGTGACGGAAGATTTTTCCCATTCATTCATTTCTGTGGGATAATTATTAAGACTAAATGAAATGTCGTCTCTGTAAATCTGAAAAAGGGTATCGACCTTTAACACACCTTTACATAACGACAGGGTTTTCTGAACATAAAATCTTTATTCATATATTGTCTGGGCACAACTGTGTGTAAGTGTTTTTCTGTGATAAAAATTTTCCTACATTGATAGCGCTCTTCCGTTCCTTTTCCACGTTCTACCGCCTGGACGACTAAATTTGATTTGCTCTTTCCCTATGCAGTTTTGGGGACTGCTTTTCAAGAAACATGCACCAGTTTTGTGTAAGCACACTTTACGACATTTTTCCTTTCTTTAAAAAGGGCAACATGACCCCTCTTTTTTTTTTTTGCTTGTGCTATATTTGTATATAACCCAGTAATGCGGTACTTTTTTTTAAAAATTATGATGATTTAAGTTTGATCATGTTTATTTTCATATAGTTGATTGTAAACGAATAGAAGTTGGTGAAGACATTTAACACAACCTCTTCACTTCATCTTTTTTAGGATACGAAATTATTAATAAAGAAATAATAAAATAACAAAGAGGAAGAAAGTAGACAATTCATGTTAATACACATTTATTGCGGTTTGGAAATTCGTAATATTGGATGCTTCGCGTTTGTTGGCAATTATTTAAAGTCAAGATTACCAACTGAGCATCAACATCATATTATTCTTCCAAAACTGAATTCTAGGAAGATTGTATGATTCATTGTGTTGGTCATAGAATCAACCAACGCAACCATGCAAACAGGTTTGGTGAAAATTAAGGTTAAAATTGCACGAAGGATGTTTGAAAAATCTAACAGTTAATGTAGCAATGAATGGTGGAAATGTTTAAACAGTTTTAGAGATAACCGCTCTCGTTGGAAATGTTGTTTTCTTCTTACGATAGGGGGAAATTCTTTTATAGGTGACACCGTTTCCAAATTTCTTCATTATGCTTTACAATCCTAACACACAAATTCAAAAGAGTCAAACGTACAAAACACCCGATATTTTTATTGATTCTTGGAAAGAAGAATTCTGACATATTTAGAAACTTTCAGTGTTTCCAGAAGAACAAAAAAGACCGGAATATAACTGGTATGCTATCGCGCAGCTAGTGAGATGTCGAGAAATTTAATTACGTTATGCATCCTAAGCTAAAATTACAAACTAGACGCTGCCACAAGATTCGAACAATATTCCCTACAGAAGGTGGACAACTGAAAAGTGCTTTGAAATTTTGTTCTTTAACAGGCTGAAAGTTAATTTTTCAAGTTGGGGAGAACCATTTCTCATCATACAAATACACACCCATTTATTGAACAGAAATTTTATTTAAGACGTTTCTAAGTGTTCCTAAATATTCATGCTGCAATCGAATGAATCCTCGTTTTTATACTTAGCCTTTTACAACCCTTCAGAATATGTCTACCAAATTAGATTACTTAACTTTCAGATGAAGTATGTACATGATGTAAGCTTTGAAACACATGTATATATCAGACTGGAAGGATTAAATCGACAGGCAAGAAAATTCACTAAAGTCAGGCAACGTCGTGTCTCAGAAAACAAACATGTTACAATTATACACTTGTGCATTGCGACACACTGACTAATCCAGCTTGGTCCCCAAACAATAAAACACGTAGCCTAATCATGCATAAAAATTCGCCTGGCACGTGTAGCAGATTACGTGTGTATTCGACTAGTTGACAAATCAGGTGTTTGCAGTTTGTGTTGGTTAATAATATTGCTAATAGGATTTGTCTATAGGAGGGCGTGCTTTATGCAATTGTGACATCATATGCACAAGGTCTATAGAGATTATGCAACGACTTCATTCCGTTGTGTGTCTTGTTATTTTTCCATCTAAACGCCTTTTGTGGGACAATTTTTACGAAGGCACTGTTGTACGGGGGTATTGGTAACTTGGATACAAAAGTTGCGAAGTGGGACCGGGAATCAACTTGACAATGGAGTCAACTTGGACGAGTTGATTCATAGTTGCAGGAGGTAGAACATTTTCTATTTTGCTGCAACTTTCTAATCAATTGTGCTTTCAGCGAAATTTGACTGATCAAGACAACAAAGTCAGTAAATACGGAAGTAAAGACAGTCCATTATTTAACATAAAGAGGAGACCTGCCTTTGTAAAAATTTCTGTTGCAAACGGACTCGAATGATTAACAGTTAACAGACCTATTATAGATACGCTTTGGAATACATTGCTGTAAAATTTGATACAGCAGGTACAAATGCCATCGAAAGGTGAGTTCGGGTTGTTATTGTACAGCCTAGCGTACATACATAGTGTACACAATGATCAGTGTAGCCCAGCTATTGTAACGTTGTTGATGTTTGTCCACAAACAAGCCAACAGTAGCGTTACTTCTAAAGTGCTTCACTTGGCCTTGACTCAGTCTAGTACAGGCGGGTGACTTTTGTTGATGCTCTTTATGTCAATGTTTGGAACCGGGAAACTTCAACCGTCAAGTAAGCATTTACCTTTTAACTTTGATAGATCCTGACATAAAAACCCGCATAGGATTATGTTTCCAACGTCATAGTTACCTCTGGGTCTATATATAGTCAAAGGTAGTGAACCTGAGGATCGGCAGAACACTAACCAGTGGTAGGAATTTACCTAGCCTAGGCCGAGCACTCAATTGTACGTGCCTACGTTAGGCCAGAGCGTGTCTAACGTTAGGTCATAAAAGGGACGTATCACGACGTCACTCACCATGACCATTATGAAAATACGTTCTTCAAACTAAACGTCACCTTTTAAAGCCACAACTTCAAGGCTAATGTTAGTGTTTTTATAGTCCTCGGTAAATAACTGTGCCGTCGTGTTAGTGTTTTTTCATGAAATTAGTGTTTTCTTCATGAAAGCAAACTTGGTAGGCTTGGTCTATTCAATGTTCAGTACGCTATTCTTTTAGAATTTACTAGTTGAGCCTAGACATGAGATAGGACTAATATTTGAAATGGTCCACTGTACATACGGCGTCGGCGAGTGTTCCACTAATTGTACGAAATACAAGTCGGGCTATAACATATTACTTAGTATTTACAGAGGGGGCGCAATCCTGGACAAATTAACTTGGGCAAATCCAAACGGGCTCACCAAAATTGATGATTTGTCGAGGGTGAATAAAAGTTCTGACAGATCCGGAAGTGTCCAAAAATAGGACTGTGTAAAACGGCCCAAACCCTTTTGGGGGGGGGGGGGTCATTACCTCTTTTAACCAGAAAGCCAAAAGGCTTAGTGATTCCTTGCCACTGAAATTAAAGCCTACCCTTTTTCGATTTGACAGTGCTTTGACATGTTTTTCAAATTGACAGCTAGTGCTCCGTAATTTTTTCAAATTGACAGTGCTCCGTACTGCAACCACAAAGAGTACGTACATGCAAGGCATCCAAGCTTCCTACATTGAAATTCCGGTTTAACTTTGACCACCTACAGTGGAACTACGGTTCAGCTCACAATATCACGTCCACGTACTATGGTTGAAATTTTGCAGTATGCAAGACTCCAACCATGAGAAATTGTGTAAATATGATATTGAGACTTTGACCACTTGTGAACCAAAGTGACATCTGACGTCCACCAAAAACTATAGGGATCCTTTATTCACTATATATCATCTACATGCCAAGTGTGAGGACCCTTCAAAAGTTACCTTTCTTGTAATACTATGCAAACAAGCTTTTCAGACCCCAAATGACCTTTGACCCTCACAAAAATCAACTGGGATCATCATTTAAATACAGCCAACCCACGCACTAAAGATGTGCTCAGTCACATGTATTTTTGAAAAACAGTGTTTACAAAGTTTGACCTTTTGACCTGTCATGACCCCAAATGACCTTTGACCTCAAAAAAATCAATAGGGGTCATCTACTTCATACAACCAACCCACACACCGCATAGTCACATGCAATGTTCTTGAGATATCATGTTTTCATATATCATGTTTTTGATATCTTTTTACCTCAAATGACCTTTGACCTCCTCCAAAAACGATAGGGCTCATCTACTCAACTCCACCAACCCACACGCCAAATATGTCACACGTAACGTAACGTTCTTGAGACATCGTGTTTACAAGGTTTTGACCTTTTGGCCTCTCCTGACCCCAATTGACCTTTGACCTCCACCAAAAACAATAGGGATCATCTACCTAATATGGCCAACCAACACACCAAATATAAAATTAGTCACACTTACCCTTCTTGAGATATAGTGTTTACAAGCCAAAGCGTCACATATACACACACCTACATACCCACACACATACACACGACATCACCATCGCGTAGATTCCTTGCCTGCCTACGGCAAGAAATCAAAAATACCTTTAGGTAACTACCGGTAATGGGCGATTTTTCAAATACATGGGGGCATGTCCACCGTTCCGTTTCCCAGGAATCGCCGCCCACGATATTTCTAAAACTGACAAAATTAAAGTTCTTTTTTACGTACAAGCCTGCATTTTTCTGATTATATATTTCTCATAATTGAAACACCACACTTGATTATTACACCAACACTTCTCACCGTCCCAAGATAGATTTTAATTGAATTGATCGGGTGCACTTTAGGGCACTGTGTAAACCCTCCTACTCTCCGTCTAATTTGACATTTGGAAATTTGAAAACATTGGCCGAATATTTGGTTTACCATGAATTTGGACAACATTTGGCTCGCATTAACCAAGTGGGAAGAGAAAAATTGTTTCATTTTTGGCCGTGTCGAATATTTTTCCAATCTTGTTTGTGTTTTTGAAAATTTGGATTAGGCTTTGACAAATTTTGTAAATCGGATGTTTGGTTATTTAAGCAAATTGTTTTGAGCAAAACTAGGTCTATACATATGACACAGTAACAGCACACAGTTACCCCGAAAGTTGCTTGGAAAACCTCCCAACTTGATGAAAGTTGAGTCGCAAGTTTAATCGCGTAAATGGGACCCGGGTTTTACACAAATTCTCAAGTTCAGTCCCATTTAGTGTGATGTCAAATTGAAACGCGCTGACGTCACCCGCAAAATTTATATAAAATGAAACATGAACAAGCATTAGTCAACAACCCAAGAGAGTATTTTCATGTAACTTCATAACACACCCCAGCGGCCATGTTTAAGTACATGAACCTACGTAGTAGACTATGCTCGATACGCTTGTTCGATGAACGTCCACGCCCTGCGTATACTACTGTGCATACTTCTATACAAAGCCATGTGAATTTGTCGTGATTGCCTCCAAAATGGTGGATCTGTGACGTAATTGCAAAGATCCCATAATAGTTATGACTTCTGGACACTTTTTTCCTTTTAATAGAAGTTCGTTCTGAAATCAACGGTGGGTTTGCTTTACTTGCTTGACATTCATTTTGTTAGACGAAATTATTGGGACAGTATCATTTTCTTCAAATTTTTGCAATAGATCTCGTTGTTTAAAACCTCTCCCCACATAGTAGCATATTTGCATACTGTGCTATAACTTATGTAAGATATTTGTTCGGTTGAGAATGGTTTCTCTCTTGAGTAATATATGTGACGTCAGGTTTATTCTTCCGTCAGACTGTCATCTTTATTTCTGGTGTTTTCCTAAGGTCATAACTTCCTGGTATCGACTAGGCCTAATAGTATTTGTTCAAATTGAGTCGGAGGTGTTTAAAAGGGGAAGCGAAAATGGGCGGATCCAGTTGTCCAAAACTAGGTACCCCAAGTTATATTATTCTTCAAACGAAAAACTCATTTGGAACCACTAAATTAAGACATTGGATAACGAACCAAAAACCATCATATCTCCAACCCTACTACCGGTATGTGTTTAGTTTATTCTGGAATCATGGGAACTTGATACAACAGAATACAGTCCTACATTCATGAAAAATTGGTCACGGTAAAATATTTACATGGTTTCCTCCCTTGCCGATTACACAATTTGATCATTGACAGGCAATAATAGCCCATTCATAGACATTTATCCTGCTCAAGAAACCTTAGTCACAGCATGCAGTGCATGCAGCGGGAGTGTTCATTAAAATCCTGCCCGAAGTAACGTGTATTTTTTGCAATCTTAGTGGAACAGTAGACTTGGCCAAGTCTCTCGTAAGTGTTCCGCTGGGAGTTGACAACTTTGTCTTCAAAATCCCCCTGCTGCATCATAGCACAGAATATCGTATTTTCCTTTTATCTAATACGCCCTCTGTCGGTCTATTATTTATATCGTTTCTCAACGAGAGACTTGAGACAATTGGTTTCTATGACGTCATACTAATGAGGTTATTTATTATTCATCTTCAAACTGTATCAGCACTACTAACCAATCAGCATTCTCAAACATAAACTTTAGTATCGCCCAATTGAAGGTTTGTATAGAAACGTGAGTGAATAATATTAAAGACCCTGATCATACCCATAATAATTAAATATTTAAACATATCTTAAATGATCCTTCCTTAAATATTTAAGCGTATAAGGAGTAATTAAATTGATATCTCTCGTGGTAAAACGAAAATACGATCGCTCTTTATAACCTTGAAGAGTACTATCGTCTTCCATTGAGGCGTAGCAGAAAACGTGATGTTTTTGAGCCCGTACCATAGTGGAATACTTCTAAAATGGGAAATTCGCATGATGTAAAATAAGTGATACAATAAATGTGACAATTCTATCTATCCTGCGGGCACGAAATCGGAGTTTACAGCGACGTAACACATTGAATTAGTACTTGAAGCAATTATGCGAATTGATTACAGACACTAATGATTGTAGGCCTACTGTTATTGTCAGATTGTAGCCCACAAAAATGAACACTATTGCAACGAACGAAACCGTCTGAATCCAAAAAGTACGCAACTGAGATTACGAGATTACAGACAGATAAGTCAAATGGGTAGGAGAAGAATATGCCGTTATTTGATGGCTGAAGGACAATTTTGCTGTCAAACCTAAGGGGATATGTCTTTAGTCTCATCTCTTTACTTCCCCGTCAATGGTCCCCCCATCCTTGAAACTACTTTAGTAGCAGTCAGGCGCATAGCCAGGATTGTGTCATCGGGGGAGTCATGGGGCACTAAATGAGGGAAGAATAGGGAGAAAAAACCGCTATTTTAGGTGTTTTTTGCATTGCAAGGTTCTGACCCCCTCCCCTCCCCCCCCCGGGGCTATGCCGTGCACTGGCAGCGGTGGTGCCAGACTGTCAAAACTGGATGGGGTGGGGACAAATAAAGGCAACAGGATAATGTTGGGGGCAAAAATTTTGGACGCAGCTCCAAACAGAATACAGATCCCAAAGCATTCATTCCCATTCAGGCTGGAGGTAGGCATGTCCAGGGGGCGAAAACCCAAAAGCTTGCAAGGATATATCTCAGTATGAAAAATTAGATCTGGAGAGGTATATCATTAATTTTTTTCTGTGTACTCAATTCTTAACTGACCTAAGTTGGGGAGGGAAACAGGCCAAAATCTTGGGAAGGGGAACAAATAATGCTTGCCCGGGTTGCTCCTCTGCAGCTGCACCAATGGGCGTTAACTCTTTTCATGTGGGCCAATTTCACCTGGGATTAATAAGTGGCCTTTATATGATAGCCCACTTCACTGATATGAGAGAGGTCTGGAGCAAACAACTGATACGTGGGGAGAATATGGGTCAGCTGCCCAATTAATATCCCTCCCTGTGAGCCCACTTGGTGGCCTTGTTAATTCAATATAGTTTTGTTACCTGTGATATGCATTGGTTCCCCGTGTCGTTGTTCCCCTCATATTTTTAAGTGCATGCCCAATAACCATATCTCTAACCCAAACCCCTTTAATCCCAATGAGTTGATTGGTTGGGGAGCAGTGAGTGAGACATGGGACTTTTGAGACAGGGTACCAAAACGAGATGGAATATATGAAAGTGGGACTTATGAGACATGGGAACAATATACCCTATGTGATGAGGTAGAAATAGGCAGCCATCTAGTATGACACTTACATCAATATAAACATGTGTTTAATTTGAATCTGATAATTTTTATTCCTCCTTTTACTGATTTTCTGCCAATCTCAAACAATGCTAATTAGCATAAGACAAGACATGCATAGCCTACTGAAACAGTGATCCAAGCTCAGAGAGAAAGAGAGAGATTAACATTTCGCAAATCTTTCAGATTATGTACCATGTAGGAGGCACGGCTCGATTTTCTTGGTTGTGCGATTGTCTGGGACAACTAAAATTCCATAGGGACAACCAAAAAGTGGAAGAATTATATTCCAGCAACTTGCTTTTATCTGAATGAAGAAGTACGTTGTACATGCTGACTGATCAACTCGTTGCAAAATTTTCCATCATAGTTTCACACTTCAAGTGCCTTTGTCTTGCAAAAATTTTATCATTTCATTCTTCCAGACCAATTATACATAAATGCAAAAACTGCTTTGTGCTGTAATTGGTCAAAAAATGTTTTTGGACAGCCAAATTTTCTTTAAGACAACTAAAAATATGGAATTGGTTGCCCAAGGACAACCACAAATTTTTCTGAAAATCGAGGCCTGAAGGTAGGCCTAATTTACCTTCCCAGGACCATGAAGGACAAAAATATCTTGTCTCAGAGAAGCAATTCATAATTTTAAATCCCACCTGTAACCTTGCATCACTTAAATTAAACACTCTATCTGCATGACCTGTCTTGTTGCAGTTTTATGGAGCCCTCGGTTTCTACCCCCCACCCCCACCCCTAAAAAAACAAGTTGTCCCTGACACCATGTGCATAAGCCTGCCACTGAGTTTACACTGTCTCAAGGGGTTATGGAATGTAGAACTAGACTGTATTAATGCAAGTTCTACAGGTACTTACCTGCAATGATTTGTAAGCAGGCTGCATGTGCTATGCATTACAGTAGTTGTAATCCTCCAATTAACTTACCTGTGATGATGGGATTATTGCTAATCCGAACTGACCACCCAGACGCATGTCAGAATGATGCTCAGTGACAGATGGTAATGTACAAAGTGTCTCTCCACATGTCACATTTGTGCAACACTTGCTAGATTCTTTCCCATCACCCTACACACAAAAAATCCAAGTACACAAAAATATTGCAGAGGCTGGTAGTGGTAAGGACATGCTGTGTATACATCATACAAGGATGCTGAGAAAATACCCCATAATTTGCACTTAGCTCCCCCTATACTTTCTCCCCCAACCCTCCACAAAAATGCTCCTTAAACCAGTGAGTTGCTATCATCATACCACATTTGTATGTAAACTGTGCAGGTCTCAATAAGCTCAATAAAACTGGAAACATTTCTCGATTTCTCAATCTTAGGAAGCTGTATACTACTATAAGACCTCATACTGATTGTTGAAATCATCATGCATTACATCACACCACCTCTATTAATAAAGAATTTCTACTCATTATACCCATGGAAGCAGCTTGCTTTATTAAGCAAAATAAAAAAATCAACAAAATTCCTGCTACATGCTATTAACGAAATCATACTGATTGTTGAAAGCATCTCTTCTGTGAACAGCTACAGTAGTCCTTGTTTTTCTACTACAGCAGTTGAAAAATATTTTCTTTAATGTTTAATTGGTAGGTCCCTATTTAAAATGTAACTCTATTTGTACCAGTTATTGCTTTATTGAAGGACAAGTGCATATACCAATCATGACAGTTCAATGATAATTTCAGACTGTTCTAATTAAACACCACAGTTGCACCAACTGGTTGTACTGGTACTGGTATCAGATGATTGTCAAGTGCAGTCTCTCTCTTTTTTAAAAAATTGCAATGAAATATTTTCCAGGCCAAGAATTTTATTTACATAGTTCAAGCAACGACTCATTTCATGTAAAATTGGAGTCAAGATACTGTAGGTTTTCAACACATACACTATACATTCCATGCCTAATATACCCCATATACCGTGCTATGATTGGTGTTAAATGTTTTATGTAATGCATAGCCTGGTTGCCTGCTGACTCTGCCAAAGATGGTGGCTTTGCAGTACGTATAGTCCCACTTTCTCCAATGGCTCAAGTTCTGTGTAAAAGAAAAATGAAGGAGAATTAAGTACATTTAAAAAGTTCATACCATTCACTCTTGAAGCAAATATTCCACCAAGGAGACTTGATGGAGACACTGTACGATGAAACATGCAGTGCTACAGCACTAGCGCGCTAGCATGTAGTCTTATGACCTAATTTTTTCACTTAGATTAGTACAAGAAAACAACACACATTTAGCCTGGGCTACCTCGAATTTATGGTTTCCAAATCGTATATAGTCTTCAAGTTGTACCATATTCTTTGTGTAGATATTCACATTCATAAAAAAATCAACCAGTGCAATTTACTCTACTGTAGCTGTTCCTGGGGCCCATTCCACAAAGAGTTACGCACGATCTTAAGTATGATTTACTGAAGGCTTAAGTAGGGTGAATCAAACTTAAGATTGTGCGTAACTCTTTGTGGAACTGCCCCCTGAAGTTACAAAATAGGCAGTAGGCCTACATATGAATGCTCATTTATTGTAAATTATGCTAGGGCTCAAAATTAGCAGTTGTTCATTTCATAAAACTTGCCAAGTGATCTTTCAGTGCCTGGGTAATTAAATGCCCAATTTTCTCATCCCAAACAGTGCCAATTCTTCTACTGTAACCTCCTTAATTAAGCCCCTCCCAGGGGACAATTGTCTAAAAATCACCCTCATCCAGACACAATCTCATTTTATTGCTTCAGGGGGAATAAAGAAAGCTCAATGTGTGTAATCAAAACACTATCAGAACGTTTCGTGCTGTGTAATATAAGTTTTGTCACGAGTGGGGTATATTTAGATTTCCGACAGAGATGAGAAATTGTGACTAAACTCGTTGGTGTTGGGTTTCTCGTTTATTGAGCCGTTAATCCACAAGGAAAAACCCTTTAAAAGAAACAGAAGAAAATATTCAAACACACATACATTCACTCACGCAAATATTCCTTAATACATAAATTGCTTATAAAATCGATTGTCCACTATACTTATATACATCGCAGCTGTTTCAGCATCCCCGTTCACGTTACGTATTTTACTTGCAACATTTACTTAATTTATTCATTAAATATTTCTTTCTCATCCATATTATTCGTTCTTTGCACTGGTGAACGTACATCTATATACAAAATAAAACCATTAAACCACATCTTCTTACTAACTTACATGCTACTACGACTCGGACTTACAGAAAAGAAATTAAATATACTTACAACCCAAGGCCCTGCTTGAATTGGTTTCTCCACGAACCGTGATTGGTTCTTGTTACTCAGCCTAAATGCTCTCTTTAGCAAAATAGGTTTTCTTTTCTCTTTTGCAAAATATGTTTGTTTTTTCGCTCTCTTTAGCAAAATAGGGTTTCGCTCTCTGTAGCCAAACTTCCAACTGCTCTCGATAGCAGAAACTAAAGCCCGTACTGACGTATACAACCTAGCACATAAAGACCACTTTTTTAAGCTGTTTTTTCACCTGTCTTTTCACGCTTTTCTCCTTTTCTTCACCAAAGCCCTAGGTATCCCTGTAAAGTAGCTATATGGAATAATCCCCTTAGTTATTGCCCAACATTGCTAAAAAGTTTTAATTCGTTTTGTTATTCAAACTATACCTGGCTCATTGCCAAGCATAGCCGACGCTTCTTAAAATACAATGAACTCAGTTTGTTTAAACCAAAGATGACGTACAGGGTGAACATTAGTAATTTGTCTCACCTTCTCCGTGACACTTCCCCCTTCTCAAGAAAATTACTAGGTTTCACCAACCATGCTACTTTGTTTTTCTTTCGGTACACACCTACTCACATAGTCTGCTACTACATTATCGACACCTTTAACAGCACGTACGGTATACCTATAGGGTTGGAGACTGAGAGCCCACCTCATCACTCGACTGTTAGTCATTTTTGCTGTTGATAGATAGGCTAGTGGGTAGTGATCAGTCTCTAGGATAAATTCCTTGCCATATAAATAAACATGAAATTTTGATATGGCCCAAACAAGAGCCAAACACTCTCTTTCTATGACAGCGTACTTGGTTTCACGAGGAAGAAGCTTCCTGCTTGCATAATAAATAGGGAAACACTGGTCTGACTCGCGCTGCATAAGAACAGCTCCAATACCAATATCTGAAGCATCTGTTTTTAGGATAAATGTTTTGTTGGGGTCAGGTAAACGGAGTATTGGGGAACTCGACAGCCTTTCCTTCAGGGTTTCAAATGCCCTTTGTTGGGCAGGTCCCCATTTTACTTCCCTGGTACCCTTTGCTTTTGTTAAGTCAGTTAGCGGTACAGCTAATGCGGCAAAATTCGGTATAAATTTGCGGTAATAATTCGATAACCCCAAAAACGACCTGACCTCTTTTTTGGTAGTGGGCCGTGATGCATTCCTTATCTTGGTTATCTTTTCTGGTAGGGGCTTAATAACGCCCTCTCCCACAATATGGCCTAGAAATACCAGAGAGTTGCACCCAATGAAGCATTTACTTGGACGAGCTGTCAACCCTGCATTTCTTAACCTTAGAAAGATGGACTCTAGTGTTTTCAAGTGTTCTTCCCATGACTCCGTATGGACTAGGATATCATCAATATAGTTTATAACATTCACTTCACCCTCTAAAAGTTTTCTCATCATCCTGGTAAATACGGCAGGTGCGTTAACAAGTCCAAAGGGTAAAACCTTAAAATGGTACAGGCCATGACTAGTTATGAAAGCCGTCTTTGGTCTATCCTCTTTCTGAACAGGGATTTGCCAATAACCTTTTGACAAGTCCACTTTTGTGAAATACTTCGAGTTTGCTAACTTTGCCATTAACTCTTCGGAATTTGGGATAGGTTCAGGATCAAATACAGTAATTCTGTTTAACTTCCTGAAATCCACACAAAACCGATTCGAACCATCTGGTTTTCTAACGAGAACTATGGGCGAAGCATAAGGAGACTCGGATTTTTCGACCACATCCATTTTCAACATTGTCTCAATCTCTTCTTTTATGGTATTTTGAGTTGCCAATGGGGTCGGATAAGCTTTTGATCTCACTGGTAAGTCAGAAGTCAAATTTATGATATGATATGCCAAGTGAGTCAAACCTGGTAAGTCTGTTAATACATCCGAATACTTCTCCAAAATTTTGAGTTAAATCAAGCTTCTCCCTTTCAGACCTCTCTGAAGATATATTAACATTTATCAAACTCTCTTTCTGTTCAATAGGTAACAGATGAACCTTTAGCCCATTACTATCAACCTCTGACTCCTCAACTACTCCAATATGACCCTTCAAACTGGCTCCAACCTCTTGGTCATCATTATCATCATCACTTTCATCAATAACCACAATTCCATTAGCCTTGTTTGCATTACCCTTTTCACTTTCTGAACGTGACACATATTTTTTCAATAAGTTCGCATGAATTGTCTTTTCTCTGCCATTGATAGTTACTTTATAATCATTGTCAGCCACTTTACTAACAACTTTGAATGGTCCCTTCCACTGCATAGTGAGCTTGTTATTTTCGGAAGGTAACAACAACAAAACCTGATCATCTACCTTAAATTTGCGATCCCTTGTTCGCACATTGTAATAGCGGCGATACCTTTGGGTGGATCTCGCAAGTTCTTCCTGCGCAACCCTGCATGTAGCATCTAACCTTTCTCGCAAATCTAAGATGTATTGATATGTACTCTTGACCTCCTCATTGATGTTCTCTCCTGTCCACAATTCCTTCAAAATCCCTAGTGGACCTCGGACTGAACGCCCATACAGGAGTTCAAATGGGGAGAATCCGAGGCTCTCTTGGGGGACTTCCCTGTACGCGAATAATAACGCAGGGAGATAACGGTCCCAGTCACGTGGACGCTCTTTAGACATGCGACGCAACATCCTCTTCAATGTGCCATTGAATTTCTCTACAAGTCCGTTGCACATTGGGTGATATGGACTAGTGTGAAGCTGCTTTAACGACAATAACCGTGCTACCTCTTTCATAAGGTCGGATGTGAACTGAGATCCTAG
Organism: Holothuria scabra; assembly: GCA_037179385.1. Classification (NCBI taxonomy): domain Eukaryota; kingdom Metazoa; phylum Echinodermata; class Holothuroidea; order Aspidochirotida; family Holothuriidae; genus Holothuria; species Holothuria scabra. Next base: position 22,643,852 of record CM074192.1, on the reverse strand, counting down.
GTCGGACAGTATCTCTTCCGGCACACCTATACGAGAAAATATTTCAAGCAATGCTTCTGCCACACGTTCGGTCTCAATCCGTGGTAAGGCTACTGCCTCCGGATAACGCGTAGCGTAATCAACCAGAGTTAAAATGTAGCGGTTACCCTTATCTGTTACAGGTTGTAACGGTCCAACTAAATCAACAGCCACCCGTTTAAAAGGTACATCAATAAGCGGCATAGTGCCAAGAGGTACCTTACACCCCTTTGTTACTGTCCTCTGGCAAACGTCACACGAAATACAATACCTCTTTACTTCTGCTTGTACTCCAGGCCAATAAAAGTTAAACATGATTCGATCAAGTGTCTTTTTAACCCTTAAATGTCCTGCCATTATTGAATCGTGTGCTAACCTTAGTACCTTAAGCCTGTAAGTTTCTGGAACAACAAGCTGTGAGAAAAGTTTACCATTCTCTACTTTAGGTGACATAAACTCTCTGTATAACCAGCCATTCTTTATAACAAATTTAGTCTGGCTTCCGGTGCGTGAAACTTTAACAGCGCCATTTTTTGCCAGATCCCATAACTTAGATAGGGTAGGGTCTTTCTCCTGGGCCTCTTTGATTTCGCCAGACCTTTCACTGAGCTGTAAATCAGCTGTAACCTTTAATGGATTTAAGTCCCGCCCTCTTTTTACTTTTTGTGCTCTCGTTTCTACCGCCGAAGCAGGCTCACACTTTTGTACATGTTCCTCATTTGTTTGAACATTTGTTTCTACACCTATACATTCTGTACTAAATTTTGGCATCCAGTTTACATTCATGTCGTTCGAATTTCTACAACCTTTTATATTTCCCAAAATTAAGTCATAGATAGGATTCTCCATGCACAATGCCTCAACCTCACCCTCATAGTACGGTGTGTCTACATGCAATCTTGCCACAGGTACTATTCTAACCGTACCGTCCATCAAAATGCATCTTCTCTTAATCCCCAAATACTGATCCGGCCGCACCAAACTATTTTTGACAACAACTGTGCTGCACCCACTGTCTCTAAGGACATCAACGAACATATTCCCAATCTTCCCTTTTGTCACCGGCATACTCGTGTTTAACCACCTTTTACCAACCGTCCCTTTTTGATCTGGTTTACAGCCTGCGGTTACAATTGGCAATTTGTGCCCACATGATAATTCAACATATTCATTATAATCATTACAATCACATAACTTTTCTTGTACCAAACATGCAGCCTTACTGTCCTCACTTAAACTTTCAATCACCTCTTCTTTACTACTGCTACTGTCATCATTTAGTACCCCTGCTGCACCCTTATCATTCCTATCCCGGTGCCAACAATCTCGTGCAATGTGTCCAGACTTCCCACACACATAACATGTTCTAGGGTCCTTAGGTTTGACTGAAACGTTTTCGCTCTTGAGAGGCTTACCTTCTGCTGCTTCCTTTTGATTTTGTTGTCCCTTCTTAAACGATTTATAATTGAAATTTTCACGTTTTATTCCATGCTTATCATACGCGGCGTGTGCCTCCGTGTACGTATCAGCTAATGTTGCCATGCTTGACGCAGTTTTAAGGTTTCTCTCCTTCAAAAATATAGACAATTCCTTCGGACTAGAATTAAGCAATTGCTCCTGTAGAAGCAAATTAACAACTCCCTCATATGTTTTCTTGGTATCGCTCAGTTCGATCCATCGTTTAAGGTAACCTTCTATTCTATCAAGAAACTGAAAATATGTTTCTCCTGATTCACATTTAGCATTGCGAAATTTTCTTCTAAATCCGTCTGCCGTTAATCGGTATTTGAAAAGGAGTGCCGCTTTAAGGTCATTGTATTCCTTTGCTTGGGCAGTGGGCATCCTAGAATACACATCCAAAGCCTTGCCGGTAAGAAGTGCCCCTAACGAAGTTGCCCATGATTCACGAGGCCATCCCGCATCCTCTGCAAATCTCTCAAATCTTAATAGATAAGAATCCATGTCATCGATTTTATCCTTAAACACAGGTAATTTCGGTAATTTGGTAATTGAAGGGTGAGTGACTACCGAGGAACCACTAGTTTTACTATTCATAGTTTCTGCTATTTTTAGTTCGTATTCTTTCATTTCCTTCTCGTGTTCCCTCTTTCTTTGCCTTTCATCCCTTTCTCTATCCTCAAGATACTGTTTCTCTTGTCTTACACATATTTCCCGTTCTTTGGCGAATTCTAATAGTTCTTGGCCATGTAGGCCGAGGTCTTTGCCCATCTCTATAAAGTTTGCAAATTCCATGTTAACTGAGCTTCCAGCCAATGCATGTAAGCTCCATATACAGAGAAAAATACGCAAAATACTACTCACTCGTCGCCTGTCAGGTTCGGGTGTCTCCCAAAATATACTGTCCTCTTCCTCATACATGTCAAACATTCGAAGTTATCATATTGGTAGTAAACAGTTCTAGGTTATCGTCGCATGTACTCTAAAATATTTATTCATTCTGAGTTAAGTGTTTTCACTCTCCAACGTGCATCGTAATATATACTCCACTGGTTTTCGAATAGGTGTTGCTACTCGGTCTTTCAGTAACAGGGTTTCGTGCCCCGCTCCTCCACCAGTTGTCACGAGTGGGGTATATTTAGATTTCCGACAGAGATGAGAAATTGTGACTAAACTCGTTGGTGTTGGGTTTCTCGTTTATTGAGCCGTTAATCCACAAGGAAAAACCCTTTAAAAGAAACAGAAGAAAATATTCAAACACACATACATTCACTCACGCAAATATTCCTTAATACATAAATTGCTTATAAAATCGATTGTCCACTATACTTATATACATCGCAGCTGTTTCAGCATCCCCGTTCACGTTACGTATTTTACTTGCAACATTTACTTAATTTATTCATTAAATATTTCTTTCTCATCCATATTATTCGTTCTTTGCACTGGTGAACGTACATCTATATACAAAATAAAACCATTAAACCACATCTTCTTACTAACTTACATGCTACTACGACTCGGACTTACAGAAAAGAAATTAAATATACTTACAACCCAAGGCCCTGCTTGAATTGGTTTCTCCACGAACCCGTGATTGGTTCTTGTTACTCAGCCTAAATGCTCTCTTTAGCAAAATAGGTTTTCTTTTCTCTTTTGCAAAATATGTTTGTTTTTTCGCTCTCTTTAGCAAAATAGGGTTTCGCTCTCTATAGCCAAACTTCCAACTGCTCTCGATAGCAGAAACTAAAGCCCGTACTGACGTATACAACCTAGCACATAAAGACCACTTTTTTAAGCTGTTTTTTCACCTGTCTTTTCACGCTTTTCTCCTTTTCTTCACCAAAGCCCTAGGTATCCCTGTAAAGTAGCTATATGGAATAATCCCCTTAGTTATTGCCCAACATTGCTAAAAAGTTTTAATTCGTTTTGTTATTCAAACTATACCTGGCTCATTGCCAAGCATAGCCGACGCTTCTTAAAATACAATGAACTCAGTTTGTTTAAACCAAAGATGACGTACAGGGTGAACATTAGTAATTTGTCTCACCTTCTCCGTGACACCCTCCCAGGGGACAATTGTCTAAAAATCACCCTCATCCAGACACAATCTCATTTTATTGCTTCAGGGGGAATAAAGAAAGCTCAATGTGTGTAATCAAAACACTATCAGAACGTTTCGTGCTGTGTGATATAAGTTTTGGTACTCTGCATTGTTTGAATTAGTAGTCAATCAAAAGGCTGAGCCAATTGAGAGTTTCTGTTACCCTATACAAGAAGTGTAGTTTGGGTTGAGAGGATTGTCCCTTTAATTTCCTGGTTTTCTGCAGGATTGAAAATCCCTTGTACAGTAGCACAGTGTTACACCTAGCTCGTATAAAGCAATTATTTTGTTAGGAAGCAAAACTAGTCCCTTCAGCAGGGTTCCTCTAAAATGTATGCATGCAACCCTCTGACTAAGTAAAAGCCTGAACAAAGTTGTAAGCAAGTTTGAAGAATTGTTATAATTGAACCTCTGGGTAGAATTGGGGCCACCTGAATTAAGCAAGGCCAAGTAGAAAATGCCTTTTACCTTATTCATGGGTCTGTGACAATTGATTTTGACCTATGCAGCTACCAATGCCCCAAGTCCTGTATGTTGTGATGCCTATAGCTGACAACTAAAAGGGCCTGGCTGCAATAACCTTGCGATGTCATGAAGATTTATGTACTTATCAATTGCAACACTGACACTTCCTAGACCTGGGGATGGTCGATTCTTGCCCGGGAACTTTATTTTTGAAATTGTTAAATCCCCAGACAGAGCCTGGCCATATCCAAGCTGGGTTGGGTATACATTGATCGAGGGTAAATCCCCTGCCAAGTCCCCACTGTCAGCTAGGCACTATGCATACCACCAGAAAAAGACCTGCCAGATTACCCCGGCCTTTGGATCCAGACTGATGGAATGATATCCTAGCACACTCAAGTCTCGGCCGGGTGGGGACAGAATGACTGTAAAATCCGTCCCCACTGAGTCAAATCCCATCCCTGGATCTAGGAAACTAGACCGGGGTCGAAGGTTGCAATTGGTTAAGTAGCCGTGCATTAGTTTACCTCAATTATACCAGCATGCGGGATATGTCTTCTTCTTTGCAGACTCCCAATAGTTCCACTTGCACTCCTCTATGTTGAACAGTGGCTCATCATATTCATTAATCATAAGTTATACAGTTGTGAAGTTCCTCTGCTACACTTCCATATGTCCAACACGGTCAAACTTCATTGTTCTTGCAGAGCACTAACGTTACACACATTAACAGCCCACTTGATAGAATATTTTCTAACTCACACATTGTCTACACTGTTAAAAATTTCTGTAAATTTACAGACTTTTTTTAACTTAAACTTTTTGTATTTTACTTTTAATACACTCTTAAAACGTTGGGTAAAATATCCGTTGGCTAAAAGAGTTTATGAAATGTGTTGGTTAAACTTTGCCCAACTTTGGGGCTAATTGGTGCAATGTTTAAACGCTGGGCAAAGTTTTTGTTGAGTAAAAGTAATTGCTTAAGTGTTGGTCAATCTTTGCTCAGATAATGGTTAAATTTCCCCTTCCATGCACGCGTATACTGTTATACCCAACTGACTGGTCAAAATGCCGATAAGATTTTATTCTACAGTTGAGCATATTTTCCCTTTACCCACTTGTTGGGTAACTTTTTGCCAATTTGTTGGGTATATTGTTGGTTGCAGTGTTGTCACCAAACAACAGTGCACTTGACCCGATTTCTTTCACAATTCTTCTCATAATCAGACCATGGTACCATAATCTGAAAATTCTCTTTGGCATCTTTTATATTGGCCAAACAGCTAAACTCGTACATTACTTTAGACCATGAAATCGATCTCTATTTCCATAAAATTCTTTAAACAGTACTACGAACTAGAACACATTTGTATGAGATTCCATGATTCGTATTTGGCGCAAAACTGCTATCCAATGAGAGGTCAGGATCTGGGATATTCTCTTTCACGTCCGAATGAGCATTTATATATATTATTATTTGAAACATTTCGGCATAACAAGAAACCTGTCTCATAACCATGATAACAGTGTATGAGAGCTACGGACCACCATGCAGCCCTTGTGTTCACATTTATGCATTGATGAAACTACAAGACTTCATCACATAATTAACACACATCATTTTACAGTGCCTTTTAAAAATACAGTGCCTTTTAAAAATGATAGCTTTGGACGTACCTATACGAAACTCAGTGACAAACCAAACAGGTTATTAAGCCAGGGTTTTTTAACCGGGACCGATGGGTTGCCATAACCAGGGAGCTGCAGTGGCAGCTCCCTGCCATAACCTACAACCTAACATGCAAAGAAAGCACCAACGTTTAAGGAAAAGATGATTAACATATAACCAACGTTTGGTTAATGCATTTGCCCAACAGCTTAATAAAGGAAGTGCCCAACAAGTGGGTATGTTTTAAAATGCTAATTTACCAAACAGTTGGGTAATCTCTTGCCCAACAGTTGGGTTCAAACTTTACCCAATTCGGTTGTTTAAAGTTTTGCCCAACTGTTTAGGTTGTTGAATAGATGCCCAGTGTTGGTCAAAAAGTTGGGCAAAATTTGCCCAATTTTTTTAAGAGTGTAGAGATTTTCTGTATCTTTACAGACACTTTGTATTGCTACAATAAAAAAAGGTTGTTTAACATGTATTTTCTGTTTATTTGAAAAACCATTTCTGTCTGCTTTTTTAACCAAATTTTACTGCTTTGTAAAACTTTTTCTGTAAATTTACAGAACTTTTAACCAGAGCTGTAGGACTCGAGTCCAGACTTGAGGTCAAGTCCGGACTTAAGTCCACTTTTTTTGGACTCGGACTTGGACTTGGACTCGGGGTCTCTGGACTTGGACTTGGACTCGGACTCGGGCTCTCTGGACTTGGACTTTGGCTTGGACTTGAAGTCGAGTCCTTCAAGTCCGGCAGCCATTTTCTCTGATTCTTAATTTCTTTATAATTTCATGATCGATCCACCAAAAACCCCAGCACTCAACATATACTTGGGCTTTATTATCCTTAATATAGTATACAGGACTATATTGGCCTGCATATCTTTATGTAACTTGGTCATTTCAAGTGTCACATGCCAGTAGTTGACATGATTCGCATGAAGTTTGTTTCTTGCATAATATTACGTAAACAGTGTTTAACATAAAACAGCTGCAACATGGTACTCTTCTTTCAGTGCCATGCTCTGGGGAAGAACCCTTAAATTGTCCTTGCCCCTCAAAAATTAGACAAATGCCATAAAAACGCTAGGGAAGACATATGAGACTCCTAAAAATAGTTAATTAGCAACAATGAACATGGTCTGGCTGTGCCTTGCGCCTTGCAGCATTGTCAGTAAATCTGGGCTTTATGCTAGTAGAGCAGCTGCTAAGGAATTGTCCATACAACCAGATGTCTGCAGTATAGCTTTAGACAGGCTCGACTTGAACCAATAGGTTGGAAACTGGGCCGTAAAACTCTGTCTAACTAACTGACAAACTAACTATAGACAGGCCATATAATTAAAACCCAGCTGATGTCTGACTTACTAACAAACTATTAACTATAGACAGGCCCAATAACTAAAGCCCAGCTGATGCCTCTGATATTTAAAAATATTTGATGTGCCCTCCCAAAATTGGTTTCAGGTTGCTTTCAGCACTGAGTGCATTCCCACTATTGGGAACCCTTCATGCAATTCCTGCATAATCACCGATGGCCTTTACATTGTACCATATTTTCAAACAGCTTGTCCTCATATCGAAAAGTTTTGTACAAAAACGATCATTTGCTCATTTTAAACCAAAATTTCTAAATTGTTCTAATTAAGGTATGCTTAATCAGTTATGCTTCAAAATGACATGTCTAGGTGAAAGTAATCCATGAAACGCCGATTTTTATTCAAAATACATGATTTTTTTACGATTTCAAAATTTTGTGACGTCATAATTTGGGAAAAATCCCCCAAATAATGTGTCATTTAATATGTCACACAAACGCGGTTTACGACAAAATTACAGATCCAAATTAAACCAACTCTTTTCCTCCTGCTACCTGTGACATACAGCTACCAGAAACTCGTTTAGCCGTTGCGATATATTTGTGGCTAGAAGTATTAATCCTTTAAATTATGTAAATTTGGGTGGAAAAGCACATTTTTACGTATACATCAGTTCCCATAAATTAATGATTTACGACAAAATTAAAGGGTGTGCCCAATCAAAAAAGTATTCAATGGGTGTGTAATAATACCAACAACACAAATCCAAGTTGGCCAGACTTTGAAACACAACCTGAGTACTACATTAAGCGAAAAACCGAACAATACACACACACACACACACACACACACACACACAACGCATTTGTGAGGTTTATGATCGAAACTTTTCGATATGTTGGGTTACAAATTTAAAACCAGACTGTATTTTCACAGTGTTTCTCTATAGCCAACCTGTAGTTCCAGGACAACTTAAAAAATCCATTACCCCAAAAAAAGACTTTGGCCCACTTACACAATTTCTGAGTATATTTGAGCATTCCCATCAGGACCCCATGCACTGCTGTAAACATCCCCAGGCTGGGGCATTTCTCCCAGACAACTGGCTGATTTTAAGTTAAAAATATGAGCGACTGTTTACTTAGTATGTAAGAGAGGCACAATTTTCTTTTAGCCAGATAAGTGGACTCTGCTGCATGGGCTCCGCTTCGATTTCAGGTCCAGTTGCAACCCATCCCGGGCCAGTTCTAATTTCAGGACCATTCCAGGCCAATTCCAAGTACAGGAAAACCCAGATTGAATCAGGAATTGAGTCCAAGTTTGTCCCTGTTCATACAGCTATAGCCCCCATAGGCCTAGATCTTTACCAGAAAATACTATTGTTGTTTTACAACTTTTGGACTTGGACTCGAGAGCACTGGACTTGGACTTGGACTCGAGCCCCTTGGACTTGGACTTGGACTCGGACTTGAGCCTTTGGACTTGGACTCGGACTTGGACTTGAGCTTGTTGGACTCGACTACAGCCCTGCTTTTAACAGTATTTTGTATTTTTATGATTTCACATAAATATACTGTCATTTAACAAACATTCATTTTGTTTTTAAGCTGAAAAAGAAACAAAAATAAGCCCAAACAAACAAATAAGAAATAGCCAGAAAATTTTCAATATATAACATGCATCGTTCTGCGAAGTTTCAGTTTGGCAAATTTATGGCCCTATTTGAAAATTAACTTACATTTATTATAAAAGCATACTTAGTTATTACGTTCTTGGTTATAAATATCATACAACTGGTGTTTTGTCACACATTTTTAAGTAAAAAGAAATTGTAAGGCCCTAATTTCAGAGCACTGACAATTGGTATACTGATGTCAACTAATCGCCACAGGCGCTCATGCACTTGATCGGAGCAAATTAAAAACGTTTCACAAATTTACTTGAAAGAGTCTGTAAATTTACCACTTTTTGACGTAAATCTCATTTTGCATAAATGGGTGGAGCTTATTTTGTAGGCATTGTCCTAACAAAAGGATTGCTGTTGCTTTGAATAATATCTTCTTTGGCGTTTTTTAATCAGGAAGTGATAAACTTATTGTTTACCTTGTCTGGAAATGTTTACAAACAATGTATTTGCATTCTTTGTCATCTTTATTTTAAAAACAATTATTATATTGTACAAAAAATGTGACTTTCCAATTACAAAGTTCCTAGAGATAGCAGTGTATTTGACAACAATATGACAACAAAGCATCCTCAATGTGTTTTGATTGAAAACAACTTCCTAACGACACATTACGTTAGTAAGCAAATACCTGATCTACGTAATGGTGAAGTGTTTGTTACGTAATAACATATGAAAGGTAAAAAAGCGATACTATAATTAATATTAAAACGTCGGGAATGAAAACAGTAGGCTGTAAATTCACATAAAATTAAGGTAAACAAAACAGAACAATTGTGTAATTCGATTTTACAGTAGACTTTTGTAAACTAATTTACATGCAAAAACTGTAAAGAAAAAACAAACCCTTAATGTTTTTTCATGATTACAGTCTGGCTGTAAAAAAAACATTATTTGGTTGGAAAAAAATTTGCCATAAAAATTATGTAAATTTACAGAGAAATTTTTTAACAGTGTATGCAGTGTTTACGCAATAACGTTGTTGTTAGATCTCGTAGTATATACTTATACTGTAAGCGTCATTGCCTTCTCTGCGCTTCGTGTAACTCAAAAGGTGGTCGATCGATAAATTTACTTCTTAAATCCTGCCGGTAATCAAACTCCGACGTCTTCTTGGTGTCCCATACATTAATAATGACACTTTTTAAATCCCTGCGAATGTCTTTTGGAATAATTTCAGATGTAATTGCAAAGAAAATAGTCGCTTCATCGGTACGGTAGGGGCTCTACATTTGTCGACTGCTAGCACTGCTGGCTGACAGATATTAATGACAAGGTCATGTGCCCTAATAAATGTTTATTCATATCACGATTTACGGACTGCCAACTTTGATTGAACTAGATATTGAGAAACTACTACATATTATTCATCCTAATGAGGGATGAATACTATAAAGAAATAACATAAAAATTATGACGTCATAGAAACCAATTGTCCCAAGTCTCTCGTTGAGAAGCGATACCTGTATAGACCGATAGAGGGCGTATTAGAAAAAAGGCAAATACGGTATGCTGTACTGTGCTGAAGCACTGGATTTGTGTAGAGTTGGTGTTGTCAGCTCCCCCGGGAACACTCACGAGAGACTTGGCCAAGTCTTGTGGAACAGAAGCTCGGTGAAGTAATGATAATAGACCCCAAGCGTTCGATTTGGCAACTTGACATACCTCACTTGGACAATAGATAACTGAGCTTAGAAAATCAACTTTTTACCGCGATCAAAACAGCATGTTCCCAAGGAATACATGTAGCCAATGTCGTTTAACAGGTAACAACTATTGTGATCTCTTATTCACTTTTCTTCTTTCATTAGTTAAGATTACAAAGTTCTTAAACAAGCAGGCCAAATTACAAAAAAAAACTGAACCCGACGACTTCGTTCCGTCAAATCTGTTCATGTTTCTTTGTTTACCAATTCGATCAGAGCGATTCAAGACCAAGTGGAGACGAACAGATAATATATGAACATTATTGCCAAATCACTTAAATAAGAATATAAGACGAAATAGCACTAATTACAGTTACCTCTGCACAGAGGGTAATTTTCTCGTTTGTATGAAGTAGTTATTTTGGAAGAACGCCACTTCCCACCCCTCTAATGTTATCTAGTTGGGTATTTGTCCAACAGATGAAATACGGTTGTAATCGTTTGCTCTAATTTCACTTTTAACGTCCCGGGGCATTACTATGAGGAAAATGTTTCAAGAGTGAGAATAGTGCATAAAATCTTAATTTGTCAATGCAATTAGGGCTGAATATGTTGTTTTTAAATATACTCCGTCAGTCCGAAGACCAATTAACCTTGAAAAGTCTGCAATATTTTGTGCTGATTAAATGTCCTAAATCCAGGCCGGACATTCGAAATTTATTATCAACGGCGACGACCGTCAATGTTGTTAGGGCAGCATATTTAGGCACTGAAAACAAGGTTGATGTTCGAACTTGTGTGACGGAACCTTTTTTTTTTTTCTTGAGAAGTCTCTGTGTTTGTCTTCTCCCTTCACTAATATCTAACGTGATAATCTACAACCCATCAAACATGAAACCAGAAGTGTTTGTAGTCACACGGGAATCAATCATACGTCTTGTGTGTTTATTTTATGTCGTTTAAAAGAGACAAATGTTTCATGAGTCATTTGGGAGAAACGTAAGAAACAATGCCACTAGGGAATTTCAGTATGTAATATTGCCAAAGTGTTGTAAGAAAGTGTACCTAAGGTAATTGACATAACTTAGCCTTTAGATTATCTGACACAGTCCTGACATAACAACGCTGTGAGGTGACTAGTTTATTTTAAGAACTATTCACAGGAGAGCAATTATTTCACCATACAACGCAACCACTCTCTACATGGCCCCTGTGACGCCTTTGTATAACTTAATGATCCTTTTGACCAATTCCCCAAATATTAATACAGAGAGTCTCGCTCAACTAATGTGCGTTATATTTGTAGGTGAAACGACAAAGCAAGATTTGTCTTTATTGAAAGGTCTATTGTCAAGGTCAAACGTAGAGTAGAAGAAGATTTTCAATGCAATCTCTCTAAATGAATTGTACCGGAAAATGGAAAGTGCATTGTAAGATTAATCAAATTTACACTAGAGTAAATTGAATTGATGGAAGGCTCCGTTCCCGTGCTTTTTGATTTTCCTCACAGAATCGTTGTGAAGGCATGAGCTAACAGAATGTAGAAGCAAAATATCTGAGCAACATTTGTTAAAATAATGTCTTAGCCAGTTTGATACTCTTTATACCCTCTGAGATTTTGAGACAGTTGGTGCTTAAAAAATACAAAATGATACTTGCAATACGCTGTATTATATTTTAATATCCAAACAGATTTTTCTTATTGAATCGTGTTGAGAATTGTGTTAAAAAGTTCGTTTCTAGTATATGAAGGAGAAAAATCGGCAATTTCAGCTTTCCATGATAGGCTAGGGAAAATGGAGTGAACCAAAATTATATGATTGGAAATTCTTCGGAAAAGAGCCCTTCGTCACTTTTTTTCATAGTCATGTGATGACAACAGTAATTTCTTCAAAACTCCTAACCTTCTGATGTTATACGACGTCGTAAATTTATATGCCGTCACTAACACAAATAAAGTGACCCATAACTGTTAACCAAACGAGTTTCCAACTTTAACACTCACTTTTTTCTTTTGAATGGATACATCACTGATACGTCAGTCTGGTCATTTACATGTCAAATTTCCACCACATCTTCCCAGTGGCGTAGCAACGGAGTGGCTTTCGGGGGTTAGAGTCCCCCCCCCCCCGACCCAACCTTGCTGTGCAAAAAACACCTAAAGTAGTGGTTTGTTCTCTCTATCCATAAACTTTTCCCTGATATCGTGCCCAACCCCCCTCTCCATGACACCAAAACCCTTCCCATGACACAATCCTGGCTACGCGCCTGCATCTTCCTCTCACATCAAAAAATCTCTAAAGTATCGTGCAGTCAGACTCTGGAATACTATTCCCAATAGAGCAAGCCAGCCCTTACTTCATTTCGAAGCATATTCATTATTAATGCTGTATAATTCCGTTTTGTTCCCCCCTTGCGTTGGTTTGGGTGTTTACTTTTATTATTGCTTGTTGTGGGAAGGGGTCATCATTTTATGTTTACGTAATAAGTGTTTGATGTTCGATTGTTTAGTGTTATATTAAGCCTCTTGGGGAGTGTACTCTCAACGAGCCTTTGGCATTTAGTTGCACTTCCCTTCATTCCCATTAAAAGCTAATGTTAAAGGGACAATCTTTTCACCCCAAACTACACTTCTAGTATAGGGTAACAGGAATTCTCAATTGGTTCAGATTTTTGATTGACTGCTAATTCAAACAATGCAGAGTATCAAAACTTATATTACACAACACGAACTGTTCTGATAGTGTTTTGATTATACACATTGAGCTTTCTGTCTTCACTCCAGTGGCGTAGCTAGGATTTTTTCCAGGGGGCAAAGGAATGAAATTTCCCCAAAACTTTTCCTGGTCAATGCGTATGTATTTCATATAAAATATGCAAACTTACAAGTATAACAACATTACCATGTCATTTTGTAATATTACCTTTTAATCTTAAAGTATATATATATATCTTAAAAGTATACATACATCTTAACATCTATATATATATCTAATATACATCTTAAGTATATATACATCGTATATATATATTTTAAAGTATATATATCTTAAAGTAATATATATTTTAATCTTAAAGTATAACATAGAGCAATCGGAAATGACAAAGTATATTATTTTGGTAAACAATATACGTGGTTTATTTGTATGTACTAAAGCAGTGGCGTACGCAGGATTTCTCTGAAGGGGGAGGGGCATGCAGAATGGTCTAAGGGGAGGGGTGTCCGAAAACTTTTTGACATTTTCAAGGAGCCTACATGCAAAATGGCACAAGATTTTCGACTTTGACAGGAACAGTGTTAAAAGTTGAATCGTGGTGGGTCATGAGGATAAAACTGAAACGTTTGTGTCTTTACATGCCCTCTCATGCCATATATGCTACCTTACGAAGTAAAACTTGTCATTAAATTTGCACACTTTAAGAAGTCCAAATAAAAGAGCATTGATCGGTGTTTGTGGTTTTTCTTGGCCACAAAATGTGAAAGATTATCTACGAGGAGCGCCACCATTGGTTGGCGCGGAGCGTAGAGAAAATTTGGAAAAATCAGACACCTTAGATGGTCGGAAATAGTATTTTCCAAGCGAATACGAAGAATCTAGCCAGTCGCTTTCTTCTTTTGTCGTTTACAATAAAATGCTCACTTCAAAATATGTTCGCAAACTGCAAAGTGATCAGAGAGTTAAGAGCTAATTTTACCCCAAAAATGTAACTCAAATGTAAACTTCAGACAATTGTGGGGGGGGGGGGGGGGCTTAATTAAAAAGGTTAGGAGAATTGGTACTGTCTGGTGTGAGAAAATTGAGCCTTTAATATGTTAAATTAAGGAATGTCATTGTACATAAGTTAGTGATGTAAAAAATAAATGAAATGAATGAAATTTGCATTTAAAAACGAAAATCATTTTCTTCCAATGGTCCAGGCATCATGTATAGGGCAGCAACAATGCAAAAACATTGCGTACTCCCTTTGAACTAACGAGTTGGGGGTCATATTTCCTTGGTGTAATTGATGAAGGTTAATAAGTGTAAAACTGCAAATAGATTAAATCAGAAAGCAGACGCAAGGCCAGGGAGGGGGTGGGGCCCTCATGATCTAAACTGGAAGGGGAGTATTAAAAATGGCTTGTCGCTTTAGCAGGTTTTCTCAATTTTACTTCTGGTGACCTAAAATGGCCTGCCTTAAGTTTTTTACATGCCTTTTTCGAGAACATCGCAGTTTCTTAGCATTGAACTCAAATGACCTTTGACCTTTACCACAAAAGAAGGGTTCTTCCTCTGAACATTGCAAGTCTATTAAGCAAATATGAAAAGTGTCCATCAATGCTATCATGAGATGTTATATTAATTTTTAACAAGACGTTCAGGCCTGTAGCCAGCACCATACCGGAGATGTCGTGTTTACAAACCCTTTTCTAGTTCACCACCGGTGAGCTCAAATGACCTTTGACTTCCACCAAAAAGAATAGGGTTCTTTTTCTTAGCATGAAAAATCCAGATACAAAATATAAAAAGTGTCGGTCATTGCTACCTTGGGACACTGTATTTACTAGCTAACGGTCGAAGAAACACACACACTCTCATATTCAGGACATCGACATCGCATATTACTTGCCTGCTTTTGGCAAGGAAAAAGTACTCAGGTACCGTTGAATGATAAATGAATTCTTTTATATATTTTTTTAATTTCCCCCTTCGAATCAGAATGGCTGAATATTTATACAAATTTTAAATTCTGAGACAAATGTTTCCAAAGATTAGGGGCAGTCGCTGGATTGTAAAAGTGAAACTATGCTAAGCCTTGTATTTCCCTAAGTGTAGGAGATCCAATATAGGAAAAAGGAAACATACCGTATATTCAAATTTTCCAAGCCACTGTCTGACAAACTTTGATAGCTATTTGTTAGTCAAGGAAGGCTTTGAGTGCTTATTAACATTCGCGCCGAAATAATCTCTAATTGCAAACTGGTGACTGATAAACAAGAAACCATGTTTCATAAAGTCCTGGGGTGTGTCAAAACATTATCTTGATAGCTGTTTCAATGCAATTTCCCTATCGTTAAGGTTTTACAGTGTTTGATCAAAGGTGTTATCTAATGAATCCTGAGTCCCTGATCTGACTAACTTCGGGTGCCCACAGGTTTTGAACCTTTCAGATGCAGTAGGTATTGGGTGAATGTCATTTTGCCTGGTGAGATGTTAAAATGTACTTTTCGCTGGTGGTGCGATAAAGCATCTTTTGAGTTGAACAGCTTATGTTGCCTGGATTTCGACGTGCTAAAGGTTGTTACCACATCTGAACATCTGAACAGACGCGGCAATTTGATATCCCAAATAGTCCCCCTGATGTACTCTTTTGCTGAGCCATCACGAAAATTCGATGCAGAGTATGTTGCCTAATACAAAAAAGTGACGAAAGGAGCATCATATATGAAACAGAGCTAAAACATGTTTACTTTTAAGCTGTTATTTCTATCGTATGCCCGATATTCGTTTAATTGACTACCTTGATTGCTGAATTATTCATGCTTGTTACAGAGGTCTAACGTAAGCTTTTTGCTACACACTGTAAAAAATCTTTGTGTTTGTCTTATTTTTTGTGCTGTTAATTTACAGCAGTGGCGTAGCTAGGATTTTTTTCCGGGGGGGGGGGGCAAAGGTATGGAATTTCCCCAAAACTTTTCCCGGTCAATGTCTATTTCATATAAAATATGCAAACTTACAAGTAGAACAACATTACCATGTCATTTTGTAATATTACCTGCATTTTAATCTTAAAGCAAAACATAGAGCAATCGGAAATAACAAAGTATATTATTTTGGTAAACAATATCTGGTTTATTTGTATGTACTAACGTAGTGGCGTAAGCAGGATTTCTCTGAAGGAGGAGGGGCACGCAGTATGGTCTAAGGGGAGGGGTGTCCGGAAATTTTTTGACGTTTTCAAGGAGCCTAGATGCAAAATGGTGCAAGATTTTCGACTTTGACAGGAACAGTGTTAAAAGTTGAATCGTGGTGGTTCATGAGGATAAAACTGAAACTTTTGTGTCTTGACATGCATTTCCTTATGCCATTTATGCTACCTTACGAAGTAAAACTTGTCATTAAATTTGCACACTTTTAGGAGTCAAAATAAAAGAGCATTGATCGGTATTTGTGGTTTTTCTTGGCCACAAAATGTTATTTTGCCATAAAGATTATCTAAGCGGAGCGCCACCATTGGTTGGCGCGGAGCGTAGAGAAAATTTGGAAAAATCAGACCCCTTAGATGGCCGGAAATAGCATTTTTCAGGCTAATACGAAGAATCTAGCCAGTCGCTTTCTTCTTTTATCGTTTGCAATAAAATGCTCACTTCAAAATATGTTCGTAAACTGCAAAGTGATCAGAGAGTTAAGAGCTAATTTTTCCCCAAAAATGTAACTTTGCCCAAAAGACCGAGCGAAGCGCCACCATTGGTTGGCGCGGAGCGTAAAGAAAATTTCGAAAAATCAGACCCCTCAGATGGTCAAAATAGCGTATTTATACTTGTAAAGAGAATCTAGACATGTAGTCTTTTTATCGATGCCACCAGTGGGAAACAGAGTCTACCTTTTTAGATAAAAATTGGAATATGACAGAATTTGCCTAGGTCTATTTGTAGGAATTAAAAAAAAAGTTGGCATCACTGAAAGACCTTGCAGGGACAATCCTTCCCCTTTGAAAATTTCTGAAAAATTGGGTGTCGTTATAAGCAATCTGGTGCCACATATGCTATCTTTTGAAGTAAAATCTGTGTTAATAAAGTTAGAGTACGTATTTTTAAGAACAAAGAAAAATGGCATCTGTGAGGGGGCATGGCCCAATGGTCTCCCCTTCGCATGCCACTAAGGAGGCCTAATAGTGGCTCGATCACACAGGATATCCTGTTAGAAAAGCAGTCTGTGTAGAAGGCTACAAGGTACTCATTGTCCATTTATTGTTACACTCAAAGTGAGCAGAAAGCTATTTTCCCGAACTAGCTTGTAAGCCTCCAAGGATTAGGCTAAGTAACAAAATCTAAGTGTGCCAAACGGATCCCGTTAATTCTAATTTCTAGATTAACTTTAAGTTTATCGTTGGCCATGGATTGTTTCAGCCCCATCCATCGTTATGTACACAGAGTAAAATCGTACAGCTACTGCTAGCTCGTAGAAGAACACAACAACCTCGGGGTCTACTCAACCCTGCACGTTTGACTCCACCAGGAGTGTTGTGCAGTATTTTTCCAGATCCAGATCCAGATACGGTAGTGACTTGTCTGTTTTCACATCCTTTCACTGAATTCCCAAAGTATCGCCTGAATTACAGCTTCCTGTGCACTGAAATGCACGGATCATAACCCCCGTGCGTATACAAGCACAAGAGAACATTCAATCTGCTACGCGGCGAGGACATTTCTGTGGAACGCGAATTGGGCCGGTTCATGCGACACTGACGAAATCTGAGTTGATTTGTTGCATGAAAATACGAATTATGTATGCGAAATGTCTCACAATTTCTTATTCTTACAAAAATTTTGAGAAATTTTTGTAATAATAAGATGATTCATCAAATTTCCCCAAAAATTTTTCCAGGGGGGGGGGGGCAACTTCCCCCCCCCCCCTGCTCCCCAGTAGCTACGCCACTGATTTACAGCAATTTTGAGTCATTTTTACAGAGCAACTAGATGTATTGAAATCAGTACAGTTAAACCACGAAAAGATTTAGCTAATTATTCCAATTGTCATAAAACATAGTATGCCACAAAAACACATGGTGATTAGGTGAAGATACCTTTGTTTTATGGTTTATTAGTACTGATTCCTTTCGAAAGTTTTATATCAATACCACTGCGGAGACACAGGGTTATGATGGAGGATCCAGTCTCCAGAGTTTACCTAGACAAGGGGGCCTCCAAATGAACGGTTGAGGAGTGTATAATAGATTTTGAAGGAATGTTCTCATTGAATTCATACAGTGGGACTATTAGGAATTATGTGACCCTTCGCCTCAAACCACGCCCCCTGGACTCCGTCTCACGTCAAACATGCTAACGTGGTAATTATATATCAATCAACATACGTTCACACATATTCAGTAAAAAGGATCGACCGTAGACCTATTTCCAAATAGCAATTACAAAGGATTGTGGGATAGAGTTTTGGTGTTTGTCATTTTTTGTCAATGGCATTTTACTGTGGTGAAAATTGACGTACACCCAAAACTCTATTCCACAATTCATTGTAATTGCTATTTGGAAATAGGTTTATACTAGGCATGACGCGACTTGCTGTAATCAAGGGGATATTAACTTTACCAATACTTTTGCCAATCAGATTACCTTACTTGTCTCGGAAGCATCCAATAAAATACCTTTTCATTGCGATCAAAATAAATCCCAGTAAAAAAAAAATTACCAGAGAGACAATTCTCCTTTAAAACTCGGTGCAAAGAATTCAGTCTGAACAGTTTTGACTATGCTCACCAAGAACAATTCTTATTTCGCGAGGCGTACAAGACGTCGCATTTAATTACTACACTTTCTTCCATTCATATCCTAAAGGTGCAGCCAAACGATTACTTCATAGTCGTTAGATAGGCGTTGTTATCTCCTGTGGGCGGTTTCATATTTATCATTCCCAAACACATGTCCAAGAAGCGTAACTATATCAGAATGTACAGGCTCAAATCCAGTTGATATGATGTTATGTACGTTTTGGAGGGATTTCCGAAAGACCTGATGTAGATTTTAGTCGTTCGTTGGGTAGGAACGAAGTTGCTTTCCCTGTTTAACTTTTGAATTCATAAAACTATCTATATACAGGATACTACCATTTCATTTTACGAGGTATTTTTCGGATCATTTTACGATTTGCTTAGTTTTGTTATAGTGAAAATTTTTTCGCAAACAATAGCCCAAAGCATGCTTAAATTCTATTTTGCAAGCATGGAATAATGCCATTTTCTGCTCTTTAGGAGATCGCGTTTTTTTTTTTCAAATTGTTTTTGCTAACCGACGATGGGGTTTCGGTTATAGGTTGTAAAGAGTAATTAAATATTATGGGCAGATATTCGAGCTCAACATTCTTCCCCTTCATCCCTCATTTTAAGTTTCCCTTCCTTTCGTCTGATAGTCAGATTAAATATTATGGACAGATAGCCGAGTCTAACACTCTCCCCTTCATCACCCACTTTCCTCTTTTTTTTTCGCTTGACGTAGAATTTAGACTTTTGGGAATCCCCAGTGACACGTCTTTTCATCTTATAAGATAAATACAGTTGCTTGACCAAAAGAAAGATGTTTATGAAAAAAATCATACTGTTCTAGTTGAGATAAGAATATTTGTTTCCAAAACCCAAGTCTATGAGCGTTCGTCTGAAGATAAATCAGATTACAGAAACCGTAGTCTTAAAACGCTCTACTCCCACATTATACTTCTTTTTCACTTGCTATAATAACAATTACAATTGTTTGAAATTTAAATTTGAGAGGTTGCTATGACATAAAATATCCTCACCCTTCATCATACTTTGAGGCATATTGATCATGTTACCTTCTAGGCCTAAAAAGGTATTAACTTGACAGTATGCAGAACGGAACGTTTTATGTAAGCTAAAGCTCTAAAACCTATTTAATACCATAAAGATTATCAACGATACGGTACTTCTCTGCCTGACGGGAATCTCTTTAATACGTTGGCTTTAATCTGATATCAATAAACTTGCAAGATAATTAACATCTATCCTTCACAAATGTCTCAGACGGAACAATGCTTGGAAAAGTAATTCTTTGCCGCGACGAAATTTACAGCAGGTTTGATAAAACTCGAAACCACTGTTGCTATAAAATTAACCAAAGAAAAGACTTAGTAAGTTGATGTGTTGCAAAGGCAAAAGAGTTTGTCAAAACAAGTTTGAAAGTTCTGGAGAAATGACAAGATACAGAATCATGTTCCCATTTCGGTGCTGTAACTTTCTCGTTTACGCTTATTCTCTTCATAAAGTTTATGAGATGCTTCAGTTTGTTATTCCTTAGATGCTGTGGCAGCAGAAAAAAAAACTTCCTAATCGTTCACCGCTGGATTTCAAGTTTAAATAAAATGTAAATGAGTCAAGGGGTAAATAAATTCCTTAATTATGTTTTCCTGATTTATGTAAACCGTTACAGAAGGGCAACAAAAGAAGCAAGAGACAGCTACTACATATGACATATACTGATATAAACTACAGATCGAAGTCTCAGATAGAGGTTCCCTTTGAAACCTTCGCCAGCTTATATGAAATAAGTGCAAGTGACATGCGTTTGGCTCCCTATAAATCTCTATACGCTGTTAAACAAACTTTGCAAAACGATGTTTCTGCCAAAATGTACACAGTGGTGTTTTATCATGTGACACAAGACAAGTGTGTCAATCGTCAATACACGATAAACCTGTTTTCACCATTAAGAAAACGGTCCTTAAATGGCGAAAATCGACAGTAATTGCAACATACATCTGTACATCAGGAAATGCAGGCAGCTGATTTGTGGACTTATTAGGTTACGACGGTGCAAACCAAATCCACTAGGTGCTTCACGGCTATCTTGCCTCTAAAATTATATCACGTGATGCCAATCTATACAGTCTATTGGTTTGCAGTTACGCTAGCACGAAAAAGCCAATTTATTACCTACTTTGGACTACATGAGCTCAGAAATATTAAAAGAGTTCGACAATATATTTACATCAAAAGTCTGCAGAAACGAGTGCTGACAAGGAATATATGTTCTTGTTTGAAATTTCATCGATACTGTAATGTTTACATTTCCATAGATTATGCAAATTGCCTAATAACTGCATCATCTTAGAATAAAATAAGACTTTGTGAAGGCAATAGCTCTCACAAGCTTCCTGTGGGCATTTTGTTATTCTGAGCAATGTTATCTCGTGACAGGAGCTCATGCGGTTTGGGTGCATGGATCACATCTAATCGAGTTTCAATACCAACAAGGATCAAAATCAGAATGAACTTTGCAAGGGTGAATGTGCTATGGGTGAGAATTTCGCCAAAATCGTTTCATCAATCAAACAGAACTGCAGTTATGTTTAAAGTTCCTTGCGGCTTTTCACTAAGGTCTTGCAAAAAGACAAAATTATCCTAGACCATGTTTTATAAACCCTGTCGCAATATTGTATTTCTCACTCCAGATATCTTATTTGAGAGATTGGTTAATTTTGCTCTTCTTCGTTCCAAAAAATCCAGTGAAAGTCAATAATGTGGTTAGTTTTACTTTAAGACTGAATGTCTTATTTTTCCTTAAAATTTGATACTGTTTGAATGTTTGAATATCACATCCTGTAGATCTAGCATTACTTCGAACCACGTGTGGGTTATAGCAAACAATGTTGCTTAATGTTGCCCACATCGAAATTTCAAGTAAGTTACATGCAAAGTCAAATGACTGCGCCGCGATGACATCACAGGTTTCCCATAATGCACTAAATCTAAAAAAAAATCACTATTAAGAAAATTTGTATCTTCTGATTTCGATGCGCTATTGAAATGCATTTTCCACCTCTTGGAAAAACAAACGTTTCGCACAATTTATAGCCAATGAATTTTGTTTTCGGAAAACCCCTTTAAAGGCATAATCCCCTCAGTCAGACAGTTACAATTCTTTAACCCACAAACGCAAACCCTCCCATAACTGTCTCAAACTCACCCTTATCCAGACAAAATCTCTTTTTATTGCTTCAAGGTGAGTAAACAAGACCGCAATGTGTAATGAAAACACTCCCAGTACGGTTTAGTACCCTGCAATTTTAAAGCTTGTTGTCAATCAAAGAATTGTGTTTTGGAAAATTTATGTGGGCTTCTACAAAATTTTTAGCCTGAAGTCACATTAGAACTATGTACTATGTTCAGCTCATACCCGGTGATTCGGGCATTTAAGACGGGGATCCTGAATAAGAATCAATTACAAAATGGAGTGAGATGTCGTCCAAGCATAAGAAAAGATAAGGAGATCAATTTTTCTACTAGCTGCAGCAAACAATCTTCCTGCTCGATGGTGGAAAAATCAGAGGATTGTAGGGAACTATTTTAAATTAATCGCGGTTTGTAAACTGCAAAGGATTTGTCATCTCATGTTGAGGTAAGAGCTGACTGTCTTTAAGGAAAGCCAACATGACGCTTAGGTTTGGGGCAATTCTTCTTCAGTACTATCAAATTTTAATTTCCAAGTTTATCTACTCATTATAAGGTCAACTATATTATTGTCATAGATATTTATTCGTTGGGTCAGTCTGGACTTTGGATTTGAGAGAATTAATTTGAAGTTAAACATGTGTTGTTTACCAGCGATTTCGTGTCATGAATTACGAACACGAAGATCGGTCATCTTCACTCTTTCTTTTTAAAGGGTATAATTTCACTTTAACCCCAAAGATATAATCACACGTCTTTTGATAAAAGTTTTACTAGGAGCTTTTTGTAAAAGCCTTCTGCTTGTGAAATGTGCCGCAGGAGCACTTCAGGTGATCAATATTTAAGTCAGACAAACGTGACCTGAATTTGTATATTTGCAGGTACGTATACAAATGTAGATTAATTATTACCGATTTCATCTCCAGCGCCTAAGTTTGTCCTAGTGTAACATAATACAATGAAGAAAGTACTTTCTTCTCATCGTTATTCAACTGCCAATTGGCAATTATTACCCGTTCCAAAATATTAGGGAAGAATTGATTGTAACTTGTTGGTTTCATTGTATGGTCATTATGTCTCTTGCCTCTCAACGACATTACACAAACCTTTAATGCATCCATTAAAGAAAGTATTAGAAGAACATTTTGTCAAAAGCCTTTAGCAGTACGTGATTATTTACTAGTAAATAATGTTAAGGGTTGACTCTTTGAACGTGGGATCACACGACGGCTTTGTCGCCGCATATAGCTATACGGACGCATTGTTGTTAATTTTGCTTAAAATCTTTTCGATTTCTGGTCAGAAAGTGCCAAAAATGTGTCAGTCTGTGAAAAGATAAAATTTGCATCAGAGGAATACGGACTTGTGAAGTCACAGGGTAGCTGGGTAGATGGAGTTTTACGGCCCAGTTTCCAACGTACTGGTTCAAGTCGAGCCGACAATTTTTTTCCAATTGTGTTACATCGGACCGAACATCGCTCTGATGAGCCATTCAGCGTACAAAATGGTTGCTGAGCATTATACCGTGATGCAAAAATAAACAGTGATTGTTATAGCGTGACCATCAAAAAAAAAAAAAAAAACCTGAGTAAAAATTATCTGTCCTATAATCCTATTTAGAAAAATCTGGATAGGATTTCGGATCACTGAAGTGTGGCCCACCTTAAAAGGTTGTGTGACATGGACACAACAAAATTGGCTATCCGCCGTGAAAAACATTAAAAACAAAGAAATTCGACCCAATTTCCATCGAAATCCGTCATATTTGACCATTTTACAGCGTAATCATTTTGAACTTAATCATGCTTAAACATGAACTCAATGAAACTCAAACCTTGTGATGTCAAGAAAGGACATGCCAGATGTATATGGCTAATGCAATTCTTTGTTTGTTTGCTTGTTTTTTTTTTTTGATTTTTTTTTTCATTTCAAGGGCAATTGAAACCTTAGTATATCCTTTGGGTTTATCGTGAAAGTTTTGTGTCTTTCAAAACCTTCAGTATCAAATACCAAACCATATATTATCAGATGAGTTATTAAAAGATAATAAATATAGGGTTGACAATTGTCAAAAAATTGTCAACACTGTCCAACACTTCCACAATTTTTAGCGTAAGCAAGAAGTTGCTTCAGAAACATTCAAATTTGGAAAATGTAACTTGAAAACTTGAAAGATCCTGACATAATCTCAAAAAATGAGGAAAGGTTACTCCTGAACTGCCAAGTAAGTTCACGGCGTTGTGCTGACATGTCACACTAGCTTTACGGATAAACAATTATGATGGTACCAGGAAAGAAGCGTATCCCACGTTTGGAGGAAAGAGCGTATCATTCAAGTTTTACCAATAAATATAAATTGCTGATCTCAATCGCTTGAATACGCAAGTAATTCTACTACACGTTCAGTCACGTGTTTTTTTCTTTTTCTCCAAAATGACATTTAAAAGGATATGTACAAAATATAAATGACGCTTAAGTTCCACCTTGTGCAATTTTTCAACTTAGAATTGAAAAGTGTGAAATACAAAAAAATAAATTCCTGGGCTGAATATGTTTATGTCTGTTGCTGGTAAGGAGATCTCCCCTTTAGGAAGTTACTTTGGGTTGCACTGACCTTTACTAAAGATGTACCGTTTCTTTGAATAATGAAACTATTTTGTTAAGTTCCCCTCTACAAATTGCCTTTTTCGTAGTTGTTTACGTAATTGGATGATGCCTCGGTGTGTTAGCTAGTTAATTAGATGAAGTTTTATGGCCCAGTTTCCATCCTTTTGGTTCAAGTTGAGGAGGCCATCTCCTTTTTTTCCAATTGTAGCTCACTGGTTTGTTTTCCCTACTCCATCGTTTTTGCGGAGCCAAATGGCAGAAGGTTCCGTTTTTAGAGTCTTTTGTTTAACTCGACCCGGGCCTTCCGCGTGAGAGGCGAATCCCCTACCACTAGACCAAACATGCCTCGGTGTGCGGATTATCTGGTGGTGATTGGGTGTATATATGTAGCTTCAGTGTATGTAGCTTCAGTGTAAAATCTACATACTCTTAACGTGACCGCTATAAAATACCAGGTGCATCACACAACTAATAAGCAGGGCTGTAACCGAGTCCACCTTAGCCAGTTCCAGTGACCCACATTCCGGGCCAATTCCGAGTCCAATACCCCCCCCCCCCCCCCAAGTCCAAGCTGAGTCCGATTCCGTCTCATAGGTAAATGTGCCGCTAACGGTACAGCTCAACGAGGGGCATGTGGCTATTTCCCCCTCATTTTGCCCTTGCCACCCCATTGCCTCCGTCACACCAAGATACATGCTATAAACTCTTAAGCATGAGGGGTCGGGGTTCTAAGCCCAAGCCTTTACCCCGTACCAGCACGAGGGCACATTACACTTCTAGTTCACTCTTCATGAAAATAATTTTCCCCTAGTCTGCCCCCTCCCTCTGATTTTGACATTCTTGTGCAGCCACTGGAAGTGTGATGGTACAATAGCTGTTCCAGTACAGGATCATGTATATGATATGCACATGAACCAGGTCATGAGTACAGACAGCTAGGGGGGCAAAGTCAGGAGTAAAGGTATTTACGAGTCAGAATTAAAATTTATCACGAGTTCAGGTATAGTTCGGTACTTCTTAGGGACACCAAATCTTTCCTATGGCCCCTCAGTAATTGCACTTACTTTATCATAAGGCTAGTGGAGCAATGAAGGTTCCACCCCAATGCCCCCTTAAAAATTATGTCCCTAGATAATGATATTCCTACAATTGCACCTGCCAAAACCTTTTGGGGAACATTGGTAAACTTTGATTTTCTGATGCCTGTATATGTAGCTAATTCACTGCTATTTGTTGTGACTGGACTTCACACTTAATTCTGCAGAAGTGGGGGCATGAGAATGTAAACGCTTTCATGCCCCCACTTCTGCAACTTCACCAGACTTGGATAATTCTCCCATACAATTAATTGGCTGATAGTCTAGTGGTAAATTTAAGCTCGTATGTTGCGGAGGCATCTAATTTTATTTAAGAGGACTTGGCTAGACTCGGCTTTGAGTCCGAGCCCAGTGGCAGCCCATTCCGGGCCATTCCGAGTCCGGGAAAAACCGGACTCGGGTCCGGAATTGAGTCCAAGTCCGGACTAGGGCGTTACAGCGGCCCTGGTTAATTGGGTCAAATTTTAAGAAGATTTTGGTTTAATTTAACCACAGTATGGTCAAACGTTTGAGTACTTATTGGTTCGGTGCATAGTTGCCGACTGGTCTGCTCAATTCTACTGCTCTACCAATTTTTCTCCTGAAGTATCCTGTGTGGATGCTACGTCATCAAGCTTTAAATATAGTAAAACTTGATTTCAACATAAAAAATGTCAATAAATGCGGAGTAAAGAACAAGTCACAGTCTTTAGCTGCATGTCGATTGAAATTGCTCGTGACCAAATATGTCAGTCTGCAGACACATTTCTTTAATGAAATTGTAATTGTTCTTATCCTTGGTTTCCTGGGATCAAATTCCTCGCTATCTAGAGACTCTCGAGAATCGCTTACAGCAAAAAGGAAAGACAGATTTTATGTGCTCTTTTGCCATGTATTATCTTGTCTGAAAAAACATCTAAAAACAACGCCTTTATGACGAAACTACTTTATGACGAAACTTTACCTGACTCAAAGTTTTATTACATATGACGAACTATGTAAGCTGGCTTGTTATCATAAATTATAGAATTAATTAAGAAAATGCAGTATATGAATCTAATGAAAAGTTGAAAACTCTTATGATTTTTACGTGAAACAGGAAAATGTAATAAACATGGCTAAACATTTCGGGAGATGCTTCCGTTAGTGGGAAACTAAACTGTTGAATGGGGATATTACAGCAAAGTGTGAAAGCTTTCTAGTTAAGCAAAGACAAGGATTGACAACGTCAAACATCTCTCAGGGGCTTCGATTTGGCTATTAGTGAACAATTTGAAACTGCCTATCGATAACTTTGCGTACCGGACTGAAGCAATTTCGGGTGGACCAGTTAACTAGTGGAATTTGAAGTGCAATGTCCTTACTTCCAATAAAGTCACGACGGCAGAAGGACACAAAACTTAATTGTACTGTGGTTTTAAAAGATCATTGTTGCACCATTAAAAATAGACAATTTAAAGCAGGTATTTTAGTGAGTTTCGTAGCCTAAGCTTAATTGAAAGAAACTCAATACTCTGCTGCAGTTTTATTTACAATTAAATTTGTGTCAAGTGTAAATTTCGGTAAAGAAGCTATGAAGAAGGTTATTTCACACACTTCTTTTATGAATGGTAAAATATATTTTTGTCTGTGCCATCTTTGCGTTATATATTTACAACCACCACGATTTATTAAAATATTAAAAGAGCAAAAACGACACGAATGTATCTGCCCAAAAGACCAACAATCGATATGTGTAAACGTATATCAACATACAAAAGAGTTACTGACCTTCCTTTTGGCAAACGCGTATAATTTCGCTCAGAAAAATCTGATATTTATAGAACTTTAAATTTTGAGACGTTCTGAAAAGCAAACAGTCTTCTTTGATCGGAAATACCAAAAGCGAGTGATATGGTAAGAAGAAAATTGACTATTACAATCTCGCTGTACACAAACTATGAATATAGATTTCTTATACTGTTACAAGTTCTTATCTCTTTCAAATTTTAAAATCACTTGATGGAGTTGCTTCCCACTTTTCATTTCCGAGATCAGTTTGTGAATTCGTATATAAAATGTTTCAATTCTAAAGCTTCTCAAACATTATATAAAAACTGGGGAATTGAAGCTAACAACGTATAATGTTTCTCTATAACTGTGTACCAAGCTGGTGTCTGTTTTAAATATATACATTGTAACATGAAAGAATTTCATCGCCACAAATTATTTATATTTTTTAAACTGACTAATAAGGAATCAACTCCCAAACGGGCAATCCCTTTTTGAAAGTTCATCATTTTTATGTATAACCATGTCAACCGTATCACGAAGTGTGCGAACAATTCTGTAATAAGGTATACACTCTGAAAAAGTTGGTTAAAAAATTTACCAACACTGGTCACGTATGTCAAATACCTGAAATTGGTTAAAGTTTACCCAATAATTGTTGATTAATGGGTTGTCCAAGAGGTTTTTTTTACGACCTAATTGGGCAACCAGTCTGTGAGGTAACCGGATTAACAACACATATTGGGGAAAACTTTACCCAATTTCAGATATTTGACATACGTGACCAGTGTTGGGGAATTTTTTAACTTTTTAAGAGTGTAGGCCTACATGAAGGGAATGTCCCATCAACGACGGACAACACATTGTAGTACAGGATTGTGCACGATCAGATGGTTAATGCGGGAGCTGTAAGGAGTAAGGAGGGGCAACTGTCCATAGACTCTCTGGAACAACGTTTATTACAGCAGGGAGATGTTACTAGATGGAGATCCATCACAGTCTTTAATTTTCACTAACAATAGAAACAAAAGGACCTGACAATGAAAATTTGGTACTAAAATGTGAATGCTATGTTTCAAGTCGAACTATTGTTCGACATGTATAACTGTTTTGTCTTCTTCTCAACAGTTCCCTGGTTAATGTAATGAGAATCATAGTGCAGCCCGAGTGGTGCAGAATCAAGCAATATTAACCAAAGGAGAGTAAATTACCATGCTCTAATGCACAATTGTATAGTTGATAAAGAATGTTCGTTTGTACACAACAATATTTTGATTAAAAAAAGACGGAAAAAAGTCAAACTCGTTTGTAAATAACAACATACAAACAGCACAGCTCGTGGAAAAATGTATTACAGACTAAGACTTTTTCACGTTTACCCAATGCCGTACTTGATTCACAGCGTGATTCACAGTCAGTCGGTCGGTCGGTCGGTCGGTCGGTCGGTCGGTCGGTCGGTCGGTCGGTCGGTCGGTCGGTCGGTCGGTCGGTCGGTCGGTCAGTTAGTTGGGAAAAGAACCCGGGCCTTCCGCGTTACCGGAGAGAACCGGTAGAAAATATTACTATATATATATATATATATATATATATATATATATATATATATATATATATATATATATATATATATATATATATATATATATATATATATATATATATATATATATATATATATATATATATATATATATATATAAATATATATATTCATTTATATATATAGATTCATTTCATAGTCGTAATACGCTTGATAACATAGCTTATGGACAGGCACTCCGTATTAAATCTATCTGTTCAGATGAGAGGGACTTACATAGGAACCTGACCAAGCTTCAAAATAATCTCAGAGAACGAGGATACCCTAGTGCTAAGGTTCGTAATAAAATCAAAGAAGCAGATAAAGTGTCCCGTGACAGTCTCCTTAATCCCCAGTCTGCTGCCAAAAAGCAGAAGCACCTTTTAGCTCCTTTAGTCACTACTGGTAATCCACGACTCCCCCTTTGTCCAAGATTATTAAGAAACATTTCCCTATTTTACAAATGTCGGAGACTTTTAAAGGCATATTCTGGAGACAAAATTCATTAACTTTAAAATATGCAGAAAAATTTTCTCTTTCAGGAGGTGAAAACTGCATATGAATAGCATATTGCGTTCAGAAGATACAGATTTTTAAAGAAATGCAATTTTTCTTGAGATTTGAGGCATCATGGGTAATCTGTGATGTAATCGTGGCACATTAATTTGACTTTGCATTCAATTTATTTGTAATGTTGATTCTGCTGCAGGCAATATTAAGCAACATTGTTGGTTGTACTCTATATATGGTAAAGGGAAATGCTAGACCTGCAAGAAAAGATGTTCAAACATTCCAACAGTATCAAATTTCAAGGACAAACAGGACGTTCAATTATAAAGAAACACAAAAGGAATTCAGGGCAATGTGCCCACATTACATAACCTGCCAGATGTTTTGTTGAAAAGCAGAGGTATTTTTTAACAAAAATACTCAATCTTTAAAGTTAGATATCTTGAGTTAGGAAAATGGTATTGAGACAGGGTTTGGAGGATATGGTGCAGAAAATGTTTACTTTTCTTACAACACCCAGGTGAAAAGCCACCAGAACATGCCTTTAAGGATAACTTCCCACTCCCTCCTGCTGTTATTTACCGACAACTTCCTAATTTAAAGTCCCTTCTTGTTAAGGCTAAAATTTCTAAAGTTTTCAATGAGTCAAGCAAAGGATGTTTTAAAACTCATTCCAATCGCTGTGTAACGTGTACTGCTATTAAAGAAACTAATTTGGTACAGAGTAATTCTACTGGTCAAAAGTTCAGAATTTTTCATGACATTACCTGCGATACAGAAGGACTCGTTTATCTTGTCGATTGTTTAGATTGTAAAAAACAGTATGTGGGAGAGACAGGCGGGGAGCTGAGGATTAGGCACTGTGGGCATAGGCAAGAAATACGTAAAGCTAATACACCCCTTGGCAAACATTTTCAATCCTGTAGAAATTTTGAGTTCATTGGAATTGAAAAGCTAATTAACAATAACAAGAAAGCTCGAGAAGAAGTAGAGCTAAAGTGGATTTACCGTCTGAATACCTTTGATCCGGTAGGCATGAATATTAAAGACGTCAGCCATAGCGTTTAGGATAATCTTCCGGTATTTGCTTTTTCACCTGTTTTCCTTCTTATCCCATGTGCTGGTTTCTGAGAGTCTTTTCAGTGTACTTTTATACGTGATCAAGAAAAGTTTACCTTTTCGAAACGTCGTGGCGCAATATGTATACTCATTTTACCGTTTCAAAGATTTAACCAGTTTTATCATCTTATTGCATTGAAGATTTTAACGATCCAGCTAACATTCTCGTTTTAATAAACTTTTATAGATTGTTTTTGATATGTCGTGCCTCCGGTGGCTTCTTTTTTCAGCTTATATATATACATATATATATTTATCCAACCACTTGACCATGCATACAGTCGCTCTCATGATTTCATGGAGATTTCCTCAAATATGTTCACAATATCCCTCTTTTACATGTGGAAGTTACACACTTCCCTTATTCCTCAACAATTAACGCTTAACTTTGCCAAGAGTCCTAAAAAATTATTCTCCATCAAGCTGAAAACAAACACAACGAACTAATAGAAGTAGAATAGCCAAAAGGACATTTACTGCTGTGCCGTTTTGGTATATTACATGAGGTGTTGATACCACATAACACCCCACCAGGAGTATGATTTACTTCTTGATGTGTTATGACATCTTTTCCACGTCTCCTGCTTTGGAAAATAGCTGAAATATTGTAGGATTAGCAGTCTTTATTACAGTTTAAAGTCAATATAAATCTTTCACGGATTTCTCGGAAAATATTATTTCACGCATAGTCATCTCGCAGCGTAAAGGACGGTTCTTAAAAAGGAAGGATTCTCTCATAAGAAAATCGCTCGGTGTTTTGTGCTCATTTTAGCCTCCTTAAAGTGTACTTCAAGTCCACAAATTCAGAAATACATATTTAAGAACACTTTCAATGAGTTGTAACAGTCCAACTCCCATTTTCATAGCACATTCCTGAGCTGAGATATAAAATTTTGAACTTAGTTCCCTTAAAACAAATTGTCCATTGCGCAATAATTTGTGACTTCCTTGTTGTACAATTCACATTAACTCCTTTGATTTTCCTTTAAAATTAAACATGCTTTCATGACCTTGAACACTTCCTGTTTGCTTGCAGAACATGTCGCACACAGAGGACTAAATTAATTACATCACCCCATAAGAGTAATAGTGTTATCACACCTTGACAAAAGGTGCAGTAACTTTCAGAAAAACAAAGAAATACAAAGATTGTAATTTGAGTAGTACAAGAATTACATCACAAATTATTGCGCAGTGTGCCATTTTAAGTACAGTGAATAAACTTCACCATTTTATATCTCAGCTCAGGAATATCCTATGAAGATAGGCGTTGAACTGTTAGAAATCTTTTTTATGCCCCTTAATATATATTTTTGAATCTTTTGACTTGAGGTACACTTTAAATACCCCATTTCCTGTAACTCATCTGCTTTTCGTACATTTTGTAGTCACAGTCTCACTAATCACTCCTCAAGATTATCGGCATACGTCATCAAAATCACCCTATTGGGATAGCCCAGTCGAGAAAGTTGTTAGAAAACTTTTGGTAACAGCACCAACCTTTGCATTAGCAATTTCATTTGAAGATTGACCCCGAAGTACCAAACATTCACAATTCCTCTAACCGTGATGCCCCATGTTCTAAGCTACTAACTTGAGCCCGTCCCCCAACTGTCTTAAACTCATATTAACCCAGATACTGTGAAAATCCCAATTTATTTTTTCAGGGTGAGTTTACGAGACCCCAATGTGACGTGTAAATAACGCACTTTCGGTACATTACACGCTGTATAATATGGACTAAAGTACTCTGCTTTTTTAACTTGCTATCAGTCAAAGAGCTGTGCTAATGGGAATAATGTGGACAAATACAAAAATTGCAGTTTGAGATGACAGTTGACTGCTTTTAAGACAAAAGGTTATACATTATATTTACTAAATCCTAAGCGATTTAAGAGCCCCAATGTTTGTTGCTCACATTTTACGAACCCATGCTTGACAGTAAAGGTATTGGAGGACGAAAATTTTTCAGGGAACAAAATAAGTATAAAATGTGTTTACTTCAAACTGTCCTGTACTACACCCTATTAAGCGTGTTTAGCAATCAACATGGACTTGTTTTGCCTCAACCTTAAAATCTCTAAACAGGTTTGGCTATCAAAGACTACATGTTTAGCAAACGTGTTAAAACGAAATGATGAGGAAATACACGCTCGTGTTTAGCATCACAACATGTTTGAAAAGTTGGGGACTGGTTAGAAAAACCTTGGACACCGTTTTATAGTGTAGCCAAAATTTCAAACAGCAAGTTGCTCTCCTTTTCCAGGGTTACTATAGGTCTAAGTTTTTAAACATTTTGGCTACACCTTACGGTTGAACTTAGCAACCTTTTCCTATATACGCAAAAGGTTTTCTAATGAGGCCTCTCTAATTCCACCCTAATAACATTTTAACGGCCTTGGACGCACCTTTGTGAATTCCTTGTTTTGAAGAAGATAGGTTTCCCATAATTGATGAGAAGCAATGTCAGTTCCACAGCATTCAAGTTGAAAATAAAGTTGATAAAAGGAAAATTCGACGAGAAAGAAGAATTTATTTGAAGCCTTTATTTCTATCCTTTCGCGAAATATTCAATATTTGCGATTGGCATGCAAGAGTAAGCGTTAAGGGAAATTTCTGCACTTTGCATATTTTGTCTTTTCTGACCGAGGTTTAAGACAGGGATTGCTTTTTTGTATCGCAGCATAAGAGATTTTTTGTATACTCTTGATTAGTATTGTATTGTGAAGACAGAGCGATGGATATCTTCTTCCTTCCTTCTTCTTCCTTCCCTCTTCTTCCTTCCTTCTTCCTTTTTCTTCTTCTTTCTTTCTTTCTTTTTTTTTTGAGTGTATTTTTGCAGTGTTACTGCGGTTTTTAAGTGTAAGAGTGTGAGTGTGATTTGACACCTTGCAGCAGTCAGAAATGACCAGTTGCTGTTAACCTTCGATTAACTGTGGTTAGGTCCATTATATTGGCTAATATGCGATTACGCTAATCACGGTGAGTGTTAAACAATGCTATAACGTATCTCCCTTACCTGTCATCTACTACAACTTTCAAGGTCCATCAATGGACCAAAGAACTTGGTCCAGAAGTGAGACGGACGCACAAAATGAAGGAGTGAGACCACTCCCTACACATAAACATTGACAAGAGGATCGCGCAAAGGCGAAAATCCTCTAAGGCTACATGACAAAAAAAGAAAAAGACGTCTGAAGGGCCCTACTTAGAAGGTGGCTTTCACAGATTTGGTAGAGTGGTTCTAGAATTATTGTTGACGAAATTTACAACAAGGATTGATCAAAGGGAGACTTCACACGTTTTAGCACTATAAGGAAAACACAAAGACAGTTATATCACTGCGGGTTAGGTCTTTCGGCAAGTTATGGGCGCTCTCTGGTGAAAGAGGTTACCTAAAAGCCATTAGGCTTTTGCCGGTCGATGCGCACTGTTTCAGAAGATATTTCCTGACTAAAGATTGAGCTAACCCCTAACCTAATTCCTTACCCCAGGAAATTCGCTGACGGTGCTCATCGGCTGGTTTTGAAAGACTATACAAGCAATAAAATAACATACATAGGTACACAGGTAAATTGGAGATAATGTGGAGTTAAATTGAAAGCAACATTCAAAGACATAAAAAGGTTCAAATTGTAATCGTTTCTGGCTTCACTTTTATAAATATTCAAAGAACATCAGTTTTTCCAACATTTTTTGTTACAAAATGTGAATGATGAAAACGCAAAATAACAAGACGTTCCAGTGTTGTCCCAAATCGTCTCGATTTTCAAAAGGTTGGCTTGTCGACTCACAAATCGTTGTGCCATTGGCCTAACTAAAACTCTACTGACAACGAACAGGATGAATAACCTCACGAAAAATACGTTCCCGTTTTAAAGAAAAACAAGTTTTTGAAGATTTTGTATTTTCATGGCAATTTCGTTGTTTCTGTTGAGTTAATTTGGGTCATCTCTTGAAGAGAAACTGCCTTTGGATTGTATCTAGAGCATGAACAATCCTTCTTAATCAAATGAACTGTAAATTGGTGGTTGGTATGACCTAGATGACTGCTTGAGTAAAGAGATGAATAGTTCTTCACAGTCTGACTTAGGTTTACCTGAATATAGCGTCGCATGTGAACGTAAATATCCTTCAACTCATGAAATTAGATAATTGACTCTTTTTATTACCTTCTGGGTTAGATCGTTTGTTCCTTGGCACCGTCAATGTCATGCTCATATTCTGTCCTTTACATCATCATATTTTCTCTTAAAAGAAGGGTTTGATGTCATCAAGGATTTGGTACTGGGAGTACGTATTCTGAGCATTTTGGTGAAATTTGTATTGAAATCCGATGTGTGGTTCTCAAGATATGAGCACGTGAAGTTTTCACATTTTCAACAGAAAGTGAACTTGAAGCAAGCACATATGACATCACATCCCCACATAAATAGGCAGTCTTTTGTTTTTCTCTAAATTTAGACTGGATTTTCTCCTCAACAATCCCATATTATTAAAATGTGATTGTATAAGTGGCATGAGAATTTTACAAACTTTGCATTGCTCACAGGGAGGTCATACTCCTATTAACTTCAAGGTCAACACAACAATGTGATAAAACAAAGGGAAGCAAAGCATTACTTGTCAATGTGAGGAAGTGATATAGGCTCTGCTGCCCCCAAACTCACTTTTGAACACAAATCTACCCACTTCATGTACTGGTATCTCGAAAAATACAAGTCCGATTTGATGGTACTTTCACCACACTGGGTAGATTTGGTTCCTTTTTCAGATATGGAAATTAAATTTTTGCTAAAACTTCCCCTTTAAAATAGATTCATTTCGTTATGTCCGGCTTATATTTTAGAAAACTTGGTTTAATTGAAAGAGGGCGGCTTCGTCCAAACGCAAGTGTGGATGTTGTAATTCTCAATAAAGTCTGTGAGCAATCTACATTTAGGAACAAATCTTCTCACCCCGGATAGTTGCAGTCCTCCTACACTCTAAAACACTATGGTAATTTTGACCATAATTGGTCAACTATTCACCGCTCCAAACTATGTTCAAATCGCTGACTAAACTATAGTCACTTTTGACTCATTTGGGGTCAACATGACCATCAATTGATGACATTTACCCATGTTTTTGGTCCAAAATTTGACCATAGACGGGGTCGGTACATAATTGACCATAGTGTTTTTAGAGTGCAATCTGTTTAAGCCTCGCCTATGTCCAAAACTCATCCTCACTGTCTAGAACTCATTCTCATTCAAGGTGAGCATACAAGACTTAATGAGTAATCAGAGCGCTCTCGATCATGACAGTGCATGATATGTTGTATGAGCTTCTGTGCTTCTTGTTTATAAGTTTGCTGCCAATCAAATGGCTATGACAATGGAAAAATTTTGTAGATGGTAACAAAAATTGTAGTTTGGATGTAGAATGAACTTCCTTTAACTATTTAAATGGAGCAAAGTGCATTAACATTACCCGACGCCATCCTGGAGGCAAAGGATAAAGCATGCTGCTCCCACTACTTGGATTTTGCACGTACCGATAATGGATATCAAAGCAATTAGTAGGCCATACAACTAAGCAGTCTGCATTTGCTGACGCAGGTAAAAATGATAAGTGTTTGTCCCAATAGGAGGAACAGTTTCTGACCTGTAGCACCATATACATAAGCTAGAGGTTTTAAACTGATGGTGCTCGTTCAAGTCATTTGTTAACAGACTACTTTGGCAGGAATTCGATGGAAGAGAAGCCGATGACTGCAAACGTTGGACTGTGAAATGCGTGGGTTTTCACAAACCTAAACAAAGCACACATTTTGATTTGCAATAGCGGCCTCCACCTTAACCACCTTTCACTTGAGAACAGTTTATCCGGATACTTCAGTCTAATCAGGTTTACGGGTGTCTCTATGTAGCAGACATAAATATCTCATCAGTTCTCTGATGTTTATTTTGTGAAATTTAAACTTTTGTACATCAAACTATCCCGTTTTCCACATAGATGCAAAATAATTAAGTTCCTAGACATTACACCTGCTTCTCAAAAGGAGCAGGGGTGGTAATGTTGTTCGCATGCATCTACGTAGGAAGGAATCGTTCCATTCCTTCAGAAGCAGGCAAAGCAGGGCACCTTCCATACCGAGAACAAGCGAAGACAAGAATTCTGCAATGATCTGTGGAACTTGGTATATGGCTGTTTGGGCTTTGGTTTATTCAACTTTGTATGTGACTGCTGGTATAGGCAAATTACGGATTCAAAAAGGTGCCCAGTATAATCCACCAACTTAGGACCTAG
This sequence comes from Holothuria scabra, assembly GCA_037179385.1. Lineage (NCBI taxonomy): Eukaryota > Metazoa > Echinodermata > Holothuroidea > Aspidochirotida > Holothuriidae > Holothuria > Holothuria scabra. Next base: position 22,606,862 of record CM074192.1, on the reverse strand, counting down.
ATATTTGTCCAAGTAATTATAGGCTGGTTTACCCATCTAATTGAATAATAGTATCAATATTGTTGTTAGTTGCCCATATTTCATCTTATGAACCAACTACTTCAGTAAACTATAGTTAGTTATACTAAGTCAAATAATGAGGTTTCCAACCAATTGGTGTAATTAGGGCCTGCCACGCTCTTTTTTCAGTTGTGGCACGCTGGTTTACTTCCCCTACTTATAGCAAAAGCACAATGACCATAGGTCCCATTTTAAGTCTACGGTGAGACCCGGTCAGGACTCGATCTCCATACCTTGCGGCTGCAAGTCGGATCCCCTTACATCTTGACCATGAATTTTTGACTTTACTAAAAGGGCGAGTGTTTTGCACTAATACATTCTGTATACCTATCAGCTAAGCACGCCCTTCATCCTCTCTCATTATTTCACTGTTAGCACTGCAAAAACACGTAACAAAGATTACAGACGATGTGCAATACAGCTGCTCTTCGGGTTTATATGATTGCTAACCGATTGTAACAATCTGGCGTAAAAGTGAGCACTTGGAAGTCTGATCACATGTTTCGCTCAAGTAATGTCCAAAGTCGCCCGCCTTAGTTTTCGTCTGTAGGATATATGTGCAGGAAGATCCCACGTTTTCTTCCTTTTGCGGAAACTTTTTCTTTCTTTTCGGATACAAGTACTAGCTGAGCATTGATCAGATGTGTTTACATGGAACACTCAAGGGGATATGCAACTGACACCATATCGCGGTCAATGCAATACCACAAGCTAAACTTTTGAGTTGGGATGGGGCTATTTTTCTTTTAACCGTTTTTATGGCATCATTTGACATTTTGTTTCTATATTTCGTTTGTCTTGAGTAAATTTTTGGTAAGGACAACATATAAATGTCAATGACCACTTCATTTTTAGGTTCTTAAACGGTAAAATTGGATCTTCTACAGTAGACTAAATACTTCAGTGTTGCAACTTTCGTCTCAGATTCTCTAAGTTCCATGAACAACATTTCAATATGATAATAAAGTATCTTTTACTACTATTACAGAATACTGGGATCTGTAATCTTTCAAAACTTGTGACTGGGAGTTATTTTTCCCGCAAATTTAGATGTGTCAGTGACAATTGCCATTGGCAACTGCATGGTACCTGGAACGTTTTCAGCTGCCATCCCAGATCGTGTTCGCCCGGCGTGCTGAAGTCAACACCGGTCGATGTTAACTGCTTAACAAGAAATTTCATAACTGGCTGACTATTGAGCTAATTCCTAACCTTATCCCTAACCCTAACAAAGAATTCAATCGATACAATACGATGACAACAGTCCATCAACATTAGCAAGTCAACAATGAACTCTAACAAAACGTCTAACAGCTCTACAAGTCGGTAAATGTGACATCTTTAATGTGTCTGATCCTATACTTTCTTCTACTACACTTGCCATGTACAGAATACAAACATGTAGATAAGGTGTCAAAACTGCATATGATATTGACGAAGGGATGGCGATTTATGTTAATTGTTAAAATTGCTTGAAAAACAGAATATGGGGAATGTCGCTCTTGACGGGTGTCGTATCAAACAATTATTGCTTCCAAGGTTTCTGAAATCTGTTTTTGATGAAGATTTTGAACACGGTCGCAACCAATTCCTCACTGAAATGAAAATATTGTAAGGATAGAGTTTGCAAGCCATTTTAGTTGGAGTTCAAAAGGCTGAACAAGTTGATACGCTTTGTTTTAAGCACTCACAACCGAAAGGAGCAAATCATCCTTTAAAGGGCAAATTAAACTTATTCAAGTTTGCATGCATGTCTAAACCTTTTCAAATACCTCGCAAATATATTTTTGTTTCTGAAATTAAATACCAGGGAAAAGTGCTTCGTTGTGCTTATCTAGCCAATGAATAATGTATATTTTAAACGATCATAAAAATATTAAAATGAAATAAGAGAAGACTTATAAGGTCCTTGCCGATACAAGGATCGGGGACTATTAAATTCCCTTAAAAGACAGTCGGTATATATTCATATGTACCGTTATGAACATAGTACCTTGACTTGATGGCATAAATTCCCTATTCCTGCTTGCTATTTAATGATTTCCTTGATATGATCGCGTGTAAGCATTACTTTTAAACAAGAAAGCTACAGTAGAGACACATATGTAGATACGCTACTTGTATGCTTGCACCGGCATACTTCCTTCACAAGAGTTCGGCTTACATTGTGAATAATTGATGAAGCTTTTGAAAGTGCAATATTTTTAATAATACAACATAGCTGTTTCGCTAGAAGTCTTAGAGATATAGCAATGAGTTTTAGGCAGTTTATGCAAACACATCTATTACATCGGTGATTTTTACAAATCATACATGTATCCACATGGTACGAATCACCAAGTACTATTTTTCTTTAAACATAGGTTTCAAGTAACGTTAAGGGCTAGGTTAGCGTATGGGGCGTATTGATTCTACCTCAGATGAAATCAAGACTTGCATGTGAACGTGATTCATTTCATTGTGATATGTGACCGCTAGTTTACATGATGCAATGGCGCATAGGGAAGTCCGGGTCCAAAATTCCATCACACTGAGGAGACGCCACTCGAAAGCAGTTACGGTGAAAGATCAACTACCAAGTGCATTGTGTTCACAATTCTACTGTGAATATACTGACTCCGCTGTAAAGTCTTTAATGTGGAGTTTTCAGCAGATAATTTGCGATGAAAAGCCACTTAACGACCATCAATCTGCGGAGATTTAGCTAATGTCAACGCTATTTTCTTCTCAACAACAGACGCTGGCAACTTGTGTAAAACTCAACATAAAGGTAAAGCACGAGCTGAGAAGGTTTGGAGGCTCCCAAAGGAGGGCGTACTTTTTGCTGTGTGAAATCATATGCATAAGGTTTAAAAACGAATCGATCAGCGCTTATGTTAAGTGATATAGACAGCCATGAATGGGGTGCATCAGCCTAAAATCGTCTTCATTTATTGTCTACATGAATTTCAAAACCTCATATTCAGTTAACGTGAGGGAATCAAGATGCAATTTAGCGTACAACCATCCATGATACCTATTTTTCGCATAGAAACTTGGAAAACACGTTTTGTTCGTTTCGTTTGTTGGTTTTTGCTTTGATTTTAATACGTTTTTTCAAATTTTTGGTTTTCCAGGGGGGGGGGGCAAGTCCCCCCCCCTCCTTGCCTATACCTGCGGACGCCCATGGTGTCTAGTACAGTACCATTATTTTCTCAAAGTACTGTTGCAATTGTATGCGACTCCTGTACTGTTGCGATTCCAAGTGTTGTATGCAAGAGTATGACAAAGAAGCGCTGCATTACAATCAACCTGTGAAATTATGAAAACATCTTTACATCACGTACGTCCATATATATAGCTTCCCCCTTCGGGTTTGACATCTGAGTTTAAATGTACAGATGGCTTGTGTGAAGTTAATAGTATCATCAGTTGAAAACTTTGTTCTCCAAGACTAAACATTCAAACCACTCGACAACTTTACTCTAATCCTTATTTTCAAGAGGCGAACTTTCAAGCTTACACAAACGATTCAAACACCTTCTTTTATACACTGGGCCCTTCTTACATATTACCTTCATCATAAGATTCATAGACGAGCCTGGTTATCTGCTTTAATCAACGTGGGCCCAGGATTGAATGGTCGAAATAGGATTCTATATTAAATAACCTGAGAGTGCCTTAAGAGGTTGAGTAAAGGTATATAGATATTAGTTGCTGATATGGAAATGTTTTCTTTAACAGGAGGTGGACGATTCTCGCAAACGGACGAGGAAGAGAAAATGACCACGAGAAACGTATGGAAGTAATTGACTTAATAACTAATTTTTCGAGTGTTTTCTATGGATTGGCCCAATGAGGGCGTCATGTACGTCACTCTCTGACTTTTACCAAGTGTTGCCTTTTAAAAGTGTTAAAACAAAGAAGTTTTAGCAACGTTACGACAAGCAATTCATGCAGGTTTCGTCTTCCTCCTAGCAATGCCAAACCTTTATCACCTTTAAGTCCAAAATCAACTTCCTCTCATGAAGAAGTTTCAAACATATCGCTTAACGAGATGAGTGTTCAAAATCGACGTGAACTGTTCGCGTACCAATTTTTAGGTACCTATTGACACTCTTATGTAACAGATATTTCCAGCGGATGCACAGTAATATTTATGTTATCGTCGTTTGTTGTTACATTACCTCAACCAAAAATGGATCATCTGCTATAAATAGCTACAAAAAAATGACATCGGTCACCCTTACTTCTTGAGATATGGTGTTCACAAACAAAGCGTCACACACACGCTTACATACGGCAATATAATCGCATCGATTCCTTTGGCCTTCAAAGAACGGAATAAAAAAAGGCGTAGTGAGTGGCCAATTAGCATGTTACTTTTCGATAGCTGCATGTATTACAACAAACGTACCGATTTACATCTTAAACTTTTAAATGCCATTTGCAACATTGACAATAGTACGTGAAATTGTGAGTTGACTGCGACCATAATTAACCCCCTCCCCCCAATGTGTTGAAAAGACTTCTTTCTTTGGAACTTCGGAACTGTTGACGTGAATTTCATTGAGATGACTGAATTATTATATTAGTATGGATATCACACTTTAAATCCTTCTCTCGCATTCGATACACAAAACAACCCAAAGTGTCATCACCCATTAAGCTAGCAGTTGGGCTACGATTAACGCTACCCATTTTTATTTGTTTCATACCATGCCATTTCAAACTACCCCCAATCGGTGATTCTTTACATGCATATTCCTCTTTGGGATTTATTGTTCCCTCCAACTGGCATGATTAACATTTCCTCTTTTAAGGTAACTGTATCCCAAGGTTTTTAAAGATTACCACAAACGATGTAATGATTGAAGTTATGTAAACCTTTTAATTGTTTAAAAAAGACGATTGCAGTGGTTCTTTGCAATTAAAGAAATGTATTACTCACAGCCGTACATCTTTAATAGAAGCCCAAGCAGTTGGGAAGCTGACCTCGGGATCACCGAAATATATTAAGCACTGATGACGTCACACAGTTTTAAGTTTTAGCCGCTTGTGGGAAAGTACACTTGGGAAAAGAATGGCTGTTTATTCTGTTTACTCCCAATTACGATCAAGAAACTATGAACCTCATTAAACTAACTTCGCAAGTTATCATGAAACCATTTTCATGGGAAATTATTGGTCAAAATGTCGGTGGATGTTAGGTCACCCTTTCCGTACGCACGGCGAATGGTCACAAATTTGTCCCGAAATCCCGCCAAAGCTGTCCAACAATTACCAAATACACACATTTAGACAGGAAATAAACTTTCCCAAGTAGGTTTGTTGATAAATTATTCCAAGCTTTCTGAAGACGATAAACACCTCTTTGTTTATGCTACGAATCTGGTTTGCAGTACACCTGTTATCAGTCAGCCATCTTGAAACGCAATGTATGATGGTAGCTGGCATGCAGCAATGCGATAGAAGATCCAACACAATGCCATGCTTTGGGCGTTCACATACGTAAAGTGATGCGAAAGTATGTACATATAATGCATGGATGAGCAGTCTTCTGTATAGCATTTTTAGTAAAGATAAAAGCATGACAGGAAAGGTTCCACTTGATTTTGGAAATATTATTTGTTCTCTCTCTATTAAGTGACGTTTCAACTTATTCTCACCTTGAAGACGGAAAATGTGCAATTTGACATGCTGTTTTGATCGCGGTAAAACCGTTGATTTTCTGACCTAAGTTATCAATTGTCCAAGTGAGGTATATCAAGTTTCCAAACCCACAGCTGAAGTCTATTATCATCATTTCACCGAGCTTCTGTTCCGCTTAGGTTGCAAAAATTACACGGTACTTTGGGCAGGATTGTAATGAAAACTCCCTCTACATGCACTGTATGGTGTGGCTAAGGTTTTTTGAGGAGAATTTAATGTCTATGAATGGGGTATTATTGTCTTTCAATCATCAACTTGTGTAATGGCAAGGAAGGAAACCATGTATTTATTTTTACCGTAAGCAATTCATCATGAAACTTCGCAAGTGAGCTCTCACTCATTCGGTTTTTTCGAAAAGCCTATGACGAAGACTCTAGCCAACAGTTCACTCCCTGACAATCGCTATCTGCTAAAACGAGTTTCTTCGAAATATTTAACTTTCTATTTTTCTTCAATTGCCAAAAATACTCAATAACGTAACACTGTAAATAAGAATTATTACTATTTTTCACGTGTGTATGTTTCGCTCTGTTTAGGCTAGCTTTAGTACGGTCTCCCAAAATGCATTTCACCGCAAGTGCTAAGAGGGCAAAGATTGCGAATTAACAGTCACAAATGTGAGGTCTGTTTCCCAACTGTAAACTTTATCCTAGGTTTTTTTCTTGCTAAAGTGACCTGCGGGCCTTTCTACATCGCAACTGGTACGGTTGCTGATTTTTTTATTTGTCTGTCCGCTTGTTAAAAAGGGTAAGAATTTATTGCCGAAGCCTTATATTACATGCCACGTATGCACAGACAATGCAAGCAATTGCTAAAGAAACGTGTTTAAAGCCAAAAGTAATTATAATTAATAACTGACCTTGTAAGTGCGTCATCTAGAGCCTCAGTTTTGACTAAAACTGTGGCTGAAAATATGACAGCAAAAATTGTAGACATTCACAACAAGGGCGAAAATGTTCTTCACAAACAACCTTGTGTTTGCCAAACGTCAGCTTTGGTCCACTGGGTGACCAGTTCCAATGTCATTTAATCATTTTTGCTCGAGTTCCCTCTTCTCTGGAAACTTTTCTCCATCCGGAATGACGTAGTACTGTAATCCGTTCCCTGCCCCTTCCTTCCCTCTCCTTTTAACACAACCGAACGCCTGACACTCCGGCATTTTCGCACTGCTTCTTAAGGGTCTCAATTGTTGAAAGTGCACATTTCAATCATGTGCGAAACTTGAAGTCAGACGATGTGTATTTTGATTTGTGGCTCTTTCACGTCATTTTAGAAGCGCCCTCTTTTTTAAAAGTTAGAAAATGGTTTTCTACAGTTATTAACAGAACGTGTGTGAAAAAAAATAGTTGAAAATTATTTAAAATTTGTAGATGCGCTCTATCGGTTAGCTTTTTCGGAAAGTGGGCTAGGATATTCCTCTCTACTAGAGATTTCTTGCAGCAAGCCAGGGTTGCCTTCTCCTTTACTTGCGCATTTATTGTATGAAGCGTATGTTTAACGATTTGTGTAGCTGCTTTCTAACGCAAATGATAGGGGATCGCACCCTTGGTAATCGACATAATTCGCAAAGACTTTGAAAATTCGGTCTGCACGCAGACGCATAAAAGAAGTTTGTAAGGTCATATCAAGTTTTGATATGTTGGAGTGGTAATTATTCTTTTTGGAGAAATTTGCATTGAAATCCGATGTGTGGTTCTCAAAATATGGGCAGGTAAATTTAACACATTTTTAAATTAATTAAAATCTTTAATCACAAAAAAATGAAAAAAATGTTAAACTCGTTTCGTTTCGGTTTTCAATCAAAATAAATCGAATCTGGTCAAATATTTGATTATATTTTTCGTTGAGTGCAGGACTAGATTTGGTTCATGTTTGAGCCGGTGGTTTTAGGGTACAATGCATTCTCAATTTGATGCTAGAACTCTAGTCATACACAGATTCACTACGAGAGAAGTGCAATAAAAGTGATACCGCGGTGATTTTACACAGCTGGCAGGTTAATTTCCACTTATTCTATAGGCAATATTTGCCAATTAAACGCCTCTTTGAAAACATTCCAAAATCGAACGATATATACTATACTTTAAGACCGACGGCTGCTTGCATGAAGATGGTAGTTTAGCAATTATGTCAATCTAATCTGGTTAACACTGCCCCACTTTTAATAATTAATTCATAAAATGAATATAAGATGTTCGACTTGTTACCTAGGGAACAGGAAAATATTGGGTCATTGTACGATTTAAAATAAAGTAAGAATACCACAATGTGATATCGGTATGACATTATTGAACGCATTCCTATAACGCATGATGTCATTAGTATTGAGAACAGGCAATGCCAATCACCCCTTCTATTCGGAATGACCTAACATTAGTGCATTTGCCACACAAGCAAGCGACATGAATGTTGCAACCAATCGTACGACTGAATGAAAAAACCATTGCATTGGTAAAGTTATGAAACGTATCGTGAACAAATTTCTTCCTACTGTTGGTCTGAGCGATTCCATATAAAAATGAAAATTGATTCTATTTATGCATGTCTTCCGCCATTACGGCTGTTACCAAACGTGTGAATCGTTTGACATTTCAATGTGGAAAAAATACTTGCTAAAAGTGAATGATTAAAGGGTCACTAAACGTTTTTTGGTTTTGTTTTGTTTCCATTTGGTAATATGGGGGTTGAATTTGAACAGAACGTCTTTACAGTGCAGCCGGGTAAATTATGGACTGAGAGAAGCCTACAATGTGGGTGGCCCAACCCTTATTAGAGAGAAATCTTCTAGTTAATCTACAGAGGGATCATTTGTCCTCTAAAGGGGTCAGATGCTTCGCCTTGTAGCGCCGTTAATGATACCATGGGCTGCTAGTAAACTGCCAGTGAACCGTCTACCTTAATTTGTACAAAATATTAAACTTTTTAAACTATTTCATACTCAATTGCATTGATCGCATACCGTAACCTAAAAAAGATGCATAGCATACGGCCTTACAAACTGGAAAGTTACCGTCGATAATCAGATAATATTTGTCTGAATTGACACGCGTGTGACTATAAATATTATTGTACACAGCACCGCTCTTTATGTGTAGTCATATGACGTAAAGTTATTATCGTCAATGGGGATGACAAGGTTATCGTACGAAATTTTGTAGAAACTCCAGGCTTTATCTTTCTCCTTGAGGCGCATTTACTTTCTTCTTTAAAGGCGTTTATTGATTTGTATCAAGGTTCTTTATCTAACGGGAGAGGGTCTTTACATTATATTAGACTTTTTTAAAGAAGTCTATGGAATAACACTAGTCTTTGAAGGGGAAATTTTGACAAAATTTTGAGGAAAACTAAGATAAATGAAAATAATTACAATCATGCACGTTCAATAGCGATGGACAGAAAGTTATTAAAGTTATTTCGAACATTTGACTATCTGCGGCAGTCATTTCGAACATTAGAACAGACATTAAGATATACTTAAATGTTGTCGAAAAATCGAAAAAAATTCAGTGCCATACACTCTTAAAACGTTGGGTAAAATATCCGTTGGTTAAAGAAGTTTATGAAATGTGTTGGTAAAACTTTGCCCAACTTTGGGGCTAATTGGTGCACTTTTTAAACGCTGGGCAAAGTTTTTGTTGAGTAAAAGTAACTGCCCAAGTGTTGGTCAATCTTTGCTCACATAATGGTTAAATTTCCCCTTCCATGCACGCGTATACTGTAATACCCAACTGACTGGTCAAAATGACGATAAGATTTTATTTTACAGTTGAGTATATTTTCCCTTTACCCACTTGTTGGGTAATTTTTTCCCAATTTGTTGGGTATATTGTTGGTTGCAGTGTTTTCACTAAACAACAGCACACTTGACCCGATTTGTTTCACAGTTCTTCCCATAATCAGACATATGGTACTATAATCTGAAAATTCTCTTTGGCATCTTTTATATTGGCCAAACAGCTAAACTCGTACATTATTTTAGACCATGAAATCGATCTCTATTTCCATAAAATTCTTTAAATAGTACTACGAACTAGAACACATTTGTATGAGATTCCATGATTCGTATTTGGCGCAAAACTGCTATCCAATGAGAGGTCAGGATCTGGGATATTCTCTTTCACGTCCGAATGAGCATTTATATGGTTATTTTAAACATTTCGGCATAACAGAAACCTGTCTCATAACCATGATAACAGTGTATGAGAGCTACGGATCAGCTAATTCTCATGCTGCCCTTGTGTTCATATTTATGCATTGATGAAACTACAAGACTTCATCGCATCATTTACACACATCATTTTCAGTGCCTTTTAAAAAGGAGAGTTTTGGACGTACTTATACGGAACTCAGTGACAAACCAAATAGGTTATTAAGCCAGGGTTTTTAAACTGGGACCGGTGGGTTGCCATAACCGGGGAGCTGCAGTGGCAGCTCCCTGCCATAACCTACAACCTAACATGTAAAGAAAGCACCAACGTTTAAGGAAAAGATGATTAACATATAACCAACATTTGGTTAATGCATTTGCCCAACAGATTAATGAAAGAAGTGCCCAACAAGTGGGTATGTTTTTAAATGCTAATTTACCAAACAGTTGGGTAATCTCCTGCCCAACAGTTGGGTTCAAACTTTACCAAATTTGGTTGGTTAAAGTTTTGCCCAACTGTTTAGGTTGTTGAATAGATGCCCAGTGTTGGTCAAAAAGTTGGGCAAAATTTGCCCACTATTTTTAAGAGTGTACTGAAAGGGTGAAATATTCCAGTTGATGAGTCGTACAAATTCTGGAGAATAAAATATTGTTGTGTTAGTGTTGGCCAAACGTTTATCCTAAGCAGTGATGAAATAATGGGGGTATTGACAAAACCTACACCTGCAGTATTATCCGCGAGAAAACATCGAAACAGGTAAAGCAAAGATCACTTTTGCAATGAAAGAATTATAGGCTTCAACTTTATTAGTTAAATATTTCAGTCAACCGAATTTACCAAAACATATATTTCTCGGAAACTACTCTCTCTCTGAATACCAGGTTCAAAAATTTAAACCTTTCTACGGTATTTTCTGCCCACTTATATATTTGCTTGAATGAGCTATTGCATTCCCATTCCTCCCGAAAAGTATTTGCAGTAATACCTATAGAATAATTCTTCATGATTAAAACGTTCCTTCCTACTTTTTGTTACATTCTCCTTCTCTGTCTGATTACCTCTTATCACGACAGTGAGGAAATAAAGCTAAAAACATGCACACTTGATATAGTCACGTTTCATATTTCATAAATTAATTGACAGTTACAGATATATTCAAATGCACAAAAAGTTACGTAAAATTTGGGTTTAACTAAAAGTCCATCAAGCATGTTTTTATTACTTTTCCCGCATCGTGAACATGATGGAATCATACCTCATTTAGGGAACAGAACAAACTTAGAAACCAGTTACACCCAACACCACCTTTGATCTAATGGGGTGTCTATGTTGCTTTCTCAAGAAGCAACGTCAGCAGCATGTTCATGTAATTGGCGACTGAGCTTTTAATGACTTTGATTCAAACAATACTTTAAATCTGGTTGTTCAACGATGAATGCACCATGATCCCCACCCAACATATTATATTGCAGTATGACCACACTCTAAAAAACGACTGCGTAACAATTAAACACTAATTTTTCTCCCTTCATTGCAAACACGTTTATCGTGAAACATAGTTAACAATTAAACCCATTTTTAGCAATTAAACGTGTTTTAAAACGATATGTTTAAGAATAAGAAAGGCGTGTTTTGCATCTGAACATGTTTGCTAAGTATGGGCAAAGATGTGTTCAGAAAAGCGCTGAATACCTAAGCACATCTTTAGATTACATTAATAGCTTGAGCAATCTAAAATAAGAACAGATTACTATTTCCCTGTCTTTTGTTTTGTCAAAATCTCAAAAAGACTTTACTGTAAAGTCTGGTACTGTGTTCTAGATGGTGTTTTTGTTTAAATTGGAGGATGGTTTAGAATTTAACTGAGCAGATGAACTTATAGTTAGAGTAACGAAGGGAACTCTTCAGTGGCGTAGCTAGGATATTTCCTGCAAAGCTTGAAAATTTCCCCAAAACTTTTCAGTTTAAGTTCCAGTATATATTCAGTTTCAGTATTTTTCCTAGGTCAAGGTGCATGAATTACACACAAAATACGTAAATTTATAATAATATCAAGATTATCATGACGTCATGTGATGTTACCTAAGTAAGTACATGACCTACAAGATCCTGGAGCTGCCTATTATATACATAGGATTAAGACAATGTCATCATGGGCCCAATGTCACCCCCATCCCCAGAGATTAATTAGATTAATTTTCACAACAGGTTAAATAGATTAGTTTTCCGAACCAGTCCTTTCAAAACAAGGTAAACATCATACGTTTTTCCAGGTTTGCAGGGTTATTTATGTCTTGACCACAGTAAGCTATTGTTTTTAGCTCCACCCATGGTTCAACATAGAGAAAGATGGGTCTCTAACCTGCCCGGTATTAGCTTGCAGTGTAGAATGAGAGGCCATTACATGCTTACACTTAACTTAGGGCGCATTCAACTGGACGTTAAACCTCGCCAACCTAACCTAACCCAGGGCGTTGTCAACTTTAGTGACGGGTGAGAGTGATGAAACGCTGAGCGCGACCATTGGTTCGCGCGGGACGTCCCGCCAGGGGAAATTTCGCTAGAAAGACCCCTAGATTGCAGAAACACACTCCATGTGCCTCATTACTGCATGCTTGTCAGTGTTGCGCAGTATACGCTGAACTAATGAAAATACCCTGCATGTGTACCAGAGAACATTCACGCTGCTGAGAGGACATTTTTGCGGAACGCGAATCAAGGGCGCTTCATGCTGCCGCGACACAGATAAGATCTGGGGAAATACGTTGCATGGAAATTCAAGTTATGCATGAGAAATATGTCACGATTACTAACAGTGAAAAAAAATTAAAGAAATAGGAAAAGGAAGTATTATTTTGACATCTTGAAATTTCCCCAAATTCCACAAATTTCCCCAAAATATTTTCCAGGGGGGCAACTTGCCCCCTGTCCCCCCCCCCCCTTGGCTACGCCACTGGAACTCTTGTTATACTCTGAAATGATTAATTGATTTCATGTTTTTTGACAATTTTTACACAAAATGGGTAAAGAAGATGCTAAGTTGCAAAGCACGTGTTCTCTGGTGTAAGCGAGGAAGTATTGTCCAACTATTTCATGAAGCCTTCAAAAGTGTGGTTTGTTGTTCTAGTTCATAGAAAAGTTTCGAGAGTGATACAGAGAAGCTGTCAAATCAATTTAGGAAGTAGATCGGGCAGAAGTGAAACCCAAAGGTACACCAGTATGTATCGATACAGTCAAACTGGAATGTGGCTCAGGTTTAGAGAGACCCCTAACTGAGACTCAGTAATTGTATTTAAACTCTTTAAACTAAGTAATTGGCTTCTACTCTGCAGTGACCTTCTTCTTTTAATGTTATTAACTGAAATTTTCGATCGAACAAAATAAGAATGATGCACTAGGTCAAGAAATTTAAATTGTACAAGTTTTGCTGGGCATTGTAAAACGGACGAACCGACTAAATTTATTTTTAGAATGTGGAGATCTGTAGGTCTAGCCTATTCTGACCTCAAAAACAGTCGTCAAACGAAACCTTGTTAGCTCTATTTCATTTTATTGATAATACGAAGCTTTACATTTACATATATAGGTCGAATTGAGTATCTCGGTCACTTGACAAGTTTCATATCTCAAAGAGCGGCGGTTTGTCACTTATACAATCAACCATTTTAGGTTTTCAGAAACATGTGTGTCTTATACTAAAACTGTTTTAGAACACAGTTAATTGCTAAACATTTAGTGTTTAATTGCTGGTGTAAATGTTTAGAATTTAGACGTGTTTACAAAGTGGGGGGGGGGGGATAATAAGTGTTACTAGATTGGTTAATACCTTTTTGGAGTGTAGCAAATGGATGTGGGAATCGCTTCTAAACTTCGATGGAGCAACAGCCTAATGAAATGGACGCAATTAAACGTGTTTTGGTATAGGCGACATAATAGCTACGGAACCTCGGCAAAGCCAAATACACTGTATCTGTGGTGAGTAAAATGCACGAACTCGATTGTATTCATCCATTCTTCCCAACTTCAAGATCAGCAAGCCTATGAGTCAATAAACGTTTATAAAGAAGACGTCGCTTAAAGTAGCGGTTCCATAACAATATGCGAACTATAATCCCAAGCTTGGACAATTCTCCATGAGGCGATTCTACCTCAAACATTCGCTCCGCTTGGTTGATTGAGTAGGCGTATACTATGGCGGTTTGACCCGGTTGTCCGGCTACGTGACGATACCAGTTCCTCAATGATCCTTTACAAACAGATATTAGTAAGTAGTCACATTTACACAAACCATTACTTCTTGAATCTTCTTGAATCTTTGGCATGGTTTTTCATGGTTGTGCAATGCGTGATTATGGAAAATGCCAACAAGACAATCCCCTCCTCCAAGTTATTATTGTGTCTTTAAGTATAAGGCTCACTTTGGTATGGCACTTACTAGTACTGTAATTAACTTCCACAACACACTATAAAGACGTTCGGTTCGACATGAACCGGGAAGGATTACATGTTTGACTAAAGGTTTTTTCCACTTTCTCTCTTTCTTTCAAAATGGACCGTTTCTAAAATGAAAGAAGTCATCTCATAAAAATGTAGAAAAAAACTTTGCCGGAATCTTGATGACGTCACATGCATTAACTTCAGATGCGAACTGATTCGACGCAGCACCGTCGTTAATTTAGTGAACGTTTTCAATACTGTCATGTAGTATGGTGCACTCTGCATGACCTTTACCAGACGCCATCTTGTTGTTTACGAGCAACTCGCCCTTCCTTTTGTTCTAGATTCCCAGGGCCCTTCCTGTTTCCCGTCTCGTGTTACCAGTGGACGTGACATATCACATTGCCGTAGCTCCACGTACACGCTGTAACCCATATTTTCGAGGTGTGGCCAATTCCCCCTTTTCAGCCTCCTTACTGGTCATTTATATCATAATAATTATTTATATGGGTGCGTCATAACTTTTGACCAATCAGGGGACTGCATGTGTTCAGAGCTCGCACGATTCACAAGACCGAGCCTGCGAGCTGGAGACTCGTGCGGCAGACCTCGAGACAGAAACATATAGCCTGGTCAACTTTGTAAATAATGTAAATATCGTAGTAATCATATTAGGCCGGCCGAATTAATTCAACTTAATCATCTTTTTGTGGAACTAAAATCATCAAATAAATATTTTAAAATCAACTGAACTCTCCTATCTTTTATCCGCCTGGAACTCGATCCCGTACCACTCAATACCCAACATGGTGGAGGGGCGGACTCGCCGACAACTTACCTAACATGGCGAAGGAGCGGGCCTTCAATATTAGGCCCCTAATGTAATTAAGAAGCGCACTTTCATATTTATCTAGCCTAATTAAGGAGCGGCTGACTTTCATACCGACGGAGGAGCGGACATTTCCACCATTTTTTGTAGAATTCCAGACGAGACGTCCCCCTGTTCATCTCTGTTTTTACACTGTTCGCATATCCCTTCCGTTGGACAGCAGTGCTACGATTCTCCTGTACGTTTGTGGATCACTACAGACTTAATGCAGTTTCCCTGGATTGGAATTTGACTATCTTTTGGACAGGTGTTGTTTTCGCTCTTATCGATATCGTCATCTTCGTAGCCGTTTCGCGTTAATTCGGATAGTTGGTTTCTCTAACAGTCATTACATTTTTTGGAACCTCACGTTAGCCCACACAGCCTGATGCAGTCATCGATCAGCAGTCTTCGGTAGACGGGTTTACTTTTGGGAGCGACAACGCCTACTTCAGCTCACGGCCAAAGACGGACGCTACCCAGAGGATTGTTATTGTTTATAATTAACAGGTGAGTGCGAGACAACCCCCCCCCCCCAACCAAGTAGCCTATGTTTACTTCTATCTGAACGGCATAGGCTAGGCCTATATCACTTGGTAACATGTCCGTATTTCAAATTTCATGTTGTCATGTGTGATTCCCTAATAATATGTGTGCATTTTTGTATGATTTTATCGAAGTCTGCATTTTATGCCATTGTTGATTCGTGAGCTTTACAGTTGGGCCTAACTTAGGCTTGTCTACTCAGTCATTATTGTTTTAATAGCCATGCATAGATTGACAGTTGGGACCTAACCGCTGGTATTTATTTAGAATACCTGTTGTCATGGCGAATCTGCGTAGTACAGACTTCCTCCCAAGCCGTTTTGAGGGCGATAAAATTAATGCAGATTTGGCAAGAGCACATTTTCTAGCCTTTTCAGATTATCTAGAGGCACACAATTTGCATAATCCTGCCGATAACGCCCAATTTCAGACCGTACTTTCGCTTTTCAAACGTACTCTTCAAGGTACTGAACGTATTTGGATCGAGGGCAAGGTTTTTCCAGATCTTCCAAATTTAAGAGCCTCTTTTCTTGCCCGATTTAGTGAATCTTCCTCACATCATGCCTTAAGCAGGCAATTTTTAGAACTCAAATATATTGAGGGCAATACTGCAGAACAAATTTTAGCCTCAATAAGAAAATTAGCTTTACTTCTGGGCTATACTGAACTTCATGTGCGTGATAAATTTTTAGCCGCTCTTCCTAGCGATTGCCAATCTGCCGTGTCAATGTCGACAGACCAAAATGCAGACATAAACGCACTTGTGCAAAAAGCTCAGATCTATTTAGATTTGAAGAAGTCCTCTTCTTCTAGTCCCGCCTCTTCTCCTAACGTTACAGTGGCTAGTATTCATGACACGGCCTTGTCTACACAAACAGACAATGTGTTGACTAATGCAAGCATTGCAGAATTGTGTACCAAAATAGACGGTCTGCTAAATAATCGCTCTCGTACTTCCGCTAGGCAGGCAAAAAATAATCAATCCCCTCGTCAGCGTTACAATTCTAGGGATAGCAGAAGGCAGGGTCTTCCTCGTACGCCACAACCAAGGGCGCATTTTCACCAAAGTAGGCCTAGACTTGGATTTCAGGGGCTGTGTTTCTATTGTAATGTCCCAGGTCACAAGACCGCAAATTGTTTCCTGCGTCAGGAACATTTAAGGGCGCAGTACGGCCCTCATTTTCACTATTATCAGCCTACTGACAGGCACATGACCAATCCAGTTCCGTCTGCACCCAATACCCAAAATTTTCAATAGGGGATGTCGGTGAGTGTACTCCTCACAGGCATTCCGGAAAAGAGGACGTGCAAAATTTCAATGCAACTAATGTTAATAAAACCGCTTCATACCTAGGGAATGAGCCCGAAGCAACTATTCAATTAGATCGCAAAAATTTTGTAAAGGCACAATTAACAGACGGAAAGAATATTTTATTGCTGTTTGACTCTGGTGCCACAAGGTCTCTTTTATCTGCCTCTACTGTTAAGAATTCACGTTACTTATCGTCTCTCAAGCCATGTAAAATTAAGTAATTGTCTTTTCGCTTGGGAAATGGTCAATTTTTGGTTGCTCATGAGACTTTGACATTCGTTGTAAATATTCAGGGTCATAGCATTCAGTTAAATGCTTTCATCACTGATAACCTCACAGGTATAGACCTCATTTTAGGAACAGATACCTTAAAGCAGCTCAATGGAGTTCTAGATTTTTCAAACAATTCCTTTAAGATTAAGCCAGGTGTGCAACGTTTTCGTCCTACGAGTAAAGTTGTTATTTACCCAGGTCAGTGTAAATATATTAATGTGCAAAGTCGTGTGCCATCTTGCTTACGTAACACTGACGTAGTTCTTCAGCCTGCTGCATTTATTGCACATATGTGCCCTACTTCCATAATGGTAAAACTGCATAAAGGTAGGGCTAGATTCATGTTGAGAAATAACGGTACACGCCCATTTGTTGTGTCACCTAGGCAAACTGTAGCTTCTTTTGACTTGTTTGATATTGTGTCAGTAACTCATGAACTTCATGAGGATTGTTATCGTAAATGGTTAGAAGAACGGCAGTTCTTTAGGCAGTCTTTAGAGCATGTTAATGCTACAACATCGCAATTTTCAGGTGATAATTCCAGTGAATATTCGCAACGTGACCATATACGGCGTTATAACTTGCAACGTTACCCACATTTGAGTTCAAATGATCCCTTATCTTCACTGACAGAGTCTGAAATCATTAGGCAACAGGTCTCATTACAGGAGAGTGTTTTAGATCCAAATGAACGGGACGAATTTTACCAAATGTTGGATAAAAATAAGGAAGTCTTCTCCTTATATGGTGAACTCTCCAGTTGCCCGAACTTTGAGGCAGATATAACGTTAACCAATATCGAGCCTTTTTTCATCAGGCCATACAAATTATCTCCCGATGATAAACTTATTGTCTCAAGAGAACTAGATAAATTGGTAGATCTTGGAATCTTGGCAGTTGGGAACCAGTCTTATACGTCTCCAGTTTTCTTAATTCCAAAAAAGGGCACCAATGAGAAACGTGTGGTAACTGACTTCCGTTTTTTGAATAGCAGGATTCAGAGAATTAACCACCCCTTCCCACTCTTGAACGAGACGTTACGCACAATTGGTAACTCTGATGCCACAATTTTGAGTGTTTTAGATTTGAAATCTGCCTTCTTCTGTATTCCTTTGGGCAAAAATGCTCAGAAGTACACAGGCATTGCATCTGATAGTGGAGGCCGACATTATTTCTATAAGCGTCTGCCACAGGGACTGAATCTTAGTCCGAGTATCTTTAGCGCTAAGATGACTGGAGTACCTTTACAGCTACCAAATGCCGATCAGTTTTGTATTTCTATGCATGACGACATTATTGTTTACAGCAAAGACAAATCGTCTCATTCCAAACACTTGTTAGTAATTTTTGAAGCTTTGATAGCTAATGGTTTGAAGATTTCACCACGAAAGTGTAGTTTATTTCGTTCATCTGTTACCTATATGGGACATATCATAACTGTTTATGATGATAGAAAGGCTACAATTCAGCCACTAACTTATAGATGTAATGCGATTCGCAACACGCCAGTCCCACACAATGCAAAGGCAGCACGCAGATTTGTAGGTGCAGTAACCTATGTATCAAGCTTTTTTTCCTCGAATCCAGGAACATTTAGACCTATTCACAAATTAAGTAGGCAGAAACGTCACTTTCAGTGGACAGAGGAACATCAGAAAGCATTTGACACAATTCGTAATTTAATGTGTAGCCCACCAGTTCTTGATATGCCTAAAAGAGAAGGTCGTTTAACTCTTTATAGTGACACATCAAGGATTGCCACTGGTTCGTAACTCACTCAGACTGTTGATGGGAAAGAATATCTTTTAGGTTACTACTCTAAGGTTTTACCAGAAGCTTGTACTCGATATATTGTAACAGAGTTAGAATTATTTGGTTTGCTCATTAATATTAATGGGTTTGTTAACCTTCTGAAAAATGTCGAATTTGAGGCATATGTGGATCCTGCTGCACTTGTTGAAATTCTCACATCAAAACGTGAGCCCCCTACCTCACGACTGAGAAATTTGCTGTTTAAGTTGTCACAATTTTCATTCAAGGTTGGCTATAAGAAGGGTTCTGAACTTGCTTTAGCAGATCGCCTCTCTAGAGCGCCTCAGAATGGCGACTCCGAAATCGATAGGATATTTCCTCTTGCATTTTCTGCGATCTCAGAATTCCTGGAAAATGATTTTGAAGATAACGCTCTTCCAGTTTTGACTAGAGCTAGAGCTAAAGCTTTGGGTGTTCGGGTACCAGATTTGTTCACTGGGAGGAAAACTTCTCCAATCCGTGCAGCCACGAGTGGGAATGAGCATACTCCTGCACAGAGCAGTGATACGTCACAGCAGCAAAACACTCCAACCCCACCGACCCCACCTGCTTTTCGTGGTTATTCAGCCCCCCAACAGGTGACCCCCCTCTCTGTGCAGCAACCGCTTCTCCCGGCGCCGCCTCTCTTACATCATCATCCTATACCCTTACCATCGCAAGGTCCAAAGGTGAGCACACAAAAAGCCCAGCCAGAGCCACGCCTGGTCGATTCGCCAGAAGAACGCCACAGGGCACCCCCTGATGACTTACTTTCGCCGAGTAAACCCCTCCTTGCCGATGTGAAGAATTTTCGAACTTCACACATACCGCATCAAAGAGATATACAACGTGTCATGCACAAAATTCAAAGTAAAATCATTCGAAATTACGATTTACCATTTGATGCAAAGCAATTGCAAATGCAACAGGCAACGTGTCCCTTCTTTAAGCCAATCTACGATTTTTTGGCGTATGATATTTTGCCACAAGATGTTAAGTCTGCTCGTACTATTCGTACCCGAGCTGAACAATATATATTATGTGTAATGGTCTTTTGTTTAGGTTGACTTTGCATGCTAAGCACAAGTCTAAAGTGGTACTGCAATTAGCTATTCCTGACACAATGATAGAAAAAAATTCTTTCGAAATATCATGATGATCTTCTCAGTTGTCATCAAGGTGTTATGAGAACGTATCTCACCATAAGACAACACTTCTTCATGAGAAACATGTTTCAAGTTGTCAGCAATTATGTTAAAGCTTGCCTTAAATGTCAACAATTTAAACCTAAGCAGGATAAAATCAGACAATTTCATGCAAGAGTACCAGATTCATATTGTTCTTTTGATAAGATTAGTTTGGATTTCAAAACCATGCCTACATCTAATGCAGGGTATAAACATTTAATGGTTGCATGTGACGAAATTACCAGATTTGTTATTTGTGTTCCTTTAAAAACACTTGATGCTCCAACCATTTGTGAGGCGATCTTACAAAAAATTGTTACTCTTTTTGGTCCTCCTTCTACGCTTATAACAGATGCGGCCAGGTCTCTCGCTGGGAAATTAGTGGAATTATTGTGTTCTGCACTAAATATAGACAGAAAAGTCATCAGTGTCTGTAATCATGGTAGCCTACAAGTTGAAAGGCATATACAGACACTTTCCAATTTTTTAAAGGTCAACCTTAACCAATTTGGCACTGATTGGGTGCGATATATTCCTACTACGACCTATGCGTACAACGCATTTTCTTCCCCCCATTTGGATGACCACAGCCCTTTTGAGTTAGTCTATGGTCGCAAACCACGTGATCTCACTAATTTGACCTTTAACCCCATGGAAGGTCTTTCTCACTCGTACAGTGAGTATGTTGATCTTTTGAAGAAAAGGTTTGATCACTTGTCGCAAACGATGCTAACACTTCAAAAGCATAATCAGGATAAGCAAAATTCTAAGATCACGAATAAGCTTGAAAAGAGCCCCATCTATTCAGTGGGACAGCTCGTCTACTTATACAAGCCAACGAGCTCGTCACTTACTGCCAATTCTCGTAAGATTGTTGCAGAATGGGTTGGACCGCTTGTCATACATGAAATTATTGATCGTACTCACTACCATCTGCAGACATTACAAGGTGATGTCTTGCAAGACGTATTTAACTTTAACAGGCTCAAACCATGTTTTGTACGAGCATCAAATCACAGTAAACACATTACAAGTGTTGTCAAACTTAAAGCAGCATGCAATGAAAATGTGCATATGAGTGTAAATGACGATTCTCATCATATTCCATTCCAAGATGAAACAGGCAATGTTTTGCCTTCCGTCACAAGCAAAGATATTTTTGCCATATCATGCAGATCCCATTGATGTCTCCCTGTGCCTGCACCACGTTAAGCCCAATCATAATTTAGCTGCTGTAGTGCCTTTAAATGACCACCAAATAAAGTTACAATTTCGACGTCTTGCACATGCTCCTCATAGCAAGAAGTTTGCCGTGCACGTTTTCATGGAGGAAATTTACAAATTTTGCTGAGTATGCGATTTATGGGAACACTCCCTGATGCTCAGCCCTATAAATTTTGGTGGAATGCTCATCAATATGCGGACACCACTGACATTTTAGATCACTTATTAGATGCACGTGTCCCAATCACAGGTGGTCCTCATAAGTTTGTTCAGCGATTGTTTCAGTAACAGAAGGGCATCAATGCGACATTTACTTTTCCACGTATGTTTTGCTTATCATGCATTCTTCCTTGCATATTGTATTTATCATAATTTCGTGGTCCTTTTGCCCTGTTGTATACATCTCTGAAATGCATTGATAAACTAGAAGAAACGTTGTGCATTTTATAAAAGTTTATTGTATCTTGTGGTGATAATTTCACTATACTTTGAAATGTGAGCAAATATTCACTGTCAATCAAATATGTAAGACAGGAGTGGTATGTCATTGTGGATTCGTCAGAGCGTTTACCCAGTTTACTAGAATCTACCTGGAACATTAGCAACACTGGTCTTGACACAGAAAATGCTTATCACAAATGAACTTTTGTTGAACCTGACAGTGTTTCCCTGGTTGCTCACAGTCGTAACGAGTTGCATTACCTTAATCTATCAGTTTGAGTCTAGTTACATCTTTTTCAACAAGAGAATGTTTTCACATTTTAATGTTGTTTGTAACTCCTAAGCTTAACATTTTAATAACTTAAACGTATCCTTGCAGTCAGATGTACAATGTTTCAAGTTATTGCGTAGGTAGAATTTTCTGGTTTACGCCTCACCACATGTTAAAATTCTGAGTACATCTACATTATCTTGTTTCAGTTGGCACTGCTCAATTCAATCTCTTCTTAAGCGTAATGAAGTAGCTCTACGTCTACTTTCAGAGTTTACTTATGTTATTCTCTGCTCATGATTTTATTTTAAAGTCGTCATGAGATCTATTCCCTTGACATTTGATGTTTCTCGTGTAAATACGTTGTTCACTTTAAAGAAAATATTTAATTCCAATGTATGATTACGCCGTGCTCATTTTAATTTCATTCTGAGTTTGGGACCCACCTCCCTTCCTTTGTCTCGCACTTTACCTATCTCTCTCACCATTTCTGTCTTTAATTTTAATCTACTTGACAAAGAATGCATATTTTGTAATATCCTTAGGTCGTATTCAATATTTTAATTCTAAGAGTACAATCCTAAAAAGACAAAAGGGGATGTCATCTAGTATGGTGCACTCTGCATGACCTTTACCAGACGCCATCTTGTTGTTTACGAGCAACTCACCCTTCCCTTTGTTCTAGATTCCCAGGGCCCTTCCTGTTTCCCGTCACGTGTTACCAGTGGACGTGACATATCACATTGCCGTAGCTCCACGTGCACGCTGTAACCCATATTTTCGAGGTGTGGCCAATTTCCCCCTTTGCAGCCTCCTTACTGGTCATTTATATCATAATAATTATTTATATGGGTGCGTCATAACTTTTGACCAATCAGGGGACTGCATGTGTTCAGAGCTCGCACGATTCACAAGACCGAGCCTGCGAGCTGGAGACTCGTGCGGCAGACCTCGAGACAGAAACATATAGCCTAGTCAACTTTGTAAATAATGTAAATATCGTAGTAATCATATTAGGCCGGCCGAATTATTTCAACTTAATCATCTTTTTGTGGAACTAAAATCATCAAATAAATATTTTAAATCAACTGAACTCTCCTATCTTTTTTCCGCCTGGAACGCGATCCCGTACCACTCAATACCCAACAATACGCTGATGTTACAAAATCGATAGTGTAGCGAAACGGTTAGCAATCGAAATCTGCTTTTTTGGTTCATCCAGGCTCTTAAAATATGACCCAAATTAAAACAGACGGACATTTTGTGTGCAATTTAGTGTTTTTAGGCGTCATATGTTTTGTAAAATGAATCGGTGAGCGAAAAATTCAGTTTGATTTGGCGGAAGATAGATGAGAATGTAAAATGAAGAATGTCAATTTGAAATGTTTGATCTTAATGCTTTTACTCCACCAAGGCTACATTATCAATCTTAGATGTCTTATTGGCTACAATGAATGATGCATTAGCCTAAATGTTTTAAAGAGGGATACAAAGATGGAAGAATACGCCAGTCAAGGAACTTTGGGACGGTCAATCTCTTTTGTTACAATTAGTAATGTAAAAGTCGACCAGTAATGTATCATTCACCGATAATGCAGTAAAAAGTAACAGATAATGTACCGCTTAGTAGCTAGATCAACTCAACCAGACCAATAGTGTCATTTTAAAACGCTGTTTTACAACAAAAGCAATAACGTATTAAAAAAGACCCAACATTTGCGACCATTGGACCGACAATGTAGTATCTGTTTGTGTATTTATATTGGTTTCTTCGATATGCAATCTACAATTTAAACAGGAATCCTATGATTGTGAGAGGAAAGGCCGAAATTATACATGCAGAACAAAAGGACACTTTCCAACTACCAGAAATACCTCCATTGTCTTTCATTTCCCTGTAACTTGGAGTTTTCTGCAACAACGATTAATCTTAATTCCTGTGTACCCACCAACGCCCACAACTAACACAATCCCGCGCATCTAAAGGATATCCTCCACTTTGCAGAGATGCCACCGTTGACTTTCACTTCCCTTAAAACGTAGGTTTTACTGCAGCAACAACTCTTAATCCCCATACATCCCACCGATGTCACCAGCAACACCCAACTCTCGTACACACATTTAAACTCAAATGTCAGGAACCGATCTGGTGTTTGATTTCATGTATGGAAACTTTGGATGGCTTTCTTGCATCATTAGCATCAGAGAAGAAACTCGGATGTTAACTTCGAAAGGAACAAAAAAAAATAACTACTTGAGATGGAAGCGCGATAACTTCAACTGATAACATCTTGAAATCCGCAGAAGGCAAATCAATGCAAATTTTGCTCATCAAAGTTTAATCTTCAACATTTCTTTCAAAAAGACCTATAAACTCGAAGAAACAAGTATTTCCGTTGACAAGGTTTCTTGCATGCTAAAATATAGTACATGTCAAACTTTACTTACAAAAGCATTTAAAATTATTTTAAACTTGAACAATTACTTTATTTCTAACCACTCTGAAATGTCATTCTAATAAAAAAAAAAAATGTATAAAATCCCTTTTTTTTTAAAAAATAACTTTTCGAATCGAAGTACTAGGCGCCAGGATGTAAACTCGAGAACTAGAGTAGGTAAACCTGACATACGGTAACTAATTAACGAGTTTTTTAATAAACTGGTAGGCAATGGTGAAGCTGAAGAAGAGGTAAAGCGGCTCCAGAATCGTACAGGAATAACTTAAAGGATAGCCCAAATTACAAAATTAAAGAAAGAAAACTGAGAGTAGACGTTAATCTATCCGGACTCGCTTGAAAACCACTTTGTGTTTTGCTGTTGCAGGTCAAGTTTAACCAATAATGTGGTTGATAGCATGGGCGTCCGGAAGGGGCACTTGCCCCCCTAGAAAATCAAACTTCTGAAAAAATTAATTAAAAATTAAAATAATAAAAAATTAGAAATAAATCATCAAAATATCTTCACTCACAGCGTCAGTTTCTACTGAAATATGCGGACATTTGACCAGGAATAGCAAAAGAGAAGATGGTATGCTGAATAGTGAAATCGTAATCATTCGTGATATCTATTGGAAATTTGTAACTGTAAGAACTATGCCAAAATTGTACTAGTTGTCAAGTATGTGGTCTGCATATGGCATCCGACTATTCATGAATGCATTGGTCTTGGTTTGGTCCAGTGCTGATCTCAAGTGGCGACGCGCGGATGTAACTGGGATATACAAGGTGAATATGGTGGGGGGGGGGGGATGATTCATAATTGAGTAACGGATATTGGCCTATATAGGCTGTTTGACAGTTGTAAGTTTTATCGTGCTCAGGCGTGCGAGGCCATGACCGAGAGGCAGATTTACCTTCAACAATTTTTTTAGATTGAAAATTCTAAAAATCTAAAAATTACAGACATGAAATTCCTGTTTCAGGGCTGGGTACATGCAGCTTATAACACTCGCCAAGTGTCGTTTCCGGCCATCTGGAGGGTTTGTAAGACCCAAAATTTTCTTGTACGCTCCGCGCCAACCGATGGTGGCGCTCCGCTTAGATAGTGTACAAAATTCAATCATCCATGTATGACCTTGCCCCCCTTGCAAAAAATTCTGCGGACGCCCATGGTTGATAGGGAAGGAGAACCACCAGCGCCCTGACAAGAGGCCAGCATGAAAGGGAAAGAACAGTTACCCAAACCTGAAGAAGTGCAGTAGATTTTCCTGATTCATGATCGGCTGTTGAGAATCATGTGACAACATCTTTTTCTTACCAAATTTGAAATTTACTTGAAGAACTGCTTCTTTTACCTTGGATATGCAATTATGAGGTCATTAATTTGATCAAAAATACTTTGAAGAGAAATTAGAACAACACCGTGATATTTAGCTTTTGCCTCAAAATAAGTTTATTATATATAATATATATTATAAGTTGGTTAAGTTTAGGCGACTGCTCTTGACCTTTAATTCACAAGTATATCAAGACTTTTTAAAATGTTTATTTCCAAACTATACCTTTTTTGCATGTGTGGAATATCAGATTTTCCAACGCCAGTAGTAGAGTTCATTTCTTTCTTTCTTTCTCTTTCTTTCTTTCTTTCTTTCTTTCTTTCTTTCTTTCTTTCTTTCTTTCTTTCTTTCTTTCTTTCTTTCTTTCTTTTTTTTTTTCTTTTTTTCTTTTTTTCTTTCTTTCTTTCTTTCTTTCTTTCTTTCTTTCTTTCTTTCTTTCTTTCTTTCTTTCTTTCTTTCTTTCTTTCTTTCTTTCTTTCTTTCTTTCTTTCTTTCTTTCTTTCTTTCTTTCTTTCTTTCTTTCTTTCTTTCTTTCTTTCTTTCTTTCTTTCTTTCTTTCTTTCTTTCTTTCTTTCTTTCTTTCTTTCTTTCTTTCTTTCTTTCTTTCTTTCTTTCTTTCTTTCTTTCTTTCTTTCTTTCTTTCTTTCTTTCTTTCTTTCTTTCTTTCTTTCTTTCTTTCTTTCTTTCTTTCTTTCTTTCTTTCTTTCTTTCTTTCTTTCTTTCTTTCTTTCTTTCTTTCTTTCTTTCTTTCTTTCTTTCTTTCTTTCTTTCTTTCTTTCTTTCTTTCTTTCTTTCTTTCTTTCTTTCTTTCTTTCTTTCTTTCTTTCTTTCTTTCTTTCTTTCTTTCTTTCTTTCTTTCTTTCTTTCTTTCTTTCTTTCTTTCTTTCTTTCTTTCTTTCTTTCTTTCTTTCTTTCTTTCTTTCTTTCTTTCTTTCTTTCTTTCTTTCTTTCTTTCTTTCTTTCTTTCTTTCTTTCTTTCTTTCTTTCTTTCTTTCTTTCTTTCTTTCTTTCTTTCTTTCTTTCTTTCTTTCTTTCTTTCTTTCTTTTGTCAAAACATTAGAAAGAAAGACGCGTCCCACAATCCTTTGTAATCACTTTTTGGGAAAATAGTCTATACATTGCATATCTGCTATCGTGAAATTATGAAATTGGGCAAGGGACGCCGGAACTCAAGTAGTCGTTTTGAACATAACCAACTCGCCTTGATAATATAAACCGTTTAGCGTCGTGCTCACTGCTCCTCCTGAAGCGTTATTAACCAACTTTATATACGACGACCGCGGCACATTTACAGCCAATTGTGCAAATAGATGGAAACTGTATGTTCACATATTAGTTGTATTAATACGAGAACTCGGGTTTTTATTCGTACACTTAGAAACAAACACATAGACTTAACCTTGTATACTACCCCTTTCACATTGCTCCCTAGCCAGGAGACTCGGCACCGCACTTAAAGTTTGTGTGTCGTCAAGGGAATGTTTTTGACTAGATGGCGTTCAAATAAGATCCTTTCAGCAGTAGAACAGGACTCGGAAGCTAAGGACTGATTACACTGTAATCCGACACCCTCCAAGCAAGGTAAAATCATCTTTAGGTCAACAGAAGCACCATAGCTCGTGACAAATCATGTTGCTTGAACCACCGGCTATGCAGGTTGCAATTCTATGGCAAGTTCAGAAATCGTTTCGCATATTAAGGAAGAGCGTGTGTGTTGGTGGGTTTACTTCACTGTCAGACAGGAACCTAGACATTGGATTTCAAGTCCTCTAAAGGAAGTTCAATAGATTTCCTGAGTCATCCAAAGTTTGAACAATAGAAAGTTTATTGTGAAGGTTAGGATTAAGGAAGCAACAAAAAAGGAAAAAACAAGGGAGTCCTCAGAGCGTCTGTGGAAAAACCTTTGTGTGTGTGTTTAACGTTTATCCCTGGAGCTGTTTTTAAGTTAAGATACGTAGTAAGGTACACAATATCTTCGCCCCTTGCATTTATATCAGAACCATTAAATGCTTTTGATTCAACGTTTTTGAGACAATAAAGTTGACAGCTGAAATTTAAGTCAGTAAGATAAAGTTTTACGGCCCATTTTCCAACCAATTGGTTCGAGTCGACCAGGCCACGACTTATTTTTTTCCAGTTATGACTCACTGGCTTGTTTTCCCTATACTCCATTGCCTACGCTGAGTACAGATTAAAATGGCACTTTGTTCCGTTTTAGGTATGACTAGGCCAGGACTCAAACTTCCGAGCTGTAGTAATTGACAACTGAAATATGAGAGCCGAGTACAGTACTTAAAAACAACCCACTTAACTCCTACTGTCCTATACATATATAACCGTGTAGAAATAGCCCCTGGGTAACTTAACGTAGTAAAATCAATAAATGATTTTTCGTGAAGTAATCTTATATTTTCTATTACTGACAAAGTAATTCGGTATCAGCTCTCACTGAGCAACATGTGTCCTCCCCGCGAGACGTCCAAGATATTACTGCATGCTACAAAAACGTTAAAATGGACAAAATGGTTTTCGGCCCATCTTAGAATATCGTAACAGGTAATTTACAATGATTCCAAAAACTTCTGTTTAACAGAAGTAAAAACACAGTAAATTTAACATGTCACGTTTCACCATAAGAACATTAACAAATTGCCTTCTTTTTGCTACTGTTGGAAAAGGAACTTTCTCTCCTTGGGTCGCTCCACCCCTTACGTCACTTCACTGTGCTGTACCACAAATTCAAGCAGATAGACTTATTTGTCATAAGCCATTGTCATAAGCCAATGCTTTTCAGAGCAGCAGTTGAGCCAGAGTCATAACAGTTTGTCCAAATCATGGTGAACTCATTCTTTGCCAACCAGTATTTAAAGGGCAACATCAGTACCCTCAACTTGAAAAAGTGTTATAGACGTAAGTGTTTTATGATTGGCTGTTGAGCGTCAAGCGACAATATATTTTCTCATCAAATGTGAAATTTATAAGGAATAACTGCTTGGTCTATTTTGAATATGACATACTGAAGTCCCAACATATTATTGAATATACTTTGATTGCTGCTTCCAAACAATTTTGGCGACTTTTTTGCCCTCTTAGCTTAGAGTTTCGTCTTTCAAACGCAATCACAAGATATCTGTTGATAATAAATTACTTCAGTGCAATCTTTTAAACACTCTTGCTTCCAAAATACTGGCGATATGATGGTTCTTCCATTTCTATCTGGGTCAATGACATTTTTTGTCATTTTAACAATAAGTCTGCAGCCTTGTGGAATGATAGCTTTATTTGCTTGTTTGTGACTAACGAAAACACATTTCATCGCTGATTCTATTTCTGTCATCTTAACCTACAGCACGAGCAATTCAATTGACTCTGGAGACAACTCGCCAGAGGCCCCATTCAGCAATAGAGAGACCGTTTTAGTAATTTGTTCGGAGGGCCCAGAAGAGGGATAAGCGTCGTCTTTTATTTGCTATATCAGCCTGTTTTCCTGATTTAGCCTCGTTTCTGGTATAGCTAGGTCATTCCAAGATAGCCCGACAGCCTCGGCTACTTAAAAGTAATTATGTGTGAAGGGTTAGGACATCATTTTGCCATCAGTTATGAAAGGCACTCCCAGAGGGCTTCTAGAGAGAAATGAATTGGCAGCTATATTGCTTAATGTCACTATTCACGACGCTTATCACTACAAGCAATGTTAATCAATGTTTTTAGAGTTAATGGCAATAGTTTCTCTGAACTCCACTCGTTCAAGGAAAGATTAAGTTTATCTGAAGGTTTAAATTAAATGTCTATTTGCAACAAAAGACCTGGCGCGTCAAGCGGTGTTTGGTTAAGCAATTGACATCATTCCGCGGGAAATTAGAGGAGTCCACGCCCACAATAGCATATAGTCTTTAGTAAATAAACGTGTGCGGTGGCACTAAAATCAAGCAATAATGTGAATTTGAAAGGGAAGAGCTCTGAAGTAAATCTGCAAACCCCAAGTATTAATGTAGTTTAATTACCTTGTGCATGTTCAAGATGGTTCAACTTATTTGAATCATGCTCATCTTTTGGGTAATGACTTTTCAATTATATTATTTCATCTAAAAGTCTAATGATGGTCATAGAATTGACAATAGCATATCAAATTACCACGGTAACATACGCAGTAATTGCCAGGTGTTTAAGGGGAACGGGTACTTGAATTTTTTTTTTTTTTTTTTTGAAAATCGAAAATAGACACAACGCTGTGCCTCTCAGTGACCAATATGAAGTTCTTCTCTTTTATAAATTGATTTCCTCCCACTCTGTAAACATGTTTAGATGCGAATTTTCCTAAACATGTCGTTTTAAGACCCGTTCAAGTGCTAAAGAGGCAGTGTTTAAAGTTACACATGTTTCGACTTAAACGTGGTTACAAAGTGGAGACACAAAAAGTGTTTTCAAGTGTTTAACTGTTAAACACGCTTTTAAATTGTAGATCATGAATTTGGGTGTCAGAAAGTGATACCCAGCCAAAGTTTTAATAGAAGGGTAAGGCAAAGTACATGTCGCTTTTTAATCCTAAAAGGGATAAATATTATTTCAATGTTACAACCAACCACCCAAAGTTGCAAGTAATATCAATTTTCTTGGTGTGTATTTCTACACACTTCCTAAATAGGAGCACCATATTTCCGACCTCTGTTCTAAAGTAGTGGCAGGTGACGGCATTTTTAAGTCAACTCCAACATAACACATTCTTCCTCAGAATGTGTTGCGGTAGATTTATGTTTGTCTAATATATCCGCATTTCACATATTATTCTACAATTTGTTCTACAATTTTTTCTAGTGCTACCTCCAGTGTAAGTAAAAAAGATTGGTTCAAGTTCAGAAAAGAAATATTCGTCACATTACCCTTTTCAAGGTCACGTGATCACACTGGAAATATAATTTGAAATCCTAAACCTTCTGAAGTTACACGACGTTATATATTTAATTGTTGTCACATGCACATACCAATTTACTCATAACGTGTTACCCAAATCATTTTCCGACTTCAAAACTGACAGTGTTCTACGGCACACGTTAGTCTGGTTATTTACATAATCCTACCAAATCTTCATCTTACTAAGAACTTAGACTGCATGGTTATGTGGTTAGAGGATCCGACTTGCAGTCAGCATGTCTAGAGTTCGAGTGGCCTTCCCGAATGAGACTAAAAAAATTAAACTTGCTGCCATTGTGCTTGGTGCTCAGCAATGGAATAAGACAAATAAGGTAGTGAGGAAGGTTGTCGCAGAGGGTCATGCCTCCCCCGTCGGGGAAGGCATGACTCCCTTCGAGGAAAAATCCAATTTCGTCGGGCAGCCTCCATCCATACGATAAACGTGTAAGCCCGATTAACTTTCAAGCCCCTCCTCTCGACGATTTAATTAATTTCGCCTACAGAAGACCATATTCTTCAAGGGAGATTTTCTAAATGCGGTATTTTATTTACATTTTTTCAGTGTAGCTCCAGGATTTCAAACATTTGGTAAAGAAAGGCAAATTTTTCCATTTCACCGTACAACGAAACTATCAAACCTCAACTTGCCCGTATGAGCTTGAGCAGATTAATCTTCAATAAAGACTACAATATTTTAATTTGCCTCTATACACAATAATCAAATCAATTTATTATTTTTTTTAAATTTCGCCCTTACAATTCTTATCCTACAGCTACATTTTTTTAAATTGGTGTTAAAAAGACGCCAAACTTTTTTCGGGAAATATTCCAATACCGTCCTATCATGGTCCGAGGTCTTTATTCGGAGAAATGATATTCAGCAACAATGCGCCCCGGCGATCAATTTTACTTTTCCTCATAAGAAGGTCGGATTCTTCAACAAACACAACCAAATCCGTGAAAACAAAAAATGTTTTTCTTCTTCTTATTCGTTAAAAATTTCTAAGAATCTTTCAACGCTATATGGAGTTTAACGGTCTATTTACCAACCTATTGGTTCAAGTCGAGCCGGCCACGGCCTTTTCGCAGTTGTGGCTCACTGGCTTGTTTTCGCTCCATTACTTATGCCGAGCACCGAGCACAATAGCAGTATGTTTAATTTTAAGTCTTTGGTACGACTCGGTCAGGACTTGACCGCAGTGGCGGAGCTATGGGTTTCGGTCAGAGGGGGCGAAAATGGTCTGCAGGGGCGCTTCGAAGGAGTAAATACCCTGAGCCTCCGAACGATTCAAGCGACGGCTTTTCATATTTTCAATTATTTTGATTTTCACCTGGTAGAAGACTACTTTGACATTCCTCCTCAGTAAGTCTTTTCTATCAAAACATGTTAAAATTTCTATCCATGGGCCTCCGCTGGAGAAAATTCGGGGGAGGGGGACTAAATTCTTGTAGAGGGAAAGCTCCGCGCCACCATGAGTTGGCGCGGAGCGCAAGAAAACTTTGGCCCAAAGTGCCGCTCAGATCGCTGGAAATGACATTTCTAAAGCCTATTTACCGCATATAAATAGGGAAAACACTGAATGAACTGTTAAGAAATATTGATGTTAATTTTTCTTCGTCTTTTTCTTTGTTTTCTTCGTTTTTTTCAGTTTTTTTTAAATTTATTTTCCAGGGGAGGGAAAGTCCCCCCCCCCCCTTGCCCCTACCTGCGGACGCGCGTGTTTCTATCCTTCTCTTCCACATTCTAGTATGAAGGCAGTCATTATATTTTGTGTGTTATTGTCAGGTCTCGATTTAGGATTTTAATGTAGTAATGGGCTCCTTTTTGAAGGTAAAGGTTAAACCTGCTAGAGCTAAATAGCAAGCAATCTTACAGAGGGAAAAAGTTTTGAAAATTAATCACCGTTAGGTGTACATTTTTGGCACCTGGAAATCAAGATAAGTACACGAAGAAACATTAAATGAGGTAATTTACATCATGCGACCATTTAAAATAGCCATTAATTGAGTACATTTAATGAAATAGCCAAGACAATAGGTCTGCTTGGCTTTCTAGATACCGAATTCATTATAAATAAAAGTAGCCTAAACTTAAGCTTTTTTGATGCAATGTTCTGGCATTTTAGACCACGGAAGTACAAGAAATAAGCATTTTCATAGAATTATCGCGCAGTGTCAGAAATAGCCATTTATTTTGATAATGGTCACTTGAAGGAAAGCAAAATGGAAACTAATCATTACAACTCTTTAATCATTACCACTATGATAACAGTTCTATTTTATTTTAACCTGAATTTTCTCTTCAAATGTTTTTGAAAATCGTCTTTTTATTGTCTATGTTGACAATTATCCCCGACAACAAGAGGGCTATTTGTGCTGCAATTATTGCTGCGCCCTTTTCAACATCATTTACTGGCCAGGAGAGTTAATTTAATGTCAGTATGTGTATTTTGTAAGCTTATAATCACGCTTGGTGTGGAAGCAATGAACTTAGCACAGCGACAACATTCATTAGTGCGTATAAAACCCCAAAAGGGCGCCAACAAACGACTTTGGTCCGTCGGGGGGGGGGGGGGGGATAGCCCCCTGACTATATGGCAGCTCCGCCACTGCTTGACCGTCCGACCTCCCTGCTCTAACCACTGAATTTAACCATACATTCGGTCCAAAGAAAACATCTTCCAATGTCGGTGAATGTTGGCAATAAAAATCCAAGACAAATTCAACCACATCGACATTCCACTAAATTTTGCTTTTGGAAGGCAGATCTCTAAATAAAAACCTTAATTCTTCAAATTCACCTTAGTAAAAGATCAAATATTCTTTTATGAAGTTCCAAAGTTTCTCCAACATAAGCTCTAAATTTTTAAATCTATGTTCAAAAAAGGTGAAAAGTTTTCAGGTTAATTTTCCAGCTTCGTCTGAAAGACTTCGTATTTAGGTCTACAATAAATTCGTAACCCTAAATGAATTTCAGTCGCTCATATAACTTTTTTTTTAATTTACTCATATGAAGGGTAGATTTTTTCAATAAACACCTAAGTTTTTTAAAAGTACTCACAAAAAGTCAGATTTGTTCCCAAAATTTTAAATTTTCTTCAAATCAAGCTCCAGATTTTTATATTTGTTGAAGAGACGCAAAAACTTTCGGCGCGCTACGCGCGAATCAAATATTGCTAGTCGCCTTCGAAATTTTGAAATACTGGCCCCTGATGGAGAGCTCAGCCCCCTGCGGGCAAATCTTTGCACCATCCTTGCCAATGAGCGGCAATTGGAAAATAACCGTGGTCGGCCCGAATTTATAGCTAATTGGTTAGAAACTGAAAGGCAAAATTCCATCTTACTAACAACAACCATCTCCAATTATCTGGAAAAAATATCAGTCCTTTCTTCATTCAGTAGCAATTATACTAGTTCAAATATTACTAACGATTACTGATATATCTGCCTATTTTAGGGAAAACGCTCTCGAAAAGTCTTTGGCTTTCAGTTGCACTTCCTTTCACTTTCACATAAGCTTCTGTAAATATGTTAAGTTAAACTTTGTCGAATTACTTAAGTAATGAAATAGATGACATGAAATGTGCATTTTGAGTGTCAATATTGAGCACATTAAATTTTGTCTTGAAAGTTACATCTATATAGTCCAGAGACCTTCTGTGACCCATTGAAATTTTTAAAGGCAGTTGCTGTTGCGACGGTTAACACTTTGTTGCTATATATTTCTGTTCGCAGTGACAGTGCTAGCTCATTTCATTCATTTCTACCCTACAGATAGTATCAAAATGAGAATGCACAGTTCCTAAAATACAACAAACAGACAAACGTGGCCTCCTACAATATGGACCGTTTCTGTCCAGTATACTTTGAAACTAGTTTCTCCATTGCACTCTTAGGATAAAGAACATGCCGACGCTTATATATTGGTACTCTGTTAAGCCCTTGAATAGAAAAAACTTGTTTTGAAAAAAATCATGCAGGTCCCACATTCCCAGATCTCATTACATTTATCTTTTTTTGCTTCCAAGCATCTTCCATGAAAGGTCAGAATTGATTAGATGGAGTTTTACGGCCCAGTTTCCAACCATTTGGTTCAAGTCGAGTTGTGGTTCACTGGCTTATTGTCCCAACTCCATTGCCTGTGCTTAGCAGCAAGCACAATGGCAGAAGGTTCCGGTCTTGGTTATGCCATATTCCAGGTATACCAATCGCCAATGGGTTACTCTCGCATCGTTCATTATTAAGTGTGAAAAATGTTGTCAAGTGTCTTACGCGTCAATCATGGAACATGGTCGACTTCTTCATAGAACAATTTGGGGAGACTGAATACCTCTCTGAAAGGGGCTAATTGAGTTGATATCGATAGCATTAAGAGAGTGTTTAAGGGTCACTACCACATGACAATACTTATGCTATTAATTTTATTGGAGGCAGTGTATATCTACACAAAGAGGTACACAGACTGATTAGTTTATCGCGCCCCATTCACGTGGGAGTCTACACGCGCATATATTCACTATCCAAATTGTCAATTCTGTAGTAGCTTTCCAAGATGACGGTAAGGTAATATCGATAACGATATCACCGTGCACAATATTCATAGGGTAATGACGTCGCGGAATGGCAATGCAAAATCAGTTTAACAGAAATTCTCCGATCGGAAATAAACCCGAGAGTTCATAAAATAGTGAAGTGCGTTTACGTTGAGGAAGGTTGTAGCACAAAATGGTTCTGCTAAGATAATTGGTGGATCGAAAATTAATTTTCATTTCTTGCAATTTTTTATTTTCTTCTTTCATTTTGAGGCAAGAGACCAACGTTTAAGTATAATTGACATGATTATGGATTTTTCCATAAATAGAAACATTTTTAAAGATTGCTGAGAAAACTGCTGAGATTAGAACAAGGATTATATCAAATTTATTTTCTTTTTATAGGATTGGCTTAAATGAGAAAACTGTTCAGCCTGGGAGTTGGATGAAAATCCAACTTACTTTGACCTGATAAAATTGAATCTCTATTAGGAATCGCTGTAACTGAGCTTGATTACTATCAAATCTAAGATTCATACTGAAATTTTTGAAATGAATGAAATGATGTTTTAATTTGAATTGTGATTGATTGATCGATTGATTGATTGATTGATTGATTGACATTGATGGTCATTTCTTGTTTTTCTTTATTTATTATGTTAATGGGTTGACCTTGAATTGATGTAGGATGCTACCTTGCCTCTAAGGCACAAAGTTTTTAACATTTCATTACTCAGGATGAACCTATGGTATAAATATATTACATTTTGTTGCATAAAGTTGGTATTAAATGCTGCATTTAACGAAAAAGATTTGCCAACCATGTGAATACATGACTTAACGCCTGCCTACTTAAAGTTCATTCTTTAAAAAAAAAATGTCACATTACATTGCTTATATCTCGGGAACCAAACAATGGAAATAAATAACAAAAAATCACCAGAATGCTTAGCGTATGTACCTCTGAAGTTAACTTATCAAAACTAATTGGACTCTTTTGGAAAAATTAGACTTTTCTGAGAAAGAGTGACTACATATTTGTACCTATCTGTCTTGAGTGAAGTGATTTGATCTCTTGAGATTCAGTCGACATGTTAAACAAGTCCATGTCTTATTTGTCCTTTCGTAAGTGTCAAGCTCTAAGTAGGTCTTGAACTGGTACACACGGAAGTTCGCATTTCCTGATTTCGTTTTTTTTTTCACCTAGGTTCTAGTAGCCTCCCTTGAGGCTACGCTATATATTTAACTTTCTTTCAATCAATTTTACCGATATTTCTACCATTGCTGTAATAAGCTAGTTTCATTGCAACTTGCCGTGACTTTATAACACCCGGTGCTTATTGCCTACGTCACTTTACTCCTAATTCATCGGCCGCCTATATCGGTTCGACAAAGCTAGCGGATTTATCAACTTTTTGAAAAGTCACGCTCGACCTACTTCACATGCCCTGTGCGCCATCAAATGATTTCAGCTTTTAAGCATTTTGACGGCTACATATCTGATAAAATATAAAAAAGGACTACTGCACATTACTACACATAACAAGATTATTTCAGTAATTCCAGGTTTGATTTGTGAACACAAAAGGAAAATTTTCTCTTTTTACCGTTTTTGAAGGATCTTCTCTTAAATGTCAATGTGTTTGCAGTCTGCTTTCGACGATTATTTTGCATTGAACGGGAAGTTGACATTTTGACACTCGAAATATAATTATATATGAAGCCACGCAGAACAACCTTTTGAAAACCTTGAACTTTTTTATCTACGAGTTGACTTATGGTAACGAATTGGAGCATTAATAGATCAAGTAAGTCAGTATGGCGGCAGCACCCACAAAGTGATTGCTTCCCTCTAAAAGTCCCAGTGCATTGCTTAATTCAGGGTACCTTCAGCTCTGAGACACAACATTTAAGCAAGTAACAAGTTTTGGTGTAAGCCTAAAAAATAAGTAATGTTAAACACAGACGTAAGTTTGGAGGCAAAAAGTATAAGCACAGTGCACGCAAAACAAAGATTTTTCCCATTTGCATAGGTAAAACTGTTTACTGTTTACTGTATACTGTTTACTGTATACGTCGACCATTTAACACATCACCGAAATCTATTAAAATCTTTGTGATCTGCCCACTTTACAACAGTATGCAATGAAACATACACAAATGACCTCTCCTTGCCACACCTTTTCTAGTTTGAGACTCGACTGACCTTATCTTCTATCACTGCCTGTGGAACAGACTGAAGCTGAGACGTTTTTTGTCATACCATTTAGCAAATCAGTTCCCTCTTCAAGTAAGTTAAATGGAGGGAGTATCACGGCTCAGTTTCCACAAGGTGTTTAGGAATAAAATGTTTTCTGAACACTTTTGCCCACTTTTTAAACACGTTTGGATGCTATACGTATTTCACTCCTAAAAATTTCTCTTTACAAAATATAATTCATTACCGTAGTTTTTAATAGCTAATACTATACTAATATTTAAAAGTGTTTATTAATTGGAAACAAGCTAAAAGTTTAAGTGCTAAACCGGTTTCCCGACTTCAAGTTACTTTATGTAAAACTTGAACTATAAACTGAACATATTATGCATGAATATGGAATCTTTTGGATATACAAACATCACAAAGGAAAATGGAGCTGAGTCATGGTAATCTGCTCCAGGACATTGTAATATCAACATGAGGACAATACGGTATATCCAACGTTACTGAGGAACGCAGTGCGGTACTTTGAATTGTAATTTATTAGTGAGTTCGCATCCTTCTGGTAATGACTTCAAATGAATAGGGCGGACCGTATTCCAGATACAAACTGCGATTTTCTGCTGCTTGGTCTGTTTCAGCTCCCTGCTCAGTCTTTCTTTAGTTCTAGGGGTATAAGCTAGGTTGCTAGGTAAACGATCTTTCGAAAACAAGTACTGTTTTGGTTAAAAAAAGTAACGACAAAGAATGCGATTGGCATTACTGCTGAAAGTGTCACTAATTAAGACAAATTTTCGGATAGCAATTCCAAATTCATACCTACTTTACCATGCTTTGTTAGCTATACATGTTAGCCGTATCTTTGGTGTCAAACTAAACCTAAATGTTGAGAAGTGGGTCGACTTTCTTCTGAAAGATTTTTTTCTCTCCCTTTCAAACAAAGCCATATGTTAGATGATAAATGGAAGTCAAATGAGCAATACATTATCAATTTATTGAAGAGACTTTTAAATGTTAAATGACATTTGTCATTAAAATAACAATATATGCAATACTGTTTCTAATACATAAGGAACTGGCTATGATGACGCCTATCTCAATCTGTTTCTGTGTCACGTCTTCACAAGTATATTCTCAATTGATATTTGGCTGTTGATCAAGTGCTATACATAGCTGAAGGTTAAGTGCTGAAGTATGTTCTCCCCGTAGACGAATGTCTTCTTCCTCCTCTAAAATTTTTTCAAAAGGTTTCAACACGTTGAGCGTTGGTTTGACTTTTCAAGTTATTCATGCTTTCTGGACTTGTGCTGCCCTGTAGAGTGTTTTCCTGGTTGTGATGTAGAAGCAACTTAAAGTGTAACTAAAGTCAAAATATTCGAAAATATATATTCAACACCGTGAAAAATGAATTCTAACAATCTAACTTCCATCTTCATGGGACATTATTGAACAGATATATAAAATATCGAAATTGATTCGCTTAGAAACAAGTTAGACCATTGCGCAATAATTTGTGACGCTCTTGCTGTACAACTCACACCACCTGCTTTGTTTTCGTTTAAAATTGAAAAAGTTTTTATGACCTTGAACACTTCCTGTTTGCTTGCAAAACATGTTGTACAGACGCCTTCGTTGGCTACCGTGCATTACCCCATTAGAGTACGAGTGCTACCACATCATGGTACAACGTGGAGTAAGCTTTGAGAAAAGCAAAGAAATACGAAGATTACAACAATGATATCACAAACTATTGTACCATTTTTAATTTGAGCAAATATACTTCAGCATTTTATATCTTGGCTCAAGAATGTCTTATAGAGATGGAAGTTGGACTTTTCGAATAAGTTTTTCATGCTGTTATATATATATATATATATATATATATATATATATATATATATATATATATATATATATATATATATATATATATATATATATATGTATGTATATATACCTGATGGTGGAATAAGGGGAACTTTTTGGGCAAAATATCAACGTTAGGGGGAAATTACCGTTAGGGGGAAAATCTACATTCCCCTTTAAGTTTTCACACACTGTTTTAATGGGAAAACGTTAGTGTATAGTGAAATACATATGGGGGTACGTAATGTACATAATTACTTCAATGTTGACCAAATTACGGACGCCTATCTGTTAACACGTACAACTTATGGACTATTGAATTTACATAAATGTATATGTTTTTCCTTAAAGGTGATATATACAGTTATGTATTTTATTGTTTTTCTTTTCGCCTAAACGTATCAAGATATACAAATTTCCCCCTAATGTTCAATCTAGTGGTGTATATATATATATATATATATATATATATATATATATATATATATATATATATATATATATATATAGGTACACAGCTTTCTGTATCTCTTAGGAGATCCACTGGCGAATACACAATTGTGTTCAGCTAGATGGCATCAACTTTGATCTCTGGTTGGGCTTGCGCCAAACGAGAACTAGTGCTGTTCCAAAAAAATTAGGCGCCTGCTCAAGAGCTGAATTGCGAGTTGCTTCATCTGTTATTTGAACGAAGGCCAAACCAATTTGGCTTCATGGCTCATTTGTTAGAGCGTTCGCACCAGAAATCGGGAGGTCTCGAGTTCGAATCCCGGTGGAGTCAACATCGTTTTTCACCTCAGCCAGATTTTCCAGCTTTTTAGCTTTTTCCCCTTTAGGTCGACTGTGCAATAACAACTGAATGCCGAATTAGTGATATTATATATATAAGTATATATGTATATGTATATATATATATATATATATATATATATATATATATATATATATATATATATATATATATATATATATATATATATATATATATATAATATATATTGCTACAAGCGGGCTAAGGTGGACATGATTTAAAAAGGGTACTTTGGTGGACATATTAATAATAGGTCCACCAGAGTACCCTTCTTCTTATAGCAAGTCCACGATATTCATGTAGCAGTACATAAATATATATTTAAATATATATATATAGATATATGTATATATACGGGCTATCGTGGACATTGTGCATGTAAAATTGAGTAAAATCGTAAGCTTTGACATTTAGTGGACATTTTCGTGTCCACGTATTGTTCAGGCCTCTCGGAAGAGTATTTTCTGGAAAGTGAGTGACTCCAAAGCGACTTCTAATAATACAGAGCGCCATCAATTTTGAGTCAACAAATGAACCCGATTAAATCACTCCCCCAGTAGGCATCAGTGGTGACACACCTAACGTGGGCTAATGCCAATGCTTGGGACTAATTTCAATTTCAAAATCGAACTTTAACACTCCTTTCGACCTATTCATTCTACGTTCGATTTACCATACTTCGACCTACTGAATATTCAATTACCTTGTTTGGGGACTTACCATGGTAACAGGAGAGAAAATTGAGGGCGGCAGGTATAAGAACCCTAGTCTACGTCTAAAATCACAAGATGGCCGAGTGGTTAAGGCGGTCGCCATGTACGCGACAGACCCGGGTTCAAGTCCTGGTCGTGACTTAATTTTCTCTCTGAATTTATTTCTTATTTCCCTTTTTCATTAGGGCTTATGCTAACGCTTGGGACTAATTTCAATTTCAAAATCGAACTTTAACACTACTTTCGACCTATTCATTCTACGTTCGATTTACCATACTTCGACCTACTGAATATTCAATTACCCCGCTTGGGGACTTACCATGGTAACAGGAGAGAAAATTGAGGGCGGCAGGTATGAGAACCCTAGTCTACGTCTAAAATCACAAGTGTCACGATGGCCGAGTGGTTAAGGCGGTCGCCATGTACGCGACAGACCCGGGTTCAAGTCCTGGTCTTGACTTAATTTTCTCTCTGAATTTATAT
Source organism: Holothuria scabra (assembly GCA_037179385.1). NCBI lineage: Eukaryota > Metazoa > Echinodermata > Holothuroidea > Aspidochirotida > Holothuriidae > Holothuria > Holothuria scabra. The sequence goes on along the minus strand of CM074192.1, from coordinate 22,565,322 downwards.
ATATATATATACATATATATATATGTATATATATAGTATATGTATATATATATATATATATATATATATATGTATATACCTAATTGTGGAATAAGGGGAAATTTTTGGGCAAAATATCAACGTTAGGGGGAAATTACCGTTAGGGGGAAAAATCTACGTTCCCCTTTACGTTTTCACACACTGTTTTAATGGGAATACGTTAGTGTATAGTAAAATACATATGGGGTACGTAAAATACCTAATTACTTCAATGTTGACCAAATAACGGATGCCTATCGGTTAACACGTACAACTTATGGACTATTGAATTTACGTACATGTATATGTTTTTCCTTAAAGGTGAAATATACAGTTATGTATTTTTGTGTTTTTCATTTCGCCTAAACGTATCAAGATATACAAATTCCCCCCTAATGTTCAATCTAGTGACATATATATATATATATATATATAGATATATATATATAATATATATAATATATAATATATATAATATATATAGATATATATATATAATATAATATTGTCACTTTTCTATTGCCTGTCTCTCTGTCCCAGTCACATTTCCATGTTCTGTATAACGCTAGGATGACATGTGGTCCTAGGCCCCTCTTTCTGCAATGCGATGCGGGGTGCACGTTGTTGTAGCAAATACCCTAAAACCACTAAAAACTATTTGATAGTGACCATGCATGGCCTGATTAAATTGAGACCAGAACATATCCGCCTTTCTGTTTATTGTACGTTATTTCCATCATAGTTTTCATCAAGTGTGTGAATGAATACCTATTATCAAGTTAGCCAACCTCATGACCTGGTATCCGTATACCCACACTGCGGTACCCCCCCCCCCCTTTGTGTACTCGTGTAGTACGACATGAACCGGCCTATATGACCTGGCCTGCACCAGGGGTGGCGCCAAAGGGGGGCCAGGGGGCTATGGCCCCCCGTCAGGGAAGACTGCCCCCCTCGTCGGGTAAGTGCAACGGTTTCGTCGGGGAAGCCCTACTTCCAGCAATATTCAACGGTTTGCGTGGCTTCAAGCTGCTGCCCCCCGGTCAGGGTGCTTGCCCCCCCCCCCCGTCGGGAAAATCCTGGCACCACCCCTGGCCTGCAACCATACCTGGTACTCAAGACCAGGAAGTACAAATGGAATAGGCTACTCATACTGGCAAAATACCTGTACTCAAACGACATTCACGATCTGTACAAATACCAGTCTGATCTAGCTGGTACTCATACTCGTACTCGTACTCGTACTCATGACCTGGTACCCGTACCCGTGCCCATCCTCATGGCCTGGGAACCGTACTCATTATTTATTTTTCTTCGTACTCGTACCCATACCCGTACTCATGACCTGGTACCCGTACCCATGCTCCTACTCATGGCTTTGTACTTACACTACAACACTGGTGAAGGGTAATGCTAAATGTACAGAAAAAGATAATCAACATTTCAACAGTATCAAATTTCAAGGACAAACAGGACCTTTAATTATAAAGAAAAACAAAAGGAATCTGAAGCAAAATGCCCACATCACATAACTTTTTGTGGCTTGTTGAAAAACAGAAGTAGTTTGTACCTAAAATAACCAATCTTTAAAGTGAGCTATCTTGAGTTAGGAAAATGGTATTGTGATAGGGTTTGAAGGGCATGGTGTGGAATATTTTTTTTTCTTACAAGACCGAGGCCAAAACACACTTGAAGATGTCTTTAAGTTGTCTTTCTTGTAGTGTAAGCAAAGAAAATCCATTTGCTTTAAGGGATAAAGCACCGCTGTTTAGATATCGGAACTGGGTGGTAATAGTTTTTTGTGCACTTAACATCTTTGTTGGGGAAAATATGGCCGGTTCAAGAAACCACGGGAAGTAACTGGTGACACGTCTTAATATAAAAATGATGAAACTGACATGTGGTCTTGTGGGACGCAATGCAAGGAGAGGTAAGAACTGTCCAGTGATAACTTGCTAACCACAGCTGGTAAATTACAATACTTTGTAGTAAAAGGCTCTGGAGAGCTAAAAAATATCCTGCAAATAGTTTGGTCTGAATTGTCTGATTGTGAAGTTGACCGCTTTACGCTTTTTAAGATCCATTTTGACTTTTGAGAATTTAACAAGGAATGATTTTTACCATAATGCGCCGCCCCATGAACGATTTGCGGAATATGTGCAGTTATCATTCAGTCAACCACTTAACTTCGACCTCCTTCTCCTGTGAGATTGCATGGATCAACGTTGTGTATTCTAAAAAGAAATCTTTGAAAATTACACCAAGTCTTAAATAACTGAATACAATTGTCCATAGTTTAATTTTTGTAAAGTTTGTGGATGACGTTAAACGTTTTCCGGTCTCCCCAAACGTTGTGAATTCAGTCCCATATTCATAAAGAAGTTTAGCTTTTAATATTCAGACCAACTTAACAAGACGGATGTATGAATGCAATTTTTCGCCAGTACTGTTTGAATCTTTGGGAAGATGAAATGGGCTATACTTAGGTTACTGTTTTATTTCATATTTTGACCATTCCACATGACTTCATGTCCCTTCCGTATAACCAGGAATTAGAAGTGAATTTTCTCTTTCAGAATTATGGAGATAATTGGGAAATGCGTAGGAAATTTTTAACTTACTTTATAGATTAAATCAATGATTGAACTACCTACTGCTCATGAGTAGATCAAGGATGAATATCCCCAGACACAAATGCCCAGTGGACCGCAAAATTAATTTTATGTAAAATGCAAGGTAAGGTCAAACCCGACGACTATAGTTCCATACTACAATAACAATGTTAAACCGTACGCCTCGATGTTTATCATGTTGATGTATAAAAGATTTAACACACCCGTTTCGCGAACCTTATAAATTGCAAGTCTTTGAATTTCTCTGTGGAGTAAACAAAATGTCTTTTCCGAAATACTGCAAATAATAGTTTAACCATAGTTATTATACCTTTCCCTGGTTGGGAAACTCCACGAACTGATTGCTTATGTTAAGATTCCGATTTTCGTCAGTCACGTGACGTTGATATTCCACGGGAGCCTTGTTGTTGGACTCTCCATACGTACTGTATATATGCATACAAGGTAAACTGATTTCTTCGAGGGTCTCTCCCGAACAATTATCAAACTGTAATGACTTCAATTAAAGCGTATATTATTGCCAAAGGTTTGTTTAAGATTTTTTTTTCTTAAAATAAGAACGGCAGTGAAGCGAAAATAACTGTACCCAAACTAAAATAGAGGGCCAATCGAAGGCTGGGCTAGCAACAGTAACTTGGTAAGCACACTCCACAATTCTGCGTAATTGCGAAGCGTAGTAGCAGTCGCACTGTATAAAGTTAGACTAGTTGGATTACACCATTTAAACAAACGAGTGTAACGGCTCATCAAACGAGTGTATTGTACAATATTTATCAGTAACTATGATCGTACCGAATTTTAGGAAGTTCACCTAGCGTAATGAAGTAGGTCTGCTTCACCCTTACCGCACCCTGACTGCGGAATGATAAGCCTGTAGGGCCTACTGAAGGTCTCCAGCGAAGGTCTCCAAACGCCAGGCCTCGGAACCAGTATTTTACGCTTAAAAATGGAAAAAGAAACCCGAGAACGTAGGATTTCTTCATTTATTCAAAAATATTAAAACCTTGCTGGTTTAGGAGGCCTCTTGCAGTTCCATTTTACCCTTATAGGGTCAACTTTAATTTCACTTCCCAGCAGAAACAGTATATCACTCAACTGGAGCCATATACCTACCGATCGATCGTGTGCATCTTCAAAGTGATAACTTTTTTGAAGAGCTCAACATGCTTTTACGGACAGTTACGGACGCAGCTTATGAAAACTATGAACGTACATACAGCTTTTACGTCTGTGCATACACGGTGTACGTAAGGAGTTTCCCAACCAGGGAAAGATATAGCAAGTATGGTCTAACCAATTTAAGCAACATTCCTCTTCGGTTTTTTCATATGTCCCTTCTCCTTGCAACTCCCATCCTTGCTCTCTGAACACACACACACGCACACACACACACACAATTCTAATCACATAATCCTTAACAAATGAAACTAGTAAAACAATGCGATATAGTATAGAACTCGATGTTTTCAGCCAGATTCATGGAATTTCGCACACGTTTTAATGAAAACAGGTCAAGACCTTGTATTGTGTAATATTTCTAGCACAATGCCAAAATTTTATTTGTTTCTTGATCACTACATTCCCATTCATTGTATAAATGTCCGGTTACACAACGGCGTATTGATTGTATCTTTAAAAACGTTTACGAGCAAGTGACCCGACATTTAAGGGACCTAATATACTAGCTGTAACCTAGTCAAGCCAATTCAATTGAGGGAAAATTCGGAGTCCGTTACCTAACTGCGAGCCCAAGGAGAATCCGAGTTCAGAGAACCCGAGTATGAGTCCATTGAATAATTAAAGTAACCAGCGGAGCGGACGAGGTCTTTTCGCTCAACTCACTGCTACGAGGGGTGGCAGCCTCAGGGAGTTGCAGCCACAGAGTCGCTACGCAGGCTGTTATTAAATGTGCTGTAAAAAAACCCTGGAATGGGTTAAAGTTCAGACGTGGTTAACTTTTAATATTCTAGCCAGCTGAACGGAGACAACCAATGTCACGGTTTGAATTAAAAAAGATATAGAATAATACACAATGCTTCTTAATTAAATTTTGGATATTAGACGGAGGGCTTAACACTGAGGTTTCAACACTGAGGTTTCAACTCCTGCTCCCAATCCTACCCCTAGTAGCCATCTGGTCCCCTTTAGTTTTTCGTCTTGGAATATCATTAATACTGTTAGGAACATCCGATTACTTTTACGCTCTAAATACAAAAGAAGGAAATCAACTCCAAATCTAGTGTACCCGGTTACCACTTTTTATAAGAGTTAGAATTACTCCATGCAGAAAAGCAGAGTGACACTCTTTATATAAAAGAAAAGTACATTAATGGTTCTCACACTTAAAATAAAACATCGCTCTCTTTGGTGTGAATACTCATAAGTAGTACAATATTCACTCTACTCCGAGTGAAACTCACTCCAGTGGTCGCTGAGCACACTGTGTTCCGGGAGAAATTCTTTTCTTTTTTGTAATCATGCTACTGTTCTACTTGACGTTGTAACTCATCTCCTAAGATCAGTTTCACACTTGTAGTACAGACTTTCGTAATTCATGTTTTCTGCAAACATTCGAAAAGGCGTATGCTGCGGTTAATCATTATCACATGGCAAGTAATTACCCAAATCGCTTTGGCAGCAGAATGGCCTCTTAAGTAATGAAAATATCCATCAATATACAACGTTTACATTATAAGACCCTGTGTAAACAATTTCTGCCTCTGCGGAGAGCAGTTCCATGTCAAAGGAAATCACAATGGAATTCACAACATTACCAAAGAAATTAAATAAATTTTACAAAAGGTCTACGGAGCACGAAACTCCTCTGATGAGCACTTACAAATCTACCTATTTCATCCCAAACTTCTCCAGCATAATCACTTGGTCTATTTTAAGGGAACTTTCGCGTTTTGAAGAGCCACAGCTATTTATAATGTACATAAATTTTCAGCTGATGAGAAACAGGGAGTTAAATAATTATCGAAGTCTGCCATTATTCTTTTTCCTCTTTTAGTAGCTAGTTCATTTAACAACAGTAGTGACAGTTGAGAAGACGTACAGTTTATATATTCCATCCATTTTATAAAGTATCCTCATCGTCATGCTTTCGCTGGTAATGAAAAGCTTTTATTCGAATCTTCTATTCACGCCTAAACGTGGAGCATTATATACAATTGTGTTGAAGATTAACACCCTCTTCAAAAGATACTGACAGATGAAGGTCTATAACTTTTGTAACAAAAGTGAACTTTGCGCAAATACTGGAAAATATCGGATTCATATGGAAAAAATGTTTTTTTACTCAAATAGGGCTGTTCCAAAAAGCGATTGGCATGGCTTCAAATTTATTCGTTGTGTTTATCAAAATCAGTGACTTCTTAGTGACTTGTACATTGTTGTACTTCTAAATCTACCGTACAATTGCAGACAAGACGCCTTACAAAATTACCTGACGTAGATATGACTTTGTTTTTCGCGATCAACTGTAATAATAGATCCCTTGCCTAGGGGAGTTTCTAAAGATGTGAGGGCGACATTTTCTCCAATAAGAGGCATTTTTTGAGCAAGTACCGTCTTATGCCTTAAATGTTATTTGTCAAGCATGTCAAAGAGCTGTGGGTTGTGGGAACAAGTGTTCAACCAAATGTCCCATGGAAGAGCATATCAGCATTATTGCAAAATTATAATAAAGAAATTATTAAAAATTTGCATGCAAAACGCATCAAGACTAATGATTTTAAATTATCCCTGTATAGAGGGAGAGGGTAATGATCCCATTTTTTGTGACGCATTTATTTTGAAAGTAGCCCACTTCTCGAAGAAAGCAATGACAATATTATTTTTTGTTTTCCTGCCGTTCAATTATAAAGGTGGTAAATATTGAGTTCTTACTTGTTAGAGATGGATGGTGATAATTATCACAAAAAGTCGGATGACAATCCGGTTTGATATCGCTGTTTTAGAAGACCTTGAAAGGCATTTACATTATCGACACCAACGCTCTTGCAGAAGCATGCCATGAAAGTTAAATGATACTTCATCATATTGTCTCGAGTAGGTATCATGGTAAAATATCATAAACTGATAAAGCTACTGAACTAATTCTAGAATAGACTTCTTCCATAAAGCACTGGAGTCTCCCCAAAGGAGGCACCATAGCGATATTTTCCAGACTTTCTGCAGACAGGGTAGATAGAATTTCTTTTCTCTTTTCCTCTTCATGTACCCAACCTACTTTTGGCAATATACATCCACCCGACCGCGCCGCAAAGATGAACACATTATTAAAGTTGAACTAATGCTTAAACAGGACCAGTTTTTTAATCCTCAGTTATTATTCCACTCGACGGAGTAACATGCACAAATCCTCTTCTTTCGATATATTGCCTCTGAATATTAGAACACTGTTATTGACTCGCATGACGAGAAGTTTCGGCAACCTTTGTATCGATTTCAAGGGTAAAAGTACTTCGCCTGAGCTCTGTAAAAGTGTAGAGTATTATGCTGCTGTTTTTGTTTTTCTTTAATATTTCCTCTTTCAGAAAAATTAGGGGCAGCAATATTAATGAATGTATTGTTTTGGAAATATTGTCGTTCCCTTTCTGGCGTACTGACGAATCGCAAATTGGCATAGTGACGAATGTGAAAATTTGGCAATTTTGGCATAGTGATGAATGCATTTTTGCCGTTATCTGTTCACCTCAGCCTTAAAAATTGCAACGACTTCGTAAAATATGCTATTTTCTACAATTCTAAACATAAAAACGATAAATACGGCCAAAATTCTCCCAATAAAGACAACATTCGTCACTATGTGAAATATAAGATCCACAGATTCGTGAAATTCTAGATTTTGCGATTCGTCAGTACGCCAGAAAGAGGACGTTGTGAAAAGTATAGTTTTGTTCCCATGTCCAGATGATTAAATATCAGATACAACAGCCACTCAAAGATCCGATTTCTTCCTCAACATAACTCGGGAAAGATCCGTGACACGCATAAAAATTAGGACTACTGAAATTAACTCACTTATTGATATTGAGTGCTGAATTCGCGGAAAACTTCCATCACGATCTTCTCATATTTTAAACGTTTACGACGAGTATATGCTCTCAGTTTGCCTCAGTGCAAGACGTCTAGAGGACTCGGTGCCATTTGGAAGCGAAAATGAAAGAGGGCAGGAAGGCGTCGTGTGTCATTCAATGTTCCTGTTCTGTCAGTTTCACCAGTCCGTTTCTTCAATATTGTCATGATCTTTGACTTCAATTTGATGTTTGTCTATAGAGAACTCTATATTTAGGTCAGCGACCTGATCGTTAGTCAAATAGACGGTCTTCTTTCTGAAACTTCTCGGTAAAACACGGTGAGGCGCATATGACAGGAGTAGAAACGAACTGAACCCTAAAACATCCCATGATGAAACCCACTTGTCTCCGAACACATTTCAAGAAACATCAGTAGTAAGAAGAGAAGATCCACTTCAACATGAGACAAGATACTTGTTAAGTCAAGGACAGGTTCGTGTTTCCTAATGTTTTCAGTTGGTTGGAGACGATATCTGTCATTTCCGTCAAATTTCAAGATACAAGTGTCATAGATACTTACTAACTGATTGCTTCTTTTAAATGGAGCTGAGGTCGCGTTCATTGACTTGGTTTTTCCTTACATCATAATTGGCAAATCAACCTTTTTCAGTTGTAGAGTTTTTGGGTTAAGAGGTTGCAATTGTGGATTCGGTCTTTCCTCAACGAAAACATATTTACAAGACCTGACGTGCACGTGACCGTAATGGAAGAATCCGAAACTCGAACAGATCAAGTGACATCCTGAAAAATGTAAAGAATATATTTACAAAAAAGACCACAAAGACAAAATTATTCCAGCAACAAACTTTTGCATTGGATAAATATTAAAACATGTGATAAATGTGACCTTTACAATGAACATACAGAGGCAATAAAACACTTATTTTACAGTTGTGATCACTCAGGTAAATTCTGGCATAATCTATATTGAGTAATGCTGTAATTCAAGGGCTTCATCTCGACATCTCTCAAGTGCTTTTGGGATCAAACTTCAGTCGCAAATTGATCTTGATTATCACGCTGGTTAGATATTTTATTTGATAATGTAAAAAACAAAAATCTTTACCAAGTCAATTTCGATTACTTATACCTTTGAAAGATTAGGTTACTTTTTAATCCAAAAAGATATTTCATATCGTAATTTGAAAATTCATAAATGAATGGCACAAATTTTGGTTCCCTTGGTTTTGTTAATTGCTCCTCCCATTGCTTCTTCCCTATTGTTTCTCCTCGAGTCTCATTTTGAAACACGGGTACAACATTCATTTTGGTTGGAGGGTCATTCGGAGTTTTCCGGTATAATTGGTCCAAAGGTCAAAGTGGGCGCTATGTTCCATTTTATGTAATTATGCAAAAATATTTTCTTCTCCTAAAGTTACTCTTGTAAAATGTTTTTAGATTAACAAGTCCGTAACCCCTTCATGATGTTTTCAGGAATTTTTGGTCCAAGGTGGTCCCGGTGGTCCATATCGTGAAATATTGCAGAATGCTTTTAACCCTGTCTCTCAGTAAATGTGAAAATTTGACGGTTGTCATAGCCATGCTTGATTTGTGAGTTAGATATGTGTTTTATCCAGGATACTACGTGGGCTTTACGAAATTTATGCAATGCGTCTTCTACACTTCAATATACCAGTATAATGTTGGGACTTTGTGTATAAAAAATAATCTGTTTATTATGTTTTGGAAGTTTGGTGCGAAATCCGACATGTGCCCTCTTGCCTTTTCATGATGATGTAAACCTTTAATTTTGTAATTATGAAAAACCTGTATGTTTTTTTTATTTGTAAATGATGTGTTCTGTGATTTTGAGAAAGAAAAATAAAAAGGGATTTTGAGAAAGAAAAATAAAAAGGGATTTTGAGAAAGAAAAATTAAAAAAAAAAAAAGAAAAAAGAGAAAAATCCTGAAAAATGTTCAGAAAACATTTGCAACAAGGACCAAAAGGGGACATGTAAAAATTGAACTGTAGTCGATCGTCTTTGCCAAGAGGCAAGTTAATTTTAATTTTTACATGAGAAATTAAATACCTTAAGGAGGGGAATATAACGTTCTCTGCCGTGGAAAGCTCTATGATATGATAAATAAAAGGTCAGGAAACCTACTACGCAACATGGATACGAGACACGTATACTGACACATCTGTTTATTTCTTTTTCATATGTTTTCCATATAGCTTTTTTTTCTCATATGAAAGGTAAGGTCAGTTTAATCATTTTTACAGTGCACATTTATATTTGTTGCCACTTGGGGGGTGTCAAGCAATTCCACAATGGGCAATAAAAAAAACGCTTCTGTCCCCGATTAAGAATTATTTGAAGCATACCCACCCACTCATGCATTGAAACTTGGTGTGTTACCTAATGATGGGTTTAAAACGTGGAAAAAATGCAAACACCTTAAGGATTGACGTTTACTGAGGAAAATTTTTTTATTTGCAATTGCGGGGTTGAACACCGTCTTGAAGGCGTATCAACACTTGTCTGAGAAGAAGCACGCCCATTATCGAGACGGATTTGAAACCAAACAACAACAACAAAAAACGTGCAGTTTATACTTAGCACGAACTTCCTTGACATGGATAGAGCACGTAACGCGTACGTTCTATCCATAGATTGTGGCCACCGGCTGGGACAAAATAAGGCACACCAAGATGGCCACCGTGAATCTGTAATTTGTATAATTAAACGACTACTCTGTAATGTTTTGATCAAAAGTTTTAATTGAATAGTAACAATGCCTTATTCCTGCAATACATGTAGTGATTTTGACCTTACCTTGCATTTTTTCGAAAATATTTCTTGCAAGATCTGTGGGTTAAGTTACTTGAGCGAGCTCAAACTCCAACACACAACAATAGCAGACAGCCATCTTGCTACGCCTTTTCTCACATGTACGGTAGCGAAAATGTACCGTGCAGTATGCTCTGTCCATGTAAAGGAAGTTCGTGGTGGAGAGGTTAATTAACACTTCAGATTTACAGCGTGCGTGTAAATGTTGCATTGAAGTTGCGTTACATCACCACAAAGTGCTCTTATTAAAAGCACCACCTATTATTCGTACCATCCCAATTACAACAATTGGCTATAAATTGGTATTTGCAACCACAATAATGTCACTTTAAACAGTAAAATTCTGTACAACCAATGAAATTAATAGGAACTATTTGTAGGGAAAGCAATATATGTTATGCACCACAACACAGAAATTTTCTGTTCACTTTGTAGTAAACCAAGCAATTGGAGTAAACCGCCAACAAGGCTGCTGCACTTAGTACGTATAATAACCTTGAATGAATGGTAACACCTCATTTTACCAAATTTGAAAATTTGAGAAGAGGTTTTTCAGCGGAATCAACTCAGCACGATAAACAGTTGGAGACTCTCGGACCAAGCGTGTGCAAAGTGTAAAGAGAGAATTGCGATCATGCCCTGCGGCCAAAGAAGGAAGTAGGATGTAAGCCGTGAGTCAACTGTATTTTTAACTATGTATTTACCTCTTTAGCGCATTTGTTTTTGAGCCAAAAAATATTTATTATTTATTAATGCCAGAACAAATAATAATGAAATTGCAGTATGGAAGTAACTCAAGTTACTTGGTAGCAGATAAATAAAGCTCTCACTGTGCAAAGCAACATCATTCTCATAGCACTGGTGTATAGTATCTTGAAAATAGGAAAGTAAGCTACCACATTACATCGCGAAGAAAGTTCCGCACAGTTGTTCTTCTGGTACAGGGAATTTTCATTTGTTTAAAATAGTTTTCATACACAAAAATGTTATAGGCAATTTATAAAAATAGCCCATGTTTCGCTCATTTTAATTGTTCCCTTACTATTTGAAATATTTTGAAATAGATCTATAGTTTGTTGATAGTAAGATTGAAGTTCTTAGTGGGGTTCAGAAGGGCGCCCTCTCATTGGCTGTCGACGCGTGTTTAAACAAACTTCGAGACTGAAATAATTACGGGATGATTTGAACCTTAGCACGGTTCCCAACGTTTGCCAAAGGAAGAGGTACACTTTATTCAGACCCATTCCCGGAGCAGCGATCAATCAAATATTGCGTCCCTCTCTAAGCGAGTCGTTAATTCGTTGACGCATAGAATTGTGGGGTACAGCGTGGAAAATACAAACCAAGCTCAGCACATATAGTGAACGGCGTTCCCTTGTTTTCGTCAGTACGTGCATACAACACTATCCAAGCAGCTAAGTGTCTTGCCAGCTTGAATAGGGGTCTCAAATATGGTTCTCGGTCTTACTCTACGGTGCAGGCTTAAAAGGCAAATTTTTTACACCGAAAAGACAATGTTAACAGAATCCACTGCTTTAAGCCACACTTCAGATGCCTTCTAGTGTTAGGGATGGATTAAAAAAGTATGATTTTACGAAATGTTCATGAAACCTCAAAATTTGGAATACGTGTTGTAGTTGCGGGATTGTTTGTTTATCCCGACTATTTGAAGGATGTACGCATGTGCATACTCCAAAAATAATAGCCAAACTAGCTAATTGAAGCTTCCTTAATACCCTTGAAGAACGATTAAAATCATTTATCAGACTTTTTTCATAAATACGGTATGCTGATGAAGGGTAGGTAAAAACCAATCTTACTTTGACTATGCAAGAGTGCAAATGAAGATTAAAGGACCTTTAAGAAGCTTACGATGATATTCTTCTACTATCTTCAGATATCAGGCCAAATTTAATTCTCCTCCGAAATTATGACTGTCAAATCTGTTGGCTTCCATCCTTGCAAAAACTCCTTAGTGTCCCTTTAGGGACGTTTTAGGGGCTGGTTCTACTTTCTTTGTAATCAAATTCGAGCATCTTCTACTTTCAAAATGAAGAATTTGGGGGATGTAGGGTTCTTAGTAAACATTATTTCGTTTAGACTTCATATTCGCCCCTCCGATCCTTGGGAAGATTGTAGCGAACAATCTGTATCTTCGAGGCGTAGTCGTGACCGACTTAAAACCGATCTGCACCTTAAGAATAATCTTTTACATCAAACCAAAGACAAACGAATTTTGAGTCCAAGTATGATAAAAAGTAGAGTTAAACACTCTCTTGGGGTTTTTCAAGCTGGTAGCATCCTTAAACGCCGGCGGAAGGTCGGTAAACAAGAAGAGTAATCATCAATAGATAGAGTCAAAGTTTGAATCACGTGGGAATGGAAACGAAGCCTTTATCGACTAACAGACACATTTTATTCTACTGTTTAACAGTATTATTCTTGACGTTGTTATGAAAAAGTAACATATATGGAGTATTATCTGCACTGTACTAAAAACTGGGATGAAGTTCACTAACAGACATTTCATAACATTTCATAAGTTTCATATATCTCTCCTACGATAGCATAGCTGGAATTTAGATAGCAAGTTGTGTCAAGTCGCCAGTATCTTTGACGGATTATGGATATTCGAAGAGGAAGGATTACCATATTTAAAGAAATAAAGTAGAATGCGTAGGCGACGGACTTGTCTTCCTTTAGCAATGTAGCAGTTGTTAGGTTTCTCATGTACTATATCCCTCGAGGCTTTTGCAACGTATGATGTGTGTTTCGAGGAGCTATATTGTGTACAATTTGCATTAATGTTGCTTAGATAGTATATCTTTTATCATTAATTCGCCCTTAAGTCTCATCTTCAAAATCTGTTAATGGCTTCATTTCCCCAAAACCTGTTACACACTCAAAGACAAGTGTTATGAATGGTGTACCATGTGAAGAATGACCGTTAAATTCAACAAAATATAATCAAACCTGCCAAGCAATGGATTCCTTGCTAAAACAACCTCCTTTTTAAAACATAAATTTCGCACTTACAAGGTTCAGTTTGAAATTATTTGTCACTATGTCAACACAAACATACAGTTTGCGATACTGTTTGATGAAATGAAAGGATGAGATTGAATATACCTGTCAATGAAAATTGGACATGCTTTCCTCCACAACGTGAAATATAACGCTGCTGATTCACTGCTGATAATCATGCAGCTATACTTTTTGAATAACTCTTTAAGGCTGAAATTAGTGAAAACAACCATTGACAAATTGACCTCTCTTATTCTTTAAGAGTGAACAGTGGAGTAGCCACGGAGAGAGGGTGGGTTTGGGTGTCAGACCTACCCGCCCCCCCCCCAATTAATGACCCAAACTTGCAATGGGGAAAACAACTAAAATAACGGTTTTCTCTCTATCCTTAGAAATTTCTCTCATGTCGAGTCCCTAAATTCTTCAAGACACTACCCCCCCCCCCCCTCCTCCCGACACAATCCTGACTACGCGCCTGAGAGTGAATATACTTCCTTTATTCCAGATCCGTCCGTAAATTGGCTTTGTGTATAGAAATTATAATGGATAAAAAACTTCGAAAATGACCCAAATTATTCCATAGATCATCTGGTCTCGAGGAGTTAGGACAGCTTTAAATACCTTAAGAATCCGACTTGTGGTAGTGAGGTTTGTAGTTCGATTCCTGGACGGGATACCGAGGACTTCAAAAATGGAACATGCGGCCATGTGCTAGGTGTTCCACATAAGATTGGAAAACAAGCAACTAGGCCATAAGAAAAATAAGGCACTGTCTGGAAAGACTTAAACCAATTGGTTAGAAACTGATCCCTCATCTAAAGAACTTGCTATTTGGTATTAGAATCACTCTAAGGGTTATGTATCGACCTGCTCACCTTCACAGCCGCTTTAGGAAGATATCTGAGTAAGCATGTACAATGGTTTATTGGGTCGGTAAAGTTGACATTTATTGTTCCCTGGCGCATGTAAAAGAACGTAACTCTGTGACTTACATTACAGGGCGTGAATATCTTGCATAATCTCATTGTGAAGATAGTTATTAATAGCCCGTCAGTTTCCACGGGCTTGTGCAATTCATGCCTTTGATTTTAAAGAAATGGGTCTGTATTTAAAAGTAACTCCGATCTATCTTATCTTAAATTTGCCTTGATAATGCAACATTAGGCGGTTGATCGAAAGAAATGCTTTTCATTTGTGTTTTTCGTCTTTGTGGTTATGTCCAATATAACAGTTTCAGTATGTAATTTGGAGCACGTAGGTTTTCCCCGCTCCCCCAGAGGTGAACAATTTTCCTCACGTGTGGAGCCCTAGCCAAAAACGACAGTTCGTGTTGGCAATTTCTCAAATATGAGTCGAGACGATGTCTTATTCGCAATGCATCAAGAACGATAATGTTGCATACATTTATCAGTACTGCGTACGACAACCAAACATTTTGTTCATAATGAAGTCATCGACCGGACGAAAACTTCATTTAGATAAGAGAACCGATTTCTTCCCGAACGAAGTGGGAGGCAAATGAATCTAAAGATCGATTTTGACGTTAAATTAAAGGACAGCTCTTCTCTCTAACCTAACTTTCCATCATCAACTAAACTTCCAAAGGTGTCAACTCGAATAACTTTTGGCCCCCTTATTGGCTTTTTTCACCAGAACTAGCAAATTTATTGAAGGTGCATTAATTCTCCAAACCAGATATTTATCCCTCACATTTAGACGAAGAATGTAGGCTAAATATGATCATTTTATCCGCTTGATTAGGGATGATGGTATTTATTTTGAACTCGTTTCAAAGTCGGTTTACTGATAATAAAACTCGACTGATTAGTGTGTCTTTAAACTACTTATCACGCCAATAGAAACTTTATCCCATCTTACTTGTAATGGGATGTCATCCAGCTTTCATGAATGTGACTATTCGATGTAAAAATTCAAAAAGTTATGAAGAGACCGAGAGATTTGTTTCAGTGAAATGATACCAATAACATGACAGCTTCATATGAATTACGGATCATGCTAAAAGTAAATGTAGGCTGCAAACTATTAAATTGTGACTTTATACCCTTTTAATGTATAAAAAATGTATGAATGTTATCTCTCTCTAAATGCAGCTCTTAATGCAGCTCTTAATCACATTGAAAATATGTATTGTATGCATTTATTGATCAAAGGTATAAAAAAGGAAAAACACATTTCTGGTCATGGGCTCTTCGTCAGCTTAGCTATAATACGAAAACTGTCCAACGTAAAAACATAAACGATCATTTTTTGCTTTTGATTTGTAAGTAGTATTCGAAAAAAAAAAAACTGCGGAGGTTTGGGGAAAAGAAAACTTGAACTTCCACCAGTATACTAATGCATTCCGTTAGTAATTTTCCATCACGGATCGTACGCCTCCTATCTTACTCGCCGTTCACAAAAAATCTAAGGGTGCCTCAACCCTTGTATATAGTTTTCTCATAACCCGCATTACAGCCAATAGGATTGAGAAAAATATGTCTTACCATTTGGTTCAGGCTTCCCAACCTCAAGTCTGTCTGTCCGACACTTTCTTCAATAAAGACTGCAGTTTACAGGTGATCAACATTGTAGATAAATTTCCATGAATGAAGTTTTATTTCTTATATTTAATATTTTTTGGGCCTCGTAACTCACTGTATGTCGACTAAGGGGTCGCCTCGTATACGGAGTCACCTGAATAAAGTCAACCAAAAAAATCTCCAAAGCTATACTGTGGCCGCACATTACAAACCCTACACATTTTGTTCAATGTACAACCGATCCAATTTTTGTGAGTTTTTATTAAAATTGTCTCCATCTCTTGGTCGAAAGGAGTCCGGCTCTTCTCCCCACGCAGTTTTAACGTCAGGAAGTTCCCTCTCCCCTTACTTTTTACCATTTTTAATCGATTTTCAACTGTTCGGAAGACCTGATTCAGATTCCACAGCAGGAAATCCCATCTCCCCCCCCCCCCCCGTAGGTTACGGCTATGTATTACCAAGACCAATCTCCCACACAATCTAAAACCTATTTTGATCCATCAATATAAACCTAATGACCTTTCATACTTCCTTGACATGTATTTGTTGTGCAGGTGTATGGTACGGTATTCAAAGTTAAGGAACCCCAACTTATATTTAGTGAGCAGCCGAGAAAGGCACCAGAATTATTAAAAAAGTAGAAAAAGTGGTTGCGTACCGTTACCACTATGAACATGACATTGTGTTTGTCTCTGGTTTCCCATGTAGGGTTAGGACAGACTGCATGGTTATTCCGACGGACAACAGGAACATAAATCTGGTATGTTAATTGAGGGCCAAAATTTTCCTCAACAAACTGTCAAACCCTGGATCGTGTTCAGAACCGGAATCATCCATAAGCAATAAATCAAACATAAGGGATCGCACACGTGCATACACACACAACCAAACATACATACAAACTCACTTTGACACGCATATGCACTCCAATTGACGTTTTCTGGAAGTCCTCCGTATCCAAAAATGTTATCATATTTTGTTTATTCTGCTTGTTGTTTTTTGTTCATTTAAATTTTGCATGAATTAATATTTTCATTGGGGTGGCATTTCACCGGATCCCCCCCCCCCCCCCACCCGTTTGACGTTCTTGTCCGACAAGTGAGAAATGCAGCAAGCGTGTAATTACTTTGGCTCTAATTTGTAATAAGTGAATGAAGTGAACCTTGGAAAGTACATGCTGTTAATGAATACTACGTTTACGTTTGACTTCTGCTTAGCAATGGCCTAGGCCAATTGAAAACCGTATGTTACCGTATGTTACATGGTAACATACGAGATTTGCATCGAAAATTCGGACTTCAGGTCTACTTTGCACTTGCCTTCTGTACGACGTTATGAGAAATTATTTTTGTTTATTACGAACACTCACCTTGAACACGTTACAAAACTTCGTTTAATCGGCCTCATCTCTTGTACGCGGATCGCAGTGGACCGTATACATAATGGCTTTCAACTGAAGGCTTCTACGAACAAGCGGCCGGCACTTACACTAAACCTGCCTGCGTGCTACTTCTGTACACTTAATTTACATCTGTATGCAATTCAAACTAAAGGTAGGATTCCATAAGTACGGATGCGGATACGGAATGCGGTTGCGGCGTCCGGATGCGGTGTGCGGATGCAGACGGTTCTGATTCCATCAATGCGAATACGGATCCGATGCAGATCCGGACATATAGCGTGGAAGATTTTAGAAACGAGAGATAAAAGTAATAATGACAGAGGATAACTTCGGATGAAGTGGTATTAAACAGGGTTCAATGCTCCAATTAAAGGGCCAAACGATGCATTTAATAAAGCTTGCGAACACTGAGGTAACAATAATCTGTGATAGGGCCTATAAGGATCTACAGCATGTAGTTCTAACACCTGCGGCAGATAAGGACCTTCAGCCACCAAATATTACATGCAATACGTGGAAATATTGTCTCGGAGGCTGCTAGACTGGTGCTAGGATCAGACCCTAATAAAACCACATGGAAATTTTCTGGTTACCAAGTTGACTTATTTAAGCAGTGTTGTTTGCCAGTTTGCAGAGATAGCAAAAGGGTTAAATTGGTAAAAAGGAGGGGTCTGGTTTTTCCTTCAATTGCTCAACGATATTGTACAACCTTTGACCTCAATTTGTATTGAAATTTGAAGCAACACAGCTGAGGGGTGTACCTCATACCAAGCCAAGGCATGCAGTAACCCTCAAATTTTGGGCGATATAACGACCTCTATTTTTTATATAACCTTCAAATTGCGTTTCGGTGTAGAAAGTCCAGTGTCGGTACCCGCGGCTGGTTCCTCAAACGCCCTTTCCAGAGACAAAATTCAAACTTTTCTCCTTCATCAGATGAAAACTGCATCTCAATTGCAAATAGCATTCCAAATTTATTTTCAAAGTACTGCAAATTTGGAGGGAATTAGTCCATTATGGGAAATCTGCAATGTCATCATGGCACATTAATTTCACATTGCATTCAATTTATTTATGCCTTTGATGCCTATACAGAGATAATTAAGCAACTTTGTTTGCTATTCCCAACATATGCTAGAGCTACAGTAAAAGGTATCGAACATTCCAATAGTATCAAATTTCAAGGAGAAATAGGACATTTAATTATAAAGAAAAACAAAGGGAATCTGACACAATATACCCACATTAAAACATAACTTTCTGTTGCTATGTTGAAAAGTGAAGGTATTTTTTTAACAAATAACCAGTCAAGTGAAACATTTTGAGTTAGGAAAATGGTATTGCGACAGGATTTGGAGGACATGGTGTTGGGTATTTTTGTCTTTTTTGCAAGACTTAAATGAAAAACTACTGAAATATGCTTTTAAGTCACACTTCAAACAAATTGAAACACTTGGTCATGATACTTGTTATGAATTTGATCAAAGTTGTGAATATTTTAACTCTCCCAACAGTTTCCAGCTTTTTTATAAAAGGGCTAGCGCAGTCATCTCAAATTTATTTTGAATTATTAACAGACCATTCTCACTATAAATTCTTGTTTTTCTTTATCCAAGTAAACCCTCATCGTTCATTATATTTTAGAACTTCAATATTGCAAATCCAATGCAAGCACTGAGTCTCTTCTAATAAATATCCAAATTCAAAGAAAAAATGTACTACCACATGATTCTAAAGATTCATGAAATAGGTAAGACAACTAGACTAACTTAAGTTAGGATAACTTCACTTGACCTTTACGCTGTCAGTAGTCATAGTGAAATACTCATGTGATAATTTAAAAGTTAAAAGGAATAACTAGGGGAATGACAACTGCTAAGGTAGAGATATAGAGACATATGATAACATTAAGAGAGACTTTTATTGACTTATTTGTATAGAACGATAAAAAACAAAAAACATAAAAACAGTTTCAAAATGCTTCGAAGTTGTTAATAAGTGTTATGTCATAGTACTGAACTGTTACATATAGACTGTCATTGCAAACATAAAACTAAACAAAACTATTAAGTAGTGTATCATTTCATTAAAATGAGTAGCTCTAGGGAACATTTCTGTCTATTTTAATAGCAAGTCCAAAGTCCACAAGCAACATCTTGGGATCATGACCATCCATATAACATTAGGTGTGGGAAGGAGGTCTTAGAACAGTAAGAGAATTTGAGAAAATTTATATATTTCTACAAGGAACAAGTGAACAGAAAGACAAAGTGAATTGACACAAACAATGCAGTCACCTCAACTTAGTTTCAACAACCAAAACAGAGGTGAATTACAAGGGGAAATTCAGTCACCTGAACTTAAATTTGTAAAGTAGACTCTCCTGTCCTGTTTCATGATTGGTGATTGAAATCATTTAAGAACGTTTCTTCCTCTCAAATAAGGAAATTACTAGGAGTTACTGCTAAATTTACCCTGAATATACAATAATGAAGTCCTAGAAGGAAAATTGTGAGATATATCTTTTGCTCCAAATTAAGTTTGGGTGACTGCTCTTGCCATTTAAGTTTAATGTTTTGAAGATCACGAGGCTAAATGGCTCATCCAGGACCTTATACTACAGTCGGTAAGCATCTCTTTGTGTTTCCAATTGTACACAAAAGAAGAAGAATTATTCTTATTATTCTGAGCTTTCCTGGGTTGCATCCAGTTTGAAATTAAACAAAACTGTATGAGCCAATGTTCTCATGAATTGTTTGTTGAAGCGCTACCACACTTTAATAATTTAATATAAACTATTTAGCCAATGGGCTAGGTGGATTGTAATACCCTGTCCCTTTACACACTTGCACCAGAAATAGAATGATTTGACTTGAGTAATGACTCACTAACATCATTCAAAACAGTATGGAGCATTGCATATCCAATAATGAATTCGTTAAATGGTATGATGCTTAACATGTTTTAAGTAAAACCATGGTTCGTTACTGCATACCCTCCAAAGGGGTCATCTCAAAGTTTCATATCCACATGTTGTGGCGTAACTGGATTGAATGTGAATCAAGAAATAAACACTGTTCAGCAGAAGTGTTGTCTCGTCACATTAGGGCACATTAGGAACCAAAGCATTCAATATATCCTTACATCATTTTAGGCTAATGTAGCAAAAGGAAGAATCGTATAATGTCATTGTGTCATCAGATATACAAATGTCTTCTAGTTAGTTACTTTAATGGAGTTTTATGGCCCATTTTCCAAACTAAAATGTCTTCCAAAAATGTCAGCAACCTCTTTAGATCCAATTCAACATTGGCACAATTAGTAAACATTAATTTCCCAACAAGGAATTGTATTAAAAAACACTCCGAAGAAGTTAAAAGGTGACTGTTGTTTCTACACTCTTATAAAATCGGGCTTACGTTTAACCAGGATCTGTGTTCCATTTACTCCAACACAATCCTGGTTAATGTTCCTAGTTAAACTAGTTACTTCAACCAGACTTTGTGTTAGTGTTACTTTGATTTGCTTTAGTTTAACCGGAATTTCATGGAAAATTTAACTAGAAGTTATGTTGGAGTAAGCAGAACAGCAATCCTGGTTAAATTCAATCCCAGTGTTTTATGAGTGTACTAACAATGCAGCAATCGTTGGGTCAGTTCGTTATCAACTGATGACTTTCCTGGGAATTGCAGAATGGTGCTTCAAACTTATGCGTCTCCATGTTATCTTCTCCAGATGGCCTACTAATATCTAATTTCTTTTCTTACTAGATGCAGGTCTAAAATTTTGAGTCCTCCTCTAAGTGAAAATTGAATTGCACGATAGTAATGACCTTGAAGGATGGCTGATTTTCGTCCCTGTGGGGATGTAAAAGTTAAATCATCTTTCAGCAGTCAAGTGTGTGTAATTGAATACATAACTAAAAGTCAAAGTTATTAAACATGTAGATTTAAGACATACTTAAAGCTAAATAACACATTTTGATCTGCAGATGAAAAAAAAACAAATACATCCTCTATCTATAAAAAAAGTTTTACTGCTGATATTTAGGTCTCATTAAAAAAAAATTCCTTTTTCCCCCTTTTTTAAGTAAACAATAGGCCTAACTCATTGTCACCATATGGTCAAGAAATGTAACAGCTCAACAGACCACAGACTGCTCTAACATAACATACTTTACAAACACATATCGATTGGATTTCCTTCATACAAAAAATTTTCAGGCAGGTGAATACTCAAGTAGTTGGTTAACATAGTTTTAGAAGAGTTGGAATATTTTGCAAGAAAATTCGGGAAATACATCATGATGATATATGTGGGTATTAAAAATTTGTGTCTCTTGTTATTTTTTTTTGAGGGGGGGGTTGAGGGGGAGGGCTGAGGGGGAGAGGGTGAGGTTGTGGGTAAGTTCCACATGGGTGTAAATCTCACATTACTACTTTGGCCTGCTGAATAGGAAGGTCTAATCTTATACATTTTCTACGTGTGACCTTGGATGTGCAACAAACTTTATGACAACAACATTAGAAGATGTCTTCTACTGTAAGATGTGATGTCTCTGTTAAAGATGAGTGATGCAGAGGTCTTCATCCAAATACCGGTACCACAGGTACTGTACATGATGATGTTGGCAGTCAGGGAGTTTCCGTAACAGCTAATACCTGAATCTCATGACTAACACTGAAATTCCACTTTCAGTTTGATGAAATGTACTGACACAGCATTTCTAATATTGAACCTGATGGGGAAACACGAGAAGTACAGACTACAGTCACAGTTTGGGAATACATACTATATGCTGAGAACACCTGTGGTCTAATGTAGATATGTATGCCGCTCGCAAGTTTTTTTTCGTAGTAAAGCTTGGGGAATTACACTGTACAGTCCATACACATACCTATAAATGTGGCATACTGTACTTGCATCACGGCATATATGTTTAGGCGCACAAAAAAAAAAAAAAACTTTACAGTCTGGCTGTAGGTGACGAAATGTGTTTGTTACGAACGGGGTTTCGTGGCTGGCGCGTGTTTTACACCAAATACATCGTGATTGATTGCTTAAAACACTTCGTCAGAAAAACGGAAAATTTTTCAGGGAGACAAAGTAACAGAAACATGAAGACTTAGTTCAAAATAAGTTAAAGGTGCAGTAGTGATAAAATTATAATTTTTCAATGATAACAAAACGTGTGATTACGGAAGATTTTTTTTTTTTTTTTTTGGGGGGGGGGGGTATCGGTATCGGGCCGATATTAACTTTGAGTTATCTGTTATCGGCAAGTTCCGATATCTCTGTTATTGGCTCAACACTATAAACACGGTATCTCAAGAAGAGTAATTATGACTATGCTCATATTTGGTGTGTGCATTGGCCATATTGAGTAGATGATCCCCACTGTTTTTGGTGGTGGTTAAAGGTCATTTGGGGTCACGAGAGGTCAATAGGTCAAGACCTAGTAAACACGATATCTCGAGAACGGTACATGTGACTATGCTCATATTTGGTGTGTGGGTTGGTTGTATTGAGTAGATGATCCCTATCGATTTTCGTGGAGGTCAAAGGTCATTTGGGGTCACGAGAGGTCAAAAGGTCAAAACTTCGTAAACCCAATATCTCAAGAACGGTACAGGTGACTGTGCTCATATTTAGAGTGTGGATTGGTCATATTGAGTAGATGATCCCTATTGATTTTCCCAAAGGTCAAAGTTCATTTGTCAGCAAGTTCAAAGCCTGACAAGCTTTCCTGCACAGTCTTTCAAGAAAGGTCACTTGTAGGGTCCAGTAACTTTTCATGTAGATAGCACATAGTGAATACATGGTGCCAGAAGTTTTTGGTGGAGGTCAAATGTTATTTGGGCTCACAACGGGCAAGAGGGATCTCTATGTAGGAAGATTGGATGCCTTGCATGTGTACTTTGTGGGCACATTATGGAGCCCTGTTAATTGAAAAACATTGCCAAGCAATGTCAATGTGAAAACAGGCCTTACCTTTCAGTGGCAAGGAATCACAAAGCCTTTTGGCTTTCTGGTTGAGGAGCTAAAGATGTTAGCCATTTTACCAGAACTGGTGGGAACCATCTGGAATGAAGAGATTCACCCTTTGAAGAAGCCTAGCAGTGGCAAACATAGTTTGACAAGAAACTTTGTCATGTGGGGTAGCTAGAACCTTTTTTTCTAATTTGGAGGGTAAGGGGGGGGGGGGGGCTTTAAATGATTGATAGATTTATATTCAGTTACACTTCGGGTATCAGTGGAGAGAAGTTCTAATTGCCACCACCATTACCTAGTTAACAGGGCTCCATGTGTATTCTGTTACATGTACAGCATTTCATTAGGCCATTTAACTGATGACATAGACCTGTTTGAGGGCTATTTAATACCTGATGTTTTAAAATGAGGTTAGGTAATGGATCATAGCAAGCACCCTGAAAAGTCTTAAAATCTTTGGTCTAGTAAACTAAGTTCTCCTGAGGTCGGGTGTACTGTTTCAGACAACCATCATGGTCAGACTATCCCTAGGTGCAACTTGCTGTCACATGTCAATTAAGCATTCAGTGGAAATTGTTGGCATTATATCAACAGTACTGAGCTGGTTGGATACTGCATTCTTTTCTTTTTTGATTTTGTCCTAATTTAGGGGGTGAAAAGCCAATTGTCGAGCTAGCTAGGCCATCATATGTGATCAGAGTGTAGTCTGAAATCCGTCAGTTCACACAAGTCTTTCTAATTGTGGGATATATTTTACTAAAACACTATGTAACTCAATTGTAGGACAAAGAGTGTTGTGCTTGAAGTAATTTCATACTGGCAATGACTAAAGTTCTGTCCCTTTCACAGCTGTTTAAGATATATCAGCCTTAATTTGAAGGTGTATCCCGGTAGAAACTACTGTATCATTAATTATACACTCAATTAAATAACAATTAAGGATCCACATGCAACGTGATGGAAGTTGAATTCGTTTCTTGCTTTATTAAGTTGTATCGGACCTTGGGAATTTGTGCCCATAATCTGGGGAAAGTTTCTCCCTTTTTCAATTTTATATGGCATATACACGTACGTAATACTACACATCGCCAAGCAAAGGATTTTTCGCAGAATTACTGCCAATGTCTACTAATTGCCATCGTATTTGCTCATATCTCTTTTCCTTACCTTCTCACAGCTTTAAACATCACAAATTACTCGTTAATTAAAGTTGATAAAGCGTTCCCTGGAAGCCGTGCCGTCAATCTCATGTTAATTTTAGGAAAAGTTGCCCTCGCCTACATCTCTTGTTATTGCCGACGATTGTTCGTTGTATGTGGTATTTGCAAATGTCTTGCAGAAATCCACATCACCCGAATGAGTACCGTCTAGTACTTCCATGCTTCAACATCCCTCCGTCGATTCCACGAACATTTTTCACGGCCAAGAAGGGTGATGGCGCTGTAACAGTTTTTGATGCGCGGGGGAGAAAAGAACAATTCTAAAAACATGCTGCCGCCCCCGTTTCGCTCAACGATACAGTGTCTTTAAATTGAATATAAAATGAATTTGGTGACGAAACGGTTCTACACATATAAATGTTGAAAATATTTATAAAACAGCAAACACAAACGATCTGGAGAGAGAGACAGAGAGAAAGAAAGAGTAGAAAGTCAGACCAAAGTAGGACAGCAACCCTCTTTCACGACTGAATATTTAGATATAGTTTTAGGGAAAAGGTTGCGCATTTCCTAATTACTGACATTTTCAACACAATTTTATCACATCCCCGTCTCTTCTGCTTTACTGACGAATCTTTTCCCAAAAGATAGATGTGTTTCTTGATGGAAATCGTCCGATAAACTGAACGAAAGAAATGTAGTCATGTGATCATTAGAAAATGCGACCAACCACAATAATTGTCATGCTGTCATGTTCATTAATAATATTTATCTATTTCAAAGCCAATTCATTACTGGTCTTTCTTAGATAAATCTACTCCATACAATAACCTCATTTAAGGTCGCTGCCCGGATGATGAGATTCACGTCAAATATGACCATTTGTTTTTAGGGTATAAACTACTATAAAATGCCCTCAATATCTGCGAATACAATTAGATAAGGCTTGACGACGAGTAAGCGCCGTCGAAGGACTTGAACGATTGGAGGTAGTCAAGTCTTCGTCGGAAGTGGTTCGATCTTCTAATGTTTCTCGAAAGGTTGGTGAATTGAAGATATCCAAGGACAAATGGTCTAAAAACATGGAACATACGAGTCGTAAGACCGTCTCTCTCAAACTACTATACAAATGTTAAAAAAGTCTCATCGGCGTAAGGTACCACGCACAGCGGGAAAAGTGGGCTCATCTGAGTCCTACTCGAGACTAAAATTCACGAATCAACAGTCGTTTTGCCGAGGCAGGAATCACACTAAGTTATCCCCATGGGAAAACCAAGCAAAAAGCACAGATTCAGAAAGAAGGAGTTTTCATCCCAAAGTGGGGGTTTTGTGTTTGTCTTCTAAACATAAATCTCTTAAAGATTCGAATGACATGCACTCTTCCTGCTACTCCTGAAACAGAGGACGAATGACATCCTGCAATCAAGACAGAGATGCAGCCATGCTTTGTTATCAATTCTAGTTTTGTAACCAATCCTGGATCCTTCCCTGTCAGAAAGCATTCCTTTTTGCGTACTAAGTGTTTTCCTAATGACTTTAACAAAAGGCTTACTTACATCCCATGTTTCTACTATTTCCTGCTCACGTTTCCAATTGTCTTAAAATCTTTGACACTTCAAACAAGGCGTTTTCGATGAAACCAATTTTTAATATTTGCCGCAAAGCTTTTGTCAAAATTACAATGGCATATAAGAAAAAAGTTTGAGAGTACAGTGAAGTACACGTCGATCACTTTTATACAAAAGACCAATGCCGGTAAGTTTTTAAACCAGTAAATGGTTCTGAAGTGTTGTCCTGAACTGTTCTTTCAAGTGGTTAGACTTTGCCACTTAGAATTGTAGTCTGCTGCTAACACTGTACAGAAGTTCGAAACCACTGTATTCTTTGCGAGATTTTGCTGCTAAAAGAGGTCAGAATGACGACAGTCAATATGCCCCAAAAAGCGCCAAATCCGACAAACTGTTCCACATTTTCCAATTTACGCTGTAAAAAATTACAATAAATTTACATAACAACATATAAAGAGATAAAAAGGTTTAAGGAGAAGTTCTGGAACACTCATTACAGAGATTTATACCATTTTTAAAATGATAAACGAACGAGTGAATGGCACATGCCATAACCAAGCAAAAGATCTGCCTCACATTCATGGATAGATAAAGGCCCCGTGACATCTACACCCTTCTCTCCTTTCCTGTAATGTAACATCCCTACTTTTGTATCATGTGTCACTCACTTAAAAGAGACGTTCAATATCAATAACGTGTCAGCTATAGTGTGATAGTATTTGCCACTGATAAAAGATAAGGAAAAGTCCCCAAGTTGTCTTGATGTCATTGGTTTGACTGAGAAAGTTACAAGTAATATTTTTTTACCTACTTTCACAAAATTCATTCAGTTAGTGAAAACAGATTGGCAGGTGCAATTGTGTCGGAGAAAAAAATTGCAGAACGAAATTTTTGGGTTACTTAACCCAACAGAAAATGTCACTCAAATGACAAAGTTTTTCAGCATAAGAGTTGTCGAATCTTTTCAGAGAGACAAAGATTATTGACAAGCCTTACGACGGCCAGCAAAGTTTGCGTCCCCTTAGGGACGTAACCCTTTCGGGGAGCATGGCTCCTAAGAAAGTATTCGCTTGTTTTCGCCTCGTAGCTCTCCGTCAGAGAGCCGCGGGGACTTTACAAATTTTTGTCGACAAGAATAGAAATGCATAAAGGCAACAAACAAAATGCAAGTCATGTTGGTAGGTAAGCATAATGTAAATGTGGAAACATTCCATGGCAGCAGAAGTGCCTGATCCTGCAGGGTGGTTTTGGAGCGCCAGTCAACTTTTGCAGAATAATGCATTTTGGATATTTGGTGTTTCATTTACGCACTCTCTTCGGGTGACAATCACTACAGATTATGCTTTCCCTTGTACAATCTTGGAACCATACCGTTTTATAAAGTTAGAGGGGCTCATTGAGTTAATATGAATAAGTAAACGAAAGTGTTTAAGAGCACTACCACAAGAAAATACTTAAAATAGCATTATTAGCAAAGTTTCATATCCAATAGTTACGGAAAATGTGAAATTTTGTGGTGTCCTGATTTTGTAACGGTTTTAAGTGTAATTTGAAAAAATGTTTGGTCACGAATTTTTGAAAACGGAATTGAGCCATTAAGTACACTCTTAAAACGTTGGGTAAAATATCCGTTGGTTAAAGAAGTTTATGAAATGTGTTGGTAAAACTTTGCCCAACTTTGGGGCTAATTGGTGCACATGTTTAAACGCTGGGCAAAGTTTTTGTTGAGTAAAAGTAATTGCCTAAATGTTGGTCAAATCTTTGCTCACATAATGGTTAAATTTCCCCTTCCATGCACGCGTATACTATAATACCCAACTGACTGGTCAAAATGACGATAAGATTTTATTCTACAGTTGAGCATATTTTCCCTTTACCCACTTGTTGGGTAATTTTTTGCCAACTTGTTGGGTATATTGTTGGTTGCAGTGTTTTCATCAAACAACAGTTCACTTGACCCGATTTGTTTCACAATTCTTCTCTTAATCAGATATGGTACCATAATCTGAAAATTCTCTTTGGCATCTTTTATATTGGCCAAACAGCTAAACTCGTACATTATTTTAGACCATGAAATCGATCTCTATTTCCATAAAATTCTTTAAATAGTACTACGAACTAGAACACATTTGTATGAGATTCCATGATTCGTATTTGGCGCAAAACTGCTATCCAATGAGAGATCAGGATCTGGGATATTCTCTTTCACATCCGAATGAGCATTTATATATTATTATTTGAACCATTTCGGCATAACAAGAAACCTGTCTCATAACCATGATAACAGTTTTTGAGAGCTACGGACCAGCTAATTCTCATGCTGCCCTTGTGTTCATATTTATGCATTGATGAAACTACAAGACTTCATCACATCATTTACACACATCATTTTACAGTGCCTTTTAAAAATGATAGTTTTGGACGTACTTATACGGAACTCAGTGACAAACCAAATAGGTTATTAAGTCAGGGCTTTTTTAACTGGGACCGATGGGTTGCCATGACCAGGGAGCTGCAGTGGCAGCTCCCTGCCATAACCTACAACCTAACATGTAAAGAAAGCACCAACGGTTAAGGAAAAGATGATTAACATATAACCAACATTTGGTTAATGCATTTGCCCAACAGCTTAATAAAAGAAGTGCCCAACAAGTGGGTATGTTTTAAAATGCTAATTTACCAAACAGTTGGGTAATCTCCTGCCCAACAGTTGGGTTCAAACTTTACCACATTTGGTTGGTTAAAGTTTTGCCCAATTGTTTAGGTTGTTGAATAGATGCCCAGTGTTGGTCAAAAAGTTGGGCAAAATTTGCCCACATTTTTTAAGAGTGTACGGACTCGTAAAACAGTTATTTGTATGTAGAATATGGGGATTGTCTAAGTTTGATCATTTGTCGTTGGTATGTGAAGAAAACTTAATAGCTTTGGAAAAATTTGTTGAATTTTATGAACCAACTCAATGAGCCGTTTTAACCAATCTGGACGTGCTTATCTTAATACGCAGAAGACAGCGCCTGCTTCAGGGCGGGCGTCTCTCCGTAATGATAATTGTAGAGAAGGGAAGAAAGAGGTATTTAAATGGGAATTTGTGGGGCCCACTTTGGTGGCGCTTGAGTCATGGGAGAAATTGTCTTCTCCTTCAAGCATGAATCGTGGCTACCCGATGTTGATTTCCGTGATTAAAAGTTATTTCTGAATTATTTGTTCCATTTACTAGATTATATCGGTCGTTCCATAAGTAAGGGTGCCAATGGTTTTTCGTATCACCTTTGCATTGTGATATTTTTTGCAACATATTTTGTGTGAAAGATTTACATTTAATCTTTCAATAATAATTTAAGATACATTCATCTTCTGCAGTACCTTACCAGCAATACACAACATAACATTTCAACTTTTTGCATTCGGATTTTATCTCAAAATGATCTTTCTTGTTTCATTTATATATGCTTCATTTAATGCTCTGCATTTTTACCAGGTAGGTAGAATGTGCCATTTCCTGTAATAAGTTTGGCCGTTAAAGTGCTTAGCCTCGCGAGTACATTGCAACGGAGTTCATGGGTTCACGTGTAAACGAAGACCAAAATTTTGTCGTCCCCACTTTGTTGTTTACACGTGAACCATGTTGATGTTTACTTATGGAAAAACTGAAAATGTGCGGTAAACAATTCTGTGTAGCTACAGTCTACCTTGTCGCTACCTATTCTGTGTCTGGACTTGGAAAAGAATGAATGACTTAAACATATATAACTTTAGTTCCCCATGTAAATACTTTACCCGGGACACCAAAATGGTGTCCAGTTATAAAAAAACAAGTGATTTAAGTGTGCCAATTGAAATGAAAAATATAAGCTTAGAGAGACACGTTTCCATTAGGCTGCATGGTAAATGACATAAAATCCTAAAACTTGGTTTTGGTGTCCCGTTTACAAGTGAAACCCCCAAAATACCATTTTAATCAAATATTTTTATTTCCGTGATGCAATTACGCTTTACTTTCAGTGTATTTACTGAGGAGTTATATTATGTTTAAGTTGAAATATAACTTCTTTTGCCTATCCTTTTCAATTCAACTTCCAGTTTTTACCAAAAATGTCATAAATTAGGCCTCTTACCGTATTTATGGAAGTAGCCATATACATTAAGAATTCTCTAATTTAATGGCAAGTTGTTGCAAACAATATACAAAAATGAGTTATACATTGTTTTATTTCTTTCCAGAGGCAGGTGAGAATATTATTTGTGGCACGCCTTTTTTTCATCAATTAAATCTTCGTCAACAGAGGGTTGGATGCTCTTCATGAGTGATTTATCACTTTAATAATATGCCGGACATCAAGCAGGTAAGTAAACTTAGTTTTCAAAACAATTTAACGGTTTTGAACAGAAACATTTTCTTTTTCAATTCAATTTTGTTACGGAAAAGATAACTAGGTTAATTTATTGATACATGTCATTATTTATTCATGTTTTTTTTTTTTTTTGTTTGTTTCTTTACCATAATTTAGAATTGCTTCGAGCTGTCAAGCAGGGCATGCGCGGTTGTTTTATCCTGAATTCGTTCTCATACAGAAAGAGGAAGAAAAACAATAGACTACTGCACCAACGGGTCATTTAGTTAGATAAGGATAAGCGGCTCAAATCTAACCTACTCCATTGCCTATGCCAAGCACCGAGCACAATGACAGCGGTTCCATTTCTGCATTTTTACTATAAGCAATCTATGGGAGCTATGCCGGAAATCAGAAACTAAAGATGAACTGCTCAAGGCATCACAATCATTCCTTCTTACTTCCCCTTTAAGTATCTTCTTCATTCCGTGTTCTTAAATGATGGATGTCCTAATTGTAGGATATACTGACGATAATTGAAAGCTTTCACAGAAGATCAATTTTGTCCTCGCCCTTCATAATTTTTCGATGGAATATCTTTTTATCCGTTTCTTCATACCTCTGGAAGTGGCTCTTTTTCTTGATATAAACAAAGATGAACTATTTTGATTCTGTTTTGGTACATTGTATAGAGTATCACAGGTAATCCTGCCGTTATATAAAAGAGGGACTGTCAATGAACGATGGATGAAAATTCTAGAAGAGACGTAAAAATTCGCCCGACTTTTTAAAGGTGCTTACTCATGCACCTTTCCTAAATGTTTGTTTATAAAACAAAGCTCTCCTCAACCTTTCAATCCCCAGTA
The DNA here is from genome assembly GCA_037179385.1 of Holothuria scabra. Lineage (NCBI taxonomy): Eukaryota > Metazoa > Echinodermata > Holothuroidea > Aspidochirotida > Holothuriidae > Holothuria > Holothuria scabra. Next base: position 22,533,916 of record CM074192.1, on the reverse strand, counting down.
AGGTTAGGGGCTTGACCGAGGCAACAAGTGAGAAAGATTTGGGATATTGAAACAGGAAGATGTTCTGAGCACCTTCCTGGTTGAATTCGTCTCACCCTCCTCTTCCCATTGCCCAAATGGGAAAAGATAATATCAGCCACACTTATCGAGTGAATTCTTCATGACTTTTAAGAGGTCTGAAGAAAGGTATGCTTTAGTTGCATAATGACAATAATATTTTTATTTCTAGGGAGTGGGGGTATTTTCTATAGCATCCATTTTTGTCAACCCAACTTTCTTGCCACAGACCTGTCACAATAGAGCTTTGCATTCCGCATTTCAGTTCAACAGTTTAAAAAGACACCAGATACTCACCAAGAAAGCCGCATGCCCATAGAATAAGAGTATCCGTATTTGCCGTAGGCAGTTTAAGGCAATTTACGGAGTATAGTGTTATAGATGAATATGCGGGTTTTTCTTGTCTTTCGTCTTTTTTCTTTTAATATTTTTGCTTTGTGTATTAATGCTGAAACTGAATTTTTGTCTAATTTCAGAAAAGATGGAAACAATCCTTTTATTCAATTTTGATCAAACGATGATTGATGGCGATTCATGCACTGGCGAAACCTTTAGACCTATATACCTTTAATGAAAATTCAATATTCTTTCAGAACTCTGCTAAATTAACAATACATATTGTTTACTGAGTTTGAAAGTTGACAAAATTTTCGACCAGAAAAAGGAACACTTGAAGGTTACATAAAACAGAATGCGGGTATGTCACGAAACAGTGATTATCAGTGATATAAATATGTCTTATTTTCAATACGTGCCCATACTCTTACAGTAGTCACGTAGAGACCACTTAACGGAAGTCAAGGAAAACAACCAACTCCCTGAAACGACATTCCGAAAATGGAATTTCCTACCAGCAAAGCTCCTATGGCAGTGCATACTTTGCAGGCGGCAGTTTAAAGTTTCAGTAAAAAGGACTTTGGCCTTCCACAATTACCGAGGAGGATTGTAAAGGGGATTTCCTAAGCACATTGAACGTAATACGAGATGTGATGTGCCCCTGATTTAAAAAAGTAAAAGAGCTAATAAAATCTTAAAAAGAAATTGAGATGACATGAAAATGTTTATATTTTCGGAAAACCTAAGGCTTACCTCACTTTCTCAAATCATTGTGACAAGCAATCAATACGAGAGCAACATGACTGTTTTAAAGGAGGCCCTTAATTATCTTTGGAGATCATCATTTTTTTATCATTTCTGACAAACTTTCAATGACATTCGACTTTTCAAGTTTTGGGAGAATCTAATCAAAAATCGACATTTTATGACAGGATAGGATAGATACCTAAGAAAATTGGGAATTCCAATCAAACTAGAATTAGTTTCTCGCTTTTTGAGAGAACGCAGAATGGGAATGTCAAGGAAGAATTAAGTGAATGATGTCGTTTGCTTGATAATAATGTTTCTATCACAAAAGGGAAGCGTGGTTGTTCCGTCTCTAAGCGGAAGAGTGTGAACCAAATAGTATGCATTTTCTGGAGCTACTAGACTCAGTCATGAACTCTCGGTAAGGTGAATAGTTGGTGAAAATAGTCTTCTTTGTGTTGTTTCCTTCAATCTAGAAATGTAACAAACAATTTTTCCATCCAAGACTAATAACAACTCTTCCCAAGTTATGGTTTAGTCTAGCTTCTCCTCCAAGTTGAAACTAACCTTGATCCTACTTGAAGGTTTCTGGTTGAAGAAGTTTGTAAACCCTTCGATCCCATTTGAAATTTGACCACTGTTGACCTGGCACTTAACCTCTGGTGATCTGGCATATGACCTCTGGTGACCTGGCACAAACCGCTGATGACCTGGCATTGACCTCTATTGACCTGGCATATTACCTTAAGTGACTTGGCACATGACCTCTGGTGACCTGGTATTTGACCTCGGGTCACTTGGCACACGACCTCTGGAGACGTGGCATATGACCGCTTGTGTCCTGGCAATAGACCTCTACTTAGCTGGCATATGCCTATGGCGATCTGATATTTGTCATCTGCCGACCTGTCATCAGACCTCAAATGAGATAGCACATGACCTCTGGTGACCTGGCATTTGAACTCTGGTGACCTGGCATATTAATTGTTGACCTGGTATTTGACCTCTACTGTCCTGGCAAATGACCTCTGAGGACGTATGAGGACGTATGTGACCTCTGATGGCCTTACAATCCATTGAGGAAGTTTTCGCACAGTTAGTACATCTGACACCAAATGACCTTTGACCTCCACCTAAAAACACTAGCAAATCTGTGAACCGAATATAAAATTTGTCCTTCATTGCTGTGTTGAGATATTGTGAAGAAGCTCTTGAGGTCTGTGGTTTAGCAAGGTACTGGGGCAAACGTTTTGGGAGGGGGCAGGGGGAATGGAAGAACCTATTCAGGAGCAAAATGAGTGTTAACAGCAAACTCATAAGTCTCTTTGGGCAAAATATGAAAACTGAAGCCAATTAGATGGTTTTTACCAGGGTATACTCTGGTGACCAGAAATGACCTTTGACCCCAACCATACACAATAGGGCCTTTCTTCTAAACATGAAAAATTTATTTACCAAATGTGAAATGTGTAAGCTCATCTCAGGTTGAGATATCGCGCTTATAAGGTTTTTCGTGTTTTGATCCCTGGTGACATCAAATAACATTTGAATCCCACCAAAAACGTAGCGTTCTTTTCTCAACGTGACAAATTAAATACAAAATCAGAAAAGTGTCGGTCCTTTCTTTCTTGCAATATCATGTGTACGAGGTTCTTCGGTTTTGACCCCTGGTGACCTGAAATAACCTTTGACCTTCTCCTAACACAACAAATCTACATACCAAAAAATGAAAATTCTTGTCATTTCTGCCTTGAGATATCATGTTCACAAGCCATTTTGAAAGTTTTACCGAAGGTGACCTCAATGACCTCTTACATTCACCAAAAAGATAATGATCTTGTTCTCAGCATGACAGATGTATATACCAAACATGAAAAGTGTCGTTCATTCCTTACTTGAAATATCATGTTTACATGCAAAAGTGTAACAAACACACTGTACACACATACACGGACACACACACATACATCATCACATAAAAGTCCCTTGCCTGCCTACGGCACGGAATCAATAAAAAAGATCGTGGGATAGGGCTTTGGTGTGCGTCTTTTTTTTTTCTTGCCAAAATAAAATACCACTGCCAAAAATGACGCACACCCAAATATGTATCCCGTTTTTCTTTGTAAATGCTATTTGGAAAAATCTATCGCTGTATATCACTGAGTACACCACTGTTGTGTATAAATGTTGTAATCTAAACTGTTTGTACTCTCGTATAAAGATGGGCCAAGTTTTGACCATCGCTGGACAGCAATGTTTCCAACCAACTATTGGTTAAATGTGCTCAATAGTTTATTTCTAAAAAGACACTTAAAACTAAGTCCTGGTTGAAAATTGCCCATCAGTTGTTCTTTTAAAAGGCTCAACTCATTTTAAGGGACCTACTTTTGGACACCTTATCCAAGATTTGATTGGACACATAGGTACCCAGTTTTAAGAGGCTGATGCATCTTTGGGACTACACAATGTACATACTACATCTCAAATTTTTGATGACGTACTAACCGTTGTTAATCAATGTAAGTCGCTTACCACCATTTTGTTCACCCCCTCCTACTACGTACAAAATCCGCCAAGAGTAACTACAACTTTCAGTCATGTTTAACTGTTTATCAACACAAGGGCAAATGGCTTCAACTAAAAGGAACACATGGCGACCGACGAGGCACAACGTCTAGCCTAATTTTCACCGTTGACGACACTGTATCTTTTATTCAATTTTATCGTAAACTTGATCAATTCACACTACTTGTTATTCGTTCGCAAAAAACGTATATCTCTTTACCATGGATTCTACTGTTTTTTCAGTTCAGTTTTCTTTGAGTTTTTTTCGCTGCTAGTCTGTCAATCAGATCAAATCCTGTACTCGGTGATAACGGCTCTCTCATGACGTCAAACGTGAATGTTTTTGTACCTAATTGCGCCAGGCCAAGAAGATGAGAACTCCATTGAAAAATCACGGCAACTTGTTTTGCCGTTTGGCTAGCAAATGACGTAGTTTGACTTAAATTCATCGTGCGAATTAAATTGTTACGTATTTTTCCTCTTGGAATTAGGCCGTTTTGTTTCACGGGCCAACCGATAAGGACTTAAAGCTGTCCTACGTCTCTGACACAAAAACGTTTGAGAGTTGAATAGTTTCCTGCCTTGTTTTCGCGCCCGTCGTCAATTCAATTTAATTTCACCTCCGAGCAGATGTGCTGAGAAAGATTGTGTTAATGATAGTAACAACATGAACCCCTGACACACCTTGTTGTATTGACTACGTGATGGATAAACAAGACAAAACTATAACACTGTAGATAACACAGATTTTTTTGGGAACGAGTGCAGTCGACTATTTTGTCAGATAACATGTCCCTGTTATGTACAGAGAAGAGAAAAGTAAGAGAGGCTATTTATCACCTACATAGCAGGTTGAATAAAATACTCCTTGAAAACTAGCATCACAGAAGGAGAGGAAACAAGGGTAGTGTGAGCACACATGATCTGCTCGTCGGGGTTTAGCAGAGTAACCAATTATTTTAAAATGGTGCAAGGATCTGGTAGATGAAGTGTTTTCCTTACAGAGCCAATAACAATTTAAACCATGGTTTTTATCTCCCAACAAATGTGCAGATTAGATTCAATTTGTGGTAAAATAAAGTCGGGCCATAAAGTAAACATAAAAGGAAAAACATGTAGGTTCCATTCTTTTCCATTACAGGAAAAACAAAACTACAAACTTTTTTTAGCAGCTTAATTGACGTGCAGTTAGATTTCTAGGCTAAACAAAAGTTGCAGTTTGCTCATTGGGAGAGGTATGATGGAAGAGCAAACTGGGGAACACTGGGGAAAGGCCTGATGGAGGAGGTCATTGGCCAAGCCTCCTCTGATATCAAGTTTGTCCGTAGACGTTTTGGATTTGCCATTAATTGATATAATACGTTTTTAAACATCTTTCGAGCTGTCAAAAATGTTTGCACCCGCTAGCTTATTCGCCTTCTTAATTTTTTTAATGAGTAACTTTCATGCAGTATTGAGCATGGTATACACGTATAGACCTGAAGCGTACAGTCCAGAGTTCCTAAAAACAGTGCAGTCAAGTAAGTACCGCCCTCATTAACCACGTTACAGTGAGAGTTATAAATTCTATATAAATATATATGTATGTATATATATATATATATATATATATATATATATATATATATATATATATATATATATATATATATATATATATATATATATATATATATATATATATATATATATATATATATATATATATATATATATATATATATAGATGAATGAGAGGCTTGGATAACAACGATATTCCGGTGTATGCCCAGGATCCAGAGGATTCTCAGAATTCTAGTTAAAAATTATTTAAAACTGAAAATGAAAGTTAAAACTAGAATTGCAACTGCACATACAATGATAAAAAGACACCGTGATTCGAGAAGCTTTCGGCTATTTTATTCAGCCTTCCTCGGCTCGAATCTTCGAGCCGAGGAAGGCTGAATAAAATAGCCGAAAGCTTCTCGAATCACGGTGTCTTTTTATCATTGTATGTGCAGTTGCAATTCTAGTTTTAACTTTCATTTTCAGTTATATATATATATATATATATATATATATATATATATATATATATATTTATATATATATATATATAAAGGTCGAGCACTGTTGAAATGGGTAGGTCGAAGAGAGGTAGTAAAAAGTGCTTAAAAGTTTGCGGAAAACTCCACGACGTTTTGGGTATCAACCCTTCATCAGGTGGCAAAAACCAAACTGAACAACCAACAGTAACAATTGGACAAGACAAACATCAAAACCGAAGCGATCGCTGTAAAACAGAACCGGACGAAAGCGACTGTCAGAAAACATGAGTGCGAAGGATGAAACACAAATCAAAAAAAGAAAAAGAGCGTCTTGGATGAAAAAGTGCACGTACAAATCGAACATGGCCGGAAAAAAAGGGGAAAGGGGAAAGACAAAAAACTAGTTCCGGAAAAAAAATAATAATTAGGCCTACACAGTAAAAAATGAGCACGAACGGGTAAGTGTAAAAGGAGTAAACACTGGTTCAAAAAAGGGGTGAATATTATAAAAGGTCAATTCTAACGTTAAGGCTGTGTGGAGCGAGAGTACCTAGCCTCATGATCAGTCGGTTTTCAGCACTTAGGCGGTCACGATCGGAGCCTCGGCACATTACAGCTGCCGATAAATGCTGTATAGAACAAGGTGAAGGGGGATTATAAATATATACACACACACACTCACACACACACACACACACACACACACACACACACTATATATATATATATATATATATATATATATATATATATATATATATATATATATATATATATATATATATATATATATATATATATATATATATATCTTTACAATGGTGTTTGGTTTTAGACAAGCAGATACGAATGGACACATTTGGATTGTTCTTAACATTATACTTACGTGAAGGGAATGTTATCGGCCTTCACGTCATTTTTAATATAGTATGTAGAGTAGCATAGAACAGAAGTTTCCATTATGTTCTACATGAACAATACTCGAGAGGGTCCCTACGACATTTTGTGTTCAATTAGAAAGCGTGTGAAGGCTATAAACGGACTGCCTGACGTAAAAGACCATATAAATACCCGCATTTACTGTCTACGAAGGGACCTCTTAAACTTTAAAACCTTGCAAAGTGTTTCGTATGGACAAAATTGGAAACTCAGTTTTTTTGAGACATAAAGGCTACGCGGAAAAATTGTGTTAAATTGACTGAGTCAAAAAAAAAATTGAACATCATGAAAAATAAAATCTTACAGTCCAACTCCCATCTTCATCGGACATTCTTGATTTGAGTCATAAAATCTTAATTTTTTTCACTCAAATTAAAATTAAAATCATGGTACATTGCGCAACAGTTTGTGATATCTTTGTTGTAACTACACAAATTACAATCTTTGTATTTCTTTGTGTTTCTGAAAGCCCTGCACGTTGTACCAAGGTGTGATAGCACTCCTACTGTTATTGTTTGATGTCAGCCAGCCAGCCAGCCAGCCAGCCAGCCAGCCAGCCAGCCAGCCAGTCAGCCAGCCAGCCAGCCAGCCAGCCAGCCAGTCAGTCAGTCAGTCAGTCAGTCAGTCAGTCAGTTGGAGTTTACGGCCCGATTTCCAACCAAGTGGTTCAAGTCGAGCCGGCCACTATGCAAACAAGAAGGAGGTATTCAAGGTCATAAGAACATTTTAATGTTAAAAGGAAACAAAGTAGGTGACACAATTTGAAAACAGGAAAGTCACAAATTATTGCGCAATGGGCTAATTTGTTTAAAGTGAATAAATTTCGACAAATAAAGATATTTATGAGACTGTTATCCCAAATATGGTTAAAATTTGACCCAAAAAGTTTGATCAGTTTACTTATAGCCCAAAGGTTCATAATCAGATTACTAAAGATTACATCATTCTACATGACCCCTACTTTTTAAAGCCCTTTCAAATTTAACTTCCGGAACCAGAAAAATACAACACAGTAAGGTTTTACTTGGGATATGTAGCTTCAGTGGCGTAGCCACGGGGGGTTGCAAAAAACACATGAAATAGCGGATTTTTCTCTCTATTTTTAGACTTTTCCCTCATGTCGTGCCCAAAAAACCCATGACTCTACCCCTCCCCCTCCCCCACCACCCCTTATGACACAATCCTGGCTACGCGCCTGAATAGCCTTGTTCTAGAAGTATATTTTCACATGAACCAAATGAACTGAAATTATTCCCAACTTAACTGAATCGTTGTTTTATTAAAGTGAATGTTATCTTTCTCCAATTTTCTTTAGGTGAGAATATTTCCGTCTGGCGAAATAGACATAACAATTTTGAATGAAATGCAAATGAATTATCTGAAATTCAATTTCTGTTAAGGGAAACAGAATTTAAATTCAATAAATTAGCACCCAGCTGAATTGTTCAGTTTCTATTTTTAATTTTTATTAATTTTTCTTTTTTCTTTCTTTTTAAAGTTTAGCACTTGGGAAACACCACTAGTACTTAATTCTCTATAGTTGAAATACATATCACTCGAGAAGAGTTCCATTCTACTCAAGTTATAGTGAAACATGGATTCAATCCACTACAGCCTTCCTCTAAAGTTGAACTAATTTTTTTTATTTCGGTGGAATATCAAGGAAAATATTTTGCCAAAGGAGTAACATGTAACTGTATCCATGCATATTTTGTATCCACACCCCAATGCAGATAATAAATCCGGTAAGGTACTAAACGTTTTTGTTTCTTTATTCTTTTGCTTAACTTACCAATTTTTGTTCGTGAGGTTTTAACTTTTTTTTTTTTTACAACTCTAGCTAAAGCGAGTCAACGTTTTATTTCGTCACTTGTCCTTCCCCCGTTTTTTCCCCAGTTGTTTGTCATGCTCTTTCCATTGCTTTTCCATTTTATTCTTTTTACACTTTAATTTTGTTTCCTTTAGTAACATTTAAATACATTGCATCGCGGTATCGCTGCAGGCATGATCATACACAAAATAAATGACAACGTAACAAGAAGACATTGTGTCCAATTTCTTTCTCGGAAAAAAACGCCGTATGTTCATCCGACAGGCACAAGCTGTTTATTTACGCCAAGGATATACAATGAATATACAATTTACCCTGATGTAATCTGTCCAGAGGGTGTAATTGGTTAAATGATCATGAAGGACTATATATTTTTTTTTTTTGAGTGGAACGAAGATCAGCTTGAGACAGCAGATGAACAAGGAAACAATTGGAACAACTCCACGGAATGCTTCGGGTATTGAAATTTTCCTTGGTCGCCGTGTATTTTCACGGTGATAAACTAATTGTAGATCCAGCGGCTATATAACGGCGAAAGAAGGTATGCGTATTCCAGATGGACAGGTGAATTCATCTCCTCCAACTTACTTTGATTAGATTCGTTGAAAATCTTTGGGAAATGACTTAGCATACATTATAATAAAGTGACCTTGTGGGAATTATTGTGTGGGGGGAAAGGTTTGACTTAATTGGTGAAACACATTTTGGAATATCTGCTATGTCTTAGTATTCATTCTTTAATAATGTTTTACGTTCAAATATTTTTACTTTTATTTAGAACGAAAAGAGACCTTACGAATGCTTGAGGCTTTCCTTTAAGAGGGTAAACTCTAAGAAGGCAGGAAATGGTTCATTTAATGAGTTTGGTTTTAACCCCAAGGCGTTTAACAGAACAGACTAACTTTCCCCGGAAAAGTAAAAACTGAAAACGTATTGCACTGCTTCGTTAAGAATTTCTAAGAAAGCGAGAACATATTGACTGCCGTAAATGTGTTGCCAACAGTGATATAAGTTGTATAGTTCTGCCATGGTGGAATTTATGTTCCATCTCCAGTGTTTCCAACGTGCTTCAGTAAAAGCAGTCATCCATTTTAACCCTTTACCGTTGTGCACCGATCGGGGCATATTTGCGCGCCTCGGGAGTGGGCGGAAAAGCGGACGTAGCCCGCCCCGCATCGGCTTCCGTAGGCCACTGACCCCGTGACCTTAAACTATTGTCTCGCTCGTTGTTGTGGCCGAATTTTCGGGTAGCTACTCGCAGTTTCGAGCTCCGCGTGAAACAGTAAAGATGGGTGACAGCCGAGCTCTCCGCATGGGTCCAAAAGGACCCAAACAACGGTAAAGGGTTAACTCTTCACCGAAGAAGGCAGATAAAGGCATACGGTTAACATATTTTTTCTGTTACGATTAAAGCAAGTCGGTATGATTACAAATAGCTCATCCATAAGGTATTTGTGAAGAATAAATGTGTCCTTTGGTCACGTCGCTCGAAGCGATCCTCACTAATAAAAAAGACAGACTTTGCCTAGTCAAATTTAGATGGAACCTTAGTAGACAAAAACCTACTAGAAATCTAAGCAATTACTTTTCTCATTAACGATCACAATTGAGTGAGTTTCGGAACGGGAGCTAGTCTGCATCTAGGCCTTCTAGGAAAACATTGGATGTATTCAGATATATTTCTAAAAAGATGCATCAAGAGCACCGAGAGCTCGCGTAGCGCCTTTAAGGCCATCTAGCTTTAGTTAGATTTCGTAGCGTGAACTCAACAAAAAAACGTCTTCCGCTCCGGGGAGGCACCACAGATAAGGTTGATCACTTACTAGCAGGACTTGCGGTTTAACTATTCTCAACACGGACTGCACGTATAAAAAGAGGAAACAACGAAATATTTTAGTTTATGGGCTAAGTTCTACTTTCGAGGATTTCCTATGTTTCGTACGTCAATTTTCACTCTATTTGCCTAGAATTCTATCCATCGCCGAATACTAGTTCTCTTTCCCGGTGTGTTTGGGATAGGCCTTGGCACTTTGAACACCCTACGTATTTTGGCTTTTTCACTCTTTCGATGTATTTTTTTCTGGCAAACAAGCGTGACATTTTCACGTTTATATAAATATCTTCAATTTACATATGTGGGAATGCCCCCTTTTAAAGGCCAAAGCACTTGTTCCCCAACTCATTTAAATAAAAAACAGCCAAGTCACACAAATTTCTTCTTTTTTCTCTTCCTTTTTTCTTCTTTCACGATATTTCAGGACTTGAAGTGTACCTCAAGTCAAAAAGAAGATATATATATACATATATTAAACAGCATGGACAATAAATTCTAACAGTACAGCCCACCATCTGCATAGAACGTTAATAAGCCGAGATAAGAAATGTAGGAGTTTGTTCACTCACATTAAAATGCAAAGATGCGCAATAATCTGATAACCTGACATGTCATTTTAATGCAACTCAAATAACAATCAGGATTTTGTTGTCTTTCTACTTTGTATCAAAGTGTGATAGCCTTCTTACTCTTATGGGGTGCCTGCAATCAGGGAGTTGCAACTCCCTGCTGTAATTCATTCACTGTGCAACATGTTATGCAAGCAAACAGGAAGTGTTCAATGTCATATAAAAATTTCTAAAGGAAAAACAAGCAGTTAATGTGAGTGTTGTAACAAGAAGTCACCAACTATTGCGCAATGTACTAATTTGCTTTAAGAGAATAAATTTCGACATTTTATATCTCTGCCCAAGAATGTCCTATGAAGATGGAATTTAAACTTTTAGGATTTATTTTCAATGTTGTTTAATATGTATACATATGTTTTATTTTTTTTTTTGTTTACTTTAAGTACATTTTAAATCTTAGAAATTACATGTACTTAAGGTGCACCAAGGAGATGCTACTCATAAATATCTCACTCCAATTTGAAAGTATTTACCCATGATTTTAATGAATAACCATTCGAAGATAAGGTAAACTACTAAGCTTTCCAAATTAACCCTTTACCGTTGTGCTCCGATCGGGGCATATTTGCGCGCCTCGGGAGTGGGCGGAAAAGCGGACGTAGCCCGCCCCGCATCGGCTTCCGTATGCCACTGACCCCGTGACCTTAAACTATTGTCTCTCTCGTTGTTGTGGCCGAATTTTCGGGTAGCTACTCGCAGTTTCGAGCTCCGCGTGAAACAGTAAAGATGGGTGACAGCCGAGCTCTCCGCATGGGTCCAAAAGGACCCAAACTACGGTAAAGGGTTAAGATGACTGCACTTTCCCGGTAAAGTCAAATCCTCTCACCCAGACAATTCCAGTTCTCCTATATCTTACTTTATAACTAAGCCCCTCCCACAACTGACTAATACTCATCCTAATCTAAATACAGTTTAAGTTTAGTGCTTCAGGGGGGGTCTTCAATACCCCAATTTGTAACCAAAACACTCTCAGTAAAGCACATGTTGTGTTATATGAGCTAGTCTGAGTAATCTGCATCTTTTATTCGCTGTGACAGTAGAGAATTTCTGCTCGTTAGGCGCTTAGGAGGCAATCAGTCTATTTCAGCTGACTGGTACCATTATCTAGTGGATTTCTCGGGAATTGTGGGTAGCTATTGAAGTGTACCTAAAGTCAAAAAATCAAAAATATCTATCAAAGCACATGAAAAGTGAATTTTTACAGTCCAACTTTCATCTTAATACGATATTCTTGAGTTGCGATACAGAATGTTGAAGTTCATTCACTCAACTTGAAATGATATATTGCGCAATAATTTGTGATTAGTTGAGAAGAGTTGAACGTCTAAAATTACAATCTTTGCATTTATTTTTTTTTTTAATTTAGTCCACCTTGTACCAACGTATGATAACACTCTCACGCTCATGAGATGATGTAACTAATTATGCCCTAATTGTGCAACATGCTATGCAAACAAACAGGAAGTTTTCAAGGTGATGAAAAACATTTTTTTCTATTTTAAAGGGAGACAAAGCAGGTTATGTGAGTTGTTCAACAAGAACAACACAAATTATTGCGCAATTGACCAATATGTTTCAAATGAACAAACTTCAACATTTTATATCTCGTTTTAAGAATGGCCTGGGAAGATTTAGGTTAAACTACAAGAATTTATTCTTCATGCTGTTTAATATATATTTTTTTTTACCTGAGGTACAATTTAATAGCTGTCAAACTTCCGATTTCAGAACGACGTCTTCCTAGTCTGGAGATTTTCGAGTTCCCCCGGTTTCCAATGGAAACATCCCACATCTTGTTTTGACAAGAATTTGGTCAAAGTGATGCTTGTTTCAGCTATCAAATATTTAAAGAGACAAATCAGTCGCCCCAAAATTATTTTGAAGCAACATCTAAATCTCAAAATTTTCTTCTCCCCAAAGTATCTTTCAGAATATAGACATCAATATTGCATGTTCAGGTAAAGCAAGCAGTTACTTCTACAGAATTTTCATTTGAGGAGAAAAAAACCTTGTCACAAAACTCTCAAGAGCCAGTCTTGGAAAAGAACAGTAAACTACACTCCTTCAGGTTAGGGTGACTGCATTCTTCTTTGACATAGAAAAGGTCGAGATGAGAGGAACACTCACTTGCAACCAATGAGGGCAAGTTTTCGAAGGGAACTGACTACTTTGTGCACATGCAATTATATATGAGGTAAAGCAATGCATCAGAAATATTTTGGCACACCATTCTAGCAGATTAGACAGGTTGGATGCAAGTGAAATGAACCGCAAGACGTGTCATCTTCTAAATAGCTCTGTTTGCGTGGGACGAGAAGAGCTTGCTTATGCATAATAGAGATAAACAGCTTATATCTTCAGTGGCAGGAAAGCGTGTTTATCTGAAGAAGGAGGAGGAATGCTTTCAAGGATGTTATATTTCTTTAAGTTTTTTTCATCGGAAAGTGACGAAACTTACGAACAGTCACAACCAACTTTATCCAGATCTCGTTTTCACTTCAAAATTTTTTTCTTGTACTGGCAAAGTAGTTAAAATTAGAACGATTTCAAGGGAGGAATCAAACAATAAGAACTTTTATGAAATAGCGCGATCGTGACTGCGTGTTATAACTTACAATTAAATATTTAAAGATTCATGGATACAAATAGGATTTAAACCGTTGCAGACGTGACGTACCTAATTGGGACGCTATTTCCTCAATTCAGAGAAAATAGCCTTTGGTAAGTGTCGAAGCTAGAATTTGCGCAGATACATCTCGGATCTGTCATTTCAGTTCTCCAATTCTTCTCATTCAGTAAGTCACTTAAATGAACAGGATCCAAGTAAAGAATAAGTTCCAATCGAAAAGATGCGTTTTGGTGCAAAAAAGCTCTTCATAAAAGGCGTTGATTAACGGAGTTACATGCAATGAAAAATAAGAGAGGCAGGCTTTTTTTTCAAGAACCACTCTTTCTCATTCGGAACAATTATGTACTTTGTAGCTAATTCAAAGTTTATTCAAACTATGCGTCTCAAATGGAGTGGCAAAATCCAAGTCTTCTTGTGTAGGCTATAATTTTGTTGGAGAAAATAAAAACGTTTTCACCTCTGAAAGTTCGTTTAGACAGGTTTGAAATCATAACTTTCCCTACTTCAGTCTTCTGAACATTTATGTGTTAAGTATGAATAAATTTAATTAACTGTGCAAAGTATATGCAAAGGAAATTTTCTTTTGTAAAACATTTTGAAGTTAATTTAAACACGTGAGACGACCAATACTTGGGACGCTGTTTCTCGCCGGGTCAGACTGCTTCTTAGTCTTCTCTAACTAGCTGGAGTTTCTTTGAAATACTCACAGAGATTGCATGTGGCCATCACACAGCACAGACTCCCATTGTACACTTTACTTCTTTCGAATTTATACGAAATAGTATTACCAAAAGTAAGAACAACTAATTTGTTTTTAAAATCAAGCATCATTATTTTTTACCTTTGTAATAAACCTTTTGGGGGCGAAGGGGCAAAGGCATATTGCCCTAGTTGTTTTTATCCATACGTAGACTTCATTGCTCCCAAAACTTTGAGTACGTTTTGATAGCATATGGCAGCTAGCTATGAGTACATGAGGTCAAAATGAAAATTGGAAGTAATGAAATAAATGTCGTTACAAACAAGAATGCAACGATTTTATTTAAATTCAAAACTTACATTTGAAGTATGCACCTGTCACCAGCCGTTCGGTTACAAGAAAATGGTATCTCTACCCCAAACATGATATAAAAGTGTGGCTTTGTGTCATGAGGATAAAAATTTGGCAGTTGTTTCCTACGTTATACTAAAATATTAATATGGCAATCGTCTTCCATAACAAGCAGATTTTTTTTTTCAGTGTATGTTCATAAAATCCTATTATACTCTTTGTTGTTCCTACCTGTAGCACAACCAAATATAAAATTTGAGTCGACGTCGGATTACTACATTTAAATATTTTAAGCCCAAGTGTTGATTTAACAAATATTATAAGCCGAGAGTTGCGGTTGGACCGCATACTAGGTATTAGAACAACAGCACACATAGTCACAGTAAGCTCGTTCCCTTTTTTAGGACGGGGTCCTCACGATAACGGTATTATACGCATGCTGTTTTTCGTTACCAAGGTAACAGATGTTCAACCAAGTCATTGACCTACCCATATCGAAAAGGACGTCTGCTTAATATCTCGATGATTGTGGAAATTAGATGAGCGGTTTTTTACGGCATAGAGATATCAGTTTACTTAATAATACCGATATGTAAGCAATATTCTCTTCTTTACTTTACATTAAACATAACAAAAATAGCATGAAATATTTCTAGCTCTATATAGGCTTACACAGTGACTTTTTCACTTTGTGCTTTGAATCGGTCAATGGTTTCAAGAATGTGTGACTTAGAGAGATTATTTTGATGTACAGCAGTTATGAAAGTATACAATATTTCTGTTGACGCGAAGGAACTATTATTCAATATCGCCGGGCTTTTGGGAAGATAATTCTTATCAGTGTTTACAATATATCGTTGCCGGTACCATTAAGATAAGAAGCTAAAACAGGCGAGCTTATATTATTTGGGCTAAATTTCGTAAAAACTACATCAGTCTGTTGTGAATAACTAAATTCGTTGATGTTGTTGCGGTTTTATAACTTTTTCAAGATCGATGTATGTTCCTGGCTACCGTATAAAAGTTTCTAAACAACATTTCACGTGACAAATGCGGCTATGCATTGTAATATTCGCTTCATTTGACGAACACAGTAATATCCCTTTAAAACCAATGACATTTCCAAAGAAATTGCAACACACCCCATGGGAATCCCAAGTGAATTCAAGAATCCCGTGAGATAAACGGAAGGCAAACATTCCCCCATGGTAATTCTGAACTTACCCATGGGAAATGCATCACACCCCATGGGAAACAAAAACGCCTCTGGGGAAAATGTAAATCTTCATGGGATTTCATGAAAGTATTCCCCATGGAATGTATCCCTCATGTTTTGTTTTTTGTTTTGAAATTATTCATTGATTTCGACTTCATAATTACAATATATTTTTCTTTCAGTAGGTGCCCGAAAAATTCTCAACATATTGCCTCAATTTTTCACAGAAAAAATATGGTTCCGGCCGTAGTCCCCTGTCTCCTACCCATAAGATAGCCTGCAAGTGTCTCTGACTTTGCTTTGCGAAGAAAGAAACTTTCTTCATGCAGGGCTTGTGGGAAAATCCTATTGAGAATAAAGGGTGTAATCTGGACACTTTCCGTGCATATTGGGCAATGCGAGCTACTTCCTTTATCTTTTGAATTTAATGTCAATAAAGAAGAATCACTGCTTAAGAATTTTGTTCTCCTAGCGAAGTATGCGCTTTGGTTGGTGTATATGTCTACCTTTAAGCCCCGTCAGCAACATTGCTGCACTAAATGTTAAGTTCAATTCGAGATTTGATCGGAGGATATGCAGGCAACATGACTACTTTTAACTGGTCAGGATACTCATGGAAATTACAATCCTTCATACCTAACTAAGCAAACCAGCGATTCGCATTGATTTTTGTCAGGCGATCCAAATTCCGTGATTTTAAGTTAGGTTTCTTAAAGACCCAAACGCGGGGCGTGTTCCTAAAGTTTCCATGCAGAATGGCACACAACTTGATAGAATTAAGGGATCTCTATCATGGGGAAGTGGGATATGCTGAAAATGATCCTTTCCGGTTAATTGCAGCCTCAGTTTTACTTCAAGTAGGCCTAATGACAGAATGCGAAAAATCACATGATAGCACCGTATCTCATACATTCCCACCTACGAAGCGCAACCCTATGCATTTTATTTACTTGCAAACAATTACTGAAAAGGCTTCGATATCCCCGCGACCCCAGATAAGACCCTGTCAGTCTTCATCGCGATCTACTATTTGGGAATCGAAGGGGTGAAATGTTGTGCTCAGTACATTCCTCCACGTACACACACACACAACACACACACACACAAATGGTTTGTATTTCCAAAAAGAAGTATTGAAATCGGTATAGTAACTTTTAAATTCCAAAGACATGAAATCAATATTACATTTTTACAGTAAAATTGACACACCATTAAACTGAAAATCATGTAAAGACATTTTTTAAGAGCAATGCCAAAATCGACAATTGATAAATTGCAGGATGCAACTGCGTCGACGTCTCGTCAATGCACGGGGTGTGATTCAACAACCCAGGGAATTGTTCATACTGTCTCGAACTTGATGTTGTGGATTGCTATAACTGAAGGACACGCGGAATAGCTCTGCAGTTGCGAAGCAGACCTCACATTTGTGACCGTTATTGCGCAATCTTTACGCCCTCAGCACTCCAAGTGAAATGCATTTTGGCAGACCATACTCGAGCTGGCCTACCCAGAGCAGGACCTGACACCCGTTAAAAATGTCAATAATTCTTAATCAAGGTCTTGCGTAATTGAGTATTTTTTGGCAATTGAAGAAAAATGGAAAGTTAAATATTCAAAAGAAACTCGTTTTCAGTGTTGCAATATACTACGTACCATCGTGAACTGCGTTTCAAGATGGCTGACTTAAAACATGTGTACTGCACCAGATTCGTAGCATAAACAAAGCGGGATTGGCCGTCTTCAAGAAAATCGGAATAGTTTATTTATACCTATGTGGGTAAGTATATTTCCTAAAACTTGTCAGCATTTGGTATTTGTTATGAACCTCGTGGATGATTTTGGGACACATTTGTGACTAATCACCCAACGATCAGCCTGGGTGACCAAAAATCTCCCATTGATTATTGTGCCTTTTGGCCAATATTTCCGCCCAAAATTGATTGTATGATAACCTGCGAAGTTATTCTGGTAATTTTTCATAATTTTCTTGATCGAAATTGAAATAATATAGAATAAATAAGCCATTCTTTATTCCAAGTGTAGGTTTCCATAAGCGGCTGAAAAATCCAAAATTTTGTGACGTCATCAGAGCGTAATACATTTCGGTGACCCCAAGGTCAGCTTCCCAACTGTGAAGCAAAGTCACGTGATAATAGGTTAGCTTAATCAAGTCGATTGCCGTCAGTGTCAGAGAAACATTTTAATTTTCCCCAAATAATTGTTGATTTTAATATGACACCACAGGATAGCCGAGTTTTGACTACGTGAGCTCCTTCTGCTGTGCAGACGATCTCTTCTTAAGATACAGAGCTACGTAGTAATTGCAGTATATATTTTTAAAATGAGGCTTCAGTAAGCGAAAGTGAAACTATAATTAACTCCAGACTGAAGTCGGTGAAGCAAATCGACTTGAGTAGGACAACCTACATCACGTGACTTTCCACGATGGCTTTAAAACTATGGTGGAATGATCCATCCTAGCATGCATTTCAGCGTCGCGAAAAGCATGAAATCAGGGAGTAAGTTTGCTACCATATTGTACTTGGAGATTTTTGGTGGCTTCAAAATCGCGCAGAGGTGGCTTGATGAAAATTCATTTTATCTGCAGAAGTAGCTGAAACGTGAGATAAAATCCCCACTGGCGTATCATACATGTGAATGACGATTGTCAAGATAAAATTGGCCTGGAAACGGTGGACAACGTAAAATAACACGGTCGGAATTTATTAGAATGGAAATATTTTATCAAAATGTTATTCTGTTTCAAAATCGTTGAAATAAAGTAACCGTCTATAAGTCTACACAGTGTAGAAGTGTGGTTTAAAGAGACTGTTTTCAAGTACGAGCAAATGCTTACTTTTAAAAACAGACAAATTGACAAACAAGTGAGAAGTTGCTTATTACTGCAGGTATTTCCAGAAACAGATAAAGCCACACGCACTTCGTTGAAACTACTTCAAGTTCGTGGAAATACCAGCTTGATTTCGAGTTGCTCTTATTTTATTTAATGATGTCATATTTTAATTGAGACGTAAAGAAACACTTCGTATAACGATAACCAGGTCAAAACGTAAGGTAAAAATTGAAAAAGAAAGTGAAGTTCATATTTTGTTCTAGTTGCTACAATGCTTAGGTGTTGGATTAGTTTATAACTGTACGGAATATCAATTCAATTCCACACGTAAAACACTTCCTCGCAAACTTGGGTAACTGGTACCGTAGTTTATATGCGGTACAAGACACGAAACCCCAGCAAACAACCCTTCTTAAATTTTGTGATACACCTGAAAAGATGATTTCACAAATTTCTGGAGTAGACTCAACGTTTATTAAACACTGGTTCATTGGAGGTAGGCTATGAAATGTAATGTTTTTCTTGAATAGATTTTTTCACACTCAAGTCCGATATTAGATCGGATCAACAGTTTATTTATTCAGACTTTTTTGAAAGGATGACCTCCTTAAAATTAGAACTAATCCTCATTTGTCTCGTTATGAGCTGTTCTGCTACCATAGCCGCTAAACAGAGTTATATTTCTTTTTAAACCATTCCAAGTTTTGAGTTTTGTCAGCACTGTATCCAATATCTGTCGCCGCTACTCACAAAATAATAAGTTTACATTTTATTTTCGAGGTCCATTGATACAATATATATATATGTTCACAAAAATTTGCCAACGTTTGGCTATTCCCAACTTGGAACGATGTGTTTTGAACTAAAACTCACAAACTTCGGGCTGTAATCCAAAGGATCGCCCAAAATTTTCTGTAGTGTGACCCACCTTTTAGCCGATATGAGTTACCCTGGCCTTTAAACGTGAGAACGCAAATTTTTACGTGTGACGCGTGACGTGTAACTTCACACATTTGTGTCAACCTACAGTCAGACAGTTCATTATCATATGAACGTTTATTTAGTTTTTCCTTACGCCAAATGTTTAGGCACTATAAAAAGTGAAAAGTGAGGACATGAGAATCTCTACAATAAGGAAGAACAGTAGAGTAACCGGTAAACCCATCCGACTGACAAAAAGTGAAAGAATCTGACAATTTCAATGAACCCAAAACTTTGTAAGTTGCAGGGAGTAATCAAAATGCAACATCAGCCAAAGAAGGATAATTTCCTCTCAGAACACAAAGTTTAAAATCTCCCTTACGGAATGAAATAAAATATGTATTAAAAGATTAGAGGCGGACTTTTTGTAGGATAAAGACGACTCTTGCAAATGGATCTGTCGGGCGCTTCGGAATTGACTCAGTTTTTCGACTATTTGTTTGTGAGTGTGGATGTGTGTGTGTAATCTTAAAACTGAGTTAGGACTGAAGACGGCAAAAATTCCTGATGCACTTACCTCTAACAGTCTAACCTTGGAACTAACCCCAACTAGTCTGTTATTTTGAAACAAGTATAAGCCGTCAAAATATCGATTTGACCTCAAATAGGAAAACTGTGGTTCCCAAAAGGAATCTTCTGGTGGAATAAAACGAAGATACAGAAAATATCCATCAGATCGAATGACAGATCTTCTATCACTTTTCTAATGACTTCTTCCCTGTCTCTTTATTCGACAGTTAAGGATGTTTTTTATTCTTTGTTATAGTGAATTTCACTACCACATAAAAACTTGAAAGTCTTATTACACGGAGACGTGAATAGATTTTTTGGACATTTAAGGGACATCAAATTTTTTCGATTCATGATTTGATGTTATTCACAGAAGGCAAGCTGGGACTTTAATTTGCAGAGAAAAGATTTCCCGTGTTTTTGTGTGCCCCTTTCAATGTATTTTGTGAACATGGCTTTTTTTGAAACACACTTTTAACTGAAAATAATCAATCATCCCGTTTTGTAATCTCTCAAATGCATGAAAGTCCACATTTCAACTGGTTCTTATGACAGTATGAAGCGCTCAAATAGCCTCTTTTGGCATCGTTCAAACATTTCCAGCCTGCTTATTTAAATCCTTCCATTATCTCGAGGAAGAAGGCCATCACAATGTTTACTTCAGAAAGCAAAGTCCACAACTTGTTGCTATAGTCTGATCAGTTGAAAATGGTTTGAAAACCAAACAATATTTCGCAGATTACCTCTGGCATTCAACAGAACGCCGAATTTGCCAAACTCATATTGAATAGGTCGATCATTTATTCGAACGCCCTACTTCAAGCCGCAAGTACGTAAATGCACAACAGCATAGGCTATATAGTAATGCCAATAAACTTGTAAGTTTGTTTTGCACAGTACTAATAAAAGTTGGAGTTCTACGATCGGTAGCTTTCATGACGTCATGTTTCTTTCAATTTGAAAGGCCTTATTTAAACATTTTTCTTATTTAAACATTTTTTTGATAATAGATTAACTTTGAATTTCCGACTAAATGGGAAGACTTCAATCTATACTTTAATCGTATTTGAAACAAAACTTGAACCGAATTCGAAACAACATTTGAACTTTCTGCTCTGGCTGGCACTATGTACGTAACACATTTGTGTTGGTGTGTCGTTTAATCCCTTCTAAGTAACTATTCTGGTGCTCAATTCCTCCTATCCAGATCGGAGAAGGTGAGCATATTTTCCCTTAAAACCCCACAATCTCACCATTAGAAAACACATGTTATGACAAAAAAATAATTTGTGCCAATTCGTCGTTGGTGTCTCTTAGTGCATATCATATCCGTATTACATTAGTAGGAAGCCCACGTCGTTGATTTAAGCTACTCCTACCCAGGCATGAAGGTCAGTATACACAGTAAAGTTGATACATGTTGAGTAAAACTCCTAAAATGGTCAAAAGCAATTTCCACCTATAAAAAATTCATATTCGTTCTCCCGTTCCCTGCCTAAGTCGACCTTTACTTTAAGTTGGTTACTGGCACGTAGAGCGTCTCAATTTCGTGCTTCCTTAAGATAAGAAGGTGGATGTCCTTTTGGGTTGGGCGGTACATATTTTTTAAAAGGAAAGTAGAAACAGTTCAAGATGATCAGAGTGATACAGCAACGGATACTTTGATTAATGAAAACTGAATGGCGAAACATTTCCCAAAGGGATAACGGAAATAACTGTTGGGCGAAATGTCTTCCCAAACTGCTAATACGTACGCGTTTCTGTAAGTTTTTTCGGCTACCGTAAGTTCTAAATCTCCTTTTCGACCCGATATAAACCCATAACTCATTGCTTGATAAAGTTTTTATACGATTCAAAGGAGGTTACGTATCTCTCTTATTAAAAGATACCATTCATCATACGGTTTGATATAGGCTACAGTAAAAATGTAGTTAGCGTAAACTTCATTGCAAAACAAAACGAACAAATACAAGAATAAATGCTTCCAAGTTGTTGAAATTCCAAGCAATACTATTTTGTTAGAAGTAGAATTTATACAATGGTCCAATTTAAAAAGGATCTCGCCTAGCTTCGATCCATCAAGAGCAATTTCAATGATGAAACAAGGAATTGGCTTCAAAAAGTGAACTATATGCACAGGTTCTTCGATAACGTTTAGTAGTACCTGAGTACCAATAGCTATGCCAAGACTCAACTGAATGATCCTACACAGAGAGGTCTGTTTATAATACGTGGAAACTAACCGCGTGTTCGTGTGCACTCAGAACCGAAAACATCTTTATAAAATTTAGAACCAGTTGTGCAGTAAGAACAGTCTTCAATCTGCGTGGGCCTGACGACATCTTACAGCTACCTATACTGCGCAACAAAAAGGAAACGCACGAAACTGGCCGAAGGCATGTTATTTGCAACTGGAGACATGCACCTATACTCCAGCTCATGGTTTGTACGTTCTTTGCTACGAGAATGAGTTCAACAGAATTTGAAAGTTCTAATTTTACGTCATCTTGCTAACCTCTCAGTGTGGCAGGAAGTTACATTCAATATTGTTGCGTATTCTCTATTTTACACAATAAAAGTACTTAGTTCAAAACTTCTCAACGCGCCTGACTTAAGTAAAGCGCATTCCTCTTCTGTGTGAGTATCACCGTTTCATGTCAGTATTGATTCTAACCTATACATGCCTTGGTTGTGGAGATACCCCATTCATTTAATTTGCATGAACTTCCGAAGCCTCCAAATTTCTAGGGAGTAAAGCTTTGCTATTTGCAATGCACTTGTCAACGAATTGATTGGCAGCTTAATCAAGGAGGAAAGCAGAAAGCAACTAAATGCCAAATGAGAGCGACAGTTTTAAATTTACAAAATTCTTCTTCAAATCTGAAATATTTTGATATTCACATTACAAATTGCGAAAACCCGCCAAAACTCCCTGAATGGGAGTCTGTGAGGAAAGATCTCAACCTCCTATTACCTGAAGTATACACTTATACTTACCGTGTAGCAAACTGTAATAAAACCGCGGTAACTCTTCCAGAGAGAGGGGCCATACACCCTACATCTTCCTACGCCATTTTGCCTTGCTCAGGTTTAAATGTATTTTCTAGCTGTTTGGCGACTATTTGGATTTTTACTGGATGATTTCCTCAAAAACTTCATTTTTGGTTCAGTTTTGGTTTGGATTTTTTCCGTAATCTTCTTAATATCGTTGTGACAAGTTTGCGGGTGATAGTAGGTATAGTCTGTCAGGTGAGTATCTGTATCTTGCACCGTCGTTGCACCTATCGCCTTACCAATGTTTGAATACACATTAGTATAGTTCAGTTTGTTTGTTTGTTTTCATTTGATCCTCCCTTGGGGGAACTCGGCAACGCCCCAATGAAGGGGTATTAGCGCCAGTTATCTTTTTTCATAATTTTACTTATTGGACAGTTCGAGAGGTGTTATTTTTCGAGTAAACATGAGTTTTATCGGGACTAATTTAATTCACCTTCTTAGCAAAACAGACGAGAAGGCGCAAGAATCGTAACAATTTGCTCCAATCAGAATATACCGTACAGGTCAAACGAACACCACGTGACATTTACGAGACACGGCCATGGTAGCAACGGCGTTGGTTATCGGTATGATAACGTTACGCATTTTTGCCGGTTGTACGTGCTCATGCATTTACCATCGATGTCGGCAAAATGACAAGTGTCCCGGAGGTTTGCCTGTGTCATACTCGGCTAAAATTGGAAAAGGAGCTAAACACATTCACCAAAAAGAGCTGGCAAATTTTCACCAACTATGCAAAACTATGTGATGATTTGGCGCTGGTCGTCTTAGCGAGATCGCTATGTAAAACTAAAGCGCATTGCATGACATTGAGGGTGCTGGTAACGCGAAATTTAGGTTCCATCGCTCTTGCTCCAGGATTTTACTAATAAATCCAGCTTTAGAAAGGCTCAAAAGAGAAGCAGAGATAAGAACGAAGGTAACTTGACTTTTTATTTTATGACTCACTTATATAGGCCTGCCTGTTTCCCTTGATGCATAATCCAGGCATTTTTTTTAGTAAAGTTAAAGCTAATCTGACGAGAGTGGGCTCTAGTTAATGCTTGGGGGTGACTGCCACAAAGGATCTCAATTGGGGTAATCACATACAGTCCGTATGTAATAAAGGGAACAAGGTCCTTGGCCTTCTTACGTAGGAATCTTTCTTTTTGTTCCAAAGAAGTCAAATTGGAAGCCTATAAAGACTTGCTTAAAGCAGCTTATGCTGTTATTTTTACGTGTTCATCAAATGTATGGGCTGTACTCCATACAAATGTAAAAAGCTTTAAAAACTAACGTACTTTAGTCTTTTCTCCGAAAATGAGCAAAAATTCGAAAAAATTCGAAAAGATTTCAACGGTTTCCAAACGCTATTCTGCCTTACTATCTTGCTCTGGCTCCGCCCAATGAATTTGATGCATATTCAGAAGGCCATTTTGAGAAGAACGCAAACAAAACAGACAGTGAAATTTCGTTCAATTGATACATACGTTATTCAAACGGCCTTTACGTGTCCAATTTGCACATCGCATTGAACCGGCTGCGCAATTCGTTCGTTTCATTTGTGAACCCAGATTCAGTGACAAATTCCTATTCACTTGTTTCGGCTCCATCGTTCAGTTTTTAATTTTGTCGCTGATTGTGCTATTTGAATCCGTCCCAAGTTTCAAGATAATGTTCATTTTCTCTTTAATTAGCTGTGTGGTTTGGCATTCAAAAACAATCTTCGGGTTACATACGTGTGAAACTAACTGTCATTCTGTGTTGGGCCCGAACGGTTGTGGAAGGACTCCTGTAATGCATGTACACAACATGTGTGATATATTGGCAATACGTACATCGTTGCGTCAAAGGGTAGGCATAATTTTACGTCATTCATTTCTTGCATTGTGATTGGTCAAATTGAGATAAGAGCCCGTTGTCTTTGCATAATAGTTTAGCCGAAAAAAGTAGATGAAATTTTTTTCTATTGTAATTAGCGCTCTAATTAGTGAAATTTCACCGGAAAAAACCTGGCGTGAAGGATTTCTATCGGGTTGGTATCAAATGGAAGAGCAAGATTGAAGATTAACGATGAAGGTTATTTTTTTTTTCATCAAACAGCATAAGCTGCTTTAAGCCTCTGTTAGAGTATGCTTGTTCCGTTCGGGATCTAAATCAGGCCTCACTTCAAGGTAAGCTGAGGGAGTACAAAAGAGGATCTGTTCAGTTTATAGTCAACATGTATTCCCTTGAAGTTGGTTGAATGACCACCCTCTGAAAGATCTTGGCCTCGGCACTTTATTCGATCGGCGAAGGCGTTGTAGGCTTCAAATCCTTGCCAAAGGTAGCCTATCTACGGTCAAGCTTATACCCCTCTGCCTGGTCCTTGTAAACCAACTCGTAGTACTCGAAACATGCAGGCTTTACACTACTGCACCCCTCCTACAATCTCTGGTACGACTAACTGCTTTAAATACTGTTTCATCCCAAGCACAATTTGGGACTGGAATGATCTCCCTTTCAGTCTTATCGAGGGGGCTATTGGTCACCCTAAGCGCGTAAAATTTATTCACTGAGGGTCTGACCCGGCAACCTCACGGCACGCACGCGATGTACTAATGTCCTTTACTGGATGTCTCACCGTATTTCGAAAGAAGGGAAGATCATAGAGGATTCCCTTTACCGTAACTTAACAAATTCCAAGATTAACCGTTTAGATGCATAGTCTGTACCGATAGAGTTAATTAACCTAGGCTTGGACCCACCCTGCTAGGTCAGGACAAGCTCACGATACACGCACAAGTTCATATCTAGTTGCTATGAGAATAAAATGTGAGTAAGTTACGATTAAGGAGTAAGTAAAGTTATGAAATTACACGAGAGGTGGACAAAACTATGACACATGAATTATTTTTATCCTTTCGGTACCCGTTGTGCCTTTTTTGTTCTTTTCAGTGTCGTTCTAAAGACAGATGATGCACTACTAAGAGTAGTGCCTTTTTCAGGTCTTGGACCGAATGCATTTTCTTTTCGTGACATTGATGGTTACCTACGTAATGTAAAAGATTAGCAACACCTAGCAGTGCAAGTTTCCTGCCCTAGTTTGACTTTGCGTAGGATGCGAGCTGATACTGTAACAAGTGACATAACTTTTTAAAGAACAAATGCCCTCATCCCAGACCCTTCCCGGCCGGTTCTCCGGTAGTCCTAACCCTCCACATGCCCCCTTAAGCTCCTCCCTGTACATGTACATGCAAACGTACTTTATGGCCATATCCTGGTGAGCATTTACCGATACAGTACATTCTAACATTAAGACCCTGGTGTGTAATCAGTTCATCTCAGTGCGTGCTGTGTAATGTGAGCTGCTTTCCATCTTTTTAATTTGACGTTTATTGAAGAGCAATCACCAATTGAGAATTTTGGTTTCCCCCGACCAAGACTGGCCTACAGGGGGTGATGAGTTACTGTCACTAGGGCTTAGAACTAAGTAATAAGTCAAAATAGGATGGACGCTGGGCACGTTTGCCGGACTGTCTAACCATAAATCGGGCGTAGAGTCTGAGACGGGCCAGCGGTCATCTAAGGATAAGGAACTCTGAAATGAGGGTACCTTTTATCTGAAAGGATTGGTTGCGGTCTGTAAACTCTGCCAGCGACCCTTAGTAGAGCCCTGAGGAGAGGTACATGTGGCCAAAAAACAGGAACAAAATGTTAGACGTTAGTGTAAAAGGGTGGGGTCAAAAAATGTAAATGCATTTCAGTTTGTAGCTGCAAATTTATCGCAGTTACTCTTCAAGGTTTGTTCGCAAAAAGTAAGAAAGATTGGAATCATTTTGGTAAATGCAACACATTGTTGTTCAGGGTGTCAGTTGAAACCATCGACAAACAATGATTCCCATTCTTGTCGTGACATGCTCATCAGGGATATAAAAATTTCTTTTTGAATTGCATTTCATATCTAATTCCCGTCTATGAATTCTGAAATTGATATGGCATGAGCATAGGCGGCGGAAGCGGGGGGGGGGGAGGGGGGCAGGGGGCCTGCCCCCCAAAATATTTTATGAGATTTTGGGGGGGCATGGCCCCCCATAACTAAATGTCGCAAAATAATTTTTTTAAAAGTAATTAAACAAATTTAAGATGTTTTTATTACGTTTCGGCTATTCTTTGGCTCAAATATTACTTTTCAGAGTGCAAAAGTTGCAAACTGCTTCCGGGGGCTTCGCCCCCTGGACTCCCACATTAACGATAACCTATAGGAGAAACTATTTTCGCCCTTCAAACAGTTGCAGGGTATTCTGCAATTGTTCCCCACTCTAAATTTCGGAATAAATTCAGGTAGACTGTGACAAGCTTCATACCTTCGGAATCTCTTCTTGACGTTTTACTCGTCGAGTTTCTGGATGGATAATTTTGTAACAGATTTGGAGTGACTAAAATTGGTTACCTTGGTGTGGATTAAAGTGTGCTCCTAGCATCTGGCATGTCTCTACCTCCTGTCGGGGGTTTTTTCAATTCCTGGGGAGGCACAAAATTGTTCCAAAATCATACTTGGTGTGGTGGGTAGAATATTTGGGTCTGTTATGGTTGGAAGGAATTTGCACGGCCATTGCTGCCAGTCACTGGCCAGTGGAACCACCAAACCCATGTTGGGTCAATGTAAGGGTTGCAACCTTGCTGCCTTACCACTATTACATCACAGAACCTCACTTAGCTCTTGGCTGAAGTGGACATACCCAGTGGTACCAAGTCAAGATTCCAAAAAGTCGCTATGCTTTCGGGAAGCTCAAAAAGCTATTATTCGTGACCGTTACTTCACAGATAATCACAGCACAATGCCCGAAATTGTCGAATATCCAAAATTCCAAATTCTTTCAAACATTCTTAATTTTTTAGATTGAAATTAGGGACCAATCTGCAATTTCGATTGAAAAATTCAATCTAATGGATCGAAAATCAATCTTATTCGATTGAAAATTTTCAGTCGAAATTAAGATTGATCCCTAATTTCACTCTTTTAGACTGATTTTCAGTCTAAGGAATTAAGAGAGTTTGCCCGAAAATGGAAAAGTATCATAGTAAGGGTAATATTGTTACGAAAAATTAAAGAGATAAAAAAATCGCGACACATTTGGGAAGCCTGTGGCTTCAAAGAAAGAATTATTCTTGAGACTGTTTTTAAATCTTGTGTAACACAATACCCGAAATGGCCGATTATTTTGATAACTTCAAATCTTTGCCGAAAAACAGAAGACGCTATATTTAAAGTACAATTTTCATGGAAAATAAAAACGATCTGCGACACATTTGGGTAGAATGTGAAAAAAAGATTTTCATCGTCCCAACTTTACACTGTAGTCTTGCAAAAATTTGCCTGAAATGGTCAAAAATTCGGGCAAAGGTTATAAGAATGCTGGGACGTTTTCAATTGCCAAACTAATTCAACGGATAGACCGGAGGGTGTTCAGGTGCCCAAAAGTTTGCCATCTATCCTGTTGTAGAGCCAAATACGGACAATGGTTATGAAAATCGGGTAATTTGTTTTTCGATATTTTAATGATGCAGGGTGAGAATGTCTTCCCGTAAGTCTGCTTGAAAATTCATTTCAACACACCTTGTAACGTGACATCTATTTCATTACATCTAATGGTAGCGTCTACTTTATCCGGTTCTTCTGATCAAAATAGCGACTGCTAATATCCCCATAGGCCTACTTTTTCAAAAGTAAAATCATATATAGTCGGAAGTTCGGGCACACAATTTTTTCAATATATACTGAATTTGGCCAAAAGTCGCAATAGAGTAAAATTCATTAGCATGTTTTCAATTCCGTTTTGTAGTTTCCCCAAAATATTGCGGGACCATCTCATCGATTGGTATAGGGATAAATTTTATATGGTTATTTTCTGATCAAAAAGCGACTGCTTAGATACCCCTATAAGCCTGGGAAATGTCATATTCTGTCTGATTTTCTGTCTGTCTCAGGGGTCCGATTTTTCAAAATTTTCTGTTCGCTTCGCGCCAATCAGTGGTGAAGCTCCGCGCAGATAGTCTTCCTAGAAGAATTTTAGTTTCAAGTGAACATTTTTTGTGCAAACAGAACCTCGAATTAGCGACTTCTAAGATCCCCTATAAACACAGGAAATGACATTTTTGACTGTCTGAAGGGTCAGATTTTTCAAAATTTCCTGTACGTTTCTTTCCAACTCATGGTGGTGCTCCACTTAGACCGCTTCATGGCAGAATTTAAGTTTCAAGTGAACATTTTTTACACAAGGAAACTCAAAATAGCGACTGCTTAGATCCCCATGTAAGCCCGGGAAATGCCATTTTCAACTGTCTGAGGGGTCGGAAATTAAATAAAGTGTTGTAGGATTCGCGCCAACCAATGGTGGCGCTTAGTCTTTCTGGCTGAATTTTAGTTTGGAACGAACGTCTGCAATTGAAACTTAAGAAAGCGACTGCTTGGATCCCCCTTACAAGCCTGGAAAATGTTATTTTCGACTGTCTGAGAGATACGAGTTTTCAAATTTTCTGGCCGCTCCCCGCCAACCAATGGCGGCGCTCCGCTTTGACTGTCTTACGGGCAGAATTACATTTTTCGGGCAAAAATCTTCTACTCCAAAACTGAAATGCTCGCCTACGCCTATGGAAATACCTTACTCAGGCGTGCACTGGAACAGCTGCTTGCAACATTCAGCAGGATTCCGGATTTGCGATCCTAGGATACATAGTCCAGTGGAGTAATGAACTGAGCTACTCAGTATCTCAAAAGTGTGTTTTAATCACAAATTTTTCTCACTAGAATTAAAGACAATTAAACCTGGCAAATGCCATTTCTAGCCATCTGGGAGGCTTTAAAATCCAAAATTTTCTTTGAACGCTCCGCGCCAACCGATGGTGGCACTTCGCTTAGATAGTAAACTCCAACCACCCCCTAAAACGTATCCAGCCCCGTCCCCCTATAGCCCCACCACAAATATTCCTAGATAAGCCACTGCCCCCACGCCTTTGTGGTTTTGTGCTTCGCGCAAAACCGGACGTCACCATTATGGCGGCTGCCGAAAAGTTGTGCTCCCCAATAAAAAACATCTTCCGCCGCCTATGATGAGAACAGACAACTTTGGGAACGTGGGCATATCTTCCATTGGCGAATTTCAAGTTATAAGAAAAGTCTTCATGATTGGCGGGAACAGATTGGCTAGTAAAACTACAATAGAACGCGCGCCCTCATTTTGCGCCTATGGCACGTGACCTTTCTGCTTCTATGATTAACCGCCTCACTTTGGTCAGTGGTATGTCTTCATGAAATAAAATCGTAGCTTCTCTTCATGTTTTACTAGTCTACTGAATAGGGCCCTGGGTCCTCCACTCTGCACCCACTTTAACACTAGCCCCACCCCATCTGACCTCCATCCGTTCACCCCAGAGCACAAACAGTGTAATTTCCCAAACTTTGTGTACCTAAGACTCTAATCTAGTTTAAAGTTGTAGGTTTTGGGGGAGGTATATTTGTCTGTGTATGTACATTAAGTTACACGAAGTATCTTTTGGATTTCTTCCGAGCGGTAAGTTATGACGTCACAAAAATGCTGTTTACTCAAAAGGTAACACCTGTCATATTGTCCAACAAGTGAAAAAAATGTTGCTGAGGTATCCCTCTGTCACACCCACCTATCAAACCTTGGTAAGGAAAAGATGCAACGAAGGTCGATTTTTAGGGACTTTTTCAACATACCCTTGATGGACTAGTAGGTGAGGACCAAAATAGACTAAGAAAACCTCCATATCCTAAAGGCATACCCAAGTAATTTTTTCATAAGTAATTAGGACCGAATCGAATGTGTTTTAAAAAAATAGTGGCAAAGCCCTAATTTCAAATTAATCACAAAAACCTTTACAAGCTAGGATTTAAAAATCGAGCATTTTTTTTAACATTTTTGCTAGCCTAACCCATTGCATATAAAACTCCACTATTTTTGCTATAGCATTAAGAACATTGAGAGTGGTACTTTTCAACACCCCGTGGATTTATTGATATGAATTCAACGTGCCCCTTTAACGTTGGCTATTCATTCAGTCATCAGCACTTACCTTCAAACTCTTCTGTTAATCTGTACCATAAAAGTTTGCTAAAAAGCTAAAACTCAACAAAAACAGTTTCCAAATTTGGCAATCAGCAAGTTTCGAATGTGTTACCATATAAAAAATACGTTGGTAAATTGTAGTCTAACTTCGAACATATACGGGAGTTTGTGGTCTATTTAGAAATGTTCATCTTTTGAGCACGATGGTATTTTTCTGATCTGAATTAATACTATTTGGATAAATAGCGGCTCTTTATGACATGATCAATGAGTGAATAAAAGAAAGTTTTCATCATATGTCAAAAATTAGAACCTGTTCGTAATTTGAATCGCTCACTACGCAGGATCATACTAAAGACTTTAAAAACGGAACCTATACTGCCGATATACTTGGTGCTCAGCACAAGTTATGGAGTAGTAAGAGCAAGCCAGTGAGCCACAACTGAAAGAGGTCGTGACCTACATGCTCGACTCTAACTAATCGGTTGGAAACTGGGAGGTAAACTCCATCTAACCTAACCTTACTACGCAGGAAGATGAAAACCAAAGATTTTACACTGATAGTATGATGGCCGACAAAATTCAGCATCACTTGACATCCGACTTGCTTTCGTGTAAAGAGTTACTGATGACGATATTGGTAAAACGAAACAAACATACATACTGTAAAGAACTGTTACAATGATAAATTAACAATTGTTTTTTTTTTTTTTTTGCTCGCTCTCTCTCTTCGATAAAGTGGGTACAATAATACAGAGATAAGCAAAACGGGACTTGTGCAATTTTCTTCCAAATAAAACTGTCCGGTCAATTCGTCTACCTATGAATGTTTGGGCTTTCGTTTTTCGTATATTCTTCTTTTCGGTTCTTCTTGTGTTGTAGTTACATACTTTTCAAGACCAAATGTTACACATAAAGTGCGCACATTCCTAGTGGGAAGAAGGGTAGACATCTAAACGTAGGAGTATACCCTTTTTATAAAATCTCTTTATAATGGAGAAATACACACAATACGTTCACCTACTTCGCACTTACTTATGAAACACATTCTATACCTACAATTTTGGAGCAATGACCTATAGATGTTTTCGCTACTACGTGTATTCTTAGAATATGATTATTATTGTCTCCTAATTAAACCTTTTCTGCAATCTCTGTTAATTCCATTCCATCCGGCTTGTTTCTCCTGAGCAAAAAAGTGAGTTCCCACCCGTCAGACTGCCAATCCTGGTTAATGGTCAAAAATCGAAAAACTGGCCTCGCCTCAAGCCCACGCTTTTAGCTGATAACCAGGGCATTTTTCATTGACCTAGCTTTTCACAGCAAATGCGCATGTGCACCTGGGCTTGAAATTTAGGGTAACTACAACAAGACAATTTAGAGTGCAGGTTTGATAGTCTAATTCTTTCACTTTTTTCTTTTCTGGAGCCAGTCGATCTAAGCCGTTTTTCTTCATACGCCTCCTTGAGCCCGAATTATGGATGTAGGTTAAGTTGACACGGTTTGCGTCCTGAAAATACGGAAATGAACACACTCGTTCTTTCGACATTAATTGCAGCTGTTTATAGTCATCCGTTGGACGTTTGTAAGTACAAAACTACCGTCATTACTCTGTGCCATTGAAAAGTGTTTCAGATTGGCAAAGTGTCCGAGCTTCATTGCATCTCAGGGGCTTTGCCATCAAAACAAAAAATCGAGTGCAATTCATTTGTGAAGACTCGTGTAGGTGAATAACCAACACCTCTAAGTGGGTAGACTTGACATAAACGAAAGGACGCGATGTTGTCCATCGTTTGGTAGGAAAAGTTGTCAGAATGTACAACACATGATAAGTTTAAACGAGCGTCTAAACGGTGCAGTTGAAATATCTGTTTCCTCAAGGACATTGCAGAAAAGATAAATCCCTGTTCAAGTTTATAAGTTCTAACAAGCGTTTACGTCATTGCCCGATGAGCCTTTTTAGATTTGGATGTCTTGATGTACGCTACGCTTCATGTCAAAATGTTTCCTAGGAATTGAGGTGATAAAAAACCATAATGTATACTTTAACTAGATAAATTTCTACTTCAAAACAAGTGGGAGCTTCAAACACGAGCCATCTAGAGATGATTTCCGTATTATACAATGACATTTATTTGTCAGAGGTCTGGTGTTTAAATGTCTGATTCTTCAGAGGACACTTGCTATGAGAAAGCTCAATTTAACTTGAAGTCATTGCTTGGAGTAAATATTTTGACTATTATGTCTTTCTGACAGCTTTTCTTGGTTTCCAAAATTTTCAGAAGGATGAAAACGGTAATGCAGTTTATGCTCACTTCATTTAAATGATACCAGTTCAAAGGGGGAAGAGAAACGTCAAACACGACAGTACAAGAGATGACTTTATTGACAGGCAATGACATTTATTCGTCAGAAGTGTGCACGGCGTTTAAAAGGTTTGATTCTTTAGATACAGTAACTGAGAGACACCCCGTGATTAGCTTTGTACCAGGGAGTTGCTAGAGAAGGAGATACAACGAACATTTTTTTTAGACAATAAGAATTACAAAAGGTTTACATCTTTTGAGGTACCAATATATGAGTGAGAAGTCCCCTTCGTTTCTATTGTTAATCCCCGGTGACTAAGTTATTTTAATGACAATCTCGTCCATTCTTTTCCAAGCAATCCCAAAACAAAGGCATTGTCGGTATATCCTTTGAGTTGGAGGTTTGTTCCCGCCAATAGCGAAGCTTATTAAACTTCGATAGAACATGTGGACATAGACACGTTTTAAACTACAATGCTTCAGTTCAGCCCTGTTTGTCATTGTCTGAAAGCATTGTTCAAGTCTATACATCAAAACAATTATGTCATCATTAAGAAACGAAGATTTTATGTCATTTGTTAAGGAAATTTTTGCTGTCTTGAAATGAAATAATCGTTGTTTCTCGGATAGCTCTGAATGACATAAATTTCACAATTTTGCATCTTGAGAACCACGCATCGGATTCCAGTGGAAATTTCACCGAAATTTAGAATATTTTGTCGAAACCTGATGTGACCTTAAGCCCTTCTGTTAGTTCTTTCATATGAAACTGAATTATATGAGAAAATTTGAGACAGTTCCACACGCTGGTATTTCTTTCCCTCCAGACTCATACGAACTATTACTGATATTTTTAGCTTTAACTTCATTTCACCCGCTATATGAAACAACACATATTGTTCACTTCGGTTGTTAGACAACTGTCACTTGACCTCAAAATGACGTCGAATTAGAATTCATCTCTTACTTCTTAACCCCGGTGGCAATATTGCTTCCACCCACTTATTTCCAATATGCCACAGTCGTTTAAACAGAGAGTCAATTGAATTTAACGCCTTAGGTTGTAGCATCTTTTGTAATGACATTCTGCAACAAATTAAACTGCCTTGATACTTAAATAACCTCAAGTACTGTCCTCACGGTTATTTGTATAAGCATGGAAGTACTACCTCCGAGGTAGTACTTCCATGGTATAAGGGAGTACACCTTCCATTAGAGGTACCTCATGACGTCACGTTCAAGCCCCAGCTGCAAACATTCACAAAAGAGGTGTTTGACGGTAAACGTCTTCTTGTCTTACCTCTTTGGGCTGATTGGGTAAACTAGAGCTTGAAAATACCACTAATGAAATAAGGTGATACAGAACATTATATCCGGAAAACATATCCTAAATTGGACAAATGTTTACAATAAGAACCCAGGATTTGGCCATTACGTATATTTCCCAGAAATGCAACGGTTATTTGCTTGTAACTTCTCTGTTTCCCGCTGAGGAATCTTTGCAACCCAAATCAAGACAAAAGCTTTAAAGATGCATGTATTTTGTGTCGACTGCAATGATTGCTATCTCATCGGCCATCTCTATTAGTTCTTCGAGGTGGTAAAATATGTCTTAGAGATAGAAGTATTATTAAAAATATTGAAATATTGATAGGCTTCATTCGTTCTACTTGTGTTAGTTCTTTCAAGGGAAGAAATGAAATGACTTAGAGATATGACATGGTCACACACTTTAGAATGCAAGTATTGACAGTGATAGTGGGATTGGATGGCTAACTGATCGGTTCTAGTTATTGTTTGTTATGATAAACAAAAATGTTTACGTGTCAGTTCTCCAACTTCATGAAGATTGCAACGACATGTTCAACTAGAAGTTGCATGACCTGTTGACACGCCGAAAACATTTTATAAAAACTTGATTCATTTACGCAAAACACAACAACAGAGAGACTGATACTAAAATCGAGAGTCGTATGGAGTATACATAATACTTTTTCGACCGTGATTATAGATTGCCTTATCAATGACTTAAAGCTTTCATCAGGAGTATGGTTAAATACCAAAAATTTGACGGCCCTTTTGTATTCATACTTTTCCTCTAAGGTTTCTCTAGCAATTATATAGTTTGGTATTTCCAGGACTTCCTGGAAAATCATGTTTCAAAAATATGTTTCCATATCTTCCAACTGATTTTGCTTGGGCTTTAATGCAGATTCTGGCACATTGAAAGGACCAGTATGCTAAGCCTTCCCTGTGATATATACGACTAAATTAGACGACCATGGGAGGATAGAGCATTGAATGGAAGTATCCCTCTTATATATCATTTAACTCCGTAATCCTGCCACACTCTTAAAAAAATTGGGCAAATTTTGCCCAACTTTTTGACCAACACTGGGCATCTATTCAACAACCTAAACAGTTGGGCAAAACTTTAACCAACCAAATTGGGTAAAGTTTGAACCCAACTGTTGGGCAAGAGATTACACAACTGTTTGGTAAATTAGCATTTTAAAACATACCCACTTGTTGGGCACTTCTTTTATTAAACTGTTGGGCAAATGCATTAACCAAATGTTGGTTATATGTTAATCATCTTTTCCCTAAACATTGGTGCTTTCTTTAAATGTTAGGTTGTTGGTTATGGCAGGGAGCTGCCACTGTACCTCCCTGGTTATGGCAACCCATCGGTCCCGGTTAAAAAAACCCTGGCTTAATAACCTATTTGATTTGTCACTGAGTTTCGTATAGGTACGTCCAAAACTATCATTTTTAAAAGGCACTGTAAAATGATGTGTGTTAATGATGTGATGAAGTATTGTAGTTTCATCAATGCAAATGTGAACACAAGGGCTGCATGAGAATTAGCTGGTCCGTAGCTCTCATACACTGTTATCATGGTTATGAGACAGGTTTCTTGTTATGCCGAAAGGTTTCAAATAATAATATATAAACGCTCATTCGGACGTGAAAGAGAATATCCCAGATCCTGACCTCTCATTGGATAGCAGTGTTGCGCCAAATACGAATCATGGAATCTCATACAAATGTGTTCTAGTTCGTAGTACTGTTTAAAGAATTTTATGGAAATAGAGATCGATTTCATGGTCTAAAGTAATGTACGAGTTTAGCTGTTTGGCCAATATAAAAGATGCCAAAGAGAATTTTCAGATTATGGTACCATGGTCTGATTATGAGAAGAATTGTGAAACAAATCGGGTCTAGTGCACTGTTGTTTGGTGACAACACTGCAACCAACAATATACCCAACAAATTGGCAAAAAGTTACCCAACAAGTGGGTAAAGGGAAAATATGCTCAACTGTAGGATAAAATCTTATCGTCATTTTGACCAGTCAGTTGGGTATAACAGTATACGCGTGCATGGAAGGGGAAATTTAACCATTATTTGAGCAAAGATTGACCAACACTTAAGCAATTACTTTTACTCAACAAAAACTTTGCCCAGCGTGTAAACATTGCATCAATTAGCCCCAAAGTTGGGCAAAGTTTAACCAACACATTCCATAAACTTCTTTAACCAACGGATATTTTACCCAACGTTTTAAGAGTGCAGGGAGGTGTAAGGACCTCCCTGATCCTACCTAGCCTACATAATCGCTTTTCATCGGTTGCTATGACTACTTGGCAGGTATGAAGTGAATTTTCCGTCTTGGTCCATTACATGTATATTCTATAGATATGTCTGTCTAATTACCAATTCCGGAGGGCGTGGATTTGCCTAGCGTTGTATCTCTTTTTCCAAGCAAAGGTGTTTAAGCTATCGTTAAACTGGATCAACAAAATGGCCACAAGAGCTAGTGTCGCTGGTGCGTTATAATGTGCATCGTTTGTGTAACATAAAGTCTTGCATGTTGTGCTTAAATTGGTACTTTTAAGGCATACTTCAAAAATTCAAATTCTACACCTTCAGGGCAACCTGACAATTTTGATTTTATTTTTTTAAAACAGTTTCGTTTGGAAAGGAGATCCCCCAACTGCACCATGCCGGCTGTCTAAGCGGCTGGGATAACTGGTAGTGTGTTTCCTCATGTAAAAGTTAATGGCTTTATGTTCGATACTGTCTTCTCCATTCAGTTTCATTTTTCCTCATTTCGATAGGGTTCGGGAATACAGGAATAAAAAAAAAATCTTTTTCTAGGGGGTGTTTTTTGCCTTCTTTCGGCTCCTTACTGTGGTTTCTAAATGGGTGAAACGTTATGATATGAAGAGTGAAACGGATTCCCCATCCTTTTCATTCAAAACATATCAATATGATTTCTTTTATTCAAAACACACCAGCTTTCAGAGTGATACATTTAAGTTGTTTTGATGGATCCTAGCAAATATATTCGCCTTTTGTCTTCCTCGACCTCCCGTGGCAGCGATATCGTTCGGTCGTTTGGCTTGCAAAGCCACTATCTTACGTTTGGATATTTATAAAGGTTTTTTTTTTTTTTTTTATTAATGTTCCGTTTTATTTTGCCCTGACGCTATTACCTAACCATGGCTTTCTAATAAAGAAATTCCTCTTTACAACCCTTTCACATGCAACCTTGTCATAATGCCATGTCTTAGTCCAAGACACTCCGTCTACACCAGAAACAGCACTATCGAGACGGAATTTTGACAGATTTTGGCCAATGAAAGAATCCAGCCCAGCTTTTCAAGATGTCATTTATGCCTAGGTTACAAACGTAAGTGAGGATTTCCCATCCTTTTCAATATCCCATTCAATCTATTTATTACCGGAAGTAGATTAATGATGTTATAAGGAAGGAACATCATCTTTACACTAAAAGTTTACACTTATCATCGCGTGTGCTAGAGAGAAAACATCCCGCATTAATATATATTTGTGACAACGTCTCCGTAGAAATGAGCCCGAGATCTTTTTCACTCTCCTTATCAGAAGATCAAATTTTACTGCTTCATATTTACTGTGCGTTCAAAATCATATACCATATTACGTCCAAATACTCTTAACAGCGAACTGCCAAGAAATGAGATCCAATGCACGAATTTGTCAGATATGTGAGCCTGAAAATTTTGGGAATTTCTTTTCAGATAACAAAATTTGATTGTCTCTTTTGAGTGTTCTTTTCCTTCTTCAGATAAAGATTTCAGTCGTTTGACCACAAGATATACCAAATGAAAATTTGTACCCTCCTTTGCCCCTAAATGTCTTAATCAAAGTGACTTCCTCTACAACAGTCAAAAGAAAAGTAGACCAACCAGGGTCTTTTCAGGCCCTTCCTTTTGCTGTGTCTGTAGTTAAAAAATATGTCCGTAAGCTTTACGAAAAAGAGCACGTTTCATACTGAACTGGAATAATTCGAAAATACAAAGTAATTAGAAACCTTTCGCGTTCCACTGTGTAGGCTATCTGTAACACCTTCGGCTATTAATTCCGTATATCATTAAGAAAATGAGCAACACGAAACGATCTCAAGCGACTATGGTCGAGAATGCTCACTCATAAGCACGTTTGTTAAAACGTGAAGGTCAAACATACAGTTAACTTTCGCTATGTAAGATGTAGGCTAATGTTGGGTTAACTTATCTTGGCCAGTTTCATGAGTAAGTCAACTTATTGTTAATTCTATTTTTGTGTATATGTTATTCTTTTGAACACATCAACATGAATAAGCAATGCTACTTTGACATGTATGGAGACTTTTCCACAAGATAATTTGATACTTACGCGTTGTATGATTACATGTTAGGTAAGGACGAGGACTAATCGCCGTATGTATGTATGTCTTGCAATTCCTTCTCGTAACTCACGCGCTTTTGAACTCCCACACGTAGTGAAAAAAAAATGTAAGGAGTACGGACAAAGATGCGGAAAGGATAGGGTACAATAATGCACGTACCAAAGACTTAAAGGCCCATTTCTCTCACCCCAAACAGTACCAATTCTCCTAACCTTCTTACTGAAGCCCTTCCCACAATTGTCTGAAATTCCTCATCCAGACACAATCTCTGTTTATTGCTTCAGGGTGAGTACAGAAATACTCAATTCATATTATCAAAACACTCTCAGTACCGTTCGTGCTGTATAATATAAGCTTTGGCACTCTGCACTGTCTGAATTAGCTGTCAATCAAAGAGCTGAGCGAATTGAGAATTTCGGTACCCGGGTTCCAAAATTGTAGTTTGGGGTGAGAGGTTTTGCCCTTTAAGTGTTTAGGGATAGATTTACATCAATTGAACTGTGCATCGTGTTGTGTCCTTACTTGTCAGGAAATTTGACGACTGCTTTCTAACCTTGGCCGTATACACCATAGAGCTAATGTCCTCCGAAAGGTATTGTTTCTACAGCCTAGGATACGCCTTTGGTTCACTGTTCCTCTAATTGACAGCAGTGTGTTTGGTTCCCACCCAAAATTTGTGCCATACTACACAGATAGTGTTCAACTAATTCACAATTTGTTTCAATTTTGACATCACCATTAGCAATTTTGGAATTTAAACTGTATGTGGCTAATGTAATGGTTTACACTGGAGAAACTTTGCAGGGAAAGTGTATGCAGCTTGTCATGTAAATTTTTAAACTTGAACGCATTCCTGCATCGGAAATTAAGTAACACGTAATATGATAAATAGTAAATGAAGAGATATACAGACTTCCAAGCGTCAACTAATGCAATGACATAAGTAAAGTGCACGCACATTTTCTTTACCTGACAGCACATGCATAGCCTGGAGATATCCACGATTTTTCTGACAAGTCCGGTTCTTATTCAAACGTGAAAGTACAGATTAACACGGAATGTATCAAAACCGAGAGTAGTGGTACTGCAAATCTGACGAGTCGCGAGTGCTGGAAACACCTTTTGTTGCGACCGTCTTTGATTGACTACGCTTCCGAACTCTCTATCAGTTGCGATCAGTATTTGCAAATTCATGTAAACATATCATTCAGAGTAATGTACTTGAAGTTCTTGACTCTTTTTTTTATTCAATAGTCGTACAATTAGTATATAGGCCAGCTGAAAATGACTGGATACGTTTACCAGGGAGGTGTTATTAGCAACTCCCTGGGTATACATCGTATTTAAACCAGAATATCTTTAAGATGTCGACATTAACAATTTACTTTCATTTGCGACATAAAATTGTTGAGGTCCCTATAAATGCAGAACCACGTACTTAAACTGTCGTGTATGCATTTGAGCATGTAATGCTTCTATCATCTTATAACACTACCATGTCACTATGACGAATTTACAACGTCTTTAACTCAAAAGCAAGAAAATCCGTTGCCCGCGTAGCGCCTCTGTAGCTGCCGTCCCCAGCCTAGCGATGAGCTAAACGTACGGTACGGTCCGTTCCGAGGGCTATGGAAATTCCGCGTGTCAAGGATATGTGCCTTACGTTAAAATCACCACATGATTGATTAAGTCGCATGTCAGGACTTGAAGTAAGTTTCAAAAAGGGAGACTTATGAGGGCAACTTGTCTTCACCACTGCATCCCGTCAGTATTACGTCACCATAATGTGATGAGAAGAAGGGCATGTGATTGACATACATTTGGTATCGCTTCAAAGTCGAGACTTCAAGGTTCTCACAGAGTGCTCTCACGCTGCGGCACAATTGATAAGCCACGCCCAATGCGGGGCAAAATCAATACTGTTTTTGTGCAACACTCACACGTGGGTCATCAGCTACTTCACAACTAGCTACGTCAAATGGGCTCTACACTACATTTTGACAGTCAAAAACGGTAAGCTTGTGACGTAGGTGAAAGCATTTTATATAACGATGATGACGTTGCTTTAGGTACTTGGTGCTTGGGGCACACACTAAGGTTCTAGAACCTACTTTTTGGTGAACTAAGTTTGTTAATCGTGTCGCGCCAACGCAGACTATAAGCAAGCGTCTCATGAGTGCCAATTGTCAAAGGTATTAGTAAAATACTAGTTTTCCCTCCCCTAGATATCCATTATTTACTTAAGAACGTCAAAGCGTCCCCTTCCTATAATCCCCCCCCCCCTTCCTCCGCGACTAAAGACATGGTCGTTGTATTAGGAGAAATTTTCGTTATCTTTTTATGAACAAATTTTGTAAATATCTAATAATTATGTCTACAGATAAAACAACGGCTTTGAAAATTTCCTAAAATTAAATCAATGTCTTTCACCAAAATGCCTCTTCTCCTTAATCAAAAAGAAGCGATTAAAAACCAACGACAACATTTAATTTTGACTGGTAAGATTCGAAAAAAGAAATTCAATATGCTAGTGATGATTTCTCCCTCCATGTCCCAGTCTTAAAATCGCTAAAACGACCTAAAGTGTATTGCTTTAACAAATTGCAAGGATGATTCGTGAATTCGTGGAATGATCTAAGCATATAACATACTATAACATATGTCAGGAATGTAATTACAAAGAGCCCATGGAAGCGTGTTTAACATATTACAAACGGACTGATCTCCCCATAGTGTTACCCTTGATACTCATTGCAACTGTAAAGGCCAAACTAGGGGAACACATGTTCACCAATTCACGGTAATTTGACGATTTCACAGACGGTCTGAATACTTAGAGGTCTGCAAAAGGTTTATTTCATTCTCTTTCTTCTATTACATGTTAAACTTATGACAGACTTAAAAACTTTTGAGGCACAAAACTCAGCCTTACGCGAAATAAAGTTCAAAAAGTTCATTCGAAGATACAGTTCTTGCGTCCAATCGCAATTGTTTAGAGATTTCATGTTCAGTAGAATGTCGTTTACATGACTTTCCTCCAAATTTCACTCCTTTAACTAGGCACGAGTAAGAAATAGAGGTGAAGTTGAATTTCGAAAGTCATTTTGGTTGTCACCGTAGCTGGAGTTCGTTCTCCTAAGGTGAGATACGTCATTAACGATGAATGTTACGCTTCGCAAATTTCCTCTCACCTTTGGAATAAGGTAGCCAATTTTTGCTTTGGTCGTTGCACTAAGTTGAAAATTTGATCTCATCTCAAGTTTGTTCCCTTGGAGTATGTTCAGTGAGGAGAAATAACTTTTTGCAAGCTTGTGGAGATGATATTTAATGAAAGAGCCAAGGACTTACATTTTTTGAACTGTTGAACAGACTATGTATAGTGCAGGCTTGAAAAAGAGAATTTATGACAAAGGCAGCTTCAGTTTAAGTGAAGACAAATATTGAGATTTAAGTGCACTGACACGGCATACAAAGAAACTAGCCCTTGTCAATATTAAACCATTGAGTCCCAACGATAAACCCTTTGCTTTGCATGCTAAAACTCTATGGAAAAGGGAAAGTTACATCATTATCTCATCGCTCCGTGA
This sequence comes from Holothuria scabra, assembly GCA_037179385.1. NCBI lineage: Eukaryota > Metazoa > Echinodermata > Holothuroidea > Aspidochirotida > Holothuriidae > Holothuria > Holothuria scabra. Next base: position 22,490,990 of record CM074192.1, on the reverse strand, counting down.
GGAGGATGAGATATTGTAGTCACTTTGCCTATTGGGCTATATATGGCAATGCCAGCTTAAATCGCAATGGTTGCCATGGTAACGGTAAATTTTCCAAGGTTACTAGTCTCGAGGTCTAACCCATGGTGAGGTACCCCGGGGTGACTGAAGGTCCAGGGCTGAGAGAGGGGTCAAAACCTGTCCGTGTGTGTGTGTGTGTGTGTGTTGGTGTGTGTGAGTGCGTGTGCGTGTGTGTGTGTGTGTGTGGGTGTGTGTGTGTGTCCAATTTTGTTTTCTTAATATCTTGTAAACGACTGGGCCGATTTTCTTGAAACTTGGTAGGATGGTACCTCAGGTGGAACAATTGCATTTTGATACACAACCGGAAGTGAAGGTCAAAGGTTACAGGTCAAAGGTCAAATTCGGTGAAAATCACATTTTCTGCTATATTTCAAAAACGAAACATTCTCCTGACACGAAACTCTACACATACGATAATTGCATCTAGACCTACCAAAATACGTGGTTGCCATAGCAACAGATGTCAAAGGTCAAGTGGTAGAATGCAACAAAAAAATTTCAAGTGATAATTTGTTCGTAAAACAACGTTTTTGTCCCTCAAACTCCTCCTAGTGGGCTGCACCGATTCTTTTCAAAATTGGTAGGTGGGTACCCCAGGGTGGGAACTTGTGTCTCCTAGACCCTCGGAAGAAAAGGTCAAAGGTCACATTTTGCAAGAAAACACCTTTTTTCCCTATTTTGTACTAAAACTTCAAAAGAAAACCTTCATTTTACATGAAAATTCACAAGTATAATAGGGTAGACTAGTTCTACCAAAATATGTAGTTTCCATGGCAACCAATGTCAAAGGTCACGTGACAGGGGGTCACATACTTTTTATTGTATTCACTTTAACTCTTAACGGACGCATCCCACAAATCTGAAAGTTTAAGTGTAATAGCCTAGGCATGATACTGTAAGTTGTACCGATATGTGAGGTTGTCATGGCAACCAAGGACATAGTTCACGTTACAGATTGTCATCGGTTAAAGTGGGCATGACACGGCCATAAAAGTTTTTGTGTATTGCAAGATTAGATACAGTATTTTACAAATATCATCTCACACCCCATTAAAAAACCCGTACAATTCGGCATAAATGATATTCGAAGGAAAACTGCGTTCAAAATACAATTTCGAAAAATGCCGCAACACCTCGCCTGACTTTTATGACGCAACTGGCGACACAAACCCCGCCCTACGGCGCGCATCTAGATGTGGAACTAATGTAACGCTGGGTAAAGTTATCTTATCTTAGCAACCTCATGAAAACGATTGCATCACAATACAGAGTCCAACATACAGAGTGGAAGGCGCAGACCATGGTGGAGATTCGGAGCAAATCATTGGCCAATATGTCCGTGTGTTTATGCGCGCGGGTAAAAATAGTTCTGTTTTATTGCAAGAAAGACGCGGTTCGGTCGTTATAAAGAACAGCAATGAAAATGTGTGGGCAGACCAAAACAAGCGCGTCCCCACTACGAGCGCGTCTTTACCGTATGAGCCGCTTGATGAAGATGCTATTGCGAATACTAAGCAGTCACCGCGCAATGCACAATTCACAATGAAGTCAGTGGCCACGCTCACTGCTATTGTAGCACCGGTGTTTGCAATTATGTATGCGCTAACACGCGTTACCATGCACATGATTCGATGATTGTGAGCTCCCTGGTACCCATTTTTGAGACGCGTTCACATACGTTTTTTCGCATTAGTTCGAATTTCAAATGGGCTGAGCCTGGCCTGTAATTGGGAATTCAAAACGTCGTATGTCGGTATTTATGGACATAAGTTAGTAGGGAAATCATTCACTTTATGTCAAGGTGTACCCAAAGAACAGTTACCGAGGAACTTACTTTAAAAGATTATCGGCCGACGCATTAATCTTTTCTGCGTACTGGCCTGTGGCGAATCCAACCCGTGGCAAGGAATAACCCAAGATATGAAACTGTGGGTGACTAACATTAGGTTAGGCATAGGGCCTACCTATCTTACATATTAGTGCCCTGAAAACATGGCGGTTTTGAAGCATCGCCAAAAAAGGTAGGTGACAATTTCCTTGCCACGGGCTAGGATTCGCCACAGACCAGTGCGCAGAAAAGGTTTGTGCGTCGACCGGAAATCTTCTAACGCCACGCGTTCAACATGGCGCACCCACCCAGTTTTTTAATTGAGACGAACATGATGCGCATATCAGCGATCCGGGGCACATGTGAAGTTTGCCGTCGCGTCAAAATGGAGAATACGCTCATACAGCTAGTGCCTGAATAATAACAATTACGCACTTGTCTGAAGCGTCCGCGAAAGCGTCTTAGGTTTTAAATCGTTGCTTCATATCCGTATCAGTTAAGTGTAACAGTCAAGCTAGTTTTCTTTAGAGTGTTGCAAGCGGATACCAACATTTTAAAAATAAATTTGTTCCAAAATCTTAGATAAACCTACTGGATTAAAAGGGCAACCGTTACAAAGATTGGGTAGCCCTTCTCCAGTTCTTTTATAATCCGGTGTCAGAATTTAAATATCCAAATGATGTTTTTTGTTTTTGAATAAGGGGTGCGCCTATAGTTCCAAGAACTTGATTGGTCTGTGCCATATTCTTTCCCCTCGCAATCTTACGAAAAAAAAATTCCGTCACTTGGAACGAAAAAAAAAAAATCGATTCCCAAATGGACTTCAAATAGGAATTTCAAAGGATTGTGGCATGCAGCTTTAGTATGGTAATTTTTCTCAATGAAATTCTACTGTAGCATAAAAACAGCACAGATAAAACTTCTAGCACATAAATAGTTCAAGTTCTGTAACCAACTTGCGCACATGTTAGCGATGAGATATGCAACTCCGTGAATTGCCCTCTTGTTTTAATTTTGAAGTTGATGGCATAAACGAGTCTTGAGCCACATATATAACTGAATTTCAAAATCAAGCGGTAGGGCCTGCTTGAGTCATATATTCTGTGCAGTTAAGCAATATTGTTTTGCACATATAATTGCTTAACGTTAAAACGAATGCAATGATTCCCTTCAAAGTGTGTCATAGCGAAGGTTCTGTTGACGACCATCCATTTCGCTAACGTGTATTACTCCAATTTCATGATTACTCCACGTCTGTTGCTTGCACTTGGAAGTATCGCATTATGCACATCATAAGGGAGTACGTACTTACACCTGCCTTGATGGTTAACTTAACGGCAGATGGCGGGAAATTCACTAAGCAAGATGTCTAGACATAAAAATGGTCTATGGCAGGCATTCCTTTTAGGTGGATGTGCGAAAGAAATTGTGGATGGCTTCCGAGTAAAGAGATTTCCTCTCTATCGGAATTCGAAACTTAACTAGCCTAAATTTATAGCATCTACGTGGTGCTAAATGGACTTAACAACTCATGGAAACTAATTTAGATAATATCGACGGATACATTTCAAGGTCCTATAACAGCGAATGCCAGTTTCTGTTTGCTTCCTGTTAAGACAAGGATATTTGATAATATTTGTTGCTTGTATACAGACTTTGCTACTCCAAACTCTTCCGCACCTGCTTTTACTGCAATATTTTGTGTTAAGGTTCCTTCTAAAATCATCCTTTCGTAACTTTTCCCTTCTTAAGATTCTGTTACAAATTAAGAATTTGAATATAATCTATATCTAGTTCCAAGCGCATTTTAAGAGCCGAGCTATGTAGGAAAAAGTGCAACTAAAGAATTGCATTGAGTAGACATCGGTACGTTAATGAGGATTCTACATTATGGCAATGTCTATTATAGAAAAATTACCCAAGTGTAACATCCAATATTTGAAAATTTCTTTTATCCTGGCTTCTAAAGGTTTCGTGCATAATCTAAAAAGAATCAGGTCACGCATTTTCAAAATCCGAATTGAAACGTTAGTTATTCATGAAACATTAAGTTTAATGTAGGATATGGGGGTTGTCTCAATTTGATAATTTGTCATTGGTATTTGAATAAAATTGTTCATGTGTAGAAAAAATTGGTGAATTTTAAGAACCAAGTCAATGCTCCTCTTTGAAGTGTAAGTCATGAGAAAATATTTGAACTTTACTTTGACACTCTAATCAACGAAACCCTGCACGTTTTCTTAAACTTCCCATTTTGCATTCTCGTACGTGAAATCTAAGAACACAATTGGGTCGATACTCGCTGATTAACAAGGAATTTCCGAACTGGCTAACGAGAGCCCTAATCCCATACCTATTACATTGTGAATCAAATTAAATCCGGCATTTTAAGACTTTTCTTGTAATAAGAGACCCACCAAGTCAAGAATCATAAAGACAATTTGCGATCTGGCGACAATAAGCTTCACCCCTTCAAAAGTACATTTTGGTGAAGAAATTTGATGAATGGACAATTTCAGATTCTATGCACTAAACAAAGATGAAAACAAGTCAATGTCACTTTGCATTTGGGAGGTATTTATTTTCAAGGAAATGTTACGTAGCAGAGCAGCATTTATTAAAGTTAACAATTTATCTTCCGAGCAAGCTCTCTATTGATCTACGTTGAGCTGGAGAGCAAAATGAGACTTCAAGTATGGACTTAGCATGAACATCTATGAACAGCTCTGTTTACTGGACATTTAATTGCTAATGGCGGTTATCCATAACCCCACAGAGGTAGCCTAAATTTTCCCACTCTTATTACCTCTAGCACTTCCGGCAGCTTTCTCAAACTCATTTTTACCCAAATACATTCCTAGTTTGTTTTTTTTTTTTTTTTTTGCTTCTGTACATACCCATGGTAAGAATACAAGGCCCTACTGTGTTATGAGAACACCATAAGTGCTTGATGTGTAATATGAGCTTGTCTGCTTTTTTTAATATGCTGTCAATGTTCAGTGAAAACTTTTTTAGACGCAAGGAAAATTTGCAGTTTGGGGTGACGAATAAACTTTAGATTTGAATGGCGACATTTCTACCTATAAGTAAGCTAGAATTTCATAATTGTGTCCTCTTCCAGCCTTCCTTCACATAAACAGTTACTTTTTTTGACATCTCTTACACATTGGTGTAGGTTAACATGCAGTTTATAGGCCAACGGTGATATTTAGCGTGGTGCACCAATGTGTGCATAGTGTATAGCTACACTTCTGTGTACCTTACATGTTCCGACCTGAACTTAATGTGTTATCAGTAGTGATGCTTTCCTTCACCCAAGTTTAACAGATTGTATTTTGGATAATGTCAAACAAGTCATATATTTGCCATGATTTGGATATAATTTCATTTTCCCAGATATTTCCAATTTTCTTATTTGAAGTTGCGAGTATGCAAGGCCCTCTTCTATCACAGGAACACTTGCCAAGCATGCTGTATTATGAACTACTCTGATTTATTTCATGTAACATCCATCAAACATCTGTACCAATCGAGAAATTGGTAAACCTAGGTCAAAACAGTAATTTGAGGTTACAATTAACTGCCTTTAAAACAATAAATTCACATGGACGAAAATTAGGAAAGATCACTTTCACACATGATTTACGCTTTTCCGACAGTCCAAGAACAGAGATAAGGAAAGAGCACACCCACAAGTTTCGATCTTAGCAACCGGGAGGTCTGGAGTTCAATTCCTGGCCGGGTCAAAGTAGGGTGGGTTTTTCATCCAAGAGCAATCTACGGTTTTCCCATCTCAACAGACCTTTCAAAAAATACGAAATTACTTAATTGGTTGTCACCCGATGTGAAATTGTATTTCATAAGCCAATAGCTTCTCCCACATTCGTGGTCGCTTAGCCCTTCAAGGCTTGATTATTAAGTGCACCCGCGACCGTTAGTTACTGCAATACATTTTCATGGTTACGGATATACGATGCATTCCACTCATATATGGATTTATGTTGATCTTCTGTTTATTTTGTGTCCACTCTCTCTTTGTGAGTGCTTTTGTTTCTCAAGCTCAAAAGGGTTTTAAGAGTACTTCCATTCACAACTATTGTCTTTTCTAACTTCTTATTTGCTTATATTATCTTGTCCATTAACTGTTGTAATAAAACAAATGAAATGAACTATATTAAAGGGCTAATTCTCTCACCCCAAACCAGAATTTTTGCGGGAGCCCACAAAAATTATCAATTGATTTTTCTCGAAAGCCCTTTCATTGACAGCAATTTAAAAAAGTGCAGATTACCGAAGCTTATATTTCACAGTTTGTATTGCACAGACAGTGTTTTCATTACACATTCAGATCTTGTTTACTCACCCTGAAACAATCAACTGAGAATCTGTCAGGGCGACGATGAATTTTGGTCAGTTGGGGGATTTTAGACAGTTGTGTGGAGTAAGTAGGTTAGGCAGTTAGGAGAATTGACAGGGCTTTAGTGGAGTCCAACAAGCTCAAGTCCGAGTCCAAGTCCAAGTCCAAGGGGCTCGAGTCCAAGTCCAAGTCCGAGTCCAGTGCTCTCGAGTCCAAGTCCGAGGCCAAGTCCAAAAGTGATGAAGCAACAATAGTATTTTTTGTAAAGATCTATCCCTATGGGGGCTATAGCTGTATGAAGAGGGACAAACTTGGACTCAATTCCTAGTTCAATCTGGTTTTTCCTGTACTTGGAATTGGCCTGGAATGGTCCTAAAATTGGAACTGGCCCGGAATGGGCTGCAACTGGACCTGAAATCGAAGCGGAACTCATGCAGCTAAGTCCACTTATCTGGCTAAATGAAAATTGTGCCTCTCTTATACATACTAAGTAAACAGTAGCTCATATTTTTCACTTAAAATCAGCCAATTGTCTGGGAGAAATGCCCAGCCTGGGGATGTTTACAGCAGTGCATGGGGTCCTGATGGGAATGCTCAAATATACTCAGGAATTTTGTAGGTGGACCAAAGCCTTTTTGTTGGGGTAATGGATTTTTTAAGTTGTCCTGGGACTACAGGCTAGCTAGAGAAACACTGTGAAAATACAGTCTGGTTTTAAATTTGTAACCCAAAGAACAATTAGCTGTTTGAGAATAAAGTACAATATAAAGGCTACTGGTGATTATGCAGGAATTGCATGAAGGGTTCCCAATAGTGGGAATGCACTCAGTGCTGAAAGCAACCTGAAACCAATTTTGGGAGGGCACATCAAATATTTTTCAATAACAGAGGCATTATCTGGGCTTTAATTACATGGCCTGTCTAGTTAGTTTGTTAGTTAATTAAACAGACTTTTACGGCCCAGTTTCCAACCTAATTGGTTCAAGTCGAACCTGTCTAAAGCTATACTGCAGACGTCTGGTTGTGTGGGCAATCCCTTAGTAGCTGCTCTACTACATAAAGCCCACAAAGCTATCTCTGGAAAATGCCATATATGCATGCAAAACCAGCTGCCATATTGCCCATTTGTCTTCATGAATATCATACAGTAAGACAGCACACATACATATATACAGAGGCTAATGAAAGTTGCACACATGTTACTTGTAAGGACCAACAACAAAACAACATTGTCATATTGTTCTGTAAATTACACTATTCAAAGCATTGCATGTACAGTATTGACATACAACCTGTAAATTGTCCGACTTGCAGATGGCCTGACAAGTTATTAAGGTAACTTTACTGGTCACCATATTAACTGTTGCTTGCTAGATTAGAGAAGTATGATGGTCTCATTAGAACTTAACCAAATAAACAGACAATGAACAAAGCCACAAAGGCAACTTGGCCATAGTCAAATATGCATAACTTCAAGGTCAATTATAAGGTATGTTAAAAATATAATGTTTATTGTGTGGCAGCCTTGTCAATAGATCTCACACAATTTTCTCGCAGAACTAGTGCCACCTGCACAAACTCTCTTGGGCATATCTGTATTTGCTATACCTACCACAGTAATTTAATTTTTTTGGTTGTGCCCCCTAAACTGTGACCTGCATCTAAGTAGCAATGAAACTGTTGGATGCAAAAGGCCTAGACAGGTTACCAGTACAAATTCAGATCAAGCAGGTCTAACATTTGTTTGAAATGGGTTATAGACGTATGTAAAAAATTTCTTTAAAGTTTAATGGTTAATTTTGTGTCGTTGACAATCACCTAGGCCTGTAGGCCTAGGCTTTTAGCTACAAACTCTCCTTGTTGATCCCCACATGATGCAAAAGCCAAAGTTGCCTAGTTAACTGGTCCACCCAAAGATGCTTCGGTCCAGTGCACAACTTACTTTGTGCAGCTGGGCAACCGATTTTAGTAGCAAGCCGGTTAATTTCCAAGTAGGAGGTGGAAAGCCGGACTACGGTAGAAAATCCAACACACATTGAGCAGGAGGACTCCATATGAATATGCACATGCATGTGCAACACAGTATTGGTATACAGCAGCTCTGGAACAGCTAGACCACCTGACCACTCTGCCACTCCACCACCCCACATGATGCATCACCCCATGATTATAAAACCTCATCAAATTATTATGGTAAACAATGTTCCAGAAATAAATGGCAGGAGCGGTCACAATAATCCCCTTATTTCTCTTCAAAGCATCTTTTATAACATTTTAGGACCCGCTCCATATTGCATACTCAAGGTAAACTAAGCAGTAACTCTTACTAAAATTCACATTTGAGTACAAAAATATTGTCACATATAACTCTAAAGAGCCATCTCATGAAACAGGACATTATACACTACTTCAAGTTGAGGTGACTGCTCTTGCCTTATATATGTTGTAAACTTAAAGCTCTATTGTTGTGTATTTACATGACTAACATATTGTTAGTATTGCAAACTTAAATGAAGATTTGGCAGAAGCCACTTGGCAATTTATTTATAGACCTATCTTACAGTATCCCAAAATAATTAACAAAGGCAATAATTCCCTTTGTAGAAGTAGCAGTTAGATGAGCTGCAGTGAAACTATGCAGACTTTTTGTAAAATTTGTAAGAAGAAAAAAAGAAACAGGATGCAAAATGTATACAGGCCCTCTTTGGAGTCGATAACAACAAAGAAAAGGGTTTCAGAAGATTTACTGATAATGCTGAAAGGCAAGGCACAGCCAGACCATGTTCATTATTGCAAATTATAGAAAGCAGAGTATGTGTAAAAATCAATAGGCATGTATTGTACAAAATCTACAGTACAGTAACAGTGAGAAGTTAAGTTTATGTTTCAAGGTATTCATACCTTTACCACACATAAGGGTATACATCACACCAGCCTGTGGCCTGTACTGTGTGTTTTCCTTGAAACATCCATTACTTGGACCCAACAAATCTGACTGCTTTGTTGTAAAAACTGTTAATTGACTTCAAATTATGCAGAAAAATAGAAAGGTACAGGTTACTTCAGCACAACTCTGGATTTAATAAACTAACATCCCTTGCTTAAAGTTTATTGCAAGCATCTACAGTACATTGACAATGAACCCCTAATCACATGGATGTCAAGTGTCCAATCACAGCAAACAGTTCTGGGAATGGTCTACATTTATATGGACAAAAGAAAAGAAATCAATTTACTAAATTGCAAAAATATTCTAAGTAATTATGGATAATTGAAATTAAGTGTATGAAGACTGCAAAAGGATCCGTCACATAGGAACATTTTTGGAGGGGGGGGGGGCTGAGCTGTAGTATATACTTACAATTGGGAGGGTAATTAACTATTTTTAGGAGTCTCATATGCCTTCCCTAGCATTTTTATGGCATTTGTCTAATTTTTGAGGGCAAGGAAAATTTTAGGGTGCTTCCCCAGAGCATGGCACTGAGAGAAGAGTACCATGTTGCAGCTGTTTTATGTTAACCACATGTTTACATAACATTCGCAAGAAACAAACTTCATGTTAATCCGTCAACAATTGGCATGTGACACTTTAAATGATCAAGTTACATAGAGATATGCAGGCCAATGTAGTCCTGTATCTTATATTAAGGAAAATAAAGCCCAAGTATATGTTGAGTGCTGGGGTTTTTGGTGGATCAATCATGAATTATAAAGAAAGAATCAGAGAAAATGGCTGCCGGACTTGAAGGACTCGACTTCGAGTCCAAGCCAAAGTCCAAGTCCAGAGAGCCCGAGTCCAAGCCCAAGTTCGAGTCCAAAAAAGTGGACTTAAGTCCGTACTCGACCTCGAGTCCGGACTCGAGTCCTCCAGCCCTGAGAATCGAAATTGTTTAGGGTGAGAGGATTAGGACCTCAAAAGACCCAAACTACACTGATCATTTGAAGATTTAGAGTGGTAGCTCCCAGTCAAAAAATCAAGGACATAAGTGAATGCGTTTCGTGATTTAAATTTGACCCCAATTTTTTGTTTAGTTCCTTTGTGACCTAAGTGTTTTAACATTGTACTTCTCCGTTCCGAATCAACCTATTGATACAGTTTACGGTATACTGAACCAATAAATTGACTTGGAACGGAGAAGTACAATGTACGGAAGAGTACAATGTATACTGTATCAAGTACAATGTTAAAGGTAGTGCGTGACATGTCAGCAAAAAGTCTTGAAATTACTTGGTAGTTAAGGAGCAAGGTCTCCTAAGGAAGAATCCGTTGTGATTATGTCAATATCTTTTACCGTTCTCAAGATATACCTCTTCAAAGTTTGAATGTTTCTGAAGCAACTTGTTGGTTATGCAAAAATAGTGATGATGAGAGTTGCGCAGTGTTGACATTTCTTTTGTTAACCTTTTATTAATAATCTCTCAGTTACTCATCAGATAGTTTATGGTTTGGTGATTGATATCAATGATTTTCAAAGACACAATTGCAACTTTAAAAATAAACCCTTCAGGAAACTCTAATGCCACAACTGCTCTTGAAATGAAGATTGCAAAAACCAAGGACAACATTAGCCATATACGGTAGGTCCCTCCAATGTCATCACAAGATTTACTTATTAAGCTCATATTTATGCATGATTAAGTGCAAATCACAAATAAACTTGTAAAATGGCCAATTTTTAACCGATTTTGATGGGAATTGTAACAATTTTCTTGGTTTATTATGCTTTTTACATTAAATACCTGACTTTGTCGTTTTGGTGTCACACTACCTTTAAAAAACTTAGGTCACGATGAAACTAAACAAAAACAAAAAATGGGGTCAAATTTTACTCTGTTTTGGGTCGATCGCAATGTCGCTTGGATGCTCATTGGGCTAAAATATTTTAGTCGATTTTCTTTACGACCCAATTAAGGTCAAGTTGACACAACTGTCGCTTTACATCGTAAAAATAATTTTTTCTATTGTTCTAATGTTTAATGGTGACGTTTCATTCTAGGTACTCCACAAATGATTGCATGAATTGAAGCCTCAATTTGGGTCATTATTTGTCACAAATATCTCAGTTACTTCCCTCCTGACCCACTCCCTGCTTGAAAAAAATTGACACAACTGTCTTAATTTTGTGTAAACAAAATTCTTATTCCTGTCCTACTGAGATGCTTTGTAAAACTTTAAAAGCGCTACCCCGAAGGAGTCAGGGAGAATACTGAAATATCTGTTCTTTCAATATCATCTTTGGAAGGGACAAGTTTTATTACTTTTTTCAAGTGATATGTTGGCGCCTTGTAGTATTTTCGACGATGTCTTAACCTCATCTAAGCTTAAACCTACAATAAAAGCAATTAATGTAGCCACTAGAAACTTTACAGCGAGTCAGTGTAGTCGTACCTTCTCCCGTGGGAATAAATCGAAAGCCTTTAAAGGAGTTCATGACTTCAAAAGACTGATTTGACACAGATTTTCATAGACTAGAAATTTCCCAAGGCAATCCCTTTTATTTTATCACACTAAATAAAATGGATGTTTACTCCCTTGAAAAGAAGATTTGACGTCTATGAAATGCTCTTATCCAAATTTCGATATTCCCTGATTTACTTATATCTCCTTCGTCACGTGAGTATTTGTTCGTGCAACAACAAAAATTACATTGCAAAACTTAAAATGTATACGATGGGCTGTTTCAGCGGTCATTGGTCTATACTTTCGAAAATATTGGCTGGTGAAAAAAAAATCGAAGTAGGCAAAATCGTGAAACAAAGACTATAGCCTACGCACAAAAGTTTAAGACGCGATGTTTGTCAACCGCTTCAATGTTACCTTTTGTAACATTGCTCTTCTTTAGTGGCGTAAGCAGAGTCCTATGGACCCGTCACCCTCACTAATGCTATTTTCGGCTCCAAAAATATGTAAGGTATTGTAACACATTCAACTTTTGTGACTTCCCTTAGAACTCCATTTTAAATTGCTCTTTTTTCGTGGCTCTTTTTGCAACAAAGTTTGTTATTATCCTGAGACTCTTTGCTCCAACATAACTTTTTTCTGAGCTTTCAAATACAAAATCTGTGTAAAATATGGAAGGCTCAGTTAAATCTTACAGCCATCAGTTTTACTAACATTCAACAAACAAACTAAACTGTCGATTTAAGATGCAGGTGAATAAACCAAATAACAGGTGTGGTTCTTTGCCAAGTTTTTTTTATTTATTTATTTCATTTTATCATTTGACTTATTACGGAAAGAACCACTCTTTATCGTATTTTACGATGAATGATACTGACAGAAATAACTCATTGTCCTATACGTTTCACTTCCTGCACATTTTAATTCATTAGAACCCAAACGATACTTTAAACATGATGACACGCTGATATGAAACAACGCTTTCATGAAGTAAGGGTGAACACGATACCTTTTGTGAAATGTAAATTATATTTAAGACTCACTATAAAGGAATAGAAGACCATAATGACATCAATGTTTAAAAATGAATTAAGGTATAAACTGTTATTAATTTGAAATACAATTTATTTTCAAACTTGCGTTTTTATCCTGAGGTACGTTTCCCACCAGTGCGTCTTGAACTCCTTCCGAGTTCCATACAAAAGAAAACTGATAATACACAAATAGATTATATTAAGTGAAATACAATGCTGATATACCATATATGTTTAAATTAATGTTATAAATTGTCACCAAACTGCATTGTTTCGAGTGTTTATCCAAACTTTTCCACATATCGGGACGGAGCCAACCTCCCTACTCCCCTTCCTTGCTGGGTACTCATGATTGCCAACCGTAAGCTGACTTTTAAAGGTCTAGAGCAGTTCCCCACACTTATTTTGAAGCAACAGCTAAATCTCACAGTTTTCTAATTTCTCTTTGAAGTATCTTTCACATAGTTTATGACTGAACTATTGGTGAACCAAACAACAACTTCTAATAAATTCCACAAGTGAAGAGTAAAAGTATGGTCACATGACTCTCAACAGCCAATCACGAAACAGTTCAGTGCAGTCTACTTCACTGCTTCAAGTTGTGACGACTGCCCTTGCCTTTTAAATGCCAAGACAGCCAAAAAGGTTGAAAATCCCGGCAATATTGGAACAATGTACGGTAAAACAATGACATCGATGGGCCTTTAAAAACAGATCAAGGCTTAAGGAAACGCACGTGAAAATCTGACTCTCGGTAAACCTGGTGGATCACACACACACACGCGCAACCACACACGCACACGCGCACACCCACACACACGCACACACATAGTACTAGAGTGCCAAGCATGAATTGGTGCCTGACTACAAGTCAATAATCAAGATTTTCGTTTTATTGTGGTTTTTTTTTCATTTGACTTGGCACGAATCAGTCTAATTTTTAGGACATATTAGTAGTCCGATCTTGTATAAAATATTTTTTTAGTCATCATAATATTTTAGTCCAACTTATATAAAGGCTGTTTTGGGGATAATGTAGCCTTATTTTGTCCCCTTTTGACACATTTGTCACATTAGATTTGGTGTGACTTTATGATAAAAATAGAGCTTTGTCAGATGTGGCTCATGCAAACAGTTTGTATTCATTCGTGAAATTTTAATGCTCAAATTGAATAATAAGTGACAAATGAACATTTTAAGGTGCCCACCCTTTGCAAAATTTAATCCACAATTTTGAGTGAAAGTTTGTGACTTGTCTGTCGTCTGAATATTGAATATTAACAGTTGTTATATAAACGGTAAGAAAAGATTTCCAGATCCAAACTTTTGATGTAACGCTTAACCTTGATCATGTGAAGTACCATACATGAAATAAACCAGCAGTTAATGCGTCAAAGCTGATTTCAGAGGACATGATTTTACGTTGGTAACATGTCCGGCCCCTAATGGTTACGTTGGTAACTATCACGTTAAGAGGCCTACAGGACGCAAATTTCCAGAGAATTTGATGAAACTACATATGTGCACAGAATGCTACAGTTGCCTTTGGTTTGTGTCCAAGTAATTTTTAATGAAGACAAATTGAGGCATTGACTGTGTATGAATGCCACACATATCATTCGTTTACACTTCACAAAAGATCAAAACTTGTGTTACAATGCACTCAAGAGTTTAAGTTCTTTATTTCCTTAACATAGATTTGGTTATGTGGTAATGAGGACAGAAATGTGATATATAGTCACGTTAACAACGTGATCTCCGCTAGTCCATAGAATGCAACTCGTAATGCAATTTCAGTCAAAGGGTATCTGGTGTTTTTAATTATTTCTCTAGTAAATACAGAGTTTATTATTTGTTCTTAAGAGTTCTGTAGCAAAGAGGTCACATGTCCGTCACCTAACGTCTATCATAAAAAAGTTGCCAATGTTATATCTTCAATTGCTACGTCCAGAAGTCGCAACGTCACACCGTTACTACCTGCGTTGGCCATACAGTGGTAAATTTAGTTAAAAAAAAGTCTCTCAAAAATATAAAGTGCCATCAGCTATACAGGTTATTTCTTAAGAGTACTCAAGCAATTCATTTTTAAGGTAAAATCGGGTCGCGAAAGTTCATGAACGAAAACTTAGCTTTTGCATATGGTTAATTCACTGTGAGGAAAGTAATCGATTGATTCCTCTCAGGCAAAAGTCCTATACTCTCGTGAATGTTCTCTCTGGCGTTTTCTCGACTGTCTGGACAAGAACTATCACTTGATATTATATTCAGTTACCTCATTTAATAAAACTGCTGTTGCTTAGTTGTAGTTTGAGTATGTTTTCTTTTTTAAACGGCAGTACGAGAGATGATTCAACCTAGCATATGAAGTAAATTATGGTCAAGCAAAGTTAAATAAAGGCAACAAAGGGAAGAGCGACTGGTCATACACCTGAATTGGAAAAAACAATGAAGGTTTTGCATCAAACTAATAACTTTAATATTACTAATATTTCTTTCAAAGATTTTTTTGTTCAGAGAGTGCTACAGGTATGTGTTGTAAAGAAACAATTACACAAAACACGGCCTCGTCAGAGTGAACGTTTAAGCATTACGACGTCCTTTCATTACAAGCAATCTAATACTTTCATACCCAAAACGGCCTTTTAATGAGACAAGATCTGAGTTGGTCATGTTCCGTCTCCCCCGTAAAAGTTGTGAATTTTATCCCTGATGCATCGTTTCAGAATTATCTTAACACTTTTAGAATGGATCCCTCAAGTTGTTTTATTCCTACGTGTTGTAACATAAGCTATAGTGATAGCCTATATATTTATTTAGGGAATAGGAATATAAATTGTAGTGTAGCAACTTTGACTTTGTGAACAAGAGTTGCATTATCGTGTGATAAAAATTCAAATGAAAGAGCTTAAAATAACTTTCAATGAAGAAGGGAGACTATGCGTTGTGTAAAAGGAAGAAGGCAGTTTGATCATGAAAAGACACACTTGTATCTGTAATTAGTTTTTTGGGTAGAGCTATGGCCAGAATTTGTTAGTGAAAGATTACCGTTTTTTACAGTGATAAAAGCAATCTCCTATTTCCTGTTTTTGCCCTGTGAAAACATTTCTTCTTTTTTCATTTTAATCATCTAAAACTGATTGTTTCGCTTTCTTGTAATTCAAAAAAAATCTTAAAGCTGAAATGCATGCCCCCTATTATAAATTTAAAAGTAAAAATGGACGTACTATCTCTCTTACTCTTCCCTTTTTTTCGTTAAACTGAGTGGCGCTAAGAAAACTAAGACCATTTTGCTAACACTACCAAAATCGTACTTTTGAAAGCTTAGCTATGCTGCTCAGCGCTCAGCGTGCACTTCAATTGCCCTCGCTGCCCTGTGAGACATATCCGTTGTTAATTGAGGTGGATGTTGAAGCCTTATAGGACTGAACAAACCGAGTTCCCTACTCGGTGTAGTGACGTGGACATATTCTCTACTTTGCTGTAAAATCTACTTTCATCCAAATAGGATGAAACATCTACTTGCAATGCAAAGTAATTTGTACAATAAGCCAAACCTGGTTATGGATTTCCTGAAGAAAAGGATAAGCAGAAACTTGAGATTTTTCGGGAAATTGGAGTGGTGACCCTCCAATCATTAGATAATTCCGTCCCTTGGAACTGAAACATGACTTGGCCTATTTTTAAGATAGAAAACGGCAAATAACAAACTGACCTTGACCCGTTCTGCCAGGTGCTTACATCTAAAACAAACTGGACAACAGTGTGCTTACTGTCTTCCTAAAAATGTACAAAAGTAATGATCCCTTGTTATTTCAATTTCAATGATCCCTTGTAAATTTCTTAACACGAATACCTATTTGATATGTTTTTGTCCCAAACAAAAATAATGAAACAGATTAGTCTGGAAATTATTATTTATTTATTTTTTCCGCATTTTTTATTTAATTTTCAAGAAGAACTTCACCGCTAAAATCTGAACCGATTTTCGTGATTCAAAATTTATTTAGAAACTAATTCATACGTGGAAATACTAATCAATTCTCAGGTTTTGAAGGTGGAGCCCAATATCATAAGGTTAATCGCAAACAGGTGAAACTTCACCGCTGGATTCGGAGCTCGATGTGAAAGTAAAACATGTCCAGCGTTCAAGCCTGAGGGAGAGGTATAATACATGAGAATATACCTTTAAGTAACCTATTGCAACACACGCACCGATAACACACAATGATAAGGTACATTGCATTCTTGGTAAAAAACTATGGAAAATTACTTTGGTTTACGGCTCTGCCCGTTATATACTCTGCGCATTACTAATGGAATTAACCAGTAGGGGAAGTAATAGTGTGTAGGTTACTGTACCTTTCTACATTACTGCAAATTTTCTATTAAACCATCGTGTATTGTCCCTTCAGTTGCCAATCACTTTCATTCTGGAAAGCTTCTTTAAGAAAGGATCAAAATACCTTACATTACGTCAAAATCTTGACGTGAATGGTTCAGCAGGCCACCCCCTTCACTCCCACAATCGCACACACACGCGCACGCACAAAGGTTTTTTCACAGACACTCTGAGGACTTCATTTTTTCTTCCTTTGTCCGTGCTTCCTTAACCCTAACCTTAATAGCAGATTCTCTATTGTACTTTAGAGGACTAAAGAAATCAACTGAATTTCCTTTAGAGGGCCCAAAATCCATTGTTTAGGTCCTCAGTCTGACATTGGAGTAACCCCCCGCCCACACACACACACACACACACACACACACACACGCGCGCACACCGATTTTAGGTCCGACGCTATACATCACTCACGGGTTGCTATTCTTTATTATCCTGTCTGTTCGCAGTATATACCGCACTGAAAAATATTTAGTCTACTTCTCTGCACTTGCACCCTACTTTTCAAGACTGTATAGGCCTAGATGGCTGAGAGGAATACAATACAAAACTATTACGTACAAAAGTTTGAGATTTAATAGTAACAGGAGCATCCAAGTTATTTTAATGCGACTTCCCACTGCGCCTTTTTGGATCCTGCAAAAATGGCTGAAAGATTTTTGTGGGAGGGGTTTTTTGTGACATGATATCGAATCCGATGTCCCAAAACATTCTTTCCTCTCCAAACGAACCCTTAGCACCCGTATAATTGATAACCTGTCTTTAAGTCTACCTTATATGTAGCATAGCATCCCAGCCATCATGCTCAAGAGGGCCCCAACTAGGCTCCAGCTGAGCTACTAACTGGGCCCCAGCTGGGACCCATTCGTGTTTGTTAGGTGTTCCCAAGTGGGACCCAACTGGGCTAGCCTTTCCCAGCTGATACCCAGCTGGAGCCCAGCTAGGCTTCAGTTGTTGTAGCTGGGCCCAGCTGGGAAAGGCTAGGGATAGGTTTATGCATGACACTGGGTAAGTGTCTCATGTTATGTTATACAAAATGATGTCATCATTGCCCACGGTTTTAAGATGTTAGTCCTTATACCAATCTGTACTACTCGATGATTACTATGCTTTCTTATAAAGTTAACATAAAGGATAATGTATCATACGTTATTATGCTGAAAAATATTAATGAAAAGCTTAAAAATGACCCTGTTAATACTTATTGGATTGGACCAAAAGCGGAATGCTCTAGATTTTCTACCGCCGTTTGTTCAGCCTCACTTTTTCAGTGAAATCATAATTGAAATCAATATATATAAAAAAAAAATATATATATAATAAATATTACGGGCGTACTTATTAGCACTTACCCTAGTTCACTTCGTTGTTTTGACGAATACTAGTAAAGTTTTTCCTTGCACCCCTGTGTGGCATGATGAACGTGAAGTGACATAGGAACATTCCACAAATGCAGTCACATCTTTATTGCATGAAATTAAGTTGTTATAATAGTCCTTGCAATCTGAGAACCTTTACTTCGCTCAAATATTCCAGTAAACCTAGTAAATGACGTTTAACCTTTCACCATCAATTTTCAAGATTAATTTGACTTTAGTGAGGCAATTCCTATTTTTCGGGAAATGGAGGGTGAAGGTCACAACAAACAGACAAGTAATACTGTTTTGTGTGCCGGTTAGGAAAATTATCAGTATCTCTGGTAATATGTTTAAGCTGATTTTTAAGTCATAAAAGACGATATCGAAATGACTTAAAAAGACACTTTTTGATATTTTTGTCGACTGTGATATTGTTTTATGTGGAGAGTAGTATTGTAATGGCAACGCAAACGCTCCCTTGATCAGTTGATAGTATACTTTATTCCATACTTGTTTTGATAAATCCTGAAAATGTTATCCAAGGTTGACGGCTTCCAAAAGAGAATATCTTTAACAGAGTATATCAGTCAGTCTACAGAACACTAAAAAATGTCGATAATAATATTTTTATTAAGTAGAGATAGTTGCCTCCTCCAAGTATTCCAGTCTCCATATTACTACAAGCTGTCGTCACGTTATCTTGTTTACCAATACATCAATTAATCCCCTTTACAGTACAATAATATAGTTTCATGCACGTGAAAGCGGTTTCTTATGCCCTTACTAATCTTTATTGTAATGCTGACTGGAATCCTACGAATGCATGCACAGATGCCACTTGCTTATAACACCCGGGATGTAGCGTTATACTAATACAATGAAGTAAATAACTTTTGGAATTATTAAGTTTATGCTGATACCACCTGTTGCCTTGATTCGAATGCACAATGCAGAGATTGTTTATATAGTTTGGGGCATAAAGACAAAACTTTTGATGTACATAACCCAATTATAGGACTTTTCTCATAAAAAATCTATCACTGGTCGAAAAGATGCTAATATTTCTCAACGTGTGTAAATGTATGATTTGTATTAGAGGACAACGAAATCAAAACCGATAATCCATAACGTCACATCGATAGTCAGCGTTTATCGGACACGCTCCTGGAATATCGTATAAGTTCAGTTCAAAACACGAATATTGCTCTTTTGAGTGAGTTCAAGTTGATAATAATGGCAGCATAGTTGATTGCAAGGCACAATAGGAACAGTTTTAAGCATGCATGACCAACCTTAAAGCAAAGTTCTAAAACTGCTGGTTCGACTTAGAAAAAAAATGATTAGTGTTTCGAAAGGGGTATCGCTGTAATGTGACTGGCCCTTAACCTCAAAAGGCCTGTTTCCTGGGTCAAGATTTCCATTGAACAAAATACAATTCAGTCAGCAGCACGAAATCAAAGAGATAATGAAAAAATGACACTTGAGGTGAAGACGTGAAAAGAGCATGTGTTATCGACGACAGGCCACCTGAAGAAAAGAAGAAAGAAGGAAATGAAACAGGAACTTTGACAATGCTTTGATCAACATGTGTGATGGCAGTAGGTCTTATGTTTTTGTCGTCACAGAGCAAAAAGGATAGGCCCTCCTCTATGGGACACTGTAAGTTATACTAGCAAATAGAGACAGGTAATATGTAAAACAATCCAATTCGCGGCCCGGCACGACTAAACCAGTCAAGACGCATACTAGTATGAGGCCACGTGATAATTAGCCAGTTCAGGGTTGTTCTAACCCAGCCAACATGCCCAGATGGGCCCCGACTGGGCTCCAGCTGGGCCCCAGCTAGGACCCATTCGTGTTTGTCAGGTGTTCCCACATGGGACCCAACTGGGCTAGCCTTTCCCAGCTGATGCCCAGCTGAAGCCCAACTGGAGCCCAGCTAGGCTTCAGTTGTTGAAGCTGGGCCCAGCTGGGCTTCAGCTGGGAAAGGCTAGCCCAGTTGGGTCCCATGTGGGAACACCTGACAAATACGAATGGGTCCCAGCTGGGGTCCAGCAAGTAGCCTTGCTGGAGCCCAGTGGGGGCCCAACTGGGCATGTTGGCTGGGAATGCTATAAAACATACTGAAAACACTTAAGTTCTATAAATGTTCACAAGACCTCAAGCTGATCATGTGTTGCTGTTTGCAAATCTGTAGGTAAGTAGAGGGGAACATCTCCCTGCTAAGTAGAACATGAATATGAGACTAAAGAGAAGAAACGAACTTGATGGAGCAGCGCTACATAAGTACCTCTATGTATGTATGTATGTATGTATGTATGTATGTATGCATGCATGTGTGTATGTATGTGTAGGTGTGTGTGTGTGTGTGTAGGTAGGCAGGCAGGCAGGCAGGCAGGCAGGCAGGTAAAGAGAAGATTCAGTCATCATTGAAACAAAAGGCCAAAAGTGATAAGGGTGGCGCAAAATCATGGTGATGCCGCATGTTATGTGGAGAATGCGTTCGAAATCTTGGTTGAGCTTAAAAGTAGAAAATTCAAGCATAATTTGTAGCACATTCTAAATTTGATAAGAATTCTGTACAATTACATAATTTGTACAGCTCGCTTAGACACAGGGTTGTATTATTTTGCGCTGTAAATTTAAAGATTTTTTCTCGCTACCAGTGAGACTGATTGTCTTTGCATTTTCTATTTTCAATTTTTTTTTCTTTTTTCTCGCTGATATCGCCTTACGAGAAAGAAGGAGCAAAATGTTCTGTAGCTGACAAGATTGAATAACACCTAAAGATTAATAACCCGGTCTGATGAAATTATTACACAGGTTGCAAAAAAGACATTTTTTCGATATGTTAGATATCGGATTCTTGCAATTTAAACCTGTTTAAAATTTACGACGCCAAAGTTAAGCTGGTTTGCAGAGAGCGGATATGAAATCTTGAAAAACCTTCTTGTGTTTAATGATTCTTAAAAAATGAAAAGGTTTTTTCTTAATAATTCGTATCTCAGTAACAGATGAAAGGTTTATGTCTTTGTGTAAACAGAACGATTGGCAGGTGACATCTAGGCAGAAAGAAAAATTAGAGATCAACGCAAACTAGCGACTGTGCTTGCATACAGACTAAGAGCGTTCGTATTACAGTCTCTGGGTTAGAGGACACAACACCCTAAAACGTTCAGTATTACTAAATGGTGGTCGATAGTTTGATCAAGGGATAGTTTTTCCGAGTAAACAGCTCCTTGGTTTATACAAGTATCACTACGGCCTATATGTATTACTACACCAATTGTAACTTTGTCGAGCCCGATTGAGACAAACCCTTGAGCAGAGTTGTGAATTCAGTTGCATCGGTCGTTCATAATTCCCCATTATCCCGGGACCCCTCAGAAATGACGATTTTTTGCATTATCTTCAAAAGCATTCTGTCAACTCCCTCTCACGCAACACACGTGCATACTGCAACACGTTCCTATACAGATGAAACAATATTTCCTCCCCAGGGTGCGAATGGCCATATCGACTCGCTCAGTTTTTTTTTCTAATTTGTTTGAAAATCATGGAAAGAATAAGACTAAAGGGTTAATTCGGCAAGGGATATTATTTTGTCCTCTTCTTTCATAGTCCGATGCCAGAAATACCAGAACTGTGTCCCAAAGTTGTCATTTTGTATTAAGGAGTGTGGCTTACTGTATTTTCAAGAAGCGTATTCGTCCATTGGCGTGATTCGATCATTCCCACCCTGGGAAAAAGATATCGCCAACGGTACAGTAGGAACGTAATGACTGATGGAGGGCGGTACTTTGGATAACAAAGTAGAGCAGTCACTACATTCGAAGCTGTGTCTTCAATTCACTTTTCGGGGAGGGTATCGCGTCTCTTCGGTATATGAAACGAATGTCTGACTTACTGTTTAAACAAAGGTATTGCTTCTGTTCATAAACTCTTAAAACAGCGAGGTAAACTTAAAACGGTGATTGGGTCCGTATGCTACTACGTACCTGCCTATTACAGTTGGGTAAATGACTATCGAACCTTCTCCAAACTTGGTTATATTTTCTCTAAGCCAAAGGGTAATTTTGAAACCAATTTGAGTAGTTCCCTACCCAACGGGTTAGGTGGCGACATACGGAGCTAACCAAGGGTAGAGTTTACCTACCTGATTTTAGAGTAAATACCAAATACCATGGTATTGCTTTTCTTGAATGTAAAAACACTTGTGCACATAATACACTGCTCTATTGACTAATATTGTGTCAGACTATGTTGGGTATTACCACTTTGGAAAATCGAGAACCACGTATACGGGAAGATGCATGAAATCATGAGGAATTTGTAACTTCAGCTGTCTTGTAGCATTCTTCCTCGTGGCATCTTTTGCAGTGTACAAAAAGAAGTAATGCTTTGACGTCACGCATGTCAATTTGGAGGCAATACCATGAAGTAGCCTACGCCGTTTTCATATGAAGTCACAATTATTAAACCGCGCTCACTACCTGGCTATTGTTGCATTGCAACAGACACGAGTCGACTGCTCCTCAGCTAGCTACAAAAGACCTTATGCACGTGATGTCACAGAGCAAAAAGGAAGGCCTCCTTTGGGGGGGGGGGGGGGACAAAACAACACCGACAAATGCAGACAGCTGATTTTTCAACCAGTTGAATAAGTGTTTAGTCTGCTTCACGTTTCGGGCGAATTCTCATACTCCTTTCACACCAAGAGACTATCTACGACGCAACTCCTTGCAACGAGATTATTTGTACACGTCACAAAGTTGTAAGCTGTCCCGCAACCCAGGTTCATTCGACCGAACATGTTCGGTCGAATGAGACCGAAATCCGCAACTGACCACGATAGAGAACTTGTCGGTGGATCAGTTAACCGTAACGAGGAGAACGTATCCTTGTCTCTTCGACATAACGAATAAAGAATATATTAAACGTCACTGTTCCACTGCAATCAATTTCTCGATCTGCGACTAGTTGCATACAGTGGACACCTCTCTCTTAAAACTGGTTAGTCGTCAGTCGCTCACCGCGACTAAACGGTTTCGGCGTAGTACGTCGGTCACATAGTGTGGAAGGGGGTTTAGGCGTGTTCCATTGTTTTGACCCCAATGATGATGTTGTAAAGAATGTCATAAGGGCAATAAACGCATGTCTTATCCTAAACCCAGTGAAGAAGTAAATACTTTTATTACTTGCAATAATCAAGGATAGGTAGCTGTCTTACTTGACGATACGAATTTAATTTGACGGAGCTGGAACGTATTTACTAGTCCTCTCAAAGTCGCCGATCCTAATAAATACGACCACAGAACCAGAAAAGGAAGTAAGAGATTAACTATACCAAAGGCAACTCCCTTTTATTCAAAGGTCTGCGTCTTTATTTAAATGCGCAAGCAAAATCGTGACATTCACCACAGTCCATCACTCACTTCTATTTACGTTTGACGTGAGGATGTGAAATTGCCGATGTGTAAGCTGTTCGAATTGAGACCAAATTAAGTCCTAAATGAAAATCTGACGAAATTTCTGCTTCACTCCTACCAATTGACCTAGACTGATGTCACCAGGTGATCGTCTTTTGTGAAGTAGATCTCGGGGGCTCCTGGCCTGTTTATGGAGGTGATGATAGCTACAATTTGCTTGCAAAATTCGGGAATATGAAGCTTAGATAGGTTACTCTAAACTTGGCTCAAGAGGATTGCTTCTCTTGATTAATTCTTTAACGAGAGGTGGTACTTTCTTCCGCAGGTTTCTATTAAAATCATTTGTCGCCAGGGAAAAAAGAAATGACAGAAGTTGCCGTCACTGGGGTAACTTATTTGTCTAAACTGAAGTACAATATAAAGCTGGTTCACCGAAATGTCACAACTTAAAATGAAAAGGAGCAAACTGAATACATCACAGATATGTGCATAAACTTTTCTTGAACAGCCAGCTACCCGACTGTTCAGTGTTCATTTTAAAGTTTTCATTCAAATTTCTAGTTGTGAAGTCATTCATCTAATCAGAGAGTTCAGGCCAACTTCCTGATCCGACCCTAATGACGACTTCCTGATCTAATTGCTGTTTCTGCAGGACTCCATAGGAATGGGAGTTGTAGAATATCTCCCACGGTACTACTCCCCGCCTGTCGTAAGGGAGCACACCACCATTAGCAGAACGGCCTTGCCGGGAAAAGTAGTTCCAAAGTACACCATCAGTTCCATCAGTTTTAGGTCCTCTTTAAGTGTGAATTGCTCAAGTTAAGCTAATCAGATGTGGTTGTTTTGTTTTGGATATGAAGGAGGAGGTGTAAATGTGTGAGTGTTGCCAAATTGGGAAGAATTGAAGGTGATTTAGACTGTTTAAAAATTTGGTGTGAAAAAGACGTTATTTCCGTCACCGTGCGGATTAATAGGGTAGGGTGTACAGACCCAAAACTTCATCCCCTTTTATCTCAAAATCTAAACGGTCATGCTATGGTGAATTTGTGATGCCATGATTGGCCAACCCACTGGCTTTCATGTGAGGGGTAGCTTTAGTGGGGTGTGAACTTTGACTGGGCTGTGGGGGGCATTGAATGAAGGCAAAATAGTGTCTAAGTCAATGGAGAAATTAATGGTGGTGTGCTCCCGTAAGAGGCTTCTAAAGGTAGCGGACCACTAACTCCAGTACTCTTGTGCGTGAAAATGTTTACTGACAGACAAAGCGCCATAAAAATTTTATGGGATGTCGTTTCTGGCTGTGTTACTTACAAAATATGATCATTTTTGAATTTGGATTTTGTAGATAACGAGTTGAAATACAGACTGTGCAAAATTCAAGGCATTCTGACCAATTTTAGTGCCATTTTTTGATTGTATTACTCCGCTCTGTGAAATGCCGTTTTTGAGTAGCTTTTATGGCGGGAAACACATACCTATCATTCTAGGCTCTCTAGCTCAAAATTTCAATGGTCATGGTATGGAAATTTGAAAGTGCCATAAAAGCCCAGATTGTGAGCTTCGATCAGAGGGGTGGCATGTCCTTATTGAAAACTTCTACTGGGAACTAGGGGGCACCGAAGTAGCCTAATTTAGTGTGTAAGTCAATGGGACTTACAATTAGTGGCCCGCTACCTAAAGGGGACAACTGACTGACTCTTTCACTCACTGCCTGACTCACTGACTCACTGACTGCAGGACAGACTGACTACCGTATAGGACTTTTAGCACATAAGAGGATAATCGTCTGCTTCATTGATACTAGTGCTAAGAAAAGTCAATGTAGTCCTTCAGCATTGTCAGCAGTTGTTAAAAAACTTACACTATTCTCTTTTGTTGCTTTTTGTCAGACAATCAGCTTGTATTAAGTTGAACTCAGATTTACGAGTGATACTTGAAAGCAGTTCCAGTAGCTGTTCTTAATGAGCTGACAAAAAGTAGACTTCTGCCTCATGACATCATTTGCATATTGTCCCATGAAAAGGGTGTTCATATTTTGTGACTTATTTCCATTCAACAATTGTTCCCAGAGTAACAAAACAAATAATTAAAGTGTTGACGGTATCAGTTCGACACATGCACGTTTCATGCTACTTAAGCCACTTTGTTTTAAAAATAATTATATAGAATATCTTTGAATATTTTTCCAGATTTGAGGTAAAACATATTAGGTGAAATAAGTTAAAGTAAACTATATTCCCAAGTAATATCTGGTAATCCTTTGATGAAGTAGGAATATATTGAATATTACAAAAGATTAATCCGCTCGATGTGACTCCGTCGGAGTAACGGCTTCCTGCTCTACCCATCATAATTGATACAGCTGCTTTCATAATTCATCAGAGCGTGTATGAAGGAACAAGTCTCATTTAAATTGCATTCCAACAAAATTTTTTGAACCCATAAATTTCTCTTGTTGGCTTTTTCGCTGGACTGTCAAACTGTCCGAAGATACATTAGATGAAGGGTTTCGTCTTATTTAACTTTGTGAAAAGTGTTGCAATTGGTCCTGACATCTTCACAGGGCTACGTAAAGAAGTGTATTGTTACATTATTTGTTATATCATCCTTTCTTTTTTCACTCCATCTTTCATTTTTTTTCTTTCTTTCCTTCCTTACTTTCTTTACTTTCCTTTGTTTAATTTTTTCTTTTATCTCTTTATCAGTCTTTCTTTCAATTCTCTTTTAATTCGTTTCTTTCTTTCTCCCTTTCTTCCTTCCTTTCGTCCTTTCATTCTTTTATTCGTTGCTTTCTTTTCTTCCTTTCTTTCTCTTTTTATTTCGTTTTCACCTTCTTCCTTTCCTTACTGCTTACTTTCTTGCTTCAACTTTTTTTTTCATTTCAGTGTGGTTGTATAATATTTCTTATCAACAACCCTCCCAATAGCCCTGGCTTTCTTTTTGTATTTTAGCCATGTTGAACTGTTGAAGACTCAGTGACTTCTGGTATGGCCTAAAGGAACGTCACCGGATGTAGTATTACAATTATTACCCCATCCTCGTCCCCAAGATACAAACCTGCTGCCAGCAAATCGCGTATTTTGTCTAATCAATATGATTCTAATCGTATTGAAGGGGCCCGAAAGTTCTAAGAATGTTCTTGGTGAAGTGATGTTGTTTAACAAAAGTCACATTCTTCACTACTCGAAAGGATTCGGTCAATTCCACGCCGTTCCGATCTTCCACGCATTTTGGGGCCATCAAGGTTCAAATTTTAAGATAAAATTCAGATATAGGCAAAGCTATCAGTCTCTTCGAAATTACTCAAGAAAACCTTGATTTACATTTGTCATTTTGCAAAAGCACATGATCACCGACCGAAAAGCTCGGATTCTGTTTTATGTAATTTCAACCTCTGCTGATAACCCATGATAAAAATTACGTTTCTAAAATGATAAGGCGCCCTGACCATTATTGTGACGTGGCGATTGTCGTTTGTACTTTGGCTTAGACTTGTTTTGAGTCATATTCTGAGGTAAAAGATCCTCTTCCAGGGTCGGTCACAAGGGGTGTCCTGCAGGCTCCTGCCACGTTTACTGAAACCAAACCGCAATAACTAAACATAGCCAGCAAATGTCAACACGTGGCATTGAAACTTAAAATATCGCCCACATTGTTCAGTACATGTAACCAGGGAGCTCACTGATGTAAGCAAGTCAAGCGCTTCATCCTTTAAAGGGTCTCTATTGCTTTTACCTGCAACACTGAGGTTTATCACGGATTGATATGTTTGTTAACACATTCTTTTTCATCTTCAAACCTCGTTTAGCGAATGAGAGATTTGCATTTTTGTAATGGAATCAGCATTAACCCACATATTGATATTGTGGTGTCGTTAATCTTTGAAAATTCAAAAAGAACGTCGCGTTCAGGCGATTGTAAGTCTATCCTTTAAAGTATTGTACTGGATTACCGCGATTTAGGAAGAAATGATGAAAAAGTTACAGGTCAGAGACCTCACGCCACGTCAACTGGCATTGCGTAAGGAAGTGATGGGAGCCTGCTTAGGTTTGCGTGCTAAGCTGTCGTCGATAGAAATTGAGTTTCGATTCCTGGAATAACAGCGCAGCTTGTAATTGAACCATTTACAACTCTTACTATGGCAATAGCCATATATCTCTCTTGAGGATGAAATCTGTCGGAATGACTAAACGGACCATTTTCGCTCGTTAAATCCTGACCATATCGAAAAACGTCTCGCTCCACGTGAAAGTTAAGATATATGAGTGGTACCTCTGTGAAGCAGTGTCACGTTCAGTTTTGCTCAGTAGGCGTAGAGCCTGTGTAGCTGCTCTTTTTTATAGACGAAATAGAGGCCCTAAAATTTTTGAACTATGAGAGATAGCAAGTACTCTACTGGGTGGATTGCAGGTTTTGTAAAATCCGATGGGCTGTTACTGATACCCTTCCTTCTTTCTTTTGATCTACTGGGGTTCATTCTGTTATAAAGTACTTATTTTTGTTTTTTTGTTTGTGTTTGTTCTTTTACATTCAGGTTGCACACAACAATACAAAAGTGATTGCATCTTACTTCCTATGCAACATAGTTGATGCAAGGAACTATGAAGTATTGCTCCGAAGAAAATATTATGTTGAAAACAAGACCTGACTAAACCACTTGAAGCAAAATTTTAATTTTCATATGTGAAAGCGGAACAAAATTTACACAGTGTAGTGAAAGTTCCATTCAAATCGGACAGGTATTTCTTGAGATATCAGTAAATGAAGTCGGTAGATTTGTGTGAGTGTCAGTGAGTTTGAGGGCTTATATCACCTCCTCACATTGCCAAGGGATGTTTTGTTTCCCTTTGTTTTTATCAGACTGTTGTGTTGAGCTTGAATTAGTTAACCCTTTACCGTTGTTTGGGTCCTTTTGGACCCATGCGGAGAGCTCGGCTGTCACCCATCTTTACTGTGTCACGCGGAGCTCGAAACTGCGAGTAGCTACCTGAAAATTCGGCCACAACAACGAGAGAGACAATAGTTTAAGGTCACGGGGTCAGTGGCCTACGGAAGCCGATGCGGGGCGGGCTACGTCCGCTTTTCCGCCCACTCCCGAGGCGCGCAAATATGCCCCGATCGGAGCACAACGGTAAAGGGTTAATAGGAGTATGACCTCCCTGTGGGGGGATGCAAAGTTTGCAAAATTCTCATGCAACTTATGCAATCACATTTTAATAATATGGGATTGTTGAGGAGAAAATCTAGTATAAAGTTTAAAGAAAAACAAAAGACTGCCCATCAATGTGAGGATATGATGCCATACGTGCTTGCTTCAAGTTCATCGGATTTCAATGCAAATTTCACAGAAGTGCTCAGAATAAGTACCACTCTAACATACCAAATCCTGTTGTGACCTGAAACCCTTCTTTTAACGTGCCAGTGATGGGTGATAAGGGAACACTTTTTGCTTGACAATGTGCCCACGTACACATTCCGAATTTTAAATGGATATATGTCTTTATTTGGGCATTTTGTCAATGCCACGTAAAAACCAACTCTTCACATTTTATTATGCAAGATACTCCCAATAAACACTGCCATTTCGAACTTCAGTCGCAAGTTATTGGCAACGTTGTGTCACAACGACGAACAGAATTTAACTCATTATATAGACACTTAATACAACTAAACGACGACTTTCACTCGAAGTGATTATTTGTCGAAATAAATTGGCCACCTAAAGACAGATTGCTAAGTCACTATTTGAAAAATCAAACTAGCCACATAAAGACACCTGTTATTGCACATACAGAATATGTCACATATTGACCTTTCTTAAAGCATTATTTGGCAGTTCAATTAAGACAAGTCAAGACCTTTGAAATCAAGTGAAGACATGTATCGAACCATATCATTTTGGGGCCATCTTCCTTGTGCTCACAATTACATGATGAGTTAAATATTGGAACGTCTGATTAGGCAAATGAGTGACCATTTTGGAGATCCATAGATCACAAATAGGTCTAAGTGTAAATCAGTTTGAAAATATGTTTACGCTTACCAAAGGATTTAAGAGTAGGCGTAGCTTTCGTTTCACAGATAATCAATGATGCTCTACTTGTTTTTGTGAGAATTAAGCCTCAAGCTGCAACTCAAAGTTTGCAACACTTTGAGCAATGCATGCGCGCGTTATTTCTTGTTTGCCCAACACCTGAAACGAACGGACTGGATGTATACGAGTGCACAACCAACGACATTTATCCAGTATGGCGGATCATTACGTTGCTTCTAAATACGTGCCGCAGGTAAAGTAGGTTTCAAAGTTAACTCAACTAGTCTGCACAATTAACTTGAATATAGCCTATAGACATGCATGGCCTCTGCATAATTTTCACATGAGCGTCTTAGGCTAACTGCTGCATGGATACTTAATATCAAGCTGGATTAAAATGAACGCGGTGTCATTAATATTTTGTATCACGTGAAAGCCAGACCAGGGTATTAACTGATTGCAGACCTCCGTCTGATATGACGTATGATAGAATATCGAATTGCACTTAATAAATACATCTGTATTGTTCAGAGCCACTGAAAGGATTTGCCAGTATAACAGAAACCTATACGAGCTCTTTTAGTGGGTGGTTCTGTCATGAACACTAATCATCTATCTACTAATGGTTTGGTACATTGCTCTAAATCGTAACAATGTGTCTGAAGGCACTCTATCACACTGTCAGGATTTCTCTAACCGGGTTTGGGTAGGGGCATGTGGTATTTTGTGTATGACCGTTATAGCTTTGGGAAGGTCAAATGAGAGGGGTTCCCTTTGACATTTTTTAAAATATTGGGTGGTCTCCAAAGCAACCTCTTGAAGTGAAAATTGCGATAAAATATTCAAAGGTCTGGTGACGTAAAAATAACAAAAGTGTGTTTTTAATGTCAAAATCATTAAAAATTAAGCAAACAACAGCAATTCCGTTCAATATCAACCAAACATCAACCACCTCACCAGGTAATTTCTGATTTGCACTTATTTATCTATAAACATGAGTTCAGTATGCAAATCTTGATGTAGAAGGGGGGGGGGGGGGAGATATCATATATGGCTCCTGCTGTCCTTTGATTTTGCAATATTTTGCTTTCAGGGATATGTGTTCCATAAGTATGTCCTGAGGGTTTTATTTTGGAAGTTTAAATTGTGTCCTTAAAAATTATCAGTATCAATGACCAAGCCAAAAACTCTCTGATGATGAATTAAGAGATAATTAATTGTTTACAAAGGCAATATAAACACTGTGCAACACTCTACATCATTATTTTTTGGATAAGCGACGCGTTCCTTCAGAAACATTCAAACTTTGAAGAGAAATCTTGAGAACCAAAGAAAGATACAGAGATAATTCCAACGGATTACCTTAGGAAATCCTACCCTGGAGAGCAAAGCAAAGTCAAGGCTTTAACTAACATGTCGTTCTACCTTTAATGCATTGCGAGGAGCTAAAAGAAAAACTGGCATCAGTGAAAAGGCATGGATCAATGTTCTCCTTACTACTCCTCGCTCAAACACGGTTCTACGTACCCCCTTCTTGTTACCGTAATAATATATTTTTGAGATCCGAACCTACGCCCAATTCTCAATTTTATCGTAGTTCTACCCCCATGCTTCCCTACCCCCCCCCCAAAAAAAAAAGAAAAAAATTCACCGTCATCCACGCACAATCTCACTTTATTGCTTCAGGAATGAGTATGCAAGACCCTATATATAACAAAACACTCTCAGTATAGTACATGATGTAATGTGAGCTAATTGGTGCTCTTTCAGTCTGTATTGTTTGGCACTAGCTGTCAATCAAAGAGCTGTGTCGATTGAGAATTTCTGTGGTCTACTACAAAAGTTTTGGTTTGGAGTGAGAGGATAAGTCGTTTAACGGTCTGCTGCTCATCTCTATCTAAAATGTATGAAAATCATTTGAATATTGTAGACGCTATAACTATTCAAAACTTGGCAATTTCTGAAGCCACTCATTATGCATGTAAAATAACTATAAAGTCTTGTAGTGTGATGGCGTTTTTATTGTTCTATCTTCAATCAGTTTTGTCGATCAATCGCCTGTACGTCCATTCTTGGTGTTACTAAAGCATGCACTTGCTGATTCCAAGCCCCCTCCCCCAAGTACCTTACAAGAACACACTTTTGAAGGTATCAACATTGCAACCGTCTTTGGAAATGATGAATGAAAAGAAAAGGATGACCTCTAAAACATCTTTGTAAGTCCTTGCTTCATCAAAACTTATAATTTTCATTTCTACTTTGTAATATCGTCGACTTCTATTGGTCCAGTACGTTCACGTGACCATGCGTTATTTTGAGATAAATTCACAGTTTAAAGTAATGGATAAATTCATCTTAGGTTACTCCATTTTACTCCGGGCTGTGCTGTTTTATTATTGTTATTTAGAAACCAGTATTTCCTTTCATATGTTCCCTATGAATAAACAAGGTTAATCTACTATAAAAATGTGTATTCCCCTGTGCATTAGAACAGAATAAAGCGCGATTCGAGTTAAAGCAAGAGATACACGAGATCAAAGGCCAAGTGCATCCAGTCAGGGAGTTGCAAAAGCAAAAAGCAAAAGTCGGCTAGTTAACTGGTCCACCCGAAGGTGCTTCAGTCCGGCACGCAACCGACTTCGTCGGGTGGGCAACCGATTTTAGCGGCAAGCCTATACCAAGTGGGGGGAAAGCCGGAGTACCCGGAGAAAAACCCACGTACATCGAGCGGGACTTGAACCCATGCACATGTGAGACACATTGGTACACAGCAGCTGGAATAGACCACTCTGCCACTCGACGACCGCGACAGGGTTGCGACAGGGAGTTGCAACCCCCATCGTTATATAACGATTTATGATTTAACTTGGGTTTGAAATAGAAATATATTGAGTTCGGAAGTCCTGCATTTATGTTTGTTTTTTTTTCCTTTAACAAGCTGTTAGGCCTGTATGTTTAATGATATCATAAGGATAAAAGTTTATCTTCATGAAATTTTTAACGTACCAACCCTTTGGAAAGTTGATAAGTTAAAAAAAAAAATACACAGAAGTCGTCACTATGTGCAAATGCTAACCGAGGTGAACACGTTATTACATAGACCCTCATACTAACCAGTAACGAACACTTATTAAATTACATGCTAAAGTCATTTTTGAACGCAATTGACATATCAAGCTATTCACCTTATGAAATATAATATTAATTACAATTTAAAGGCCGTGATTTAAAATTGTCAGAGCGGTGAAAACAACCAATTTATAGTGTAGGCTTAAACTTTCTCTACTCGGCTGCACGTGCTCCAGTAAATATATACTACAACTAAAGCAATTAACTGATCAAACACCTTTTAATGTAGAAACGATTTAACAATTTAGGTATTAAACGAAAGCTGTGATGTATTTCTTGTCTCTAAAATGTCACATTCCATTAGCTTTGGGGACTCATAAAAATGAGATATAAATTGGAATCGTTTTATTTATATCCGTCGTAAATTTTTTGCTCTTGAGAAAAACTGTGAGCCTATTTCACTTTAATCCGATTTTCTCGCTCAAAAATTAATTTCATTTATTTGCACGCGGATGGTGTTCAACGAAATTACAGTAACAGCTGTGCGAAAATGTCAAAAAAGTCAATCACTAAACTAGAATCAATACAAAAAAGGGAAAATAAATCAAATTTGTTTATTACATTAAGCCTCGGAGTAAGGGAGAGAATATCATTTTACGCAACATCCGAAACTCTATTTATTTCCTATTTGGATAAGTTTTGTGTATTACTAATAAACCCACTAGCATTTGTGCATTCCTCCAAGGCTACCATTTCGCATTATTTGCCTTTGTATGTGTAATATTTGTGTGTTGAAAATACAAACAGTGGAGCTTCTGGGTGAAAACAAGTTTTTCTTCGAAATCTTTACCTTCATGTATGTAGCTGACATTATGGACTTTCACAATCGCACTGCAATGATTCAATACACAGATGTAACTGCATTGCTTAATGGACGTACGGACGGAAATTTTTGAAAATATCAATCGATACCTAGTGTAGAAACTCTAAAGGGCAAAGCGCAATTCTTCCTTTTTTCTTTAACATCACTTAAATATTTCCTCAACAAATATCCTTTGATAATCCAAGCTAAAACGTTACCTCTTCAGGGTAAACCAAACAAGTTTTTCTGTTTCAATTAATTGATCGACCTAAGGGCTGTATTCGACACCCTGTTCTTGACTGCTTTTAAACATGAAAACCCCTGCAATATCGAACATTAGCTGGTACAATTGCATTTCTTTTGTGAGAAGATAGCTGCACCATCTTGTTTACTGTTCGTCCAGGCTCGCTACACCATCCGACGTGGTGTCAGGTTCCGGTGAAAGAACAGTTCTCAAACGTGTTATTTCTTCAGTGAAAGACTCGTGCAAGATCACTGTTTCCTGTATCAATAAAGTTTGCGAACGAGTGAAATACAGCAAAGAAGCAATCGGAGTTTGACAGCCGTTGTTAACCTTTTTTCAGCATTTCGTTTGCCCTTTTTGAACTGATTGTTTACCAGAATAAACAAACATTGAAGAGGTGTTTCTTCAGGTTAGAAGAAACGTTATTCCATTCAGACTGACTCTTACACTGTTAAAAATTTCTGTAAATTTACAGACTTTTTTTAACTTAAACTTTTTGTATTTTACTTTTAACAAAGATTTTCTGTATCTTTACAGACACTTTGTATTGCTACAATAAAAAAAGGTTGTTTAACATGTATTTTCTGTTTATTTGAAAAACCATTTCTGTCTGCTTTTTTAACCAAATTTTACTGCTTTGTAAAATTTTTTCTGTAAATTTACAGAAATTTTAACAGTATTTTGTATTTTTCTGATTTCACATAAATATACTGTCATTTAACAAACATTCATTTTGTTTTTAAGCTGAAAAAGAAACAAAAATAAGCCCAAACAAACAAACAAATAAGAAATAGCCAGAAAATTTTCAATATATAACATGCATCGTTCTGCGAAGTTTCAGTTAAAAAAGAAAACATTTTTGGCAAATTTATGGCCCTATTTGAAAATTAACTTACATTTATTATACTGACAATTGGTATACTGATGTCAACTCATCGCCACAGGCGCTCATGCACTTGATCGAATTAAAAACGTTTCACAAATTTACTTGAAAGAGTCTGTAAATTTACCACTTTATGACGTATATCTCATTTTGCATAAATGGGTGGAGCTTATTTTGTAGGCATTTTCCTAACAAAAGGATTGCTGTTGCTTTGAATAATATCTTGTTTGGCGTTTTTTAATCAGGAAGTGATAAACTTATTGTTTACCTTGTCTGGAAATGTTTGCAACCAATGTATTTGCATTCTTTGTCATATTTGTTTTAAAAACAATTATTATATTGTACAAAAAATGTGACTTTCCAATTACAAAGTTCCTAGAGATAGCAGTATACTGGACAACAATGTGATAACAAAGTATCCTCATTGTGTTTTGAATGAAAACAACTTCGTAACGACACATTACGTTGATAAGCAAAGACCTGATCTACGTAATGGTGAAGTGTATGTTACGTAATAACATAAGAAAGGGAAAAAAGCGATATTATAATAAATATTAAAACGCCGAGCATGAAAACAGTAGGCTGTAAATTCACATAAAATTAAGGTAAAAAAAAAACAGAACAATTCTGTAATTCGATTTTACAGTAGACATTTGTAAACTAATTTACATGCAAAAACTGTAAAGAAAAAACAAACACTTAATGTTTTTTCATGATTACAGTCTGGCTGTAAAAAAAACATTATTTGGTTGGAAAAAAATTTGCCATAAAAATTATGTAAATTTTACAGAGAAATTTTTAACAGTGTACCAACTAAGGGGCCATGCCCCAAAACAATTTTCTCCCCTGCAACCCCCTCCCCCTTGAAAATTTTGTAGAAAAAATACTTTTGTCTGACTATAAACCGTAACCTACGGTATATATAAGAACTAAATATTCCCCGAGAGCTGTCTTACCACTCTTTCCATTTCAGTATACACAACCCGGTTACGGCATGATTGCCTCATTTGCAAACTCGGAATGTGTAGATGGGGACACTTTGCCGGTTTCATTAGTTCGCGAAGTCGCGAACTCGTGCATTACATCAGTTCACCACATCGTGTGGAACGTTTCATTGCTTTGAATTTGTGAAAACCACTTCAAGGTGTATACTTCATCGAAGCCGGGAGGGGTATCCTTGCGCTAGTATTGTCACGCACTATCACCCTGCCGGACCGTGTATTAAAATAGTAACTGGTATGTAAATAGTTGTTTGTAAATTTTGTAAATGTTTCGTACTTGAGTTTGTTGTTGGTTCCGGAATTTGTTTGGAAATTTGTTCCGACCGTGTCCGTTTCCAAGCACGTAAAAGGCCAGCTTTAAACTGAAGTGATAGACACCTACTAATCCTATTCAATCCAGGCTATTCAGTCTTTTCATCTAACTTCAGTTCTCTATTCATCTCAGTTTCATTTAGCCTTACATGAAATATCTCCCCCAACCTGCCAACAGATGACTATTCAGTATTAAACAGTGGGGATTATAAGTAGCCTTGTATGGTCGACGTGTACGTCTAGAAATCGAAGGAGCTGCTAAAATTTCTCAGTTCATAGCACGATTTAACAAGTTGCAATGGAACGATCCTCATTGCACTCAATCATTCCTTCATGGAACGCCTTATTATCCAATGATCAAAAGCAAAAGGCTAATGGTGAATTGTTCTTTACGAGAACCCGACATTTCTTTTAAAAAGTTGCCCTCCAATATTACCTAATATTACCTTAATATTACCTAATTTTTAAATGCCATAAAAAATCACTCAGCGTACCAACCAATTTTAACATGTCTTTAGCCCTCTCAACCACAATTTATGATTTGCAAATTGTTTCATGTTATGTATTAATTACTAAATTACCAACTGGATTGAAACACATTGTACGTTCCATGTTAGCGTACGTCATCACTGGGATAACTAAAGGAAATATTACATTTTACCAGAGTTGTTTAAACCAGATAAAGGTGGGTGGACAAATTATTCATGAGCTATAAAACAGTGCATCCTTCTACGTGCAAGCTTTATTTCATGTGAATATAGTGACACTTCCCCAATTTTTGCTATGTTTGGCGTTCTATATACATAAATTACACTTTGAAACATGAAAAATTGCATGTGCTACAAGGGCAGTTAATTGCACACCTGACTGATCATGCGACTATTCCAACTTGTTCATAAAACTGTCAGAAATGCCTTTTTACAGTTTTCAGGAAATGAGAGAAATATCTGACACTTGCTGAGATTGTCAATTGATGGGAAAAGGTCAAAGGTCACTCTGCCGATATGGAGTTAGTTAGACCTAGTTTTATGGCCAAGTTTCCAACCTATTGCTTCGAGTTGATCCGGTCACGGCCTTTTTTCCAGTTTTTTTTCTTTTTTGGGGTGGGGGGGGGGGGGTAGATTTAAGAAGGTGTAAGCGTAAATGATAGGGAATGCACGGTAACAGGGGAGCGCAGTATACTGCAGTAAAGATACTGTATACACGAATAAAAGAAGGAAACACTTGAATGAATATGAAGTTAACGAAAAATACAATAAAAATGAAATTCAAGTTAATTATAAGCTGCGCCAAAAAAAAAATAAATAAATAAAAACACAATTATACATAAAACGCTTTAAAATACAAAACGAAGAAGACATTCAAACACTCGAATAACACACACTACAATATCCCTTTGTACTGCCATACTAGTTATACTGAGTGAAATCTCTGACTGTGAATATTTACAAAGGCACCATACACCAAGCAAGGTTGGTAGCTATTGTAATCAAATGTGATCGATTGGATATTTAGAAGGTAACTGACCAATATTTGATTCGGTCATGATCATTTGGAACCAAATCTATCACCTTCTTTCACCGGACCTGGTCAAATATTTACCCTTTTTCGTAATGACAGATCCTTGATAGAGCTGTAACTTTCTTTAAAAAATGATGTCTCTTCGAAAAAAATGGTCTTTGCTAACGCAAAAATTTGATGGCCCAAAATATGAAAATTTTAAATGTTGCAACATATCTTTCAAGTTATGCAAATGAGTTCATAATTCTGTGCAGCTGTGACTCCACAATTTTAGAATACCTTGATCAATACAGGTTTGGTTCGTAATAGCCTTATTTTACTAGTCTCAGTTTGGAGTTAAATGACGTTTTAGAAAGTCCCCCACTCCACTGCAGTTTAGGTTTTACGTTTTGGGCTACTTCATTTTTCAGTTTTTAAGTGAATTAGTTATAATGTTTTCATAAATTCTAAAGTCGACAAGTAAAGGGTTGTGGGAGCAGACGGTTTTTTTTGTCAACTCATCGCTGAAAAAACAGCATGCCATAAGTGTCAGTAGAAGAGGCGCTAGGCATTGCTAACTTCGGCCTTTCCATTTTGGCCTGTGTCCCCCGCAGCTTCCACGGCACACGTTTACTCGTCTGATACACCTTTATAGGTGTCCGTTAGTTATGAGTTTTAATTTCACAGCATTTTATATCATGTATCCTACAATTAGCCAAAACACAGATCGATCTCACACAGATCGATTAACACAGATCAGTTCACGCAGATCATTTTTTTTTTCTCGAAATTTTGATATTCAAAGTGGAATAGATACCTAAAGAATTTAAGAAAGGGCAAAATGAAGCTGTGACTCAAAAATAATTCAGCAATTCCAAGGAATGCTTTGGTAAAATTATTACCAGCAGATCGGAAGGACAAAACAAGAAACGCGAAAATTTCGTACTGGAAAATCCTTGTAATCCAATTATTGTTCCAAATGAGAGGCCTTCTGCCGGATGCCGTTCAAATTTCTCCAGTACTGCTTCCTCATAATATAGCATTTTCGTCGAGAAGGTGCACCCTGAAATAGTTATTTGCTCCAATCAATGTGACAAAAGCGAGTCAGTTGACATTTCATATTGAAACTGCTGAGTGTACGTGTAAATTAAGATTCAATTTGCTGAGTCACTCAAGCAGGAGATAAAAATTTCGATTACGTTGAGTGTATCCAGTGGTTGCCTTGCATGGAAATCAAATTTCATTCATTTGGCAACATGCTCATTACAGGTTGTTATTTTGTATAAATATATGGATTTGCAAAAAATTACTAACAAGCGTCGGAGGCAACAGTAACGGTCTACTAATTGAAAACGCTATGACAGATTTCCCATTGAGATGAGTGTTGTCGTTCTGATGTCAGGGAAAACAAACTAGTAAGCCACAACTGGAAAAAGGCCTTGGCTCGGCTCGACTTGAACCAATAGATTAGAAACTGGGCCGTAAAACTAAATCTAACTAATTGATGTTAGAGAAATCTAAGTTCTCACACATGCATTGGCATAACGAGACATTTTCTGTGGTGAAGGGAGACATTTTCTTTGGTGAAGGGACAGTGGCGTATCTTCAGGGGGTACTAGGGGGAATGTTTTCCCAAGAAGCCTTCGTGTGGAAAATTTTGGAATGTGAATTATTCCCACGTAGTGTGAGACGATTTACAAATTTTCCCCATGAAAGGTTCGCAACCCCAGCACCCTAGTAAAAAATCCTGGCTGCGCCAATGAGAAGGGTATAACTCATTCTTTAAAATAAAACGGTTTTCCTTAGAAATCAGTAGAAACAGGAATGTGGAGTGTATTTTGCAAGTGTTTTGAGTTTTTCATACTGAATATGTTGGTTTAGTTTAGAACTTTAGATGTCATGAAAAACGTAGAGCTTAGAAGTCGAAATAGCAGTTTAAATCTTTAAAAACTTCAAACAAGTTTTCTATATTGTATGGTCAGTTATACAAATCAATGAATTTGTCATTGTGGATCGTCCTTAAATATAAAGAGATTATACCGGCTGCCATTAGGAATTAATACGTGCTTTTGACATATACACTACACTGCAAGCTATCCGGCCTTCTCTGGAAAAGCCGACAACACCTTTGAACATTTGAACGCAATGCACGAGACTATATCAGAAGGAATTTAGAAGTCCTCTCCAAGAGGTTGTGTAAAACCGAATAGGTTTCGTAACTTTTCTTGACCAGTTGCAGAAAAAAATCCTGCGCAATGCATTCAAATGTAATTTGAAACGCTTTGCTGAACTTGGTTTGACTGACGAGCGTTATAAAATACACTATGAAAACAGCTTTGTCGATTAAAGTTTACCTCAAGTAAAAAGAATTCAAAAATGTGTATTGAAGAACATGAAAACTGAATTCTAACAGTTCAACTCCCACCTTTACAGCAAATACCTGAGCTGAAAATGTTGAAGTTTATTCACTAAAAAAATTGGTGCATTGTGCAAAAATTTGACACTTTCTTGTTGTACAACTCACATAACCTGCTTTCCTTTAAAATTGAAAATATTTTTATGATCACGAATGCTTCCTGTTTGCTTGCATTTCATGTTGCACAGAGAGGGCTTTCATCACCGCCTAAGAGTAAGAGTGATACCACACCTTGGTACAAGGTACAGTAACAATCAGAAAAACAAAGAAATACAAAGATTGTAATTTCAGTAGCAGAACAATGACACCACGAATTATTGCGCAATGGACCAATTTGTTTTAAGTGAACAAACTTCAAAAGTTTACATCTAAGCTGGGGTATGTCCTATGAAAATGGGAGTTGGACTGTCAGAATTCATTTTTACGCTCCTTAATATATATTTTTGATTTTGTTTTTTACCTGAGGTACACTGTGAAATTTTCTTTTGCCTCTATTTTGTAAACACGTTGAAATTCTAAACTTGTTTAGCTATTTAACACTACAAACAATATAAATATAGTTCCATTCGCGCTGCTGTAGAGAAAGTAGTGGCGAGAAAAACAACGTGATTTGGCTAATAAAAGATGTGAAACTAAGGTCAAGGACAACTCTAGTCTTCAATCTATGGTTCTCTACGGCTAAGCTCTCTGAAGAAATTATTTTTCAAAGTTAACGCCTTAGTCTTGAGGGCCAGACCACATATCTTGTATCCCGTCTAGAAATGACAATGGATGCACTAACGATCACAAATAGATGATAGAATATTTCACAACGCATGACGAAGCATGCTTTTAACGTAAAGATATCTGCATTGTCATTAGCTTTTTTTTTTTTTAGTTTTCTTCGCCGAAAGAAAAACCTGCCAGTCTAAACCAAAAACTCTGAAAAGAATGTTTTCTTCATGGTGCGAAAGTTACCCCTTGAGAACCTTAAATCATTAAGTAATGACTCAGTTTCAGCAAATCCGATGTCTAGAATCTGCCACCCAAAACTCTCTGTTTTACAAAAACAAAATAATTTGGATTAGCTTTCGATGCTGGTATTTTTAGGCATGTTCTACGTATACAAAGAGAAACGAAGGGGTTCCCTGGAGTAAATAGAATTCACTGGAAACTTATTTTTTTCAAATCTTAGAGACTTATTGCAAAGAAAAGGGTAATTAAGTTACTTCGCTCGTTTAAAAATCAATAAAAAAATTGACACGGATTTTCTTTCATTTATCTTTTCCTTTTACGCGACAGATGTAATAATTACTATAACATGGGTACGTGATTATTATTCCAAAATTTTTATTAATTAGGTTCAAACGGTTTGTCGTTTGATCTAAGGATTCGTGTTTGTGAATCATTTTAATATTCATTTTGGACTCTATACATATTTTATACCAAACAAATTTGCTGATGGAAGTATTATTTCCACTAAGAAGACTCAAGTAGTCCTTGAACCAGATCTCAAGCTTCTAAGGGTAAAGCGCCACACATTGTAAGTGTCATATAACGCCATTTGCGTGCAAACAATTCGAGGAGTCGCTCGGGATAATGCGTCTCAGTCGGCTCTGTCGCCTCCGTCTTTTCCTACACTTGACCTAGAAAAAAAGGGACACCTAGCAAATAAATGGACGATATGGCAGCAAAATTACATTAGTATCTGCTAATTGCCCCAAGCTTCGTGAAACAATATTCCGACAGAGATTGTTTTAAAGGTAATCAGTTGAAGATGGTTTTTCTATATAGGTCTTCAGTGATTGGGGCAAGGACTACAAACAAACTTTTGAATGTACTTCGAATGTATGTCGCCCGTTAAGAATGTCAGAGATTGTGTGAAATGCTTGTAAGACACAGGGTTCAATCAACAGAACTTGAGAATCTCGCATGGCGTACTAAAATTAATTTGCTCGTCTGGAATCCTGGTTTGCTTAAAATTTAACTTTTTCAGTTACTTAGTTTCCATTCTCGTCACTGTCGACTGATTTCTCTTGGACAGGAGGGTTAATTAATCCTTAAGAGCCAACTGTGTAATAATTATTTTAAGGTTTTATTTTATCTTTCATATTCTTTTCAGACTTAAGAATGTTGGACTCGGAAAGTTGGAAT
Source organism: Holothuria scabra (assembly GCA_037179385.1). Lineage (NCBI taxonomy): Eukaryota > Metazoa > Echinodermata > Holothuroidea > Aspidochirotida > Holothuriidae > Holothuria > Holothuria scabra. The sequence goes on along the minus strand of CM074192.1, from coordinate 22,448,673 downwards.
CCAGTAGAAAATATTTATCCAAAGAAAAAAAACCAGAGATTGTTTTAAACTATGTAATAAGAGGAAGACTATTTTACTATCTAGGTCTCCCACAAATCGGACAAGGACAAAAAACTTAAAATATACATTCCGTAGTATGATCATGCTCTCAGTATGTAAGAGCTGCTTGTGTGAAAGGCTTGTAAGGCGCAGTGTTCAATGAAGACAAACTTGAAAACATCGCATGGTGTAACTAAAAATTAAATCATTTGTCTGGAACCATGGTTTGATTATAATTTGGCATTTTTTTAGTTACTTTTTCTTTCGAAAGTTTCCACCCTCGTCCCTATTGGTCGATTAATCTTATGGCAGACTTAGAAATGGTAAGATAGAATCTGGTATGAAATATTTACCAAGAACTTAAAAATAACATTAAACTTTACAGATCTTTAAAACGATGCCTACCTCCTATGGATTGTATTGATTTGTCTTAGTTGTCCTACCTGTTTAATAGGAAAGAAATCCTTGCTGAGAGCCATTCGCATTAAACTTGTATATAACGGATATGTTAAGAGACTTGCCTAAATCAAGATTAAATTTTCACAAAGGAGAAAAAAAGTATTTTTCCCATTTCTTAAGCTCTTTATGGAGCTAAGTATGCTCGATTGCTATCCAATTGACAACATGTCTCACCAGATATGGAGCCAAAGATAAATGTGTTTTGCCATTCGGCATTTCGGGGCAAAATAAGTTTTAATGGGCTGATAGTACGTATTTATAATCTTTTGGGCAATAAGCCGATTGCCATTATCTTTGAAACATTGACGCACACATTCGTAAATAACTTTTTACATTATTTTGAAAAGAAATTTGGTTTAGTGATAAAGGCAATTGTGGGTGTTAATTTAAGCGTACTTAGTCAGTAAATGAAGAATTGTAGTCTACAGTGATAAATCCACACAAAATGGTCAACAAGGCGGGCGGGTGGGCAGGCGGGTGGACGGACAGACAGACAGATAGGCAGATAGGTATAGATAGGTAGAAAGATATGGTCGATTACTTCGTAGCACTGGAAAACATTGAAATAATAGAAGAATAGTAAAGAGTGCTATAATTTAGAGGAAATTATGGGAACATTTCGGGCAAGTACTCTTCATCCGGTTGGCAAAATATTAACTGTTCAAAAAACCTTATTCAAATGAATCAATACACGCTTGCCGATACAACTCAACTGTAGCCCATATAGAGGTCATGCACCTATGCCACCGTGCCGCACGTCCTGCCGCCACCCCCCCCCCCCTCCAACCAGGCTTCCTAACAATTGATCCTAAGGTTCGGCAGTGCGGGAGCATCGGCAACACACGTACTGCTTATGATCATATCCATCCAGTAAGACAAACCGAAACGCGCTGACTCCACGTGCACAACCTCTATTTAACATGATCGCTTATGAAACGTGCGCCTTCTTCACTTTGAATTGAGATTTTAGTCCTTTACTTTGTTATGATACTCACACATTGAATTTGTTCTTGTTTATTGCATTCTGAAGCGATTTTTCAGAAAACCTGTTCCCAAGCCCCTCATCAATCTGCCGAAACTCCAAAAGGTGAACCAAGTGGAGAAAAGCCAGATACTTTTTCTAACACTCCCTTTAGTTTCCCTGGAAAAGAGGAAAGAGACAACATCAAACGATGCTCACAAATGCCCCCAAGCTCCCCCTCCCCCCCCCCCCTCAAAATAAAGAACTACGTTCCCGGAGAACAACATCAATAAGCTGAACAACTTCTTTTCTTTCAGATTTCTTCATTATGGGTCTGTCATAATTGCCCATTCTAGATTCAATTTGTTCAAACGTGGGCCCAGCTACCTTCTAGCGAAGAGCCGTAGGACAAAACTAACCTTACGCCCAAAGGAGGTTTGTTCCCCACTGGAGCCATATGGCAATAAACGTAAGTGGCCGACCTACAAAGACTTTCAGACCTCTTCACAGCACGTTTGCCATACCGTAGCTCCGCTGCCAGTGTTTGACTGACAAAAGCTTAAACTGCACATAACTTTTTCTTTTCTGATTTTCAAAAGCATCCTTCAATCCTGTTTTTAAAAATTTTCACATTGTTTATTCTGTTATACATTGCACACTGGCTTAAAACTAACCGAAAATGACGTGTGATCACGATCTAACTTTGTCATCGGTTGAAACCGCGGCCACACTATAGCGAACTCGGATCGAATTGGGAACCGAGTTTTCATTTTTTTGTTAAAATCTTCTCCATCTCTGGTCATAAAGAGCCAAACATTTGTTACCCAGTGTAAATATATGATTTTCATCTCATGACGCCACAATGACAGACATTTTGTATCAAACAGCATAGTCCCCTAAAACTTGTTTGCGTTGTGCTAATTTAAGTTTCATAGTCCTGCGATGCCATATATATATATATATATATATATATATATATATATATATATATATATATATATATATATATATATATATATATATATATATATATATATATATATATATATATATATATATATATATATATATATATATATATTGACCAACAAGATTGATAAATATCCTAATATATTTCAATCCCACCTGGGATCTTCCTCAGCGGATTAGACGGAGAACGTACAGCGATTACAAATGAAAATGTAAATGATAACTATTAACGATTTTAAGTTATTGTTCAAAGTTAATACATTGATGCGCGCGTCATGAGTTAGTAATAAATGACGCGTTTGCAAGGATCAAAATAAAGAAATTATGACGCATTGCTACAATACTGTGACGCAACTGTGATAAAGACACGCTTAGAGATGATTACAAAATGATGTGGGGGTAAAGGATCAAAATAAAGAAATTATGACGCATTGCTACAATACTGTGACGCAACTGTGATAAAGACACGCTTAGAGATGATTACAAAATGATGTGGGGGTAAATCATCTCTAAGCGTGTCTTTATCACAGTTGCGTCACAGTATTGTAGCAATGCGTCATAATTTCTTTATTTTGATCCTTGCAAACGCGTCATTTATTACTAACTCATGACACGCGCATCAATGTATTAACTTTGAACAATAACTTAAAATCGTTAACAGTTATCATTTACATTTTCATTTGTAATCGCTGTACGTTCTCCGTCTAATCCGCTGAGGAAGATCCCAGGTGGGATTGAAATATATTCGGATATTTATCAATCTTGTTGGTCATCAGTATTATTAATTTCTCAATCTTGTCTATTTAACTATTGATATATATATATATATATATATATATATATATATATATATATATATATATATATATATATATATATATATATATATATATATATATATATATATATATAACATGATAGGTGGCGTGTGTTGGAAAGGAAAAAAACCAAATAACAAAAGAACACAAAAAATGGATACATTCATTTCCAACTAAATTATAATATAAATCCGTGAATACAAAATATTTCGGGCTTAAATTACACAGCCCTTCGTCAGTTGTACAAAAACACTATAGTGCAAAAAAGACTGTATACACGTACTCGTTCTGCTTCCTCGCTTAGGTATCAACTGCTTGGGTGCCCATGAACGCCAAATTCCTATTCAGACCCGATTTATGATTGTTAAGTGAGATGATGGTTTGTAACTCACGGTTGCATCTCTGCTGAGCGCTTTTAAAATTGCCGTACAACAAGGCACACTTTAAATGGGAAAGGTTATGCTGAGGGAGATTAAAGTGTTCGGCAACCGGGAATCCAGGGTTATTCTTTCTTATGCTGAGCTTGTGATTATTGAAACGAAGTCGGAATTTTGTGCTTGTTTCGCCTATGTACGTAGCTAAGGGACATTGGGTGCAGAAAAGTAAATAAACTACATTACATGAGTCACAATCGAAGTCTCCCGGTTTTAGAGTTATACCTGAAGCATGGTGGTAAATGGTGGGGGAAAGCTCTAAATGATTGCAAACTTGGCACCGGGGTTTATTACACTTCCTGCTGCCTGTTTTGGGATTGTCTACAGTGGGAAGGGTTTTGCGAACTAACATGGCTCTAAAATTACGTGGCTGTTTATAAGCAATCATCGGGAGGTCCCTGAAAATTTCAGAAATCGAGGGGTCAGATTTGAGTATTTCCCAAGATTTCTTGATATTGTGGGTAAGGGTGCGATTGGATGGGTGGTATGTGATGACTAAGGGAATGCGGTCACAGTTCGATTTTGTGCGATACCGAAGGAGATTATGCCTCTCTATTTACTTTTCTGCACCATTTCAGATCTCAATCATTTAGAGCTTTCCCCCACCATTTACCACCATGCTTCAGGTATAACTCTAAAACCGGGAGACTTCGATTGTGACTCATGTAATGTAGTTTATTTACTTTTCTGCACCCAATGTCCCTTAGCTACGTACATAGGCGAAACAAGCACAAAATTCCGACTTCGTTTCAATAATCACAAGCTCAGCATAAGAAAGAATAACCCTGGATTCCCGGTTGCCGAACACTTTAATCTCCCTCAGCATAACCTTTCCCATTTAAAGTGTGCCTTGTTGTACGGCAATTTTAAAAGCGCTCAGCAGAGATGCAACCGTGAGTTACAAACCATCATCTCACTTAACAATCATAAATCGGGTCTGAATAGGGATTTGGCGTTCATGGGCACCCAAGCAGTTGATACCTAAGCGAGGAAGTAGAACGAGTACGTGTATACAGTCTTTTTTGCACTATAGTGTTTTTGTACAACTGACGAAGGGCTGTGTAATTTAAGCCCGAAATATTTTGTATTCACGGATTTATATTATAATTTAGTTGGAAATGAATGTATCCATTTTTTGTGTTCTTTTGTTATTTGGTTATATATATATATGTATATATATAAATATATATATATATATATATATATATATATACATATATATATATATGTGTGTGTGTATATATATATATATATATATATATATATATATATATATATATATATATATATATATATATATATATATATAGGGAGGTCCCGAGTTCGAATCCCGGTGGAGTCAACATCGTTTTTTCACCTCAGCCAGATTTTCCAGCTTTACCAATTTGATTTATATATTCCACGCAGTTGTCGTCAGCGTTTATTTTCACTTCATTTCTGCTTTCACAGGTTTCTGTATCTCTTCGGAGATCCGCTGGCGAATAAGCAATTGTGTTCAGCTGGATAGCATCAACTTTGATCTTTGGTTGGGTTTGCGTCAAACGAGAACTAGTGCTGTTCCAAAAAATTAGGCGCCTGCTCAGGAGGTGAATTGCGAGTTGCTTCATCTGTCATTTGAACAAAGGCCAAACCAACTTGGTTTCATGGCTCAGTGGTTAGAGCGTCCGCACTAGAAAGCGGGAGGTCCCGAGTTCGAATCCCGGTGGAGTCAACATCGTTTTTTCACCTCAGCCAGATTTTCCAGCTTTACCAATTTGATTTATATATATATATATATATATATATATATATATATATATATATATATATATATATATGTGTGTGTGTGTGTGTGTATATATATATATATATATATATATATGTATATATGAAGCTAGGAAAATATTTGGCTCTCTCCGAACAGAGGCGGAGAAGATGTTGACAAAAGCACAAAAATCGGACCGGAATCCAATCCGGTATCGCTGTAGTGTGACCTGCGCTTAAAATATAGTGGAAGTTGTCTAGTTTTGCATCTGTGTGATCTTTGACACGACAAATAGGCTATTTAGACATTTTCAATCTTCATTCATCAGTACCACACAACATATTAAACACAACTTTTCTTCTAACCTAAAAGAACTCTCCAATGTTTCTATATTCAGTTAAAACAATCAGTTCAGCATGGACAAAACAAGGTGCTGGAACAAGATGTTAATTTTTTCTGTTACATGCATTCTGGTTGTCCCTTTAAGTAACTAACCTCCTGTCTTTCAAAACCGTCCTGACAATTATCGTGGTTTGTAACCGAATGCCACAACAGTATTGTTTCGGTGATTGAAATAGCGCCACCACTTAAATTGGTCTTTTAATATATCATAGAGCATAAAGGTTTTCTATTTCCAATTATCACCTCCCACTTTGGTCCTTACAGTATTCTTTTTATCCTTGTTATTTGTTCTACCGCCAAAACTAATTACACGCGGAACGTGAAATGTGAAGGTCACGTTGTTTATCGGCTTACCCTGACCGTCAGGCAAAACGTCGATAGCTTTTCAGAAGTAATTGCATCATCACACTCAATCATTGGCCTAGCGTCAATTAAGTGTAACATTTTGCAGTCTGTACGAAGTAACGCTTAAAAATGATTAAGAGTAACGTTACCGTCTATGTGCACTCAAAAAAGTTTCCATGTTTTGAAGAAGTAGCGATATTATGTAATCGTTTAACAAAGCAAGGTTACCAGCATAAATAAGGAGTAAACTACAATTTCAATTGAATATTTCAAAGTTTTACTTTGTAATAAGGATCTATAATAACAAAAGATGACCTCCCTCTTAAAGTTATTTCGTTTGGATCAATAAAAATAAGCAAAGTATTAACTTTGATGTTTGTGTGACAGTGGAATTATTTGAAAATTGAAAACTCATTCCTTTTTTCTGTGGATTGTATCGGCTGCTCTTATGGAGCGGCAACAAGAGTTAGTCTTTACAAGTTTTCAAACCTATGACTTCTGTACCACATTTGTAGGTTGACTTCACGGACTTATATATATGGACAGAGCGTGTAACGTGTACGTCCTATCCGTAGATGGTCGCCACCGACTGAGATAAAAAGGCGCACCAAGATGGCCGCCGTGAAGTTATAAATCGTCTGATTTGACGACTCTGTTATATTATAAAAAGAATTTAACCTTGAATGGGAAACAATACATATTCCAGCAATACGTGAAGTGATTTTGATCTTAACTTGTATTATTTCGAAAATATTTCAACTTTCTGGCAAAATCTGTTGATATACTTGCGCAAGTCCAAGATTTCACACGAACCCATAGCAGACGGCCATCTTGGTGCCCTTTTTCTCACGGTAGCGACAATGTGCCCGAGCAGTGTGCTCTGTCAATGTATAGGAAGTCCGTGGTTGACTTACAACTTACAAAAATGATCCGTGATCACGGTCTAACGTCTTGATTGGTTAAAATATAGTGGAGACTTTGTAGGCTTGCATCTGTGTGGCATATATTACCCGACAAATTTTCAGAAATTTTCCAGTAATAACAAATAGTACAACATTACCGTTTCTTCTAACCGTTAAGACCTCTTCAATGTTACTATTTTTTAGTAAACAAGCAGTTCACAAGGAAGAAACGAGGTGCTGGAACTAAAGGTTACAGTTAACCTCAAGTCAAAAAAATAAAAGAAAATAGAAAACAGTGTGAAAATAGAATTCTGAAAATCCAATTCCCATCTTTATAGGACGTTCTTGAGCCGACATATAAAATGTTGAAATTTGCTCACTTAAGACAAATTACTCCATGGCACAATAATTTGTGATGTCGTTGTTGTACCATAGCTCCATGGTCGTACTACTAACTCAAATTACAATCGTTGTATTTTTTTATTTTTTTTTTCTGAAAGTAACTGCAAGAAACTGGAGCTGCACCTTGTTCTAAGGTGCGGTAGCACCCTTACTCGTGTGGAGTAATGTAAATAATTAGGGCCTCACTGTGCAACGTGCTTGCAAGCAAACAGGAAGTATCCAAGGTCATAAAAACTTTTTAATATTAAAAGGAAACAAAGAAGGTAATGTGAGTTGTACATCAAGAAAGTCACAAATTATTGCGCAATGGAATAATTTGTTTTGAGTGAATAAATTGCAAGATTTTATATCTCGGCTCAAGAATGTCCTATGAATATTGCTGCATTACTCGAATTCATTTTTCATGCTGTTTAATATATATTTTTAAAAAATTTGACCTGAGGTACGGATATTCTCTACCAAATTCTGATGGTCCCTTAAATTAATGTACGGATATTTCCTAAAGTTTCGAAGGTCTGGTAAGCAAACACCAAAACAACATAATTATTCCAAAACGGCGTTTTGGATATCTGAAGGACAGAAAGAAGTGTCATTTAAACAGATGAACAGTCGACAGTACCACGAGCCGATTCACACTCAAACGATTCTCACCCCGGACCCTTGGGAGATGGAACCTTACCGAGGGAAATGAAGTCATGGCATGAATATTACTCTGGCAACTTATATTATTTAAGGGGATTTCTCTGGGTGGAAAACGTCTTTAAAATTTTCCGGTCGCATAACAAATGTAGTAAAAACTAATGTCTTACATAATTTATTTTCCTTTTTATATTAATTTATTTCACTGAATGAGGACAGTTTCACTGCAAGGTTTCTTAAGTTTACATCTGGTAAGGCCTTTAATTCAATTATGCATTGCGTATATTTATTATGTTTAATGGGTTTACTCTCAGTGTTAAACTTAAATAACCGTTCTGTGAAGTGAAATATCCTAGAGTATTTACTTTCTGTGAGTCCATATATCTTAGATGTTTGTAAATAGACGTCTTAAAATATATATTTATTTTCGGAAAACACTATATAAAAGGTGGATCGGAATGGAACTTTTTACTAAACACTACTTTGTCCCCACTTTGTAAACGCAAAATAAGTGTTCATTGATAAAAAGAAGTTTTCAAAGTGCACACTACATTATAAAAGAAAGTAATAAAACGAGACTACACTCGAGAAAACGTGTTTAGCATAGGACACCTATAGTGCTTCCGCTTTGTTAACACGTTTAAACTCTCTAAACATGTTTAGCTATTGAACGCCAAATCTTGAGCATCTGAACATGTTGAGGAACGAAAGGTTAAGACATTAGACTTGTGAAATTAGCATGGAAACGTGTTAACAAGTGAGGGCATAAAGTGTTTAGAAAACCGTTAAATTCCTAAACACCTTTTTACCGTTAAAGTATAATTTTTAATTTGTTTGTTCTAGGTCATCTACCATAATCTTCTCATCTGTCAGTTTGTTGGGAGTTTCTCCAAAAGCAGGACGTGTTCAAATCATTAATGGACAATACAGATGTGGAAAATGCGTCAGCAACAAATACAGGGAACTCATCAAAAGTTGGGGTAATTACATAACCAGAAAAAAATAATGCGATACATTAGTCTGTATAGTAACAGCCAATTTTTTTCTCTATTATATCTAAACTGACATCTTCCTAGAAAGGGGAAAATCACTTTTGAGGGGCAAATTTCAATCAACTAGGTCGTCCCATACACAGATGTTTTATGGATTTAGTACATAATTGTGGTTCTCCATTACCCATTAACCCTAAAACGGGCCGTCCATCATTTCGCCCTTCATATCCTTTCTTTGATTAACATAAGTTTACAGAATTTAAAAGTTCATAGATGATTGTTTTATGAGTAGATGCAGTGTACTTACTGCCTCGTCGATAGGTGATAATCGAGTCAATTGTGATCCGGTATTTCATTCAATTTCTATAGTTAGGCACCAAAAGCTTACAATCAAAACTCCAATTAAGCAGAAATAGAGAAGACGAAGCTTGGCATGTATGCGAAACTGCCATATCAAAAGCACATATCATTAAAAACGCTCACACACATACACACACGGTCCTCCATCTTTCCCCTCAGCTTATTGTTCTAGTGGTTCTTATAACATGGTTATGTGGTTCCTTATTCAACCTGAAACAGTCTGCATTAGTTCTCCGTACAACTTTTCCTCCAAGAAAACGATACAAAGCCCTACATGGACAGTTATTTAGACAATATTTCTTCTATAGCATCCCATTGTAAACCATCACCGTTTTCCATAAAATGCATTATATGTATCACACTCATTTCGCCCAAGACTGAACCAAAATCTTAAAGTCACTGAGTTGTATTTAAAAACACAACGGCACGGCAAACATATTGAAACTTGACTAGATCCTAGTAGTGGTTTGACTCATTTTAAAATATGTCTGTGTTGAACTAGGTTGAGCTCCTCTGTTAGGCAACGATCCGAGGAGCCTACACTTTGGACCAGGATTAAATGCGCTTTTAAAAGCTTCTCGATACCGCTGGCTCATTGCTGTGTATATGATAGGGTTCACGACGGAATTAAAGTACATCAAAGCTCTGGATATTGCCTCGAGTGTGTTTTCGGACATTTTGACGTGAAAAACCTGCAACAAGGAGAGTATTTCAAAGGGCGCCAATAAAAGGAAGAAGACTACACCATTTATGACCAGCATTCTAGCTATTTGATTTCTAAGATGTGTGTCGCCTTCCCGTTTAACCGATGTGTGTGATCTTAGTCTTTCAATGGATCTGTTTAGTCCAACCACTATTTTAACGTATAAAATAGAGTTTAGAACAAGAGTTATAAAGAAGGGGACAATTTGTATGACGTGTGCAAGTGTGATAATCCATTTCGTCCTATTGCCGCAGGTTGCTGTTTTTGTGGGCCAGTTTTTAGAAATTTCATCACCTTCTGGCCAGGTGAAACAAAGGTTGTGAACGTTCAAATTGGAGGGAATAAGGAATCCTGCGGTCATCGCAGAAGCCACCCACGCCATGACTGTCAAACCAATTGACCAAGTTCGATGTTGAAGCAAGCTTTTTCCTTTAGGATAACAAACCGCGAAGAAAATTTCGGCAGAGACTAGACTTACAAAAATAAGTGATGAAAAGTAAGCCGTATCACCAATGAAAGGTACAAGGATGCATCCGACATGTCCTAAAGATGAATCATCGTCTAAAAAGGGTGAGTGTATATACGTCCATACCTTATCTCCGATTGTCGATAAGAGGAACACGATATCGGCGATGGCGAGATTAACAAGATACCTATTTGTTGCAGTTTTCATTGAAGATTGCTTCGCCACGACGTACACAAAAGCGGTATTATCTAAAACACCGACAAACAGAAGGAATGGCAGGATGTACTGAATGTAAAATCTGTCCCATTTGCCATAAGTAAGGTACGTCTGTGCTTCCTCCACTGTAAAATTCATGTAAGTTTCGGGATCATTTTCGTCACAGTTTGCAACAAAATCGTAATAGTCTGAACTCCAATCCATTTTCAAAGTTAAGTCCTTCTTTTCGATTTAATAAATCAATAATTAATATTTTTGCATTGATATTATCATAACTGCATTAGGCTTTTGCGTACGAAGCAAAACATTGCACCAGAACCAAGTTTTCCGAATGGAAGGATTTCTTCAACGAGACTTATTTGATTTTAACCTGTGTGATATCGTACTCTGTAAGTTCCGAAATTCTTCCACGATTTCAACGGAGATTTTTTCCTGTTTCCAACTTTCTTTAATACCGTATTTTTGTGTTTCAAATATCATTAAGGCACGACAACGATTAGACTATCAACTTACAGAACTCTTTCATTTTGTGTATCAAAAAAGCTGCTAAATGTCGAAGATCAATTCGAGATAAACTGTCGTCATTTGAACGGTAGTCTCATTTTCCATAAAACAAAACGTCGAAATTTTTTCCACACAACAATGAAATGATCTATGCATTAAGTTGATCATATCTCAAGAGGTATGTTGTCCATTTGCTGGATTTTTTGTCTTAATCTGGGTTCATTAACCTCGTTAAAGTGATTACTTCCACCAAGAGAGAGCTAATTAAATACCAGGCCAATATCCTTACATTTTCTCAACAACTACCTACTTTGAAGTCAAGGCACAGCAGCTTTCTCCACCATTAAAAATGCTTGCACAAAAATTATTGAAAATACAATACATCACAATGCATATCGTTGTTCCATGTACCTCCGATAAAACTCCGACACAAAAAACAGAAGTCCAAAGTAAAAAAAAATCATCCAGCTAAGATAAAGAGCGACAAGAAATGCTATCTTCCAGACTATGTAAAATCGTAACAGCTTAATACATTTGTTCGTTAAACCAACAATTTTGTCAATGTACTGAAGAATTCATTGCAAATGAAATGCGTATTCCATTCGTGTCCTTGTCTGGTGCAAGTTTCAATCTATTCTATCTTAGACAAAAACACAATCATTTATACCAGAAGCAGTTTTGGAAGGGAGCGCTCCGCCGATATCAAATAAGAATCAAAGAGAATTTATCCCGCTGCAGCGACATCCTACAGTATAGTAAAGTGTGTTTCGGTGCAGCGCAATGTTATTTTTGTATGTAAAGTAGTTCGCGTTAGGGGACCAATCAGATCGGATGGGTGGGTAACGTCAGACATTGGTTGCGCAGGGAGTTGTTCGGTATGAAATGAATCTGCCCAGATATTTAAAACGTTCGGTTAAACGGGGCCACCGTCAGAGGCACGAAAAGTGTCAATTCTTTATTACGCGCTTTGTGATATTTTAACATATACTGTGGTGCTTACAGGTGTAATTAAGTTATACTTTACTATAACGCGAGATGAAATTAACACTTGGCAAAGGTTATAAGTAACATGGCATTGTAGCATAAAATGACAGCGCAACAGCGAGTCGACCCAGCGATCTATCAACCGCATTGCTATCTTGTTGTATTATTAGCGTTGTCGCCGTTAACTTTCGAGTTTGGAATTATGTTTTTATTGAATTTTGATTACAAAGATCGCACAGTTTTCGTACCTTGCACAGAAAATGTCCTTACTACACAGGAAAGCTATCATTATAGCTTTCTGATGGCCCATTTTTGTCCAATCTCCCCACCCCCCCCCCCCCCCCCATACACACACACATATAAACACAAATAAAAAAAAACCTACAGAATTGAAGGTATTTGAACATTTGAACAAGGTATTTTTCAAGTCTCAAAACAGACAAGGTACTGAACGGGAAGAAAAGTTTCGGGAGTATTGTCATGGGGTCAAATGTGTAAAAATATATTTCGTCAGAGGCAAACTTCAAACTCTCTAGGGGTGACATAAATTTTGGGGGCTCGCCTCCCCAAACCTTAAGCTACGGCTTGAATGGATCTTTCTCATTCTTTTTGTTGTTTTTAATTTAACATTAATTTTGGAATGTTTACGGAGATAACGAATTGGATAAGTGTGCAATCCAAACAATGCAAATACGAGCAAACTCAAACTTTGGGGCAACAATGATGTGTCAAAGAATAAAAACTCCCCCAAGCTCCTGAGTTTGATAGACAATGTCAATGAATGGGAAACAAATGGGTCAATTTGCAGTTGCTATGGGTATAAAAGATTCATATAACATTAATTTTAAAATGGATTAGAAAGAATAAAAAATAACTTTTTCAAGTTTAACTTTAAAAAAAATCTTAAAACAATCGCATGACAGGTGATTTGTTAATTTAAAATGCGGACTACATTGGTTGTTAATATGGGGTCTCATAGGTGACGATGTGTATTTAAGAAAGTCTGATTCGTAGTTTTCTGAAATAAAATTCTTAAAAAAAAAATTGTTTACTCAAATGCAGTTCTTTCCAACTACCTTTCTCATTTCTAATTTAATAATGCTGCATTTATTTACGTACTATTATTGTATTTAATATAAGCAGAGGTTTCCTAGTTTTATACAGTGAAATCATCAAAATTAGACAAACTATACACAAGGCATTTACAAGCGATATCTCTTGTTAATCAATTTTGCTATGTTTCCTCTGTCATTGTTCTGGCTAAATCTCTGACCCTCTTCCCTTCCTTCTCCCCTTTTCCCTTATCTTTCCCCTTCCCTTCCAATTTCCCTCCACCCCACCCCATCCCCCACCCATTGGGAGGTTCGTGTTCAGTTTCTTGTTAACTCAGCAAATAAGGGCCTGCGTGGATGCTGACTGGATTTGGGCGCTCAGAGAAAAACTGTCGACAGAAACTTTGTATTCGCGAAAACATTGGTTTCAACCTGATAATTTCAAGTTCCTTTTTTCAACCATCACTAAAGCACATTGGGAGGGCGCTATACATGAAAGTATCACCCATTCGAAAACAGTTTTGACCTGAAGACTTGGAGAACATCCAAACCGTGTCCGTATAATTAATCTTTTACCATGTTCGTTGAAAAATTTCGTCCTGTGATCATAAAAGCAGTGTAACTGGAAATCGCTGTGGGCGAAGGGGGAATGATCTTAATCCACATCTTCAGTGATAACAGGATGTGGTCACTACAACAGGCCATCACTGGTTATGTTCTATACGACTTTGTGGTTGTCGTATTGTATATATGGATAATAACGAGCCAAATGAGAAATTTATGACGGTCCTTGTTTTTATGCGAATGTTTTACATCTGTCATCATTGGTTGCACCTCCCTCCTTTTTGTGCCCTTTGATGTACGACTTGATCTGAGCAATGCGGATGGAAGTTTACATTCGTGTCAGCAGGATTCATAATTCTTGCTTTAAAAAATGGTATGAAAGATGTCGCTAATTACTGAAGAGGCAATCCAACCTTTCGAACAAATTTTGGGCAATGTGAATGTGAAACTCTGAATAACGATCTCATTCTCGAATTGCGTCTGGAAAGTAGTTATATAATTGGCTAACTAAAAGTTAGTATTGTTTTAAAGCAACGTAAAAACAACAGGTATATCTAAGTCAAGCATTCGAGTCCGATCGTAACTTAAACTTATGCACTTGCATGAAGATAAAGTGCGGTAAGAAGGTGCAGGCTCGCAGTCTGGGGCATGAATCCTTACACAAACTATCAAAACGTAGCGCTAGAACACGATAAGTTGAGGAGTTGCGCTCGTAGAAGAAGCGAGCGTAAAAGTAACGTTTGGTTAAACGCGCCTTTGTACCACATTCAAAGGAGGGAAATACTTTCGACATCGTTAATATTAGAAATTACAAAATGTATGTTCAAGGGGATCAAGGAGTTGTTTTAGCTCCCCGCCGATCGCTCCTATGGCTGCAAAGCGGTGAAGGCGTCGTCGTGTATTTTATAGGGGTAGTTTTTTAAAGTATTTTGGTGAAATTTGCATCGAAATCTAATGTGTGGTTCTCAAGGTATGAGCAAGCACATATGACATCACACCCCCACATTAGTGCCTAGTCTTTTCTTTTTCTTTAAAGTTTAAACTAGATTTTCTCCTTAACAATCCCATATTTTTAAAATGTGATTGCATTAGTGGCGTGAGAACTTTACAAACTTTTCATTCCCCATGAGGAGGTCATATTCCTATTAACTTCAAGGTCATCATAACAGTTTGATAAAACAAAGCGAAACAAAACTTTCCTTGTCAATGTGAGGAAGTGATATAAGCTCTTCAACACTCAAACTCAGTTTTGAACACAAATCTACTGGCTTCATTTTCTGATGTCTCAAGAAATACATATCCGATTTGAATGGAACTTTCACCACACTCTGTGGATTTGGTTCCTCTTTCACATATAAAAATTAAATTTTTGCTTAAACTACCCCGCTTTTAAAACTGAACTCTAACCCCAACTTAATGAATGAGGCCGCGAGACAAGGCGAAACCGGGGTATTATGCTTAAACATTTGAAGTTCAATAGTTTCTATGAACACTGAGTTTACATACTGTTTGCAGTGAAAATGTCTGATACTTTTTTATTCATTTTTTTTTATTTCATTCTCTTTTCCCATTTACGGAAATTTAAAGGATCAAGGTAGCTGCCAAAGTAAAGTCCTGGAAATTCTCGGACCCGCCGACTTCGCTCAGTCACATCTGGTTATGCCTCATGGTTTATCGATTCCATCCGTTACCGATACTTGCAAGAACATGCATGCAGGGTGTGTAGCGTAACAGTACACCGGTACTGTTATTAACAGTATGACAGCCTTACTTAGGCTTACGTTAGGGCCTAGAAGGGTTTTGCCATGGAAAACTCATTGGTAAAAAACACACGTTTCAATACCTTAAAAATCGACAGTACTGTTCATGAACCTCCTGCAGATGATGTGTCTTGCCAAAAGTACCGCACTGAAACGTGCAACCCTAGCACTGGCGGCGGAAGCGGGGGGACGGGGGGACACGTCCCCCCCCCCTTAAATTTCTTAGGGAGAGGACGTCCCCCCCCCCTAAAACCTTTGCGAGGGGACGTCTCCCCCAAAAAATTAATCAGAGAAGAAGTAAAGGAAACTTGGGAGCCTTGAACCAATTCAAAGTTGAGACTATAGTTAACCCACCACCGAACAGAGCAGCTGATATTGACTTAGCCTATGTTCTGCCATTGTTTGGCTGATTCTTGTCACGGTCCTCTGCGACCATGCTCTATGCCTGTGACCTAGTATTTGGCTACAAATCATTACAAGAATCTGGCAACCTCACTCGGTCCGCAAACCAGGTGTATGTAGTATATCACTTGTCCAGTGAAACCGAACCTTTACTGTACTAGTATTTTTCCTCCGCGGAAGTGAAGCATTGCCATTGCCATCACGTGAACGAACAGTTGACCAGTATTCACTCATCATAGGTGAGTCATTAACTTACAGTAGGCTATTTTCACTACATTCATTCATTCTACATACATACAAGAATTTCAAGAAATAGACCTTCAATTAAAATACAAAAAACAAACTTACAGGTGCAGTACCAAACCAAGGGCGAGTACGGGGGGCAACTGATTTTAGAGTAGTTAGGTAACTGCGCCTCTTTTCCTTTGGATTTGAAAAATGATTTTAACAAAACCAAAATTACAAACATAGCAACGCAACTGTTGATGTCCAAGAAATAGCCTATAGGCTATCTGTGAACCATGGGCGTCCGGAAGGGGGGGGGGGCAAGGAAAATCAAACTTGTGAAAAAATTAATTAAAAGTTAAAGTAAAAAAAATTAAAAATAATTCATCAAAATATATTCACTCACAGCGTCATTTTCTATTCGTGAAATATGCGGACATTTGATCAGGAATAGCAAAAGAGAAGATGGTATGCTGAATAGTGAAATCGTAATTTGGGGACCATTATTCGTGACATCTATTGGAAATTTGCAATTGTAAAAACTATACCAAAATTGTACTGGTTTCCAGGTGTGTAGTGTGCATATGGCATCCGACTTTTGATGAATGCGTTGGTCTTGGTTTGGTCCTATGCTGATCTTGCAAGTGGCGACGCGCAGATGCAAATGGGATATACCAGGTGAATATGGGGGGGGGGGGGGTATGATTCACAATTGGGTAACGGATATAGGCCTATGCAGGCTGTTTGACAGCGCAAGTTTTATCGTGCATAGGTGTGCGAGGCCGTGACAGAGAGGCAGATTTCCCTTTAACAATTTTTACATTGAAAATTCTAAAATTCTAAAAATTACAGAAATGAAATTCCTGTTTCAGGGCTGGGTACATGCAGCTTAGAACACTCGCTTAGTGTCGTTTCCGGCCATCTGGAGGGTTTGCAGGGCCCAAAATTTTCTTCTACGCTCCGCGCCAGCCTATGGTGGCGCTCCGCTTAGATAGTGTACACAATTCAATCATCCATGAATGACCTTGCCCCCCCCCCCGTAAAAATTTCTGCGGACGCCCATGCTGTGAACGTAAATATTTCGCACATTTGGGTTCATTGAATCCACCGTAAAAATGTTTAAAAAACGGTTTAAATTGCACGAGAGAGCTTGTAGAGCCTAAGGCGGGCCCTGAACCCATGCCAGTGGGACTTCGCGCTTCGCGCTCGTGATGTGCGCTACGCGCACATAGGGTTCGTTTCACGAGTCCAACCATTCCATCTTGTTCACTGATTGCCCCCCCCCCCCTAAATTTTTATGCTTCCGCCGCCACTGAACCCTGGGCCTAATATACTACACACGTAACTACGTTGGGAGTTGTGTGTACTGGGTTGATGCATAGATCATAACCGATACAAGCGGAAACGATTCAAAATTGCTAGTGCCAGAAGAAAAAGTAACAAACTGGAAATCAAAAAAACAAATTGTAAAACATCTTGTACATGTAAGATTAAACATTCAAAGAAATACTATAGGAATATTAGTGCAAAATTTCTTTGCCAAATTTTTTCAAGTGAGAATAGATAACGAAGGGGGTAATCATCTAGTTTGTATGAAGTATTTACTTTAAAATAACACCACTACCCTGCTCCTTTAAGACATACGGTTATAGTGGAAAGTAGGGTAAACAGAAATATACCTCGTAAGGTGTACTACACTGTTAAAAATTTCTCTGTAAAATTTACATAATTTTTATGGCAATTTTTTTTCCAACCAAATAATGTTTTTTTTACAGCCAGACTGTAATCATGAAAAAACATTAAGTGTTTGTTTTTTCTTTACAGTTTTTGCATGTAAATTAGTTTACAAATGTCTACTGTAAAATCGAATTACAGAATTGTTCTGTTTTTTTTTTTACCTTAATTTTATGTGAATTTACAGCCTACTGTTTTCATTCTCGGCGTTTTAATATTTATTATAATATCGCTTTTTTTCCTTTCATATGTTATTACGTAACATACACTTCACCATTACGTAGATCAGGTATTTGCTTATCAACGTAATGTGTCGTTACGAAGTTATTTTCAATCAAAACACAATGAGGATACTTTGTTATCACATTGTTGTCCAGTACACTGCTATCTCTAGGAACTTTGTAATTGGAAAGTCACATTTTTTGTACAATATAATAATTGTTTTTAAAATAAATATGACAAAGAATGCAAATACATTGGTTGCAAACATTTCCAGACAAGGTAAACAATAAGTTTATCATTTCCTGATTAAAAAACGCCAAAAAAGATATTTTTCAAAGCAACAGCAATCCTTTTGTTAGGAAAATGCCTACAAAATAAGCTCCACCCATTTATGCAAAATGAGATATACGTCATAAAGTGGTAAATTTACAGACTCTTTCAAGTAAATTTGTGAAACGTTTTTAATTCGATCAAGTGCATGAGCGCCTGTGGCGATGAGTTGACATCAGTATACCAATTGTCAGTATAATAAATATAAGTTAATTTTCAAATAGGGCCATAAATTTGCCAAAAATGTTTTCTTTTTTAACTGAAACTTCGCAGAACGATGCATGTTATATATTGAAAATTTTCTGTCTATTTCTTATTTGTTTGTTTGTTTGGGCTTATTTTTGTTTCTTTTTCAGCTTAAAAACAAAATGAATGTTTGTTAAATGACAGTATATTTATGTGAAATCAGAAAAATACAAAATACTGTTAAAATTTCTGTAAATTTAGAGAAAAAGTTTTACAAAGCAGTAAAATTTGGTTAAAAAAGCAGACAGAAATGGTTTTTCAAATAAACAGAAAATACATGTTAAACAACCTTTTTTTATTGTAGCAATACAAAGTGTCTGTAAAGTTACAGAAAATCTCTATTAAAAGTAAAATACAAAAAGTTTAAGTTAAAAAAAGTCTGTAAATTTACAGAAATTTTTAACAGTGTATTAAATATACGCCACAGGCTGTTCCTGATTGAAAGTCTGGCAATCAGGTGTTTGGGGGTACAGCATAGAGTTTCGAGGAAAAACGAGTTGTAAAGAATCAAAAAGGCATTGAGTCTCTTCGTATTGATCATACAGATATACCAAGCGGTGCTAAGGTATGAATTAATTTCTTAAAACCTTTAAATCATCCATGGGGAATAAAACTTCTTAGAGTCGCTTCTTATCCTCACACCCTCTAACAACACCGCTTGCTTGCAGTCATTAAAGATACCAATTAATATAAACTTGCTTAAGAACTATCATAGTTTTACAGTCTGAGAGGACATTGTAAGATTCCGGCAACTTGGGTTTCCCTTCAAAAACCCGACTGTTTAATTGGAAACCGACACATTGATGAGGCTTTTCACGAGAGAACGATTAATATTTTTCGGGTATTGTAAAACTTTTATTTTGTATGCTGAGTGCAAGGCAACTAAAACGTTAGAAAGTTTCAACAAATCGTTTTCATATGACAAGGAATTATGGTGGAAAAGTGGAAACACGCTATTCCTTAAGCCTTATGCACACTGGACCCATTTTACGACACATGTGTCGTAACATGTTTCCAAAAATATTGTGTTCGAAAACGTGGCCAGTGAGTGTTTACAGGGCAGACACAGGCCGAGGCGGTAACTTGAGTCGCAACATGTATCGCAATTTACTTCCAATAATTCAGAAAAATTCAAAATTAATCTTTGACTCCCAGGTAAAATCTCATTTTAAATAATGATTTTTCTATAAGGCCATCTATTTTAAAGTAGGGATATTGGAAGCGGGAGGGCGGCTCAGTGGCGAATCCAAGTCGAACATGGGGAACATTTCCCCTGATAACCCCACTCGACCAACTACATCAATCCTGAAACTTAAATATTTACCTGGGGATACGCTAAGATCGAGCTTCATATAGATTCACTTGGGACCCTTCAGCAATCCCCTGGACACCACCGAAGAAGACTACGCTTTGCGCTCGATTTAGAGGTACGTGAGATGATTATTTTCCCCCAACATTTCTCTTTGCCCGAATTTGCCCTCCCGCATTTTTAATTTGAAATACTCCCACTACCACGACTTCCCTCTTCCCGTCGGAAAATTTTGTCTGTCTTGTTGGGAGAGAGGCATGAGAGACAGAATAGCTTTAACAAAATTTAAACCATAAAAATAAGAAGGATCCCAGTGATTTGTGGATTTTTGCCCAATGCCGGCTGTCTTTTCATGTTGTCATGGCTCCCATAACCTATTTCATCCTTCCCTCACCTGTACACTTTCCACTCACTCCAATGAAAGTTTCGCTCCATCCCGCTTCCACGTCAGAAACTTCCCCTTCCTTACTTGGGGACCCTCCCATCGTGGAGGAAACATTTAACAGGTCAAAAGAAAACATTAAGAAAAGGGGGAGAAGAAAAATGAAAAAGTAAAGACCTCGTGATGTACAGATGTACGAGGTGTTTATACTAATCTTGGAGAGTCATACTACTACTAGACCCAGATTGGGGAACGTGGACGCCCGGTTGGTGAAATTCTGGGACTAACAAAATCTAAAAATGTATTACAACCTAGCTGAATTTGCAATAACATGTTAATTCATAGTGTTAACCCGTAGCTATACTTTTGTTGTCGTTCCTCCTCCCCTCAGCAAGTCAGTGAGCCACAACTGGAAAAAGACCATGGCAGACCTGACTAATCAATTCGTCAGAAACTCATCTAATTAACACAGCAACAAATGCCTTTTGTTCAGATGACTCCAAACACATCCCCTCCTTTCTGTATCCTACGTATTTCTTCCAAAATGCTTTTTCCCCGCGCTTTTTTCTTCACAAATTTTGCCGGTTGTGTCGCAAAATGTGTCGAAACTTGTGTCCGTGACATGGGTCTAGTGCACACGGGGTCAAACGTTTTGTGTCTAGTTGTGTCGGCAACATGTTGTGACACTGCATGTGTCCTGGAATGTATCCAGTCTACACAAGCCTTCATGCATGTCTTTGGGGGAAACTGCTTCACTGAGACAGGAAGTTGTAGTAATTTTAGTGACGGATATCTTTATTTCTTGTATTGCTTTTCATTGTTATAGTGCCACATTGGCGTAGCCTGAGAGGGGGCGGGGGCCGTCCCTCCATTCAAATTCTGTGACTACATTATTTTGCGACAAATTGATTTAAAATGATAGTAAACGTTACACCAGACTGAGTCAGAGGGTACATAACGGTCAAAAATTTCTTAATCCCCAGGATAATGATCAGGCAATACTGTTAAGACCCTCAAACAAAAACCTGGCCACGCCAGTATAATGTCATGCGCCTATCAAGTAGTGTTTATTGTTTTGAATTAAGGGGAACGACCTGGTGAAATTTTACCAGGAACTGGTGAAAATTTCACCAGCCTCCATGTTGCTACTGCACCAACGTAATCCTGGTGAATTTTACCAGGATTTCCTGGTGAACATATTTACACCAAAATCTTGGTTACTTTCACCAGGAAACCTTGGTGAAACTCCCTGGTTAAGTTAACAGCATTCCTGGTAAAATTTAGCATCATTTCCTGGTAATTTTATCGGATGTCCTTGTAAATTGTCCTTTAGGCCTGTATACATTTATTTCTCGCTCTGCTCCAGATTTAGCATATCAGATCCTGGTGAAATGTCTTAACAGATTTATCTTTTAAATTGATTTGTATCTTCTAAATGGTTTAATTACGTATTTTCATGGAAGACAAATACGGTACGACACATATATAATACATAACAGCTTTATCTTGATGATTTTTTTTTTATTTATTTTACCTCTTCTGTTGGTCACAAACACCAAAATTTGGTTTCATGCTGAAGTTTAGTGGTGTTTTTTTAAAGAAATGCTCAAGACAAAAGCTTTTGCCTTGCATGAACCTAAGAAATCATTGATATGAAACATTACACTGTTAGACGTTAGTGAAATTTGTATCAGCATTACAGGTGGGAAGGGGGCATAAGCCCAAAGTACTATGTAATTTCGTTATTTCCATTAAAATGAATGTCCAGCTGGCATGCTATTTTTGTACTTCTTCAAAAGAATCCATGCATTGCCAATGGCAAAAACAAAAACAATTGCACTGTGAACATAATAACAACTTTAAATAGTAACTGAAGGTCCATTTGCTATTGCAGATTGAACGGTTGGCTGTTTCAGTTCAACATGTATATCAAAGAAGTGCAAAGGGCATTTTCAAGTCTTCACTTATATTTTTTCTGTTTTGCTTGCAAAGCGTCTGTAACATTTTAGAATTGCTTCCAAAATTTCATGCTCAGAAAAATGCGCTGCAATGTGCGATATTTAAAATTAGTGACTGCTTCATACAGAAAAGTTGTATGTATGAAAAGTTGCTCAAATGGACAGATTCTGTTGTGATACAGTACAGTAGGTAGACGTGAAAAAGTCGTTTTTCCGCGAGGACTGACACTTTTCCATAGGCCTAGTGAAGAGCCGGACTTATGAGTGTTATATTTTCCCATCACGCAATAAGAAATTGCATGCTGTATGTCATTTACACCATGCAAATATTTCATATTAGTTTTAAAATTTCTCCATATTTCATCAAACACTGTTGCCGCACAGGTATTAAGTAACATTCTGCATCTTTTGTAGAGTTACTGTAGCTGGTGCATGCTAACACAGGCTGACAAGTTTGTGAAATCTCAAGCTGGTAGGCTCTCTTAGACAGTTTCATAATTTCGCTTTGTGAAAAACCAGTATTAAGACTTCTGTAAAAGTACTCCTTTTGACATACTGGAGAAATCTGCAGCCTTAACTTCTGTGTTAGATTGTAGAGGTCCACTTGAAGTTCCACCAGTACAGTATCGTTGAACTTTCCAAACAGAATTATTATGCCTGGGTTAGGCTTCAGATTATCCATGTTAAGGATTTCAGAGACTAAATAATGAACACCAACTTCTTTGATTTAACAAACAAAACAAAAATGTATTTTTCTTCTTCTATGTACAAGATTGGTTAACCTCTGGTATTTTCATCTTTACTTTGCTTCAGTTACTTTTATTCCAGGCCGTAAATTCAGTTCTCTAGTTTATACTGCACAAAAAAATATAATCCTTCTACACCCTCATGAACACTCAAGCAAAATATCGATCCCTTTGATACGTGCCAAACTGTGGTTGACGGTTCATGTCTGGACTAACTCCTCTCTCTCTCACCCATGACCATCTGATTAAACAAAAAAAAAGAACCCTCAGTGCCAGAACTAGCGTGACACAAAATTGATGCTTAACTTTTTAGTACAACACGTTCTTTCGTTTCTTAACGTGTGAATTCTTTTGACTGATTTAAAAACTCCTTGCATTTATTTTCACGGAAATATCCTCTCGATATGAAAATTGATCGGTAGACCTTACTGGCAATTTACTTAAAAAAAAAAGACAATTCCCCCTGTGTCGTGA
Organism: Holothuria scabra; assembly: GCA_037179385.1. NCBI lineage: Eukaryota > Metazoa > Echinodermata > Holothuroidea > Aspidochirotida > Holothuriidae > Holothuria > Holothuria scabra. The sequence goes on along the minus strand of CM074192.1, from coordinate 22,424,930 downwards.
TACAAGAAATATATACACACTTTTGGGCCGGGACCCCACACTTTTCACCATACGCACCTCTTTCAGCAATTTACTGAAACAAACCACACCCTGTTTGTAATTCCTAACACTTATCATTTCACCTCAGAATTCTGTTTATAAACTTCGTTTCACATCCTAGAATTTCCACCTCATTCCAATATGCGTTTCTCTAACAAAACTACCGCTTCTACTGCTTAACACCTGCATATTAATAGTAATGTAAAACTCAACTTACGGTTTGATTAATCGATCACCACTAGAACACCTTGTCATCTAATCGACATCATATTTCACCTTTTAAATGGCTCAGACAGCCCTAACACAGTTGAGAAGTATACAACTTGTAAATAATTTTAGCGACTGGCTTTTCACCAAATTTCGTGGCTGGAAATCCACGACTGCATTAAAGGCGGTTGCCTAGTCCCTTCAAAAAAAAAAAAAAAAACACGTTTTTCTCCCTCGGAGTCTATCTTGTTATCTGCGTCACTTTAGTGACACACCCAACTACATAAGCGTGGGCATGACGTTAAACTGCATCCAGGTTGTGGCTTCTGTTCTATTCAGCCAGTCTAGAGCAGGACCACTCAATGTTTGCCCTTTGGAGGGCGTACTTGTCCATTTGGGACGTTAAGCTCCTTAAGGGAGCAGAACTCCTCCGGGAGTAATCGTTTGGTTTTCGCCCCTTGGCTCTTCGCCAGAGAGTCGTGGGGACTTTTAGAAAAAAGCGTGGGCTTGCTCTCACACACAAACATCTTGATAATTCTCTAAACAATGCAAACACGCTTCATAACAATAAGCCCAACACAATGACCCTTTTCACCCTGGGCCAGCGCAGCTTTAATCTCTGCATAGCACCAGTCATTAACAGCGAACCGAATACCAAACCATGGTCATACTATACTAGCCTCCGACAATAATGATACTAAACAAACGAACAAGAAAAAAAACGCATCAACTGTGACATTTATCTCCCCCCTTAATTCGAAAATACTTCATTTTCGGATAACATCTTGCAGTTAATCCGCCCTACTTAAAAAATCTGCACCCACATTATCACTTCCTTTGATTGCCCCTTATCTGGATTCTAAATGGTTGGAGGGACAACGCCCATCGCATAATGCGGGCATTTGCCAATTTGGCTTTTTGCATGTAAATCAATGGCTGATGGTCCGTTTCAAGTACAAACGGCTTGCCATATAGATAAACTTGGAACTTTTGTATAGCCCATACAAGCGCTAGACACTCCTTTTCAACGGTAGAGTATGCCTTCTCCCTTTCCAGCAATTTTTTACTGGCATACCCGATAGGAAACTTTTGCCCATCCACGTCCTGTAAAAGAACAGCTCCGACCCCAGTTTGAGAAGCATCAGTACGTAAGATGAATGGCTTGGAACAGTCTGGTAAATGTAAAATTGGTGCAGAAATCAATTTTGATTTTAATGTCTCAAACGCATTCTCTTGTGCGCTTCCCCATTTTATTAAATTTGATTCCCTTTTCTTCGTCATATCTGTAAGGGGACATGCAATGTCTGCATAATTTGGTATAAATTTACGATAGTAATTGGCTAGACCAAGGAAAGAGCGGAGTTGCTTTTTTGTGTGTGGTCGTTTTGCATTCTTTATTTTGATGAGTTTATCAGACTGGGGTGCCAGTTCTCCGTTTCCTACTACATGTCCTAAAAGTCTGTCTTATAAAAACAGAAAGCACATTTGCTTGGTCTTACAGTCAAATTTGCTTTTCTCAATCGTTGCAAAACCTCATCTAATACGTCTAAGTGAGCTTTCCACGACTTAGTATGTATTAAAATATCATCTATATAGTTGTGAACATGTTGCAAATCTTTCAGGAGTACCCTCATAAGCCTACTAAATGACGCACTTGAGTTAACAAGGCCAAATGGCATAACACAAAATTGGAACAGCCCATTTGGGGCTATAAAAGCTGTTTTCGATTTGTCTTCGACTCTAAGTGGCAACTGCCAATAACCTTTGCTAAGATCCAACCGAGTAAAGTACCTGTCATCCGAAATATTGGCGAAAATTTCTTCGGGATTAGGTATGGGTTCAGCATCGAAAACAGTGATCTTGTTAAGGCGCCTAAAATCCACACAAAAACGGTTACTGCCGTCCTTCTTTTCAACAATTACAATTGGGGACGAGTATGGGGAATTTGAAGGTTCAATCACCCCTAAGTCTAGCATAAAATCTATCTCTTTGTTTATAGTTTGACGTAGAGCAAATGGTAAGGGGTATGGTTTCTGATGCACCGGGTCATCCGATGTTAACTGAATTTCGTGTTGCCCCAGAGTGGTTCGACCAGGCAGATCTGTCAAGATGTCCTGGTACTGTCGAAGTGTCTGCTTAAGTTCTGAGGCCTGAGTCTCAGTGAGATTTGGATTAGTAACAATATCATTTATTGTCTCAGTTGCTTTAACAGCTGGCAAAACCAAGACATCATCATTGTCAAATTGATTTCTATATCCCTCGTCTGAATTGCTAAGTACACCCGATGAGGTCTCACAATTTATAACAGATACACTCACAATGTCAATAACATTTTCCTTGATTTGATTTGATTCAGGTCTTTCGTAATATCTTTTGAGTAAGTTCGCATGAAATACTTTAGTTTTCCCGTCACTCATTTGTATTCTATAATCCAGACTTCCCAATTTCTCTTTAACTTCGAACCGCCCCTTCCAGTGCATGAGTAACTTGTTCTCATCTGTTGGCAACAGCAATAGTACTTTGTTTCCCACTTTGAAATTTTTCTCCCTTGTCCTTTTGTCATAATAGAATTTTGACCTCTCACCAGCCTTCTGTAATTCATTCCTTGCCAATTCACATCTTTCCTCTAATCTTTGTCTCAGATCTAGTATATACTGATAGGTAGTTTTAGTCTCATCGTCAGTCGTTTCTCCCGTCCACAGTTCTTTCAATATTGTCATTGGTCCTCTTACATTTCGACCGAATAATAATTCAAATGGGGAAAATCCCGTGCTGGACTGCGGGGCTTCCCTATAAGCGAAGAGTAAAGGTGCCAAATATCTATCCCAATCTTTTGGTCGTTCCATACACAGTTTCTTCAGCATTTGCTTCAGTGTCGCATTAAACCTTTCAACCAAACCATTACATGCAGGGTGATAAGGCGTAGTGAGCAATTGGCGAATGGAGAGCAGGCGGTTTACTTCGTGCATAAGTCCGGAGGTAAATTGGGCTCCCCTATCTGAAAGTATCTCCGCTGGTAGTCCAACCCTGCTAAACACTTCAACTAGTGCTTCCGCCACTCTAACCGTTTCAATGTTTGGGAGGGGTAACGCTTCAGGATAGCGAGTTGCGTAGTCTACTATCGTGAGTATGTAACGGTTACCTCGCTCTGTGTGTGGTGCTATAGGACCTACTAAGTCAATTGCAATACGTTGCCAAGGGGTACCAATCAAGGGCATGTTACCAAGAGGTGCTTTACCGGCACGACCTTTAGGAAGAGTACGCTGACATGCGTCACATGACATACAGAAACGTGTCACCTCTGCTTGAACTCCAGGCCAAAAGAAATTTGTGGCTAACTTGTCAAAGGTCTTTTTGCTACCAAGATGACCCCCTAAAATTGATTCATGGGCGAGTTTCAAAACATAATCCCTGAACTTCTTAGGTACCACTAGTTGCGAAATTGGCTCGCCAAAGTGAAATTTTGGTGACTTAAACTCTCGATACAAGAGACCACCTGACCAATAGAATTTGCTGAAATGACCAAAACGAGTCGTTTTTACTGTACCCTGAGCTGCCATCTCGCGAGTTCGAGATAGGGTAGGATCACCCTTTTGCGCCATTATCAATTCCTCTCTACTTACATCTGGGATTTGCTTGGGTACGGTCAATTTTTTCATTGGCTTCCCTTCCTTTACAGTTTGCAACAGAGTTTTGACGGCGTCTGCGTGCTCCCTTTTCCCATCTTCACCACTAAAATTACAGGCCTTCCCATCATTAGATGTCAATTTTTCACATTGGGTCTGGGTCGTTGGGTCCCCTAATTCCTTCAAGATTTCCTAAAATAACATCGAAAACAGGATTGTGCATACAAAGAGCCTCAGTAATTCCAGACCAAAACGGTGTGTCTAAGTGAATGTTTGCCACCGCAGCAGTCCTAACAGTCCCGTCCACTTAAATACAAGTCCGTTCCTCACCTGTCAATTGTTTGTCTAGAACCAAATCTCTCTTAACTACAACTCCAGTGCAACCACTGTCTCTTAAAACCTGAACTTCTTTACCATTCATAAGACCACGTGATACTGGCATTTTTTTCGTACTAGCTCCACAAGCTACACTCATTAACGGGAATGAATGACCACATTTCAGTTCAACGTAGCCCTCGTTTGCACAACAATTTTGCATCCTTTGGTTTGCAATCATACAAGCGACCGTATCTGACCCACTTACATTTGCCTCTGCTCCCTGCCTTGGGGTGTCGGATGCATTTTGCTGAACCCCCGAATTATTGGCATTAGTTTGAGAATCACTTTTTTCATCTACAACGTCAGTCAGTAAAGACGCTAACAGACTAGCTACCTTTGATATCTCCTTGGGCCTATTCCTGCAATCACGGGCAAAATGTCCCACTCTGCCACAAAGAAAACATGTCCGAGACGATTTTCTAGAAGTGCTTGCTTGACCCACATTTGAATTTCGATTTCCCCGACCAAAGTCTGCATTTCTCCCAGTAGAAGTCTGAGGACGCCTAGTTTGACCCTGGTTTGACTCTCGACCACTCCTACGATTACTCTGACCTTGATTACTTGTACTGCGAGTATCAAAAACCCCTGTACCTTGCCCCCTTTCAATTCTGCTAAACTCCCATGAGCATCTGCATACTGATCAGCGAAGGTAGCCATAGCTTCTAAGTTCTTTGGCTTTCTTTCCTTCAAGAACAATCTCAACTCTAGATTTACACTTTCCAAAAACTGTTCCCTCAACAATAAATCGACAAGTTCATCGTACGTTTTCTTAATACCGACCATATCTACCCATCTAGTTAAAAAATTCCGTAACCGTACTGCAAATTGCTTTGCAGTTTCCCCTTGTACTGGCCTAGCAGACCTAAATTGATCTCTAAATCCTGTGTCTGTCAATTGGAAACCCTTTAAAAGAGCAGCTTTTAATGTATCATAATCTCCGGATTCTTCAAAAGGCATGCGTGAATATATGTCAAGTGCCTTCCCATGTAAAAGGGCGCTTAGATTTGTAGCCCACTCCTTCCGAGCCCAACCTTGATTTCTAGAATATCTCTCGAAACGTTGCAGATATGCGTCGAGATCATCGGTAACTTCATTGAAATGCGGTAACTTAGGCGCTTTTGCCTTATATGCGTGTGATGTCCCGCCAGACGTATTAACTTCCCCTTGGGAATCACTCTTCGCTTTCTCCATGGCTAATAACTCTAATTGTTTATTTAAAATTTCTTTCTCCTCTGCCTTCATTTCTCGCTCATGAGCCCTCTTCTCTCTTTCAATCTTCTGCTGTTCAATTCTATTCTGGCTTTGTAAATCCCTTTCCTCTTGAATAAACTTCATCAAATCCTCACCACCCAAACCTAAACTTTTACCAATCTCCGTCAGTTTTTCTATATCCATATTGACACTTTCACTACTGAGCACTAACTTCGTTTCAAAACATAGGTTCAGAACAACACAGCATAACATGCAAAACATACGGATGCCAGTTTGTGACATGATACAATACGATTCAATTCTTGCTCCGCAACAGTGTTCGAAGTGGGAATATCCTTTCCCAGCCAAAGTTCTCTTGAAATCCCTTAAATTTCGATGTCCTGGCAGGGTCGCCAAAAATGTTAAGGATTTCAGAGACTAAATAATGAACACCAACTTCTTTGATTTAACAAACAAAACAAAAATGTATTTTTCTTCTTCTGTGTACAAGATTGGTTAACCTCTGGTATTTTCATCTTTACTTTGCTTCAGTTACTTTTATTCCAGGCCGTAAATTCAGTTCTCTAGTTTATACTGCACAAAAAAATATAATCCTTCTACACCCTCATGAACACTCAAGCAAAATATCGATCCCTTTGATACGTGCCAAACTGTGGTTGACGGTTCATGTCTGGACTAACTCCTCTCTCTCTCACCCATGACCATCTGATTAAACAAAAAAAAAAAAGAACCCTCAGTGCCAGAACTAGCGTGACACAAAATTGATGCTTAACTTTTTAGTACAACACGTTCTTTCGTTTCTTAACGTGTGAATTCTTTTGACTGATTTAAAACTCCTTGCATTTATTTTCACGGAAATATCCTCTCGATATGAAAATTGATCGGTAGACCTTACTGGCAATTTACTTAAAAAAAAAAGACAATTCCCCCTGTGTCGTGATACAAGAAATATATACACACTTTTGGGCCGGGACCCCACACTTTTCACCATACGCACCTCTTTCAGCAATTTACTGAAACAAACCACACCCTGTTTGTAATTCCTAACACTTATCATTTCACCTCAGAATTCTGTTTATAAACTTCGTTTCACATCCTAGAATTTCCACCTCATTCCAATATGCGTTTCTCTAACAAAACTACCGCTTCTACTGCTTAACACCTGCATATTAATAGTAATGTAAAACTCAACTTACGGTTTGATTAATCGATCACCACTAGAACACCTTGTCATCTAATCGACATCATATTTCACCTTTTAAATGGCTCAGACAGCCCTAACACAGTTGAGAAGTATACAACTTGTAAATAATTTTAGCGACTGGCTTTTCACCAAATTTCGTGGCTGGAAATCCACGACTGCATTAAAGGCGGTTGCCTAGTCCCTTCAAAAAAAAAAAAAAAAACACGTTTTTCTCCCTCGGAGTCTATCTTGTTATCTGCGTCACTTTAGTGACACACCCAACTACATAAGCGTGGGCATGACGTTAAACTGCATCCAGGTTGTGGCTTCTGTTCTATTCAGCCAGTCTAGAGCAGGACCACTCAATGTTTGCCCTTTGGAGGGCGTACTTGTCCATTTGGGACGTTAAGCTCCTTAAGGGAGCAGAACTCCTCCGGGAGTAATCGTTTGGTTTTCGCCCCTTGGCTCTTCGCCAGAGAGTCGTGGGGACTTTTAGAAAAAAGCGTGGGCTTGCTCTCACACACAAACATCTTGATAATTCTCTAAACAATGCAAACACGCTTCATAACAATAAGCCCAACACAATGACCCTTTTCACCCTGGGCCAGCGCAGCTTTAATCTCTGCATAGCACCAGTCATTAACAGCGAACCGAATACCAAACCATGGTCATACTATACTAGCCTCCGACAATAATGATACTAAACAAACGAACAAGAAAAAAACGCATCAACTGTGACAATCCAAAAAGAAGATTTCTCAGCCAACTTAATTCCTTGATAGCTTACATGCCTTCTAACAGCTGTCTGGGCAACGTCTTGAATTAAAAGCTGTAAGAAGGAAAATAAATTGAATTAGATATTATTGTAAATTTTCTAAAAAGTTCTGGTGACTGAGAATCTTGTTATCTGAGCTAATTCGTCTCATGCTTGTTTTTCACATTTGCAAGAAATAAGAATGCAACAATTTATTAAGGCTTTAATGATTGTATTATGCTAAATTTGCTTCTGGCAACACCATCTGAATTCAAGAAAGAAAACCCCTTGCTGCATTTGTTTTGTACTGTTGATGCAAAATTCAGTTGTCAATAAATATCAAACATAAAATGTCACCAAATTTTATCTAACGAGCTTAAATTTTCCAAGCATTTCCATATGGGGATGGGGAGGGGGGGGGGGGGGGTCTGCAACCTTACACCACTCAACCATGAAGCTTATCTGAAACTGTTAGGCCTACACCCGAAACAGTTTTCCTGCTCCCATAATTAAAATTCCTCAGTACTAAAGGTTAAGACACTTGTAGTTTGTAGTGACAGCTATGATAGCCTCATTAAATTTAAAAATTTTGAAATTTAAATAGTGGACAAAAGGAGGTACTTTGAAACTGGAGGGTGGGGAAGAATATTGCTTTAGACCTGTAGCCTCTTTCAGGAGACATTTGAATACTTGGGGGTCCTTAGATGTAATTGGAAAAATTAATGCCACTTTTTAATTAAAAAAGAAAAGGTGTCAGTAATTCGTCCTTGTGAGGGGTGGGGGCATCTTGAACTCCCCCACACGACTTTTGACGAAGGGGATTAAGCTCCCAGCCCCTGTTTCTTATGTCCATGTCAAAATTACAGTTACAGTTGTTTAGAAAGATTGTAGACCGGGGGTGATGCCAAAGTTAGCTCACCGCACCAACTCAACATGTACCGGTATGTACTGTACCTTTACAGTATGTTCCCCGCATTTTCAAGAGAAAGGAGAGGTCCGTGCATTTAGTGCAAACACAATCACCAATCACATTAATCCCTTAAAAAAATACTATTTCCTCCCAAACAGGAAAGATCTATTTTTTTACTTTCAGTAGGATGGGGGTCTTCTTTGAGGGGGAAGTTGCTTTCATTTGCAGGGGGTGCCAACCTCCATCTAGGGGCAGGCAGCTAGCACCATGAGAGTACTGCTTTAAGAGACTTGCTATAACGACACAATATCAAATAATTAACCTGTAAATGTCTTTATGTCTTGATTCAATAGTGACAAATGTTGCACTTCTTGGCAGATTATTTTGTATCAGAGCACACTATAAGCAAAAAGCCCCTGAAGGAGGTCTGTTCTTGCCAAGCATTGTTGTGGTTGACTATTAGCTGTTTCACATAGCCTACAATTCAGTGTTTCATGTAATTCAACATTTACTGGAATCAGTTTTAAGTTAAACTGAAAGCTGCATGTTGAGTGTTAAGTTGCCATATATACAAAATCTTTTGAGAAAGTTGCAGCTTTTATTGTGCATTTTGTCCACTCTAAACAACACAAATACCAAACTGTTTGCTGGGCGGTTACTCTATAGGTCACAGTTGATTTAGTTCAGTTACTGGAAACGGGTTTCATTCAGTTGTTTCATTCAGTTATTGTGAGGACTTTACCAACCGTAACACTTGAGTGACCATCACAAACAATATGTCTGTACTTTTGGTGCACTATCATGCACTGTAGGCTACATGTACAACAGAGCTGCAGTGCTAAAACTGAGCTGGAGGGGAATTCGACTCCTCCTTTGCCTGTGTTCGTGTTAAAGCAAAGCCAGTTGGCAGATTAGCATTACGAGGCAACGTACACACATTGGCCCACGGTACAACAACTAGACTAGCACTGCAGTGCACAATTTAACATAACAGGTTGAAGGGCAAAGGAGGGCCAAGGCCCCATAAGATGCCCTGAAGACCAAGCCCTAATCAAAAGTCAAACCACCAAAGCTTGACTACAGCCCCAAACAATCAGATTCTACCACAGCCATGGAAAAACCTGTCAATGTTAACCTTAAAGCAGTGAACTGAGGGGGAGTTAACTACCCAATCTGGTAGACAATTCCACTCGTTGACAACTCTATGGGAGAAACTAAACTTCCTAATGTCAAGCCTTGCAAAAGGCTTTTCAAGCTTTTTACAATGCCCACGCACCCGAGAATTACCTTGAACCCTTAAATAACTACAAGTCAGCAGGGGATTTCTTTCACAAAGGAACTTGAAAACCTGGAGCATGTCTCCCCTAATCCTTCTCAGCTCCAAGGTGGTAAGCCCAAGATGTTTAAGCCTAGCATGATAGGGCAAATTTCTCACCTCAGGAATGAGGCGAGTGGCTCTCCTCTGAACCTGCTCTAAAACAAACTTGTCCTTTTCATAAAAGGGACTCCAAGCCTGAGCTGCATAGTCAAGATGGGGTCTTACCAACTGCTTATACAAATTAAGTACAATATCCTTACTAAAATTGATGAAATTCCTCTTGATCAATCCAAGCACTCTATTAGCCTTTACAGCAGTGGCTGCACACTGCTTTGATGACTTTAAGTCCCCAGTAATTACAACACCCAGATCTTTCTCAGAGGTGACATTACTTAAAACACAACCATTCATGTTATAATCATAGCTAAAACTTTTGGGACCAAAATGAAGGACCTTACACTTATCTGCATTAAAAGACATTTGCCAGGTCTGAGACCAAGAAAATAACCTATCCAGATCTTTCTGCAGCAGTAAGGCATCATCCAAAATGCTAATTTTCCTATAAAGCTTAGTATCATCTGCAAACTTACTTATACGAGATGTAAGAGAACTATCAATATCATTGATGAAAATTAAGAAAAGAAGTGGGCCAAGGACAGAACCCTGTGGTACTCCACTTGTGACTTCTTTCCAAGAGGAGAAGTTACCATTGACAGCAACTCTCTGAGATCTACCATGAAGCCACGAATTTATCCAATCAGCACAATTGCCCTGAACCCCTAACCTATGCAGTTTAACCATTAGCCTACCTAATGGAACTTTATCAAAAGCTTTTGAAAAGTCAAGGTAAATGACATCGACGCCATACCCAGAATCAAGAGATGAAGAGACATCTTCAAGAAAGCTCAGTAAGTTAGTAACACAAAAAAAAGCATTTAAAGTAACACAAAAAAGCATTTAAAAAGCATGCATAAACAAAACATGCTACATTTCTCTAATGGCCTGCCGAGTATAGCCACTGCCGTATAACTAGTTTATGAAAGATTTAGCCACATTGAACAACCCATGTATTGTGTGAGTGCTGATACTGTACACAATACTGTACATTGTGTACCCAGTGCAATGTACAGTGAATTTTGCTCAGACGTATACCTATAGACAGGGTTTGGTCAGGACAGTGAATTCTGTAAGTCCAAACTGGACGTACTAGTGAGATTCTTGCATTAAAATGTACCATTAATACGAGGCAATCTAGGGTTTGCACTGCTCTCTGGCTTAAACCTTGCCTATATGGAGCTTTTATACTGGCCTAGGCTAGGCGTACGTACAGAAGTCAACTGGGAGGTGTCCAACAGAGCTGCCACAAACATCATTAATTCTCATATTTACCTTCAAAACATCTCCAAAGCTTGGTAGATTCCATTCTTCTAGTTTGTCGGTCCCGTTTGTTTGTAATCGTTGATGTATTAACTGCGTTGTTCGCCGTTTCTGTGTCTTGAATGTTGCCGCGACCGGCCAGATTGTCTAAACAGCTCCCTGGTCTAACGTATAGTCAGGGTAATTATCATAATTCACAATGGCTGGACAAATCAGCCAATAGGAAACGAGCTCGAGCAAAGACGGCAAATATTAACCAGGATTAGTGGTGAAAGTCACCAGAATTATGTTACCAAAGGCTTAACCAGGAAATTTTCACCACGCATTTTTTAGAGTGGATAAATGCTGTCTCACCCACTAAGCGTTTTGATCCAAGCCGTTAATCCTATACTTCATTCAGAATAGATCTTTTAATTCGAGACATACGAGTCAGGCAAGTTACATAAAAAAGGGATTTCTTTGTCTACGACCTGATAACAGTAAGATCGTGATCACGTTTTGGCACCAGCTACCCCGAAAACAAAGAAATACAAAGACTGTAATTTGAGTCGTACAAAAATGACGTCACAATTTGTTGCGAAATCTACCATTTTACATTGAGCGAAAACTTCAATATTTTATATCTCAGGTTAGGAACTTCGCCCTATGCAGATGAGGTTAAGACTGTTAGAGTCCATTTTTCATGCTCTGAAATATATGTTTTCAGTAAAATGTTTTGAATTTCAGTACACTTAAAAGAGCGACTTCTTCATGGAATTTGTGATAAAAGTTGCACGTTCTAAACTGACTACACCCAAAACATCGCTTAACAACATCAAATTCATAAAAATTACAATGTGCTGTAGCTTTGAATTTCCTAACCTAAAACTTTCTTTAAACCGATATAATAAATGATATAAAAGCTGTAGTATCGGGATACCTCTTATTTCAAAAAGCTTCGTGTAATAAGTAACTCCTGAGGATTTACTAAGGTGACTTTAAAAGTGTCAAGTCATTTAAATTACAATGGAAGTTGTCTCTCATTATTTGCAGTCTCAAATAAATCAACGACGTATCATAAAGGTAAGGATGGGTCTGCGGACATAAAACCGAATTCCTAGAAATTCGAAATTTTTCATCTTTCGCCTTCCAGTAGTAAATAAATTAATACGTGTTTTATTTCTACAACCAACGTTACTACAGGTTAATTCTCCTTCAACCTTTAGAAGAAAGCAAAAAAGTAATTTGAATGCCGGCTTTCAAATCATCCGATTTTGCCTAGGGTTGTTTCATGTAGAAAGTGATTTGTGCCATTTTGAATTATTGTTGCCATTATGCAACGGTGTTTCGTGGAATTCAGTCATCTGTTCGATTCAACCCCTTAACAATTTCTCGCTTTCAAATAGGCCTAGGACAATTTTGCTTCAAGATCCATTTGTATAGACATTCTGGGACTTGAAATTTTAGATCATTTACATCACATCAAAACCAATAAAAACAAATCATTGTTTTGTTCTTTGAAAATATTCAGCGATTTTCATCAAAATAAACTTACAGCCGAAACTTAAGTCGACTGTTTACTTAGCAATTTCTCGGAATAATGTCCTTTGCCATCAAAGTAAACATCCAAAGAAGCTTCAGTATTTGAACGAAACCCATTATTGAAGAGTATGAAAATTCTATAGAGGTTCAGTGATTAGTAAGCAACAACTTGCACACACGATCTTGCCATGAAGGGTACCGACAGATTGAAACAAGACTAATTCAGCACGGAGAAGAAATTGCCCTGCCATGAAGGGTGAAAATCGGCTGCAACGACTTGTTTTTTAAATTGTTTTTTAACGTATTTGCTTTTTTTCCCTATGAAATAACTTTATATAATCTCGTTACGCTTGGTCAATTTGAGACACACATAGTTAAACGTCACGGACTGGTAGAGAAAATCACAACAAGAGGCACGCAACCACCAGTAAACATTTAGTCAAAGTAGATATAAATATGCTCTTATATGTGATTTTTTTCCCTGTGAGCCTGCCCGCTCTGAGTGGGCTTTTGATTTTCTTTTCAGTTTTTCCACTACCATTGCTGGCGGTTTTCAATTCTCACTTCTACTCCCTAGCCAAGATCGAAGTTGTGGTGAGGCGATAGTATAGTGTTCGCCTCGCGCGTTTGGTGTGCGACTTGGGCACGTGACGGACTTTTTGGTTGACATATAAACTGCCTGCATTTGTTGTAGTAAGTTGCCATGATGCAAGTTTTTCTAAAAACGTTTTGAATTGTGAAATTATATATGCGTAAGGCCTGCATGCATTCAGTTTCATGTCACTTCATTACTAAATTTGTCTTCACAATATACACATACATCGATCATAGGTAGAATATAAATGAAGACATTTAGAGAGCAAAAAAAAAAAAAAAGGTTAAACAAGCTAGTAACTTTCAAGAAAAAGGACAACTTACTACCACAGATAAAAGGCTGAGAAGACTGTAATTGCTTTATGCACTCAATAAATCATGGGAACTGGGGAGTATAAACAAAGAACAATGACGTCAGCGCTATTGTCCATACTCGCAATTCAGTTCCCAATTCCTCATGGGCATTAAGTCTGATAGGCATATTGTTTTCACCAAGAGAATCAGCGTCCTCCCAATGTCCAACACAAATCGTCTACCACATAATGCACATCACGTCCATCATGTTCATTTCTCTCTACAGGTTCTATAGATGATTGGTCCTTTACCTAAAATAAAATTGTTCTTGACGAGTTTTGAATTACACGCTTGCAAATTCATCCCCATTTCTTGAAAAGAAGGTTTAGTTTACCCTACTACAAATAGCCCAAGGAAATTAACTTTTAGCACGTCGATAGGCTTATCCTTAAACAAAATTCTTCCCCAATGACGCAAATAGATTGTTTCCGTCCGTCTGACTTTGGTTAAGAAATGAAGTTCATTGCTCCTTTGTTTAATCATTTCTTCAGATTCACCCGCCACCACCAGCTTTCCTCAATTTCTTAAAATATCCGGCGTTTAATACTAAAGGTGATTAAATCAATATGTATCGATCTAGCAGTTTTCGCGAACTTTGATAGCATGACACATCACACATTAGGGCTTGATCTTTCATCGTCTAGGGGTACAACCGTAAAATAAATGTCCATTGAGCACCGGTTATCATGTGACCACGTCATTCATTCTTATGTAAAGGAGGAAGGAATTCACGGTGAACGGGAATTTAGTTTAGCAACAAACGAGATACACGGAAACACTGTTTATGTAAAAAGAAGGGTGATGTTTACGATTTTCTAAGCTTCCAAATAGACGGTTTAAGGGAGAAAATTTCATTCACACTGACGCATGTGCAAGGCATGACCTAGTGACAATAAATAATTAAGGAACGCCGGGTGCGTCATAATGTCGTTTAAATTCTCCTGAATAGCTCTTGCGCGTTTACTTTCTTTTACAAATCTCTTCCTTGCATGATATTATCTTTTTTTTCTTTATTCCGTTCAGGAGCTTTTAAGTGCTTGGAAACCAACACAAAAGATATACAGGGGAAAAACCAGAACTGACGAAAATACAAAGACAAACAAGAGGGCAATCCACGGAGTTGCATATCTCATTGCTAACCTGTGCGCAAGTTGTTAATAGAACTGGAACTACTAATGTGCTAGAAGTTTTATCTGTTCTGTTTTTATGCTACAGTAGAATGTCATTGACAAAAATTACCATAATAAAACTCGGATACAGAAAAGCACAGATCCTTCAGTAATTTTTTAAGTTAGAAGTTAATATTATCGGAAGGGCTCACTATACTGGTATGGATATGGACGTAACGATTATAAAAGTAAGACGCTTTCGGGGACGCTTAAGACAAGTGCGCAAATGTTATTTTTCAGGCGCTAACTGGGCGTATTCTCCATTTTGACGCGACGGCAAACTTCATGTTTGTCACGCTGATACGCACATCAAGTGCGTCTCAATTAAGAAACTGGGCGTGTGCGCCATGTTGAACGCGTGGCATTAGAAGATTTCCGGCCGACGCACAAACCTATTCTGCTTGCTGACCTGTGGCGAATCCTAGCCCGTGACAAGGAAATTTTGGGTGATGCTTCAGAACCGCCAAGTTTTAAGGGCACTAATATGTAAGATAGGTAGGCCCTATAAATAGTCCTAATGTTAGTCACCCACAGTTTCATATCTTGGGTTATAACTCAAGCCTATGAATGGCGTAGATCTAGCCATGCCTAAGCCCCAGACCTAGCCTACATACCGTTAACCAGCTTCAGATTTCAAGCATATCGAAAAGTTTTGTACAAAAATGATCATTTGCTCATTTTTCACCAAAATTTCTAAATTGTTCTAATTATGCTTAGCTTAATCAGTTATGCTTCGAAATGATATGTCAAGGTGAAAGCAACCCATGAAACGCTCATTTTCATTCGAAATACATGGTTTTTGCCGATCTCAAAATTTTGTGACCTCATAATTTTGAGGAATTTCCCCGAAGTAACCCGTCAATTCACGTCACACAAACGCGGTTTACGACAAAATTAAAGATCCAAATAAAACCAACTCTTTTCCCCTGCTATCTATGGCATGGAGCTAACAAAAACGCGTTTAGCAATTTCGATATATTTGTGGCTAGAAGAATTAATCCTTTAAATTATGTTAATTTGGGGTGAAAAGCACACTTTTGCGTAAAGACATCAATTCCCATAAATAGATGATATACGACAAAATTAAAGGGTGTGCCCAGTCAAAAAAGTATTCACTGGGTGTGTAATAGTACGAACATCACAAATCCAATTTAGCCAGACCTTAAAAACAACCCCAAGTACTACATTAAGGAACCAGAATGCAAAAATGCATTGAGGTTTCGATGATACATAAATGTACTGTTTTTCAAATTTTCCATCATGCACCTTTATCTTCTCACTCAAATGTTATACTAGCATGTTCAAAAAATAATTTTGTTATTCCAGATGCCCTTTTGACCTCCACAAAAGCCATACATAGATAGATAGATAGACATCTTGAGATATCAATATCTGACCTGAAATGACCTTTGACCTCCGCGAAAAAAGAAAAAGGGCACATCTCCTGACTTTTACGCATCTACATGCCAAATGTGAAATCTATCCAAGTTTCCTATCTTGAGATATCGTGTTAACAAGAATTTCAGACTTTAACCCCTGGTGACACCAGATGACCTTTGACCTCTGCCAAAAATGATAGGGTTCTCCACCTCAATATGGCGCATCTATGTACCAAGTTTGAAAACTGTCAGACATTCCTATCTTGGGATTTTGTGTTAACAAGATTTTCAAACTTTGATCCCCGGTCACCCCAGATGATCTTTGACCCCCACCAAAAAACAATAGGGACCATCTCCTGACCATAACGCATCAACATACTAAATATGAAATCTATCCAAGTTTCCTATCTTGAGATATCGTGTTAACGAGATATTCAGACTTTGACCCTCAGTGACCCCAGATGACCATTGACCTCTTGGAAAAACAATAGGGACCATCTCCTGACCATAGCGCATCAACATACCAAATATTAAAATTTACACAAGCTTCCTATCTTGAGATATCGTGTTAAAGAGATTTTCAGACTTTGACCCCCGGTGACCTCAGATGATCTTTTACCTCTGCGAAAAAATATACGGACCATCTCTTGACTATTACGCATCAACATACCAAATATGAAATCTCTCCAAGTTTCCTATCTTGAGATATCGTGTTAACGAGATTTTCAGACTTTGACCACCGGTGACCCCTAGGGCTGTCAATTTGCGATTAGTGAACTAAACATTTAATCGCAGCTTTTTGCGATTACTCGGCTATTAATCGCATTTGCGTATGCATAACCAACCCGTGTAGTAACGTGTAGATATCGGTAATAGACCTGGAGCCCGTTCCACAAAGAGTTACACACAATCTTAAGTATGATTTACTGTTGACTTAAGTATGGGGAATCAAACTTAAGATTGTGCGTAACTCTTTGTGGAATGGGCCCCTGCACTGTACATATATGTGTTTGTATCTGTAGTAAAGTAAGTTATCATGAGTCGATCACTATCATGAGTCGATCACTGCCTTCTAAACGCCATTGCAGCGAGTAAGTGCGATGTGATTGCGATGCTAGAATAACCTGCGATGGAAATTCTTCAAACAACATCAAAAACAATTATTTGTCATCATGTTTTTTATTTTTAAAGCAAAAATGTTAGTCATGGACAGATTTTCAAGTTTCAACAAAAGTGTGAACGAGAAATTTGCAAAAATCAGTAAAAATGATGATGAGAATGTATTGCATGAAGTTTTTAAGTAAGAATTCTGATAGAAAGGAGATTGTTCTGTTTCATTACGTCACAATCTGGCTCTAAATGTTGTAATTTGTAGGATTTTATTTGTTTATTTATGAAGTGATCGACTCATGATTACTTCATAAGCATTGCTACTTGCACTGCCTCCTACATTTCAAGATTCATTTCCTAAAGATTACTCTGTCCAAATAACATCAAATTATAGCACAAAGAAGAAGACATATTACAAAATATTACTGTCAAGTTTTATCAATTTCTGTCGATGTTTACATATTTTTGTGGTAACGAACTTTATTAGGTGATCGACTCATGATAAGCCTAGTATATAGTAATTCGCAATCGCTCGCCAATACTGAGTTGGCGTTAATACAACGCACAGGTCCGCCTCGTGGCAGACTCCACTTTAACTTTTTACCCCCTTTATCTTTAGTAACAAAACATTTCGTGCCAGGCAATTTTTAGAGAATTGCTTCCATTGGAGGTTGATATAGATCGTTACACCACACACCAGTCGCTAGATGAAGTTTAAGTATTTCAAAGCAACGATCGTTCACAAAGTATAGGCTAGGTCACAATACAGTATGCACGGCGAAAGTAGCCGATGAGCCCCCCCCCCCCCCATGCAGACAGCTGCATGACCGACTACGATATATTTAATTTTGACACTCGCCCAATCTACCCATTTGTTTCATTTATAATCCCCCCCCCAAAAAAAAAAAAATAGCGTGGCCTGAAGCCACAACAAAAACTAGGCCTAGAGCCTAGTCACCTAAGTTTACAGTACAAAATTACGTAACGTTAGAGCTAACAATAATAGGCTACGATCAAATCTTGACATTGTAGATTTCACCGGTCATTTTATGTTTAAGTTACCGCCTGTACTGTGTAAATAGCCGTACATAAGTTCGCAGCACATAAACAAGACCCGCTAGCTGCTAGCTACATGCACAGTGTAATATATATACATACATGCCTTCAGCAAGCTGGCTGATCGGCTCGCTCAGCGTGTATCGTTAAAAGCGCTCAGGGAATGGGTGTACTTCAATTGGCAATAACATGACACCCTCCCGTAATGATTACGTTGAAAGCGGGGAATCCCCAAACTTTTAAAGAAGCCGCTCCATTCATAAACGCAAGCAGCCAATCAGTGAGTACGATTCTTCGTCACAGAAGTTCGTTCGATGTACAGCACGAAGCAGCGGCGTATAAACGATTTTCAGCCGACTGCTACCGTGTGCAACTGCTGCTATGTACGCTGTTGGTCTTGATAAACAGCGATATAGACTTTTTTGAAACTTTTTTCAATACATGACTTACAAACACTCCTACGTTATACAAGGACAGGAATAACATGGTTAGGAAGCTGAACTTGTAATTTTTTGAAATTTTTTGATTTCAAGTTGAAATTTTGGGAGACGTACGCCAGTACAAATTACGTTGGGCGAATCATGTCCATAAGGAGACCTCAAAGGGAAATCAAATCCTTGGCCTGCTTCGCAGAAATCTGTATAGTTGTAACCGTGAGGTAAAAGCAGTGGCATACAAAACCTTAGTAAGGCCACGGCTTGAATATAGTGCCTCTGTCTGGGACCCCTATCAGAAAGACTTGAAAAATCAGCTCGAGGGGGTCCAGCGCCGTAGTGCAAGATTCGTCTGCAAAAATTCTAGGCAAAAGGTCAGCGTCACAGACATGATTTCTAGTCTAGGGTGGGAATCACTGGAGCATAGGAGGGCTGCCCAAAGATTGGCCCTTATTTTTAAGTCTGTCAATAAATTAGTAGCAATTGATACTGATTCTTACCAGTTAGTTCCTTCTAGTGGTGTGTCTACTAGAGCACATGCCTCTAGTTCTTTTGTGAAATTATCTGCCCGCAAAGATTGTTATAAATATTCACTGTTCCCTAGGACTTTTGCTGAATGGAACTGCCTGCCACCCAGTATTAGGGATGCCCCCACTGTGAGTGCTTTTAAGTCGGGGTTAAATTCTGTGAGTCTTGAAGAAAGTAGAGCCCATTTTAGTAATTAGTACGCTGCTCAGCCTTCTGTGCCTGCATGTTACATCCCGTCTCGCGGAGTTTATGCAGTATTTCACCAGAACCAGAACCAGAACCAGAACCAGTAGCGAACTGACAAGTGGCTGTTGAAATTGAACTATTACGGCGAAGTGCACAATGGCGCACAGGGTACTTAAAAGACACTGTGGTGTATGCATACGTTTAGTACTTTATAATTTCATTGTAAATTATGTTCATTACAAATGTATTGGTGGTGTTGAAGTAAAGCCTGTCACAACAGGTTCCGTGTTTGGGGTTCACGGATTAAAACGTCACCTATGACACCGCACACAATCAGATGTAAACTAGCGGGGGGTTGGGTGGATAACACGTGCATGTTAAAGCTCTGCGCAATTTTTGAGCTTGTTCATAATGTAGACATCGTATGCTTTGTCAAGGCAGCTAAACTTGCGATGAAGGAGGATACACTGTTAACTTAACGCAAGTCAGAGTCTTCGGGGCATGAGATGCGATTAATCGCATGAAACATTTTACTAAACGATTACTTGGCTGGCGATTAATCGGCGATTAATCGCTAATCGCTGACAGCCCTAGTGACCCCAGATGACCTTTGACCTCCGCAAAAAACCAATAGGGACCATCTCCTGAGTAAAACGCATCAACATACGCAATATGAAATCTACACAAGTTTCCTACCTTGAGATATCGTGTTAAAAAGATTTTCAAACTTTGACCCCCAGTGATCCCAGATGATCTTTGACCTCTGCAAAAAACAATAGGGACCATCTCTTGACTAAAACGCATCAACATACCAAATATGAAATCCAACCAACCTTCCTAACTTGAGATATCGTGTTAACGAGATTTTCAGACTTTGACCCCCGGTGACCCCAGATGACCTTTGACCTTTGCGAAAAACAATAGGGACCATCTCCTGACCATGAGACATCAACATACCAAACATGAAATCTACACAAGATTCCTTTCTTGAGATATCGTGTTAAAGAGATTTTCAGACTTTGACCCCCAGTGACCCCAGATGACCTTTGACCTCTGCAAAAAACAATAGGGACCATCTCCTGACCATAACGCATCAACATACTAAATATGAAATCTCTCCAAGTTTCCCATCTTGAGATATCGTGTTAAAGAGATTTTCAGACTTTGACCCCCGTTGACCCCAGATGACCTGTGACCTCTGCCAAAAACAATAGAGTTCTTCCTCTCAATATGGCGCATTTATGTACCAAGTTTGAAAACTGTCAGACATTTCTATCTTGAGATATCGTGTTAACGAGCAAATTGTCACAAACACACACACACATACATCCTCACATACACACACACATACACACACATACATACACACGCACATACACACATACATACACACACGCCATCATGAATGCATAGGTTTCTCTTTCATCGAAACCAAAAAACAAACAATATATCATGCGCCCATACACTTTAACGCATTTGTAAGGTTTATGATCGAAACTTTTCGATATGTCTAGCACTAAGTTAGACTTTAACTTTAATACTACTAGGCCTAACAGTTACAGCAACTTTGGATTGAAAACAACTGTCTGCATAAACCATATGAGAGCACTCTATATATAAGGACTATCAAAGTGAAGTGCGAGCAGGAACTTAAAAATCTCACTGCAGCATACAAGCTCGTGAAAAAAGAATTTGAGTTGTGATGGCGAGACTGCTACTACGAAGTACTAACCTAGGAGTCTAGCTTATTTATATTAACTGGTGAAAAATAGGCTAGTTACAAAACATTAAAGTGGGCAAAGTAAGTTTCTCGGTAACTGTTCTTTGGGTACACCTTGACATAAAGTGAAAGATTTCCCAACTAAATTATGTCCATAAATACCGAAAAACGACGTTTTGAATTCCCAATTACAGGCCAGGCTCAGCCCATTTGAAATTCGCAAGCGAAAAACGTATGTGAACGCGTCTCAAAAATGGTGACGTCATTAGAGGCACGGTTAGCAACACTGTACCAGAGAGCTCACAATCGTCGAATCATGTGCATGGTAACGCGTGTTAGCGCATACATAATTGCAAACACCTGTGCTACAATAGCAGTGAGCGTGGCCACTGACATTGTGAATTGTGCATTCTCATTGCACGGTTACTGCTTATTATTCGTAATAGCATCTTCACCAAACAGCTCATACAGTAAAAACTCGCTCGAAGTGGGGACGCGCTTGTTGTGATCTGTCCATGCATGTTCATAGCTGTTCTTTATAGCGCCCGAACCGCGCCTTTCTTGTACAAAAACAGAACTATTGTTCCCGCGCGCATGTACACGCGAACATATTGGCCAGTGACTTGCTCCGAATCCCCACCATGGTCCACGCCTTTGGCTCTGTATGTTATAGACTCTGTATTGTAATACAATCGTTTTCGTGAGGTTGCTAAGATAAGATAACTTGAACTTTACTCTTTCACCATTTTTGCTAAAAGACGTAATTTAAAAGCGTTGTTTCAAGGCCCAGATAACAAAATGTTCCAACAGCCACCAGTAACTGTACTATCTGCACTTTGTTCTAATGGAAAGGGTCATCTTATGTAATACAGGGATAGGTTTTGCCGAAACGTATGTTCATGCTTTATATACGCACTAATGAATGTGTTGTCGCTGTGGTAAGTTCATTGCTTTCGTGCACCAAGCGTGAATATAAGCTTACAAAATACACAGACTGACATTAAATAAACCCTCCAGGCCAATAAAAGATTTTGCTAATTGAAGCGCAAATAGCCCTCTTCTGGTCGGGGTTAGTTGTCAACATAGACAATAAAAAGAGATAATAAAGATACCGAAATAGCTTCCACAACATTTTTTAAAATCATTTGATGAGAACATTCAGGTTAAAATAAAATAAAAATGTTATCATAGTGGTAATGGTTTACAGTTTTAATGTGCAGTTTCCATTTTTCTTTTCTTCAAGTGACCATTCTCACGATAAATGGCTTTGTCTGACTGCGCGATAATCCCATGAAAATGCATATTTCTGTGCTCCCGTGGTTTCAAAAGCCAGAAATTTGCATCAAGTTAGCTTAAGTTTAGGCTATTTTTATTTATTATGAATTCGGTATCTATAGAGCCAAGAAGACCTCTTGTCTTGGCCATTTCTTTAAATGTACTTAATGGCTATTTCACAGTGGTCTAATGTAAATTAAGTCAATTAATGTTCTTCGTGTACTTATCTTGATTTCCAGATGCCAAAAATGTACATCTAACGGTGATTAATTTCCGTAACTTTTTCCCTCTGTAAGATTGCTTGATTTTAGCTCTAGCAAGTTTAATCTTTATTTTCACAAAGTAGCCCATTATAACATTAACATCTTAAATCAAGATCTGATACCCCACAAAATATAATGACTGCCTTTAAACTAGAATTTGGAAGAGAGATATAGAAAGATGCGCGTCCGCAGGTAGGGGCAAGGGGAACTTGCCCTCCTTGGAAAAAAAAAAAATGAACACAAAGAAAAAGACGAAGAAAAATGAACATCAATATTTCTTAGCGGTTCACTCAGTATTTTCCTTATTTATATGCGGTAAATATGCTTTAGAAATGTCATTTCCAGCGATCTGAGAGGCATTTTGGGCAAAAATTTTCTTGCGCTCCGCGCCAACTCATGGTGGCCCGGAGCTCTTCACCTTAAAAGAGTTTGGTCCCCCGCCCCCGAATTTTCTTCCGTGAACGTCCATGGATAGACTGATTTGCTGAGAAGAAATGTCAAAGTAATCTTCTACCAGGTGCGGAAAATCAAATGGAAAGTCTAGAAAGCCGTTGCTTCGTTAGCGCTGAGGCTCAGGGTATTACTCCTTCGAAGGACGTCCCTGCAGCCCATTCTCGCTCCCTCTGACAGAAATCCTAGCTCCGCCACTGTGCCGTATGCAGGCTACTTGGGCCGGCGAAGGCTCTTCTTAATTATCACATCTGCAATTCCCTTGTCAATTCTGGCGCTAAATTTCCTTACATAGCTTATGGTGCACAGAATACTTGACCAAGCCTAATGTATGGAATATGCTAGATTAGCTTTTATGGTCAGTGAGTAACGTTAAACTCGAGCACTTCCTTCAAAACCTTTTTTTTTACATCGAAACAGATAGGCTAGAGATTTCGAGTCTAACTGAGATAGGCCTAGGAAGTCATGTGGTCATACTTATATTTCTTTTTCTCATCACCAGTGTGCCTTATCAATTACACGATCGGGGTCTAAGCCAAGGCCTAGGCCCTAGGCCTATGTGAACTTTGAAACACGTCACAAGACCTTCACTTAACATTCTCTAAATTAGGTCTGAAGTCTGAATAGGCCTTGGACCTAATTTATTTGTCTCAATATGCACGCAACATTGCGGTCAACCAAATATATTTACATTTTAAGTTGGACAGTTAGGGGGGAAATGACAGTCGTATGCCTTACTTGCTTAAAACGTCAGGCACCATTTTGAAGTAGTTGGGCCAGTATGTGTACTATAAACTGTTGTTTTATGTATTTAACCTAAAACTACATGGTGAAGCCTTCATAATACCGTGTCAGCAAAGCTGTGTTTATTGTCATGTTGATCAAAAAGTTGCTCTCCATACACCCTATGTCTCTACACTGGATTAGAACATGGGTAACTGACCAATCACAAGCTAGCATTCTCAAAAAGTATTTATGAATACAGAGTCCAACATACAGAGTCCAACATACAGAGCGAAAGGCGCGGACCATGGTGGGGATTCAGAGCAAATCATTGGCCAATATGTTCGCGTGCATATGCGCGCGGGTAAAAATAGTTCTGTTTGTGCAAGAAAGACGCGGTTCGGGCGCTATAAAGAACAGCTATGAACATGTATGGACAGACCACAACAAGCGCGTCCCCACTACGAGCGCGTCTTTACCGTATGAGCTGTTCGGTGAAGATGCTATTGCGAATACTAAGCAGTAACCGTGTAATGCACAATTCACAATGTAGTCAGTGGCCACGCTCACTGCTATCGTAGCACCGGCTATCGTTGCAACCATGTATGCGCTAACACGTATTACCATGCACATGATTCGATGATTGTGAGCTCTCTGGTACAGTGTTGCTAACCGTGCTCCCAATTACGTCACCACTTTGAGACGCGTTCACATACGTTTTTTCGCTTTCGAATTTCATATGGGCTGAGCCTGGCCTGCAATTGGGAATTCAAAACGTCGTATTTCAATATTTATGGACATAATTTATAAATAGGGAAATCATTCACTTTATGTCAAGGTGTACCCAAAGAACAGTTACCGAAAAACTTACTTTGGCCGTGTCATGCCCACTATAATATTTTGTAACTAGCCTATTTTTCATCACTAAATATAAATAAGCTAGACTGAGCCTCAGGCCTAGGTTAGTACTTCGTAGTAGCAGTATCGTCGTCACAACTCTAATTCTTTTTTCACTAGCTTGTATGCTGCAGTGAAATTTTAAGTTCCTGCTCGCAGTTCACTTTGATAGCCCTTTTATTAGAGTGTTCTCATATGGTCTATGCAGACTGTTGTTTTCACTCCAAAGTTGCTGTAACTGTTAGGCCTTGTAGTATGAAAGTTAAAGTCTAACCATGGGCTAGACTTAAAATCTGAAGCTGGTTAACGGTATGTAGGCTAGGTCTGGGGCTTACTACGGCTAGACCTACGCCATTCATAGGCTTGAGTTATAACCCAAGATATGAAACTGTGGGTGACCAACATTAGGACTATTCATAGGGCCTACCTATCTTACATATTAGTGCCCTTAAAACTTGGCGGTTCTATAGCATCGCCAAAAAAAAAAAAAACGTACGTGACAATTTTCTTTCCACGGGCTAGGATTCGCCAGAGGCCAATACGCAGAAAAGGTTTGTGCGTCGGCCGGTAATCTTCTAATGCCACGAGTTCAACATGGCGCGCACCCCCAGTTTTTTAACTGAGACGCACTTGATGTGCATATCGGCTCGACGCACATGAAGTTTGCCGTAGCATCAAAATGGAGAATACGCCCAGCTTGCGCCTGAATAATAACAATTACGCACTTGTCGAAAGCGTCCCCGAAAGTGTCTTACTTTTATAATCGTTTCGTCTATATCCGTATCAGTTTAGTGCAACAGCCAATCTCGTTTTTTGAAAGTGTTGCAAGGGGATAACAGCATCTTAAAAAAAATATGTTCCAAAATCTTAGATAGGCTTACTGGATTAAAAGGGCAAGCGTTACAAAGATGGGTAGCCTATTTCCCCGGTTCTTTTATAATCCGGTGTCAGAATTTAAATATCCAGCCAATGATGTTTTTTTTTTTTTTTTTGTTTTTTGGGAGGGGGGATAAGGGGTGCGCCTATAGTTCCAATAACTTGATTGATCTGTGCCATATTCTTTCCCCTCGCTATCTTACGAAAAAAAAAAACTTCCGTCCCTTTGAACGAAAAAAAAATCGCTTCCCTTGGGCTTCAAATAGGAATTTCAAAGGATTGTGGCATGGGATTTTAATATGGTAAATTTTGTCAATGACATTCTACTGAAACATAAAAACAGCACAGATAAAACTTCTAGCACATAAATAGTTCAAGTTCTGAAACCAACTTGCGCACATGTTAGCGATGAGATATGCAACTCCGTGGATTGCCCTCTTGTTTATTTTTGCATGGGTAGTTTACCTCTTCACAAAATGACAAACCTTAAAAAGTTAAAGGAGTTTATCTTGAGAACAACGACGGAGATGAAGTAAATATTCATTTACCCCCCAAGCGGGACTGACTATACTGGACTGATGCTAAACGGCTTTCAAACTTTCTAAACCTGTAATGCCACTCTTTGATGGCTAACCAAATAGTCAGGTTCACTATGTATTTTCGTTGGCAGTCATGGTAGATTAGGTAACCTAACATTTTTTGAATCTTTATTACATGGAGAATCTGAAAATCAATGTTTACATTTGCGCTGATACCGGTATGGCCGCCATTTTGGATTTTCAAAATGGCTGCCGTAAAAAGACATATTTTGCTCTATTTCTACCTCTACATACCCTCAAAACCTTGTAAAATATACCAAGTCTATGTTTTCAGGTACAAGGAATCCATACTCTGCATAATCAGATTTCTGACTGTTACAATTCTTTCTTTTTGAGGAGGGTGATGGGCCCGTATAGTCCCCCCCCCCCGGGGGGGGGGGGAAGGGAATTTGGGCAAACCAACCAAAAAAATTTCTGCTCCACCAAATGGAAATTGAAACTACTACACCGGGCATTAGGAGAAAGTTCTATGGCCTATGCCCCCAAGCCCAACACTTGCCCCCATCACAACGGGCTACGGGCATAGGCGTACTAGGCGGGGGCAGACTGCCCCCCAAATTTTCTCAAGACCTAAAATTCGGGCAGGGATCTGAAAAAATTCGGGCAGCCGTTTGAGTCTTAAAACCTGGTTTGTTTCTACTTACACAGAAGACTCCTAGGCGCACCCGAATTCCTTCAAACACTTGGCCGAAAAAAATAATAAAAAAGCATCATAGTCACGGTACAATTTCAATGAAAACTCTAAAAGATACCAAAATTTGCGACACATTCGGGCAGCTTATGAAATAAAACAATTTTTCGTCAGCCTCACTTCATATAAAGACATGAAGACATTCTCAATGAAGCATAAATCATATAACAGAGAACACCATTAATTGGTCAAATAAATTTCAGTTAATAGAGGAAAATTATGGCAAAAGGAGAAAAAAGAAAAAATTTAGGGATAATTTAGTCGGAATGAGAGGGCATTAACAAGTTCATGTCTTTATGTATGTGCTATGTCATGTTCTCTGCCTTTTGTTAAATTTATCTTACTAATCTAAAATATTGAGGACAAATGGTGAAAAAGTATTTGCTGGTATTCTCATAAACGAGTGTTATACAAAACGTAACTATAGGTCTATGTAAAGATAATCTGACTTTAAACTGTATTTATGCTGATCTGTATATGTTATGTTAACTATGTATATATTGTAACTGCCTAGAAAAGAATGTTTGAAAGCGTTCGATTGTTGTTGTATATGAACACCGAGTCTCGAAATAAACGGAGGGAAAAAAACCAAAAAAAAAGCCTCACTTCATATTCTTTGCCTGAAATGACACAATTTTCAGGCAAGAGTTGCAAAAAAGTTCTGGGATATTTTTAATTGCCAGATTACAAGGGGAGAGAGGATGTATACAGTCCCCAAAATTTTGCCCGAACAAATCAATCAAAAGCTATGTCATGCAACTAAACTATCCCATTGTGAATAAAACGTAAAGGTATCGTGAAGATTTCATTTCGTTTTTAATTTTGTATTCCCTTGCCTCAGGCAAAAGGAGTCTATGCGACTATGCCGATGATTTGGCCACGTTTGTTTTTATTTAATGGGTACGGTTTGTGGGGATCAAGTGTGCCAAAACCGTTGATATGGACTTAGGTGGTTTGCTCACTACGAAATGATTTGCGCCCTTGTTTGTTTGAATGCATATAAACAGGCTGCTACCTTGCTTGGTAATCGCGCGAAAATTGAGTCAATCAGTTTTTAAGGGCCAATTCGTTGCATGGCATCCCCACGCAGGTAATTCGGGCCTCTGAATCTGAGCTAAACAGGCTGCTAAAACACACGGGATCCTTGTGAAGTTCCACGAAACATATATTTAATAGGCAGCCGGAATGCGATGCAATGCCATCCTCCCTCGAAGTTGAGAAGCCTTGGGCTTTTCGAGGGTTTCTGAAGTTTTTCAATTTTCAAAATTATATTGATGATAATCTCATGCTACATGACGTAAAATAGTTTGTAGAACGCGCAGACAAACTCATCTTCCAATGATTATAGCTTAATGTAGTCAAACAATGGTAGTGGTACATTTAATCTGGGAGTTTTCTGACCTTTTTGTAGATTTGTTCATTTTTGGTGAAAATTTTATTGCAAACAAAAGTTCAAAATATTGATGGCTTTGATTCTGCTTATAAGCCTGGGAAAGGCCATTTCTGGCTGTCTGAAAGGATCGTAGGCTCACGTTTTAGACACCATTCTAAGGGTTTAAGAAGCTTCAAAACTTTCTTAATATCATAAGGTTTAAGCAATTAAGTTCAAGTTGCTGATCACCTCTGTTTGGTAGCTGTATAATGTTAAAGGGGGCAAATGACTTGGAACATTTTGGGTGGATCTCGGTCATACTGTGAACTAAATGCACGAGATTAGCTTTAGAATTCTTCACATTTACAGCTGCTTCAGTTGGTTGTACAGTGTAGGAGTCGGAACTTTGTTCCGTAAATTAATGGGTTATTCAAAGTCAAGATGTCATTTCAAGGGGTTGGTCTTCTTTGGGATGAGGAAAATGGGCTACAGGTCTACAATTAGTTAGGCCTACACAAATTGTGAGGTTGGGTAGGGGTATTCATTAATTCCAGTTAGAAAAGAAGTATGCTCGTCCCTCCCCAGACAATTGAACTGTTTCTCTTCTGTTTGAAATCCCAAATTGGTGACTTTATGTAAATGTGAGTCTATTCAAATCATAGTATTATAGCTGTATGCTGTTACATTTTTTATAACTTTTTATAACCTCTTGTGATGTGCTAATTAAATAAAATAATTGAGCTAATTAACTAATTTGCAAACAAACTTAACCCATAATCATTAAATACATTGATTTTTAGTTTTCCAATACCATTACCTTTCCAAAAATGTAAAAGTACGTAAAGCTATCATGGTTTTGAAAGTAATGTAAGTTAAATAAAGTGGTTAGGGTAATAAGCGGCGGCAAAAATAGTACAAAATATGTCTTTTACAGTGGCCATTTTGAAAATCCAAAATGGCCGCCATAAAAGCTTTTCTCCAAATTTAAACATTGACTTTCAGTTTTCTTATGCTATAACCTTTCTAAAATGTATAAATTTGCAAAGCTACTATGATTTAGAACCAAATACAATAGGTTTAGTAAAGTGTTTAAGGTAATTAAGGGCAGAAACAGAAGAAAATATGTATTTTACAGTCGCCATTTTGAAAAACCCAAAATGGCCGCCATACAAACATCTGTTCAAATGTAAACATTAATTTTTAGTTTCCTGATGCTATACGCTTTCCAAAAATATATAGGTTTCATAATCTACCATGATTGCCAACGAAACATAATTTATTGACATAGTGAACCTGACTAAAAGAAGAGGACAGTGAAATAAAGAGTAGTTCTTGAAGCGCGCGTGTATGCTTTTTATAGCAAAAAAGATGAAACGTTTTGGAACGCAAAATATTTTTTACATCTTCCTTCTTTAGTTCTTCCTTGGAAAAAAAAAATATATATTTTTTACATCAACAAAATTACCTAAAGATCCAGCTGTAGATGGATCACTATCCATCAACATGCATGCATACGTTTTAAAACAGACTAACTTTGACACAGCTGCAATTTGTCTTTTGACTTAATACGTATCCTGTCTGTCTGTTGTGCGTGAAAGAAACTTTTTTTAACAACAGCTTCCTTATAAAAAAAAAACACTAATTTAATTATTCGTTTTCCACTATGCCCTGAGTAGCCTGTGATTTATGATTGATTAAATATTACAAACATCCAAATGTCATGTCGAAGAACTTTGAAGTCGTGACGAATAGTCACAATTCTCTTTGTAAATATCCATCAAATATAGACAAAAATAAGTCTAAATTACTCCTACGTCATGTAAGAACATTTATTAATATTTAAAGTCTAGACGTTCAGAAAGGTATTCAACAAATTTTATGTTTTCTATACAATTTGTTTTTTTCTTTATAGTGTACCTCAAGTCTAGAATTTTTAAAAATATATATTTGACAGGTTGCAAACTGGATCTTACTCATCCAACTCCCATTGTCATTGCTAATTCCTTATTGTTGAGATATTAAATGTTGAAATTTAATCACTCATAATAAGTAAGTTCATTGTGCAATAGTTCATAACTTTCTTTTTGCACTACTCACATAACCTGCTTTGTTTCCCTTTAAAATGTTTTTATGTCTTTGAACATTTCCTGTTTACTGGCATAGCATGTTGTACAAAGAGGGCTCAATTTATTACATCACCCCATAAGAGTAAAAAGTGCTATCACACCCTGGTACAAGGTGCAGTAACTCTCAGATAAACAAAGAAAAACAAAGATTGAAATTTTAGTAGTAAAACAATGACATCACAAATTATTACACATTAAAAAATTTTAAGTTGAGTGAATAAACTGCTACATTTTATATCTTGGCTCAAGAATATCCTAAGAAGATGGAAGTTGAACTGTTAGAATTCATCTGTCGTTCCCCTAAATATATATTTTTTAATTTTGACTTGAGATACACTTTAAAGGGCCAATCCTCTCACCCCAAACTGCACTTCTTGTATGGGCTAACATAAACTCTCCACTGGCTCAGGTTTTTGATTGAATGCTAATTTCAATGATGCAAAGTACCAACGCTTATATTACACAGCGGGAACTGTACTGAGAGTGTTTTGATAGAGGGGGGGGGGGGCTTAGGTAAGAAGGTTAGGAGAATTGGTTCTGTTTGGGTGAGAGAATTGGGCCTTTAAAGGGAAATGCAGTCACTCCAATTTGGATTTGTTCTGTAGGCTATTCGGTTTCATAAATGGTACTTGAGAATCATGTGGCAATATTTCTCTCACCCAATTTTGAAATTTACGAGCGTTCACCGCACAGATTATCCTTAATACGCAACACTTACCAGTATGTCCTGAAATATAATGAAGGATCATACCCTGTGGAGTTATAGAAGGAAATTTGCGAGGTTTATCTGTTCGTTTGAACTGGTCTGAGACTTAGTATTTTTATCAATATCAATATATTAAACACAGAAAAGAATAGTTTCGAAGGGAAACACTTTCTTAACGATTTGCAAAATTCTAACTCTGTTCATGAAACACCCTCTGTCTTTTTCCATTGTCAATAAACTTTCTAAGAAATCATGTTTCAATTTCAATCAATTTGTTGGTTTATCTGAAGGACGGTGAAACATTAAAATCCCATGAATTCATTATGTGTTGATCTCTACGTCCCTTTTTTTCGTTTTCCTCTCGAGCTATACACATTTACACATTGCTAAATACCAACCTTTACCAGTCAACTGTTGTTTTAAACCCGATAAGTTGATAACTTAAAATAGGGCTGTCTGCTGACAATCAGCATATACTTATAGGAAACACCAGTCAGTCAGTGTACTCTAAAAACGTCTGGTTTAGATTTGAACCTTATCTACCTCTTAAAATAAGTAAAACGTTCGAGAAAGTAATCATAAAACTTTTATTGTTTCAACTACATCGCATGGCATCTTCTTAAAAGAAAAAGCAAGAGGTCCTCTCCTTATCTACCCATTTCACCGCAGATTCAATTCGCTTCTCTGTTTCCTTCCCGCTAACTTATTAACGACTGAGCCGGTTCATGCTTCTATAAGATTAAATGTAATCTTTTTAAATCATATTAGATAAATTTGCTCAACATTTCTGCCAGGTTTAACACTTCAATGTTTATTTGGCAGTTCAGCTGGATCTATTTGTCTCACCGATGTTGAACACAAAAGTCGTGGGAGATCTTCCGGGTCCTCGCGACTTCCAGAAGACTCATCGAGAACGTTGAATAGTGCGTACCGCGATTTCTAGCAACATGTCGCAAAAGCTCGAAAGATGGTTGCTTGCAAGTTGATTGCAAAATGTGGGAACTGATACTCTGTAAATTCTGGCTATTACAGCTTCCTACCAATCATGTAGGTCCATCCGGAGATTGGAACAGCAGGGGTACTTGTCTCCTAATATTGAGGTAGGCTTCCGTTGACTTTGATTTTCTACGCAATAACTTTTTTCCGAAATGAGGTGATGATCCACTCACCAACGGTGAGGACTAACCGCTGCCCTCGCTATCGACAACCTTCACTTTAGCTCTGTAACGGCCACATGGCAAGCCATTTTAAAATTTACCTCGCAACTTCACTTAAAGCGAAATTTTCACTTAAGTGGAATTCGATTCCACTTAAGTGGAATACATTTCCCTTTAGTGGAATACATTTCACTTAAGTAGAATTGAATTCCATTTTAAGTGAAATGCATTCCACTTAAGTGGAATTCATTTCACTTAAAGTGGAATACATTTCACTTAAAGTGGAATACATTTCACTTAAAGTGGAATACATTTCACTTTAAGTGGAATACATTTCACTTAAAGTGGAATACATTTCACTTAAAGTGGAATACATTTCACTTAAAGTGGAATACATTTCACTTAAAGTGGAATACATTTCACTTAAGTGAAATGCATTTCACTGTAATAATACCAATAACTATTTCGGTAATTTGTTGCCCCATGGGGTTATAGGCACAACGAGAGAGGTACGAACCTCTCTTGAAACATATAATGTATGCTACGAAGGTCGCTTGCTTTTTACGTGCTAAAACGGACACGGCCAGAACGACGAAAGGATCACTTCATGTGGCCAGCAACTGAAAAACCGGACATCAACACAGGTACAAACAAAACAACACAACTAACACTGCCCAGAACACCAGATTGAATCCCTCGACCAGCAAGGCCATTCCAGCTCCCGTGCAGCTTCTTCGAGACCGTTACCACCAACCTACTGGGTCACTTGTCCTATGCAGTATGTATTCATACAACAATAAGCAAATATGTAATTGTGCCTAGCCTAAGAAATTGAAAATGGGTCTCAGCCCACTTTACGACTGATTCAAATTCAAATTTTTACCCCCAAAAAGCAATTCACACATACGTATACCCTAATGCACATGACCACACCTAAGTTTGCTTTGTATATTATAGATGGATTAATACGGAAAGATTCTACGAAATCTTCACGTATAGCTGGCAAATTCAGGAATAGTTGTTGCAGCTGCGAAAGCGTTTTGTTTATCCACGGGATTTGCAAGATGTGCTCATGGTCGTAGCCCCTACATCAAGACACCGAACTCGCTTATTGAAAATATATATTTGACGGAAAGTGTAATGGGTGCGCAAGGCAATAAGACAGTACTATGCAGCTATGAGAACTGCCACATAAGGACACTTAAGGTACATCATATACTGGCATACAAGTATTGTTTTGAGTAATTAATTCGAAGCCTAATTACACCTTTACGTTAGGAATTCTCTGTGTTCAGACATAGGATAACGGTGATAATCTACTTACCCAATAGGCCCACAGAAACGTCAGGATGATGCTGAGATCCCAGCTAGCCACCTAATTCAACTTCGAAAACAGTCAGAGCGGACAACGGTGAACCCGAGAGTCACGGAAAGAATCTGATTGCAGTTGTTGTATTAAAAAGATTTTTTAAGCACAGATTATGTTAGCGTATTACTTTTCATTTTTCAAAACATTTGCAAGCAAGCCTGTATATCGATCATCTGGTCAATTGGGTGAGATTACAAGGAATTTCTCTACCTTTCTTTATTTTGGAATATTTTCATTATTTGCAGCAAGTTCACATTCGAAATTAAATACACCAGGTCACATTCTAAATATGGAAAATTTCAGATGTGTTAAAAGGAGTTAGTGAACCTACCCCACCCGCACCTCCCACCACAACACCTTGCTGCCACAACACCTCCCACATACTGACATACAAGTCTCGCTCGGAGATCGAATTTTTGAAGAAACGTTTCGGATGTCCATAGGACAACCTGGAGCTTAATTTAGTTGCATTTGCAATTTGAGGCTTTTCCAAAAATCTCGATGTCATATCAGAGCTCCTCTGTTCCCCAAAGAATTGTTTAGTTTTCCGAACACTGTGTGTGTCTTCCGAACGCTGTCAAGACTATATACAGTGACTACAAATAGTAACTGCACTGTAAAGATTTTCGTATGTAACTCGGAATTTTCATTCTTCTATTTATGCGCAGCATAATTTCCCTTGGTGCAATATTTTGTTTTCTTTTGGTCTTTGCAGAGATGCCATGAAGCCATTGCAAAGAATTTTTAGACTATTTTCTTGTCCTAGTTGTCACATCTAGACTGATAAACAGTCGAATGAATCTTTTAAAAGAGTAAAGATGTTGACCTTTCCTAGGGAAATTTCCCCAGTGTTACCAACGCACAGGAACGCATAATCTTGAGAAGTTGGAGATTTGCATTTTTTCGGAATCCAAGTGGAACGGCGTAAATTACGGAGAGGGTTTTTAAGGTTTATTTTATTAGGTTTCCTCCGGTGAGACCTTGGCTTGTCAATCAAATCGCGGAGAGCGCATCAAATCCTAGTTTTAGACACTTCTCTCAACAAGGAGCACCCGAAGACATTGAGCACTTTGTCAATAAAAAAATTATTGACTTATACTAAATCAACAAACCCTCTTTTTTGAGTTAATAACAAACGTTCATTGCTTGACAGTTGATCAGCCCCTTTGCTAGTGCGGGTATGCATGTCATGAAATATTAAAATAAGGCTTCGGTGAAAATTAGTTTACTTTGCAGTAGGGTCACAAACTCATGTTAAAATCTATGGGCTTGAAATAAACAATTGACCAGCCTCTCTGAATACAAAACGAAAGGAGAGAAAGCATGCATGTTTTTCGGGTGAGGCTTAACTTCCGGGAACATCTATCCATTTTATTAAAAGTGCAACTATCCCTTCCAAGGTGATGAAAATCCTCAACCACACTTTTTTCTAGCCCATACTATAATTAAAGAAGCCTCATGCTTGGCCAAAACAAAGCCCAAGTGACCATATCAAGTTTCCTCATGGCCGCTTTCTGTACTTTAACCTACACTGTACCGGTATACGATTTCAATGTTAGTGCAATTTTACCTGCCATCCTGCCATCCTGCAATGTACTATACCACATTACATTCATTGATTTGTTCAAGATATCACCACGTCCGACAAATAACAGTCAAATAATTGCTCAAAAGTCCATCAAAGCATGGTAGTAACTCCCATGATCAACTCACAGTCACTAATTGTAATTAAAAATATACTGGGGAGTTCCAAAAGGTTTTCAATGTGAGGCGTCCCTTTAATCATTAAAAAACAGTTTTTGATAAATAAGATTCCGTTCATGCATTGCGATATGGCTTTTGGGGGGATTAGAGAATGTGATATCGCTCCTTTTCTCATCAGGTAGACCTACTCTTTCTCTTGCAGTTATTATTTAGCCGTGCTTTCAATGCAGACCTCGGCCTTTTGGCTAAGATCATGTGTATTATCTGTTCTTTTCATTCAGTCTAGAATTGGAGCCATACATGACAGACCAATGATGTTAATGGTCAGAGGGCGGCGAGGTTGGCCACGTATTGTCCTTAATTCAGTGGATGTAATAGTTTCTTTGGAAAGCACTTTAAAGTTTGGTTTCGCCGAATGGCCCTTTGCCAAAGGGTCGGGAGGGCTTTAGCAAAAGCTTGCAATGCAGACCTTTCACCATCTTTGAAAAAAAATAGTCACATCAGTCACAAGACACCAAAAGGCGAAAACCACACTGCAATTCTTTATTGTTTTCGCACATTTTAAAATACCCTCAAGGAGAATAAAATGTTTTCCTTCCCATTTAAGGTAAGTGCTAACTAAATCAGGTTTTGCATGATGTTCAATTTATCTACTCTACAAGCGATACCCCTCCCCTCATCCTTCAGATCCACCCATGAGCGGTGCCAAAAGTGGATAAGACGCAGACAGTTCTATATGATTTGCAAAAACGTGAAAGAGAATGAAAACTGAGATTAGAAAATAGGAGAAAACGAAAATAAAACAAAAAATGGAACCAAAAGTGAGTAAAGGACAGAGAGAAAATGATGGGATATCTAAATTTATGTGATACATATTTCTAGTGATTTCATAAATAAGAAGACATCATAGGGGTTTTTAGACTAATTTTTTACCAAAAGGTTACCCGAAATTTCCTACTTTGGCCTCCATTTCGGGTGGTCTATGATTCGGTTTCCCCACCCTGGTATATTTTCCCTTTGTTTGCCGCCGTTAGGTATTGCAGCATAGAGTTTGTTGAAGACTGTGAAGGTGTACGACAGCAAGGTTAGATGATGGGGCATTGCATGATGATGACGTTCCTTAATGATTAATTTCTGCAAAAATTAGTGTCCAAACTGGAAATCAAATGTCTGTTACCTGGAAATAAAAACCGTTATCTGTTGTTTATTATTTCAATTTAACTTTTCCGTACTTTTATTTCATACAAGATTCGCTTTTCAGCCATTGTGGTTTTTAACAATTCGTTAAAAGGTGTTTGTTTCAACCATCATTCTCAATGGGAGGAAGAACAACATGGCCTATATTTTAAATAATAAATGTGATAATCTTCTGCCGATGGTGAGTAAGCATTATTAGAGAAGGAGGTGGAGAATGTCAACGGCAATACCCTAAGTTATCTATGAAGAGCAGAAAAGAACCGTAGAGAACAGAAGTGTAAAAATTGGTTATGTTTGGTAAGACTACGGCCTATTTTCCAGTTGTGGCTCACTGGCTTGTCCTGTCCTATTCATTGCTTTTCTTTAGCATCAGGCAAAATGGCATTGTTCCGTTTGTTGGCTCTTTCAGGAAAGGTTCCTTTTTTTCTCTCTCTAAAGAAAGGTTATTGCAAATCTCGAATAAAAGAGGTAAAAGTTTTAATTATAAACTGAACAACAAAATTAAATACAAACACAAAGTATAAATAAAACGCTTTTAAATACAGAACGAAAAAAAAAACAAAACATTCAAACACACAAGTAACACAAACTGCAATATCCCTTTGTACTGTTATACCAGTTATGCTGAGTAAAATCTCTGATTGTGAATATTTATTAAGTCACCATACAACAAAGCAAGATTGGTAGCAATTGTGAAATGTGTTCGATTGGACATTTGAGAAGGTAAATGTCCATTTGGAGCCAAATCTGGCACCTTCTTTCACCGGAACTGGTCAAATATTTACTCTTTTTTGTTTAAATAAAATACTGCGTTTGTTGTTTAGAAAATTTCCCTTCATCGAAAATAAGTATTTACAGATTCCTAATGACCTTAACAGAGCTGTAAGTTCCTTTTTAAAAAATGAGTTCTCTGAAAAAATGAAGTCTTTGCTAACGTATAATTTGTTTCCCCAGAATGTGAAAATTTAAAATGTTGCAACATACCTTCAATAACCACCTTTTGATGCATAATATATTTTAGAGGTGTAAGGTTTTACTTGGATTTACTGTGAAGACTGAATGATACATTATAATAATGATTACAGTTTACATTCTCTTTTCAAACTATTTTCGTGTAAATTACATGCAATTTTCCCTTTAAGTGTCTATTTGTGTCACGCGCATGAATTATCGAAACTGTTGAAAGCAGCATTCATAATAGTCGCTGCATGTCATGATGTGTTCGTTGTTGCCGGCGCTTTTTCTGACTACTTTTCTTATTCTTCATGTAAGACAGAAATATTGCTATTTGATTTTCAAGTGATGGTAAGAAATCATATTGTCTAGAGAAATTTTGAAAAAATTCACGAATCCAGGTTTAGAGAAATGTCGTTTTATATTTAGACTTGCTTGTATTCAATTTAATGTATAAAATCAAAATTTTAAGATTTCGTGAATGGGGAGCATTTATTTTAAACAATATCTTGGCAGGGGTTACCTAAGTAAATGTCAAATCATTACAAGCTAGGGACACACGTACGTATGATACCAACGAAATACATTAAAGTAATCCCTTGCATACTCCGTATCTTTCAGTATATACATGACCTCTGCATTTAAGTTACTAAAGTGACTTTGTTGGACACATTGACATGTTGATAGTCTTTTCGAAATGTTGTGACGTAAGAATGTACAGTCAAAAACGTTATCCGAAATTGCAAGAGACAAAATTTCCATCAATATCGTTTGAGCTTGTCAGTCTTCCAATATACTAAATTGAAACAATGGCATTTAACAATCTGAGGTGGCATGTTCACTCCAGTTGCATGGGCACACGGACGGCGTTATTAATTCTCAGATATCCTAATATGGCGGAACAGGTTTAAACAAATCATATGCAAATATTCAATATCAAAAATATTTACGATCACGTGTTTGTCATAGCGTGACGTGGACGTATATGATTTATAAATAAACGGAACGGTAATACTGCTAAATGATAGATCAAAACTCCATATTTTTTGCCATTAATACTGGTGTTCTTCTGAAAACGGTGTAATCAGTCTAGGTCGATATGACAGGATGAAGGAAAATAATAAAGTCATGTACAAGTCGGCATGAGTACAGGGAATTACTGTCTGCTGAAACACAATCTTTTTTTATTTTTCTTTATTTCCAATATGGAGCCTATCGGGCAGCGTACCCCTCACTCTTCTACTGCCGTCTCTTTTTAGCAACCAGTCCCTGCTGCTGTGTAAGAGAGAGCCTTCATCCCTATTAATAACCAATTCACACTAACAAACTCATCAAATAAGATAAATTTTTGTTTATTCTGAAAGCATGACAAATCCGTGGATTGGAGGGACAACCCCCTGTTACCTTGATGCAGTCGGGAATGGGCGTGAAACGCCCGCTCCGTCTGTATCCTCTACGCAGCAAAACTGACTCTGATTGTTCAGCCCCCTTTATACGATTTGGCAACTACCTGCTTTCCCAAACACATGAATGAAAAAAGTTTATTGGGTGAGCGTTAAAAATAACGACACATCAACAAGAACGTGTTGTACCACCAGAATAAAAAAGAACGTTGCCTTTTTCCGACAGAGGTTACTGTACGGTTCGTTTCTATTACGGCAGCCTATATATTTAAAAATGCTTTTTGGGCCTACTGAAGGCATTGTGAATTAGACCTTTTATTAGGATCGAAGTAGCCTTATAAAAAGTAAGGGACTATATAGGGGCAAAAAGTTGCCAAAATGTCTGGGCTTAATTTAACATATACCCTACATGCCGTATGGTGTATGCTAGATTTACAGGAAAAGATAATCAAACGTTCCAAGAGCACCAAATTTCCAGAACAAACAGGACATTCCACTTTAAAGAAAAACAAATGGAAAATTAGGCAATGAGCTCACATTATATATTTTTGAGGGGGGGGGGGGCTTTGTTGAAAAGAAGCGATGTTTCCGAACATTTTTAAAAGAATGGTTTAAGGACATATCAGGTCAATACGTTAGAAGGGTACTTTAGTGGACGTAATAGCCTCTTCCGGAGGCAGTGAAAGTTTTGGATAAGTTTCACTGAGTGGCCCTTTGCCAGAGGGTCGGGAGGACTTTATAAAAAAGTTAAAAGGGTACTTATTCTAAGCATTTTGGTGAAATTTGCATTGAAGCCCGATGTGTTGTTTTCAAGATATGAGCCAGTAAAATTGCCATATTTTCAACAAAAAATGAACTTGAAGCAATCACATATGATATCATATCCTCACATTAATAGACAACCTTTGTTTTACTTTAAACTTTACAGCCTATTTTCTCCTCAACAATCCCCAAATATAAGAATGTTATTGCATAAGTTACAAGCTTTGCATTGCCCACAAGGAGTTCGTGTTCTTATTAACTTAGCCAAAGTCAACGCAATTGTCTGAAAAACAAAGACAAACAAAGCACTGAATCCTCGTGTTGTCAATGTGAGGAAGTGATATAACCTCTGCTGCCCTCAAATTCATTTTGAAACACAAATCTTGGGACTTCATTTACTGATATCTCTAGGAATACACGTCCGATTTGGATGTTAATTTCTTCACACTGTTTCGATTTGGTTTCTCTTTCATAAACTAAAAATAAACTTTTGCTTAAAGGACCTGTTCTCTCACCCCAAACAGTACCAATTCTCCTAACCTTCTTACTGAAGCCCCTCCCACAATTGTCTGAAATTTATCCTCATCCAGACACAATCTCAGTTTATTGCTTCAGGGTGAGAATAGAAAAACTCAATTTATATTATCAAAGCACTCTCAGTACCGTTCATGCTGTGTAATATAAGCCTTGGCACTCTGCATTGTTTGAATTAGCTGTCAATCAAAGAGCTGAGCCAATTGAGAATTTCGGTACCCGGGTACCAAAATTGTAGTTTGGGGTGAGAGGTTTGGCCCTTTAAACTTCCTGTTTTAAAGCGAGATATCTTGAGATAGGAAGATTGCATTGCGTGCGACAGGGTTTTGAGTACATAACCCGGAATATTGCCGTTTTTTGTACGACACCCTGGTGAAAAACCATCAGAATTTGCCTTTCATTCGTAGATTTAGGTTTATCGAAGGTATTCATGGCTGATATTTTCTCTCACATAACATTTCTTGAAATCATGTACTTGTCACGATTTTGGTTGTTTTTCTTTTCTTTTCCTTTCTTTTCTTTTATTTTCTTTCAGAGTTGTAACTCCTCCTCAGACTATTAGTAATTAACACATATCAAAACACATCCATGACAACACAACACATTTGCTTCAATATCAATGCACTACACAACTCGTGATTCTTCTTAGAAATGCCAGTATTGATTTCATGTTCTTTTTTATTTCTTCTTAGATTGAAAATCCCGCCAGACTCCCAAGGGCAATTTCTTATAAGTATCATCATTATCGTTTGATCACTAAAATTTTCATCTAAAACATAACCTCCATAGCAAAAACATTGTCTTGTTTCGCTCATATCAATGTACCTTCTGTTAAATTGGTATCGAAGACCATTTTATTATCTTCAAGTCATGTATGAAGGTTCTAAGAGTCGTCAATAATTTAGCCATCTCAAGTTCCTCTGTCAACTTGCCACACACATGGCAACTAGAGTCGTCACGTATCAGAGGTGTATTCAGAGAGGTATCAAACAAAAATCGTCAACAGAAACATGACGGTATGAGAATACTTGCAGATGTATATCTGTGCATTGTAGTGTGCCCCAAAATTTTGTTGTGTGTATGAAAAGAGTACACACGCACATTTGCCGGAAACTAGCATATAGTCTGCTTAAAAACGAATTGATCCGCCCCTTTTCAAACCGACATTGCATCGTACGTATTCAGCATAAATAGGAACATTTCACACAATTCGTTACCTCCATAAAGTTTGACACATTAATTCCTGTTTGGCAAATAAGTTGACTTTGGGTTTTGCCTGGTGGCAGGATGGGGACCCAAAAATTAGGAAGGGGTAACTACTATTACGGTTGCGATGACATTACAGTTTGCCAGAAGATTAGTACAAATAAAAGTTAACAAATGATCATTCATGCAGATTATTAAAACGAAGCATTTTCTGAACGCAAT
Organism: Holothuria scabra; assembly: GCA_037179385.1. Lineage (NCBI taxonomy): Eukaryota > Metazoa > Echinodermata > Holothuroidea > Aspidochirotida > Holothuriidae > Holothuria > Holothuria scabra. The sequence continues at coordinate 22,383,389 of CM074192.1, read as the reverse complement.
GGGGTTTCACATTAGGTAATTTTAATCGCAGAAGGAGAAAAAATAATAAAATGCGTTAGTGTCCCCATCCTCATTGTGGATTACATAGTTCAAGATACACCTTAGGAACCCCAGACGGCTATAGATACTTTCCAGATCCGGGTCATCTTCCTTTCAGCATAGTGTATACTGTGTAGTACCCTAACTGATGCGACTTTTATTTCCTGAAATAAGTTTGATGTTTTAACTTAAAATTTACTTGAAAAGGGAGGTGAACATTTGTGACACCAGATTGCATGTAACTGAGGACGCCCAACTTATCAAACAATTTTCAAAGGAGAGGGATACCACACCCTTAGACCCCCCCCCCCTTTCCTGGTCGAACGAACGATAAAGCAATATGATGCTTACATAGTTACTGTTCGCTTGAGAAAAATCTTGGCTACGCCACTGCTTCCTTAAAGCTGCACTTCTTTCCATCTGGCTCACCTCCAATATGACATTTCCAAGAACATTGCCATACACTTAATTTTTTCTGCAAAATATGATCCACAAGATCAAACACTTTCCGCACAGCAGTTGATCTTAGCTCCTTACCCTCATGTATATAATATTCACATGTACCACAGTCTCTAATTACCGTTGGTAACTATGTTTTAAAAGAATGAACAGCCTTAAAACCAAATGTGTCCACTCATAGCGATTGAAATTACTGCAGGGAGCCACATATACTATATCAAAATTATTCTATAACAGTTTGGAAACTACACATAGAGCATGATCGTTTTGTCTTGAAGTTACTTCCTGTCTATAAAGTTCCGGAACTTCTTCCATAGATGGGTACGACTTTAGTGTATTTCCACAAGGAAGTATAGCCTGAATGTGTACATACAATTAAGCATTAGTTTATCAATCAAATACTACATTTCATTATAATACAGCCACATATCTCATCGGTAACGGTGTGGCTAACAGGTGCGTAGCGAGGGTTTACACGTGTTGAAGTATGAAATTAGGGAAGGGTTTAATAGGATAAATTGCCCTTCTTTTCCTTGCAGCAAAAACGTCTTCTTAGTTCTCTAAATAACAAATGGTGTAATAATTATACCGCAAATGAGAAAAAAAGACTATTGAAAGACTATGGTGATATTTTTTACCGTTTTGCCTTTATTTCCTTCTTTTTTGACCTTTGGTTTGGGTTCAACCCACCCCCTCAAAAAAAAAAAAAAAAAAAAAAACCAGCCACGCGCTTGGTAGGAACATGGCCTAATGAACAGTTTTAAAATACAACATAAGGGAATTATGACATTCTTTATGATCGATTGATGGAAGTCATGAAGTCACCCTGATTATGATTTCGGGTCAAGAGTCCATGTTCTATACACTGTACAAAAAAGTTGTAAATTTTACAGTGAAACCGCTGTCAGCAATATTGCCAACAAAACGCGTTATTTTTACCGGCAATTATAAACGAAATAACGCAAATCCTATAGAATTTACAGTGAAGCAGATGTAAATTTTACAGCAAAAAGTTTGTCAGCTGTGCTATTTAGAAGTACAGAAAGACCATAAAACTGTTTTGCATTATGATTGTTATGTAATACATAATTTTGCCTATGTCCCCTCGTGTTTCGGGCATGAGATCCAGAGTCCACGGGCGGCGTTTATATTTGCAAATGTAGACATTGTATTAACTGTTAACTGTGTATAATAACACTATGCTAAATGTGCCACGTCTATCCCAAGATGGTTATTGTGAAAAACTTTACTACACAGTTTTTAATGAAATACAATTCATACATCTGAAATTTCTTTACATGTGTTGATTGACTACTTATTCTTTTTCCCCAAACTGTTTTTTTTTTCTACAGATCATATTCGTATAGGTCTGATCTAAGCATAAATTTACAATTTCTATGTCAACATTTTGGCCACGTCCACTTAAGTAGCTAAGGTCAGTTTGAACTAATCTGAAGATTACACAGTGCTTTATTGTGAAATCACTAATAACCTATACCCTGGAGACTATTTACAGTGTAAACTTTAACGAGTTTGATATCCTGCTAATTTGCATCATTTCATTTCATTTCATCTTCATTTCATTTCATTTATTGGTTTCATCACATTACATATTACAATATGATGTGAACGGAAGTCATCCAGAAAACCAAAATTGGCTTAACAAAGTGGATGACTCCCTATAACCAAGAAAAAAGATGACAGATATTTACAACGTCTACAAAACAAATTGAAAAACAATTATTTTTTGCTGTAAATTTTACATGAATTTGTTGTAAATTTTTTACAGTAAAGGGGAAATATTTAGCTTATCCGTCTTACCCACAATTTAAATGAATGACGCACACCGAGGAGGGTATCTACTTCATGCAAAGACTACAGGGACAAAACGAAAAGCTGTTACGGTAAGATAATTATCGGTGTTCACATCTGGCTGTGTGAAATTCGTTATTATTATCTCAGTCTACGGAACTTGAAGATAGTTTGTAAGCAAACCAGTAGCCTAGCCCGAATTGTGTAATTTGTGTTATGGGAAGGATTTGGGAGCACGACATGAGGGAAAGGTCTAAGGACAGGGAGGTAGAAAAACGGCTATATTTGGGGTCCCCAGATGCAAAATGGTGCAATGCTTGTGCCTTAAATGTAATAAAGTTTGTAGTGATCATGTGGTTATTGCAATTATTTTTTTTTAAGTGGATCATGGTAGGTGTTAACCCCCCCCCCCCCCCAAAAAAAAAAAAATCCCCGATGGCTACGCCAATGAAACAAACTGTATCTGCTCTGAAGGATGCAGGATAGTCAAACATAAGCAGATAAACAAACACATTTTACAGAGAGCTTATGTAGTGAATGACAGAAAATGAAGTGAAGATCCGGAGTCATTAAATCTGGGTTTTATCGTGCGATCTCCGAAAGACGTGTAGTATCACCGGATCTGATCAGTAATACGTAAACGTTTCATCTAGTGAGTAAGCAGGTAAATCTTCTACGCAGAATCAGATCATAACCTTTAAAAATCTACATACTCAAGGCTCAACATGCTTTTAAGCTACTACTCCGTCTGCAGGAGCTGCCTACATTTTCACAAATATCCCACTTGCCAGTCCCGCTTAAGCGTTGATTCAAATTGATTTCATAAAATGTAAATCTACGGGATCACATTATTTATCACTGAAACTAGGAATCTCTTCAAAACGAGATAATGATGATGACACGATTCTAAAGCCGCGGTCAAACTACAACGAATTCGCATTGTATTCCGATTCAATTTTCGTGATTTTTTTTTTCATTATTATTAGTATTATCAACATTTAATTGTTATAACAACATTCTCCATCCTTCGTCGGAAAGGGTAAAAAATATACCAACCACTGTATATAAATTATTTGCATCAAAGATATATGAAAATGAAACGTTAAATGTTTTCTTTTTTCTTGACGTCACACAAACAAACATATTTCATCGGACACACGTAGTCAAAACAGTTGTACGTCGATGTTACGTCACGAATTTGTTTAAATCTTCCTTGCACTGTCGCCACTGCGATGCAAATCTTATATTTACACAGATTGACAACTCTGGGATACAGAGACGGGGGATATTTGAATAAAAAGTAACAAAAAGACAGTCCGATGCATATGCGTTGCAGTGTGACTGCAACTAAACAGATATTTGCCAAATATGAGATTGTAGGCTACATTCATGCCTCACAACATTTTAACTGCATGCGTAAGTTTAATATTTGTGTCACTTTAAACCATCCACTATAATGCTAGTGTAGTATAGCTCAAATTTGAATAGATAAGTAACAATAGAATAATGCAGTGAACAAAAACCGGTCATTGAATATGAGAAACAATGTATTCGACAAGTCAACGTTCATGAGGACAAGCAGGTTTAGAAAACTGCCAGTTCTGAGCTAATAATAAAACAGAAATGTATCTTATCCTGACTCGAGAAAAGGTTTCGCGACTGCGAAACGAAAGGATGCAGCAGTTCATTATGTGAAAAGTATTAGTCTATGTTCGTTAGTAAAATAACGTGACATTTTTTGACAGTCAAAGACCAATATTCATTAAGGTCTATAAACATTCGAAAAAAAAAACATTCTAGAGTCTTTTTTTTTTCTGATGATATTGTTGAATCAAGTGTGACTTTAAAAGGAAATGTTAGACAATTTGTCACTGTTGTTTTTAATAAATCCTCATTTAGAATTAGATTCATTACAAACAAAACGAAAATTCACAGACTATAAATTTGCATAGCTTTAGCGTATCATGTGTCCCAGTTTGTTTTTCTTTCTACTCCCTCGCCTACGCTGTAAGCTATTTTTGACGCCCGCACCAATGCATCTGAAATGGTGTTAAGCATTTTGAAGACAGGCATGTAACAATCGATATGAAAAATCAACCGACAATGTAAAAACGACCGATAATTTAAAAAAAAAATTACCCATTGTGTAAAAAAAATTACCGATAATGTAAAAATTCTTTAAAAAGGATAATGTAAAAAAATTAATCAATAATGTAAAAAAATTCTTTGAACCGATAATGTAAAAAGAAGTTACCGATAATGTTAAAGCTGTTCTAGCGAGGGTTTCTAATGTCCTACCTATATAGGTGTGTATGTGTGCGAGTTTATGTAGGGAGACAGGTAAGCCGACAGGCGGCACGCGGGCAGGACGGGAAAGTAAATATATTAGTGGGTAGGTGTGTGGTACGTGTGTTCATGCGTATGTGCGCATGTGTCCTGTGTGAACTTGGTGTACATTGACTATGTCGCGTCTGTGTGTAGCGTTCATCACGAGAGCAAAATTAACCGATAATGTAAAAACGACCGATAATGTAAAAAAAAATTACCCATAAGGTAAAAAAATTACCGAAAATGTAAAAATTCTTCAAAATGATAATGAAAAAAATTAACCAACATTGTAAAAAGTTATTTGAACCGATAATGTAAAAAGAAATTACCGATAATGTAAAAGCTGTTCTAGCGAGGGTTTCTAATATCCTACCTATATAGGTGTGTATGTGTGCGAGTTTATGTTGGGAGACAGGTAAGCCGACAGGCGGCACGTGGGCAGCACGGGAAAGTAAATATATTAGTGGGTAGGTGTGTGGTACGTGTGTTCATGCGTATGTGCGCATGTGCCCTGTTTGAACTTCGTGTACATTGACTATGTCGCGTCTGTGTGTAGCCTTCATCACGGGAGCAGCCAGGTCTTTTTATTGGGGGAGGGTGGCCAACTACATGACCTGATCGCCGTCCGGGGATTTCTTTGAATAATAAAGTACTCTAAGATGTACGCTAATCTGGTGCTAATATAATAAATTATTAGGCGATCAAGCCCTGCAGTTGGTCACCTCTCCCCCACAAAAAGTCCTGGCTACTCCTGTGATAGGCCTAGTGGCTACACTCAGAGACAACATAGTCAGTTATACACTCTAAGAACAAACTGGCAAAAATGACCCAATGCTGGGAAAAATGTAGATCATGAAACATTTTCAGCAAACTTCGTTAAATTTATTGGACAAAATTTATGTATTAGTAACGCAAAATGATGCTGTTTCGCCCAACCTTCAGCAAATTTTCTTCTCCAACAATGCAGCTATGTTTGCCTAACTGTGTTCAGAAATTAGAGTGTATACAACAATAAATTCACACAGGGTAAATTATCACATACGCATGTACACACGCACCCACCCACGAACCTATTTGCTTCCCGCCCTGCCGCCTGTCAGCTTACCTGCCTAGTTCCTACCTACATAAACTCTCTCAAACATACGCACCTATAGGTAGGATCATAAAAAGCCTCCTTTATTTTAATTTAATAATTAATATTTATTGGTAATTTTTTTACATTATCGGTTCAAATATTTTTTTACATTATCGGTTAATTTTTTTTACATTATCGGTTAAAAAAAATTTTACATTATCGGTTAATGTTTTTTACATTATCGGTTGTTTTTACATTATCGGTATTTTTTTTTTTTTTTTTTTTTTACATTTTCAGTTCAAAAAATTTTTACATTATCGGTTGTTTTTACATTATCGGTTGATTTTTGCATTACCGGTTGTAAAAAGATCGCTGAGGTTTCAGATGTGTTGTCAATTTTCACACACGAAAATTCCATAAGAAATTCTCCACTTGGGATGGAAAGTTGTTCTGCCATTTATCCCAGTGAAGAAGTTAAAGCCCAGGTCACATTACATCGATATCTGATCGGATTACTATCCGATTTTCGTGAGTATGAGTTAAAAGGAAGGAAATGGCAGTAGGCCTAATATTATATTTTAGTTGAAAAGGGGGTAGCAGGAAGAGTAGACCTATCCTAAATCCTCAAGCGCTCGGAAACTGGGCTTTTTCCCAAGACCTATGTCTAATTAAGGCCCAAGTTTCTAATTTAGGCCTAGTTCTATGCCTGCATTAAATCAGCTTAGCACAAAAATATGCTGAAAGGTCATAAGTATATGCCCGACGTAATCATTGGCATATGAAAATTTTTTAACTTACCCTCAAACAGGAACAAGCAGAAAGCAGACGATGAATGCTTCTTGTGGAAGAGACGTTTAACTGTCTCGAAATGGCACAACAAGTGAAACCGTGACACGTACTTCTTACAACCAATGCAAAACAACTTTAGGCCTACCAGTTCGATCCTCTTTGTACGGTCATACCATGGCACTTTTTCTCTTATTAAGGTCAGCGATGTTTTGCAAATAACTTCTTATCTAACGTTAGAAAATCAAAGTTTAATCGTTGGAGACCGGTTGGTTATAAAATGTTATAGTCTAAGGTTAAGTCCACCTAAACTTTAGCTGGACTATGTAGGCTAGGCCTTAATTGGCTAACGTTATCTATGAGTATGACATTAACTGCTAAACTGTAAGGCCTTAAAATAAGTACTAACTTAAGTAGTAAGGTTTTCAGCAGTTTCCTGTGTCCTTCTCTTCTTTATCCATATTTTGGAAGGGTAATAACTTTGGTACTTGTCGATATTTCACCAAACTGTTAACCGCTTCATTACTAATATAGCAAAACCTCATCCTTCAGCCCCGAGTTAGGACCAAAAATACAGTTCCTAGCATTTCCTATAGGTATACTACTAACGTTAACGTTGGGGAAACGTTAGGCCAGCTGACTGTGTTTACGCGTTATACTTATAGCCCCTTTAGTAACGTTAGACCTATACAGAATGGAATAAATCCAAACCAAGTTCCTGCTCGCCTATTCCAAATGTGCAGTAAGTTACTGAAAGGTAAATTGCTACCAGCAGTTCCCATACTCCACTCCAGAAATTAGTAAAAGAAGGCTTCCTTGAGATTTTCCTCCATGTCACCCGAACGGTGGCGTTTTTATCATGTGTAGCTACTACGTTAGTATGCAACTGCAACCCGGTCTTCCACTTCGACTTACTTTGTACCGTACCAAAGACTCGCAAGAGGCATTGTACGTTTAATTACGTGAAGACAACCTCGTAACGTAAAAGCTAGTCCATGTTGTGTTTATCCGAAAGGGAAGTTGAGCACAAACAAACGTGTTGAGCAACGGAGCCTGGCCCGCTCCGCTGGAAAATTGTTGCTTGCCATACAATATCGTGCAAAACTTCTTTCACTAGTTCACCTACTTATGGATGACGGACAGTTTGGTCAAGTTACCGAGTAGAATGAAAAAAAAAATAGTTTGTGCTTTCAGACTGGCTCAGCTTATATTATATAGTAAAAGCACCAAAAGTGACGCGGGGCCGGGAATGACGCATCCTCAAAAATTACCAAGTAGCACATTAGTACCGTAAGTAATAGGAGCCTTACTCTGTTGGAACTATCCAGTGGTTCGTTTTGCGCGATGATGAATCCACTTCAGGTACGTTGTATCTAAATGTGATTAATTTTCAAGCTTTTCCCAACTTCTTCCTACATTTATGATTACTTTTAACATTTGGAAAAACGACTCCACCAAAATAACGAAAATTACCTCGTTTTGGTGTAGTAGGCGTACACTGCTTGAAGTACTCCTTCATCTGACGTAGTTACTCGTGTTCAATGTGATGAGTGCATAAACTAAGTTATTAGCTTATTTTACTGTGTTTGTAACTTGACCAAACTTAACGTCTTTCTTAGGTCGGTTAGGTCGACAAGCGAAATAAGTTTTGCACGGTAGTGTGTGTACGACTCCAAAACGCCTTACTGCTGGGCAGACTACGTTGCTCAACACTTCGTGCTACGCTGTTGATTCGCGCCAAGGACTAAACCATACGGCTTGCTACGTAGGTACCTACACGTAACTGTACAAAGTCAATGAAAATGGTGACACACTATATATATATATATATATATGGAAAATTCGTCACTATTGGTGCTATTTCAAGGTTGACGACAGAGAAAATTTTGAATTAAATTGATCTCCCTTTACCTAAATTTTGGGTTGGGGATTGATTACTATGGGTATAAGTACACCCGCGGGTTACTAACCATTTAAAAATGGCAAGCAGGGCAGTGTTAAGGTTTGTTTCATTCTGCATAACCATTTTGAAAGGGTCGGGGCGTCATTCAGCGACCCACCATGCTACACGAGTAGACCTAACTATGATCATATCAAGTGTACACCAGAGCGACGTAATTTTCGATGTTTTTAGGGTAAATATTATTTAAAATGAGAAACGTACGCGTAAGTGGTTGAGTAGGATCCAGTAGGGAAAGCTGGACAATGAAGGGTATTCATATGTATGCACTAGTCCTTGAATAAGACTCTCTGCTATTCCACTTTGTTTGAATCCGCACTAGAGTCCTTAGCCACAGGTCCTGACATTACAGACTCATTCACGCTGACCTCACTGGTTGGCATAGACCAGCCCTTGCTAGAGCTTTTCGGCCTTTTGGTGCGCATAAATCATTCCCGTTCTTTATCTGCACTCCCTCTACTCAGGCTACACGCTCTCTGATATGTGTTCCCCTCTCATATGCACCCCTTTCATCTGCCTGCCTCGAAACCCTTGGAAGAAGCGGTAATTTATTCACATTCGTTTCAGTAAAACCTTTGTTCTTTTGCTACCGAATTAGTAGCAAAATTTAGAACCAATCGCAATCAGCCTCTTATTGGGAAATATCACTATTCCCAATCCTCTTTAATATTAGTAGCTCTTAAAATTATTTCTCAGCAACTTTTCCACTTAAAGAAGTAAATTTTTTAATCTATCAAGTTCATTCCATCTGTGACGCTCGACCCACGCTTTCAACAGGTAACGGTAACAACAATGCTAGTTGTATTAGTTCAGCTACACATGAAGTAGGCGTTGTAATCGTGGTATCTTTGCTCACATTTTAAAACCTGTAAAATTATTCTACTTGTAAATATTAGTCCACATAATATGCAGGTACAGGGATACTTCAAAAGCCCTCTCTGTAAGTTCAGCGACTACTATTTCTTGAACGAACCATTCACTGACGTTAGCTAATAAGTGCATTTTGGTTGGAAGGTAACAGTACAATTTTAATATGCATAGCTTAAGCTTGTATATTTGAATATTCAGTTGTACATAATAACTTCTATTCTTCCAAGGACTATGAGGCCGGCAGATGAGAGGGGGACGCATATCAGAGAACGAGTATAGTACTAGTAGAGGGAGTGCAGATAGGAAACATGTATGATTTTGATTGCAGTGCATGTTATGTGCAACAAAAGGTCGAAAAGCCCTAACAAGGGCTAGGCATAGACCAGAGCAATGATATTGCAAAAGTAGAAACCAAACCCCTATTACTACACTGTTAAACGGGCTGACTCCTCAAGGAGGCTCAAACGGAGGGTCGGAAGTGTTGTTTTGACATGCGCACAGTTCTTTTCAGTGATCTGCGCTCATAACTATCGATGCGTAACCACGGATTTCCTTTACATGGGCAGAGCATACTGCAGGATACACTGTCGCTATACCGTACGTGTGAGGAAAAGCGCACCAAGATGGCCGTCCGCTATAATTTTGTTTAAAAGTTTGGACGTGCTTAAGTCAATTCCCAGATTTTGCATGAAAGTTGAAATATCTTTGAAATATGGCAAAGTAAGGTCAAAATCACTTCACATGTTGCATTAATATGATATTGTTTCCCATTCAAGTTTAAATTTCTTGGTGCGCCTTTTTTGTCCCAGTCAGTGACGACAATCTACGGACAGGACTTACACGTTACATGCTCTGTCCATGTATAGAAGTCCGTGTGCGTAACAGAAAATTCCATTGTGACGAGATGTCAGCTTTCTTGCATTTTAGCACTGGTGAAATACGCGCACAATACATTTCTCTGTGTACAGTCAGGGGTAATTGACACGCACTCTTGCGTGCAAGGAAACGAACGCAATAGTTGACCTGCCCTTGTAAGCACGCAGGGCGTTCTTATGTGTGCAGCCACTTGTTTCGTTGTTCTGCTCAAAGGACGTGTCGCACGGACTTCCTATACATGGACAGATCATACAGCACGGTAAATTGTCTCTACCGTACGTGTGAGAAAAAGTGCACCAAGATGGCTGTCTAGTTTGGTTTTGTGTGAAAGTTTAGACTTGCTCAAGTCAATTTCGAGGTTTACAAGAAAGTTGAAATATTTTTGAAATATGACAAGGTAAGATCAAGGTATTGCAGGCGTATGATATTCTTTCCCATTCAAGTTTAACTTTTGTTTAAAATATGACGGAGTCGTCGTCAAATCAGACGATTTATAGCTTCACCGCGGCCATCTTGGTGCGCCTTTTTGTCCCAGTCGGTGGTGACAATCTACGGATATGACGTACACGTTACATGCTCAAGGTCAAGGTCATCAAGGTCAATTAGTTGCGTAACACATGCGAAGAAACATATGCACGTTCGGTTTTTTAAATTCACAATTACAGGCATGGCTCAGTCCGTTTGAAATCCGAAAGCGAAAAAACGTATGTGAACGCGTCTCAAAATGGTTACGTCATTGGAGGCACGGTTAGCAACACTGCCAGAGAGCTCAAAATAATCGAATCATGTACATGGTAACGCGTGTTAGCGAGTACATCATTGCAAACACGGGTGCTATGATAGCAGTGAGCGTGGCCACTGACTACATTGTGAACCGTGCATTGCGGGTGATTGCTTAGTATTCGCAATAGCATCTTCACCAAACAGCTCATACATTAGACTTGACCAAGTCTCTCGTGAGTGTTACCAGTGGAGCTGACAACGCTACCCCTACACAAATCCAGTACTTCAGTACAGTACCCATACCGCATTTGCCTTTTTTCTAATACGCCCTCTATCGGTCTAAAAAGGTATTGAAACGATACAACTAATAGACCTATAGATGGCGTATTAGACAAAAGGAAAATACGATATACTCTACTGCTGCAGTGGGGGATTTTGAAGAGAAAGTTGTCAGTGGAACACTCACGAGAGACTTGGCCAAGTCTGCTCATACAGTAAAGACGCGCTCGTAGTGGGGACGCACTTGTTGTCGACTGTCGATACATGTTCATAGCTGCGTCTTTCTTGCACAAAAACATAACTGTTTTTACATGCGCGCAAACGTACGCGAACATATTGGCCAATGATTTACTCCAAATCCCCACCAAGGTCCGCGCCTTTCGCTTTGTATGTTGGACGAGTATTGTGATGCAATCGTTTTCATGAAGTTGCTAAGATAAGAAAACTTTACCGAGCGTTACATTAGTTTCACATTTAGATGCGCGTTCTTAAATAGGGCGGGCTTGTGCCGCCAATTGCGTTATAAAAAGTCAGGTGACCTGTTGCGGCATTTTCCGAAATTGGATTTTGAACGTTTTCCCTCAAATATCATTTATGCCAAATTGTAAAGGTTTTTAATGGGGTTTGAGATGATTTTTGTAAAATACTGTGTCTAATCTTGCAATACACAAAAGATTTTGTGGCCGTGTCATGCCCACTTTAAGAATTTGCCTATACGTGTAGCAGAGTATGACCTTGTGCACATGATGTAACAGAGCTAAGAGTCATCGAAATCATGGAAGGAAATGATCAAAGGCAGTCGTTTTGTTACAGAAATGCGCGTACAGGAGCACTTTAGTAACAATTTATTGTGGTAAAATGGACGCCTGAATGGAAAAACAGGTGAGAAACGCAGTGACGTAAGTACATAAGCCCTATTGACTAAAAGGTCCAAACAGCGGAATGTCCATGAATGGAAGCAAAAGTTAGTTCCAATCGTAGATAAAGAGCTTCTAATATCCTGCTCTATGGGTCCAAATTTGCAGTATCTCGAACAACCATATTTAGTTTTCAAAACCCCCGATATTGCTCCCATTTAAAAATTACGGAAATCATTAGCCCAGTGGTAGGAAGATAGAAATGTGTAGCAAATAACAAATATAACCCTTTCGTGTTTGCTCTGAATTACCCTTCCTCCCTCCCTATCATTAATTTCCTCTTCTTAAGTCTACACGAAATTTTTAACTCTGAAATGTCGAAGTCAGGTTATAAAACACCTTTCGTTTAAAACGACTTATTATACAACTTGAAAACAATCGTAGAAGACCGCTTCAAAATCCCTCTACCATTACTACGACACGGTAGGCTAGGAATAACAACCGACGCAGCAGAAGGAAAGTTTAGATATTAAAGAGTGGGATGCTAATGATGGTACGAGATTTAGAGAGCGTTGTGGGCAATCTCCCTTTTAATTCAGAAATGTAAGCCATCTTTGCTATCCTATTAATTAGTAAACATAGACTATGGAGACGCGTTTGCTCTATTTCTGGCTGTTAAATTGTATAAGAAGTGTAAAAGGCGATACAGTCCACCTTCGGTTCACTTGTAATGTGTTGTGGATAAATTGCGCAAGACTGTTTGTGTCTGTTGACAACAGTTTTTGGAAAGCCTTAAAAAGTCGGTCAAGAGAGAAGACAGGGTAAAGCTGTGGAAGTCGGTTCTTGAGAAAATGACGTTACCGTCATCCGACGTTTCCTAGTACCCCATTCTGGAAAGTGCCTATTACAGGAAGGTCTTATCAAGGGATTATTTACTGAGTTCCATCAAAGTCTTGCTTCAGCACCGCTCTAAATGGATATCTGACGACACACATTTAAATGTTTAGGCAACGTTCCTTATGAATTGAAGACTTTTTGCGGAAAACAAGGGCGCGACAAACAGAATTGTCGGATCGCATTTTGACATTTTCTTTGTATTTAACTGAATTTTGAGATCGAGTCTTTACCAAGACTGAAGGAAGGTGCATGGAATAACGAATTGTAGTCACGTGAGCCCATTAGTAATAACTCATGCTGTAGGTCTGATCATGGAGCTCCACCTCGAAAGGAGTCACATCACCAGCATTTCACTGTACCTGTACAAAAATCCTCAATTATCAATATAGTAAACAAGAAGCAGGAATATGGATGCCGCAACATTGTGAAAACGCAGTGAAACCAAAGATTCGTAATGTCCCTCTTGATGATGTTTTGGTAGGATGGTGGTCTATTACCTTGAGACGGAAAGGAATAGACAAAGGAAGACTTGATTAAGTTAACAAATCAGCAAACCATACAACGAGGACAAGGGGCACCTGGATGCTTAATTCTACCGCCCCCCCCCCCCATGCTTAATCAGTACAAAAGTGTTTTTGCATTCGTTAAAGTTATGACCTTTCATTTTGGAAAACTTTCCACCAAAACCGAGAGAAAGCAGTACAAATAGGGTTTCAACATAATCACACTCCCCCTCTTCGTTGCCGGGACTTCTGATTATAATGAGACCTTTCCAGTCAAATGCTAATTATCAAATATGGAAACGTATTTATCTTAAAACGGGAAATCATTAGCAGAATCATTTTCAATTGTCTGCCGAAAGAGTTGTTGGAATGATTAAATGTACCCCATTTTTCAATAGGCCTGTATACATTTATTAGTTTGACGTCCGTCTAACGGAGTGCAGTAAATAGGAAACCGTGGCTTTGCTAGCTACAATTCTTCATGGGCGTCACCAAGGGGGGGGGGGGTCGGGGTGCCTACGACCCCCTTTTGAGTTTTTTTTTTTTTTTTTTTTTTTACAGAAATGCTTAAAGGATGTACAAAAAGTCAAAAAAGGACTTCTTCTGCCGTTGCAAAGTATAAATTTCTTCCAATATGTTGAATGCTTAATCCCTCTGCAATTACAGACCGAGTCCGCTTAAGTACTATTTCACCCCTTAGTTTTTGTAAAGTTCAGTCCGCTAGTAAGTCCTATTGTCTATATGTAGCTACACCTTTTCATTGTATTATAATCATATCTAATAGTACTTTTCATGAAAAACCTGTAAATGAAATCTTTTGAACGAAGCAATCATTTTATAAACTATATTAAAACGATATGTTCATTTCTTGTATTCTGTTCATTTTGGTTTTGGTCTCAGGTCAGTATAGGCTCAGTTTTTAAAACGGAAGTGCACCTGCGGATTATTTAAAATTGACTTAAATTTTTTTTCTAAAAGTCCCCTCGACTCTCTGGCGAAGAGCCAAGGGGCTCCCGGAGGAGTTCTGCTCCCTTTAGATAATTGACTTAAAATCTCAATGAAAAAAAATTGTTACAAGGATGATGACATTGTTGTAGCAGTCGACTGGTTTAAGGGTTTTAACATTACTACACACAGGAAAACCTGTAAGTAGGATGCCCTCTCTAGATTTCGACTCCTAGCTCATTGAATGCATACCATATACTTGTCTGTGTTTAATATCCACTTTTGACTCAACGGTGCTATATGTCAATAATAAGTTGTTCTTACTTGATCGGATAGTACTATGAACAAGTAGTTATCCCACCAAAATATGGAGGCGATGCGCCCTGTTTAACAACTAATTTCCTTACTGGCTAACGATAGCCTAATCCGTAACCTAATTTCTAACGCTAACAAAGAATACAATCGATACAATACAAAGGCAACGACCAATCAAGAAACACCTTGTTAAACAATGCGCATGTACCCAAAATATGTCGGGTTAAAGGCTCTTCAAGTTCAGGAAATGATGGTACCGATATAAATCTCATTTGGGTGACTATTATGTTCAATAAACCATCGAGACTCCAAATTGGCAAGATAACGGACGAGGCGAAGCCGAATCTGTTATGTTGCTAATTTGGAGTCGAGACGGTTTATGAGACAGTAATGATCAGACAAATGTGGTTTATTCCTATTCCAGCACCGAAAATGTAGAAAAAACTCCATTTGTATCACTATTTTTAGGTTTACCGACCAGGTGCAGTAAAAAAACAGGCCATGGTTCAACCAATCAGAATGCAGGGTTCTCAACAATGGATGGTAGAGGTGGTAGAATTGAAATTATCTTCCTTTTATCTATGCAAACGTATCAAACTGAGTAACGGGTCAATCATTAATTCTAAGTCTCAACTAACTGCTTCTTCTGAACTTTCTTCAAGTTTTGCTCGGCGTTTTCAATTTTTACATATCCATTCCTTTTTTATGGAATGAATGACACTATTTTCTAGGTCTTGAAGGAGTAAGATTGACAGTAAAAAACAAAGTACATTTGTAAAATCACACTGTGCAAAAATTACTGTTCTGTTTTAAAGAGCCGTTCATTACAAATTTGAATGATTTTATAAATTTCTTTTCGTTGTAGAGTTCAATTCCCTTAAAATTTCTGCATGATTTGTTGTTTGGGATTTGCTATTTTAGCCTCTTTATTTTTGAATACTTCATTGTATTCTACAAGCGTTAAAGGGTTTAAGTTCTGTAAATCCTTTCCCACCAGTGATGTTACCACTCTAGTTGTTTCCATTTACCGAGCCCATGGATCCCACGGTAGCACCCGAACTTTAAAAGAAAAACGTTGTGGTGCCATTGTTATTTTAAGATTTAAAGCTTTCTTTTTGATCCCCATCCATGAGTTCACGTTTTGCTCTGAACCCTTCTTGAAATCATAATTTTGGCAATACCAAACTACCAATATTGACGATATTTCAAGGCATTTGAAATGTCTAACTCCTCAAACTTCCGGGGGCTTCGCCTGTGGACCCCACGCCGTAGTGCTCGCGCTGTCCCCGAGTATTGCCGCTAATGCTGCAATAACTTCCTTCTTCGCGCAAAATACACATACACATACACATGAAGTGCCTAAATTAAAAACTGAGATGTTGTTTCTGACTTCGTACCTCAATAAACATGACGGGTCATTTTGATTTCCAGATAAACTTTGTAGGTAGACACTGAGCTAAAATACAGACTGTTGAAAAGTCAAGGCATGTTTGACGAATTTCAGTGCCAACTGTCGATTGTTTAACTTCACGGTGGGATGATGCCCCCTTTTAGCTTCGACCAGCATTACCTATCATCCCAAGTTTTCTAGCTCAAAATTTCAGTGTTCAAGAAATAAAAAGGCCCAAATCATGACCTTTTACCAAAGAGGTGAAATACCCAGGTTGAAAACTTCTACACACAAAGAGCCAGAGGCCTGATGTGTAGGTCGGGAGTTCGAGTCCTGGTCGAGTCATACGGAAGACTTTAAAAACGGAACCTACTGCTATTGTGTTTGGTGCTCAGTACAAGCAACGGAGTAGGAAAAACAAACCCGTGAGCCACCACCGGAAAAAGGCAGTAGCCGGCTGGATTTAAACCAATTGATAAGAAACTAGGCCGCAAGACTCCATCCAACCGAACCTTAGTGTGTAGTTCAAAGAGAATTGTTACTAGTGTTGCGCCGATTCTGGCTTTATAATTACTTCCGTTTGACTAATCACTGCCACAATGTCTTAAAAGGCATTAGGATGGATAAAAACCAATGAGTCAATGAACTGATTAAGGAGGGACTGATGGATGCTCTATGATCAACATGAAGATCGAAATTGCCAACTTTCAATAAAACCTTCAAAGACTTACACACTACAATGAATGAGTAAAACGACCCCTAAACTCTCGTCAAAGTTTAACAAGGTACAAGCCAATCGGAACAAAAAACTGATTCATTATCCATTCTTGCTAATAAAGGATTAACCATAACTATGTCCCTAGAGAAGTCATGCTAATGGAGCTCAAAGTTTCCCTACCCTTATCCAGACCGAGAACAGGGGTGGAATCCGAAACCGAGACCGAGACTGAATGTACATGTTGCATAGGAAAACCAACTGCAGTGTCCAAAATTTTGAATACCTTTTTACCTACTGTGACCTTATTAACTTTATGCTTTTTAATAACATGTAGCACCAAAAGTGCATCTTCTTGATTTTGTAAATGTTTTATCGTATGCATAACTGTATGCGACGGGAGACTGGGACCGTGATCCCCGATTGGTCAATACCTTGCTTGCTGAATCGGTCAGACTTCAGTGTCTCAGTGGGGCAGAAATTATGCCCTATTTGGGAATCTGGAAAAGTGCAAAAGGTCACTTGACAAAAAGAGTCCCTTGTGGTTATTGTCATATACCAAAACAGAGAGCTTCCAGGTGCCTGACCAAACATATAATAATTAGCTTTTAAACACTAATCCAATTTTTTTCTAATGTGGCAATCATTGCCGTACAGAACTCTTCCTCACAGGGGGTGACTCTTTCCCGACTCCAGGTACCCAACCAAAGCATAATCTCTGCCCAACTGAGGGACAAAAGTCCACCGATTCGGGAAGGTAATGGTTGTTTGTGGGGTGGCAGTCCCTTACCCGGCCCCCGTCCAGTACGGCATAGGTGGCACTGCTCAGCATCAAATCAGAGCCAGTGAGTGCTACAGATCTTAACTCACAGAACAAAGATAAAGGGCCTGTCGGACTCTCAACCCAAACTACAATTATCGTAATAGTCTACAAAAGTTCCCTATTGGTTCCGTTATTTGATTGGCAGCTAGTTCAAACAATGCAGAGTATTAAAGCTTATATTACACAGCATGAACTGTACTGTGTGTGTTTTGATTTTTACACATTTCTCTTTAATAGTCACCGTGAAGCAATGAACTGATATTGCGACTGGAAGAGGATGAATTTTAGACACTTGTGGGAGGGGCATAAATAAGAAGTTTGGGAGAATTGGTGAGAGATTCGGGCCTTTAAGCCCTTATAGACGGTTCCATTTATAGCCTGACCCCAAAAAATTGCAACAAAGGGTCTTTCAATGGTTTTCTATGCTATTGGATGTAGTGAATAAGAGGAAAAAAATCTATCAAATTCGGAGCACGAAAAACGTACTTTTAATAGAAAATTCAAAATGGCCGTCAGCCGCCATTTTGAAAATGAAAAAATGTTAAATAACTGTCGCCAGATGAACTGGAGTGATGCCGAAACTGTCGATTCCAACTATTTCTTACATGATAAATGCACTGGAGTAAACTTGATGTACCTTTGGCATCATTTCAACACCTAAATCCAAGATGGCGGCTGCCCGCCATTTTGAAAATGATGAAATGTTTTATAACTGGCACCAGATGAGTTAGAGTGATGAATAAAGTGCGCATTCTGACTACTTCTTACAAGAAAAATTCACCTGAGTAAGCCTGATGTAGCTTTGGTATCATCCCAACCCCTTAATCCAAGATACATGCAAATGTCCGCCATTTTGAAAATGATAAACTGTTATGTAACTGGCACCAGATGAACTGGAGTGATGAGAAAATGTCGATTCCAACTATATCTAACATGATTAATGCACTGGAGGAAACTTGATGTACCTTTGGTATCATTCCAGCACCTAGATCCAAGATGGCGGCTGTCCGCCATTTTGAAACTGATAAAATGCTATGTAACTGGCACTTGATGAGTTGGAGTGATGAATAAAGTGTCGATTTTGACTACATCTAATATGGCAAATTCACTGGAGTAAACCTGCTGTAGCTTTGGTATCGACCATTTAACTATTAATATCCTAAATCCAAGATAGCAGCTGTCCGCCATTTTGAAAAAAAAATAAAGTGTGGTATCTTTATAGCTACATTGTGCTGGTTAAACTCCATACTAAACAGTGTCAAATTTCTACTACGCCTCAGATGATCAATTTGCTCGAGTGAGTTTCAAGAAGAAGCAGCCCTCCTCATCTGCATCGATTACTGCGTTGGTTACTCTAAACTGTCAGTTTAAAGACGCTGTCAGTTTAAAGACATCAACAAATTGGATGCAATTAGCCAGAACCAGATGCTCTGATATAGCCTCTTAATGCAAAATGTTGTTAAACCAACTTTGATTTGTTACTTTCAGGCCATAGCAAATGATAAATAGGCTCATTGCATACCTTGACTAGTAACTTACGCCCTTCAGATACAGTATATTGGACAATATTTGACCAGCAAGACTAATACAGTAGCACCAGGTGACATTATATCAACAACTGTAAGGCTTAACTCACATCTTGAAACTTACTAAGCTGTCACTGTTAAATCAGATAAACTTATTCTTCATAACTGTCATAAGGTTCATTATAGCCCAAGGGGAGATGATTCTCACAATATGTTAGTTGGCATGGGCCAACCGGCGAGGTGCAGGGAAGCCCGTATAAAACATGCGAAGCAATGCCTCTGCGAGATACAAAATAATTTCCACTGCATTCATCCCTCGGCAACCTCTTTATACTCATCCTAACAAGAAATTGGTTTGTAACGGTAAATTTTATCTACAAAATTGGGTGCGCCATGGGGGAGGCAGGCCTCGCCGGAAATATGAGACATTTTCATGTACTAACTTGAAAAACAAAACACTTACTGATCCGAGAAACATTTGCTGGTTTCGCTATTGAGACGACATTCTTTCGTTTTTTAACGTCTCGGAATTCTCTGCACTAGTCTAGTATATAAATTAATAAAATTCATGCCTCAATTTAATTAACATGGAGGCGTCCTACAAATCGGCTACATATTTAGACCTCACGATATTGATATTCAAATTCAAGAACTTTGAAACCCAAGGGAGGCTGAACACCAAAGTCTACACAAAGCCAGCAGAAACCTATCAAATTGATAGGACTTCCACAAGTTCTGCTCACCCACTCGCCAAATTTAAAGGCATTTATATGATGTTGGCGCTCCTCTTAGATAGTCTTCAGCCTCGTCCAATAGCGATTTCACCTACGTCACAAGGTTCGCCCCTCTTGACGGGCATACGCATTTAGTGTAGCTAGCTGAGAAGCAGCTGACGACCCACTGTGAGTGTTGCACTAAGACAGTATCGATTTTTGCCCGGCAGTGGGTGTGGTTACCCAGTTGTGACGTAACGTGAAAGCACTCTAAAAGACTTATCCCACCAGGCATTCATGCTTTATGTATTCATGCTTTCCGAAACTGGCCTGGTGGCTCCTCAAGTCAGTTGTAAAAACATCCAGTCAGTCGGAATTTCGGACCATGACAGTCCCTAAATATGAGACCCTATAGAGACGGCGGCCCTGTCTACTGATGAGCACTGGGAAATATTAATATTTATACTAATATGCAAATTAGATAGGGTTAAAGGTCAAATCATGTATCCGATACTTAAAAATATAGGCCTCAGTTAAAAATGGTACTTCTCAGATTTATAGAGAGACCTGGGATTTTAAGATACATGATATCCTTGTCATTCAGGACAACCGAATGGGGTTTAGTAAAGAAAAACAATTTTGTGTTGCTATGGCAACTACGGCACATGAAGAAAAAAATGAAAGTCACCAATGTCAATATTCTTCATCCTGGATCTGGTGTTAGTTAGGCAGGTTAAGTTTGATGATATTTCCCATGACTCAAATCCTCGGCCTATTCTTCTGCTAACACTATAATTTGTTTTTTGACCCTATCTTATTTGCAATGCATATTAATATGAATATTAATATTTCCCATTATTTTTCAGTAGACATTCTTTTACAGCGTAAAAATGCCAAATCTCACATCAGTCAATGACTGATGTGAGATTTGGCGTAAATATATGGAGAAAACAAGATTTTTGACAAGTGGAGGGCGTCCTTCGAAATTTAAGCGTCAAAATGGCGCAGAAAGCCGTGATATGGCCAGTATACTCTGGATTTTCAGAATTAGCGACCCAAAATTGACCAAATCCACTTGGTCTAATAAATTTTGTTTCCTAGTGACGACACCTTCCCCCTTCTCCGCTTGGTCTATGGCGGCCATTTTGGATTTGACCAATTTAACAACTTTTCCGAGGTCAAATTTTGATAGATTTTTTTCCTCTTATAAAGTACATCTCAAAGAACTAAAAAACAGTGGAAAACCTTTTGTTGCAATTTTTTGAGGTTCGGGCCATTTTGGGCATAAATTGACCCGTCTATTATAGATGGAGTGTGAGGACTCATTACATGAATACTTTTTTCCTCAATGATAAGCCTTTCTTTTCAAAGCAATTTGCGTTTTTGAAAAGTAAAGTCAGTCTATGAGTTTATAAAGGTAAGGTCAGTGAGGTGAGGTTCAGTGAAGTAAGCAATATTTCTCTGAAGGGGGGCAAGCAGTATGTTGAGTGATTGCCGGTAGGGGGGGTCTAAGGGAGAGGGTTTCCCTTTCCCCCTTGAAAATTCTTGGCCTCTTCAAGGAGCTTAAATGTAAAAAGGGTGCAAGATTTCTAATTTTACAAGAACAGTCCTGAAAGTTGAATTGTTGTGGTTAATGGGATAAAACTGACCATTTTGTTCCTTTACATGCAATCAGATGCCATGTACGCTACCGCTGCCTATTCCAAGTGAGATTTATTTTTAAATTTGTTTACTTTTTGGCAGTTTGGAGTCAAAATAAAAGAGCATCAGTGATGGTGGAGGGCACGGGAGCATATCAGTTTTTTTATTTTTATGCACAAAAAAAGTAATTCTACCATAAATAAAATACCATCTAAGTTCTACCATAAATAAAATACTAAGTTGAGAGAACAGAAAGACGGCCGAAAATTGTGTAATCATGCTTTTAAAAGGGTATCTAAATAATCTTTATTTTTAGCTTTCCTTTGCAATAATAGAAAACCAGCAACTTGCTAAGAGATCAGACATTTATCCCAAAATGTACCATAACATTAGATGAAATTGTATTTAATCTTCGGGAGGGGGGGACTACAACGGAATTGAAAATATGCTAAAGTTTTCCTATCGCAACTCTTGGCTAAATTCAGGATTCGCTGAATTGTTGCAATTGTGTATGTAACTATCCGAACTCCCGACTATAAATGGTTTTACTACTAACACCTGTTGCTTGATAAATGTAAAACTATTGCTCACCGCACCTGAACATCCTCCACTCCCCTGCCCCTTTCTCATATGTCTTTCCCGGCTGCGGAACGAGCCTAAGAGATGGCCCCTTCCCCTTTGATTTTTTTATTGTAAAAATTGGTGTCCTTGCATGCAATCTGGTTACATATATGATAGCTTCTGTGAGGAAGGGGTGGGGTGGCATGAAACAATGCCCTTACCTGGTTACATCACTGGTGGGGTAAGATCAACTTGTAATTTTTCGATGTCTATCATAAAATAACATTGGACAAAAAGCACTCACTTAAAAATGAATAAATACATAGGTAAAACTATTTATGCATCTTACAATGAACGTAACACCTCAATTTTTTATTTTAAGACATTATTAACCTTATTTGAACAAAAAATAAAAACAACATTTTTGGGCCGGTCTCGAAGGGAGACCAGGACAATTACCGAGACCGCAAGGGTCCGAGATCGAGACCGAGACCGGTCTCGAGCACTACAACACTGCCATCTATCGCCAAATCAACTACCAAAATACCCTTTGTGGTGTCTTATCATCCTTCAGTTAGCCCCATTGTTGAGTCCATTTATAGAAACACTTATATTCTAGGACGAGATCCCTCCACCCGTGCATATTTTCCTGAACCGCCTATTACTTTTAGAAATGAAAAAAACATGTGGCCTCACATCCCCAACCCTTCATGATACATCCGGCAGGGACGTTTCCTTGTAACCGTGGTAGTTGTAGTACATGTAAAATCGTTAGCAAAGACACTCCAAGGCCTCCATCTGTTATAGATCACAATTACAATTCCTTGGACATCAAAAAACATTTTATAAGTACGTCTACTAATATAGTATACATCCTAGCTTGTGAACGTTGTGCCATCATGTATGTGGGTGAAACTAAACGTCGCCTGGCTGAAAGGGTTACTGAACACTTGAGATCCATAAGGCAAAACCTTCCAGGTTACCCGGTTCCCAGCCATTTCACCCCCCCCCCCCCCCCCCCGTCGGATTGTTCGATACAGGACCTCATGGTCACGGCGGCCATTTCATGCAGAGGTTCCGACTGTGATCGTCTGATTGTCGAAAATCGACTGATAGTGAGGCTAGGAACTCTCGCTTCTACTGGGCTGAACGTCAACTTTGAACTGTTATAGGTCGTGTTCATTTTACACAACGGACTGTACGCCAAACTTGAACATAGAATTTGTAATAGAATTGAATTTATTTGTAATGTTTTGTTATTGAACAAAATGTTGATTTTACAAATGACTCATTTGCCGTTTACATTTCTGTATTTCACAGTTTTGCATAGGCACCATGAGAAAATCTTTCCCGAATTTTTCACAAATTACCGAAAATTTCGTTTGATGTATTTATCATAGCGTCTTAAACGAATTCAATTTATTTATCGTTCATGAGTGATTGTTCGTGTGCTTAGGCCAAATGATGAGGTTATAGATAAGCACAACATTTAAAGAGCAAGGCACTCAAGTTCAAAATTGGTAAAATTTTCTGCCCCTCTTCATATGTTAGTCAGTTTAATGAAATGTGAAAGCTTGATCGGAAGATCAGGGAACATATTTCCCTTTTAATTTCTAAATGCAATTTTAGGGAACCGAAGATGGCGGTGTAGTTTCCATTCAAATCTTGTGATCGAAATAAATGATTTTCAATGCAACATTTCACCACGCCTGCCCAGCTTTCGTCATGATTTGCTCTTTTTAATTTTCCGCTGTCAAGACACTTATCCGAAAATCTGAAAATTTGAGGTACACCTTTATATTCGGTTCCATTTAAATCGCATTCCGATTGTGTCAACTGGTCAACGGTATTGCAACGGCTTCGAGGCTTCCACAACAATTCTAATGCTAAATTTGGGCCCGCTTGGCATGGCAATCATGCCACGGTTTAGACTCCATGTTTCAATGACATTGTTATGAGGAAATTGGGGCACATGCCCCCGTCGAGCTCCCCGAAAGTTTTTCAGCTTTATTTCTGTAGGGGTACATTGAGACGTGTTTATTTTGATAAAGTTTTACCACAAACGCCGGATCTCAAACTATCAAAATTTTCTCCTGCTCCGCGCGTTTTGCACTTCACACCAAAGCTATCCTTGTATCACTGACTTTTGGTACCAACTTTAGGAGATACACATCAGTAAAAGTTAAAAGCTCGATCCCTTAAGAATTAACAGAAAGAAGACTCGTCTTGTGGTTTGCAAGTAGGCTTTAATGATAAATTGAAGCAGTTTCGATGCAGACTCTCAGTGCAAGTGTTGTTACAGAAACGTGCAGAATGCAAAATTTCAGTTGCAGCTCTGTCTTTTTACCATAGCTGAAGTAATACAGTTCTAACTTGCGTGTACGCAATACAAAGCAGCTGATTTTTTTTTCTTTTTTAAATACAAACATA
This sequence comes from Holothuria scabra, assembly GCA_037179385.1. Lineage (NCBI taxonomy): Eukaryota > Metazoa > Echinodermata > Holothuroidea > Aspidochirotida > Holothuriidae > Holothuria > Holothuria scabra. Next base: position 22,358,866 of record CM074192.1, on the reverse strand, counting down.
TAAAGTGAGGATATGGAGTACGCCTGGATGAAATATATTTTTGGATTAAACAGTTCAACGGGGATAAGAAATGACTCAGAGCCCCACCCCATTCTAAAACGGGGTAGTGAGCGAAAGAGGAGTTGCTCCAACTAACTTCCCAAACACATTTGAGCCAGGGACTTGTCAGGGACAAACCTATTTGAAATTAGACACAGCTGTTTAACGACAGAGTTGTCAGCTAGGATCTGACAACTTCCCATGTTTTACTCCACCTTTACATTCATACAAACAAGGCACTTTAACCCTTTACCGTTGTGATCCAATCGGGGCATATTTGCGCGCCTCGGGAGTGGGTGGAAAAGCGTCCGTAGGTTATTGACCCCGTGACCTTAAACCATTGTCCCTCTCGTTGTTGTGGCCGAATTTTCGGGTAGCTACTCGCAGTTTCGAGCTCCGCGGGAAACAGTAAAGATTGGTGACAGCCGCGCTCTCCGTATGGGTCCAAAAGGACCCAAACAACGGTAAAGGGTTAAAATGGTCTAAAATGGAGTGAACCCTCAACTACTCTACACTGTGTGAGCAATAATATTGCCGCGGATCTTACAAGTTGTTTCATTTGGTTTTGTTCAAATTGGAGGAGTGACTGAAAATAGCTTATTTAGGAAAACGACTTGGGACGTAATAAGGGAACTTTAAAAAAGCAGATTTCCTCCGACCAATTGATCCCGCTCCGACTATGTAAAGACGCGGTTGCCATGACCCTTCCATAATTATGCAAATCAAAGTGTAATCAGTGACATAGGCGTACGGTGGTAATTTTCTATGAGAGCATTTTTGCCGGAACAATGGCACCGTTTGTCACTTTTTGCACATTATTTGCTCGAATAGACCAACGTTTTTGCCCGAATTGTGAGGGCGAGTGCCCCCCTGCACCCCACCTCGTATTCCAATCATCACTGATGATTTTAAATGACTGTAGGCAACGGCATCTTTATGGATTAACTAGACAGTCGATGGAAGGCCAACAGTTTACATCCTCTATATGTCGTCAGAGCTTTTCCCATATTGAAAAGTATTTTTGAGAAACGATTCGAAGAGTAGTCCGATTAGCTTCTCTGGGAAATACTCTAATAGACCTTTTTTAAATGGCAATTTCAAAGGATTGTGCTAATGTGCGCAGCTCGATTTAGGACAAGATAACATTTTTTTATTACGTACGTTCGCAAGAACTAATACGTACGTTCGAAATAATTATAACGTTCGTTCGAAATAATTATTAGATACATACGTAATAATTATTGCGTAGGTATGTAATTATTATCACGTCGATCGTAGGTAATAACACTACTGACGGGTATGTACGAAACAATTTTTTACCATGTCCTAAACAGAACTTCGTACTAATGATATTTTGCTGTGATCAAAATCGACTCTTACTAAGTAAAACTCTCTGTTCCATTATGTTTTGTATTTCTCAGTAGGGAAATGGTCTATAGTTTTAATAATGGAGTGCGTAGTAGACAGTTTAATTCCATTGATAGTTAGCCAGGATTTTGCCATGGGAGGATTTATGGAATGTGAAATAGGGGATTAAATGGGAGGCCCTTCATTTGGCAAAATGAAACGGTCTTAAGAATCTCTAGATGCCTGTAAATCGATGCAACAGACCTAGTATTTGTAGCTCGAACAAATTAAGTTTAATAACTAGTTTAAGAATTTTCTGCTAATACCTAGGTTCTCAACTTCGGGTACTAGTAACCCTACGTGAAACCCGAGAAGCCTCTTAGACAATTTCAAAAATGGTGCTATGTATAGACCATAAGCCTACTTGGCTTTCAATCATTGTGTTGGCGGGTCTCCGGAAACATTTTTAGGGTAATTCAGGGGGAAATATTTTTACATTTAAAACTAGTTAAATGAAAAATACGGCTAGGCTTATAGCTCCACACCCTGATGTAAAATGTGCATTTATTTACTTTCCGTAATATTGAGTCGCACAGGGTTTCTACAACACCAACGTTCTCAATTCTCTTATTGTGGGCAAGTGGGTACCCATGATCGTTACAAATAAAGGGTATTCCGATCCCAAAGGGTTGGGAACCACTTGTGGTTTGCATTTCAAGCTTAGCTTATGAAAACTACAATCTTTCTTCATGTGCGTCCGCAGAAATTTTTACAAGGGGGGGGGCAAGAACATTCATGGATGATTGAATTGTGTACACTATCTAAACGGAGCACCACCATCGGTTGGCGCGGAGCGTACAAGAAAATTTTGGGCCTTACAAACCCTCCAGATGGCCGGAAACGACACTTGGCGAGTGTTCTAAGCTGCATGTACCCAGTCCTGAAACAGGAATTTCATGTCTGTAATTTTTAGAGTTTTAGAATTTTCAATTTAAAAAAATTGTAGAAGGGAAATCTGCCTTTCGATCACTCACGCCTATGCACGATAAAAGTTACAACTGTCAAACAGCCTATATAGGCCTATGTCCGTTACCTTATTATGAATCATACCCCCCCCCCCCAATATTCACCTTGTATATCCCAGTTACACCCGCCCGTCGCCACTTGAGATCAGCACGGGACCAAACCAAGACCAACGCATTCATCAATAGTCGCATGCCATATGCACACGACATACCTGACAACTAGGCTAGTACAATTTTGGCATAGTTTTTACAATTACAAATTTCCACTAGATATCACAAATGATGGTCCCCAAATTACAATTTCACTATTCAGCATACCATTTTCTCTTTTTGCTATTCCTGGCCAAATGTCCGCATATTTCACGAGTAAAAACTGACGCTGTGTGTGAAGATATTTTGATGATTTATTTCAATTTTTTATTTTAATTTTTAATTAATATTTTCACAAAATTGATTTTCCCCTTGCGGACGCCCATTTCTTTTTTCCTGGCTACGCTTCTAAACAAATTGTAAATAGAGAAAAAATGCAGACAGAAAAAACTTTTGCGTCAAAAATAAATATTTCTTTGTTTTGTAGCTAACTATACGCTTATTCAGCTCCATTCATCTGACAAAAATATATACTTTGAAATTCATAGTGATGGAAAGCAGCTTATGTAACCCGACGTGGTGAAGGTACTTGGACTCCGTTTCCCATTTATTAAAATCTTTCATAGGAAGGGACAAGTCACATATTGTGTATCAAGTTTTTGAAAATGATGTCGGCAGAAACACATACTTTACAGACATCCTTTTTAGGCAGATCCATATAAAGCTACGCTCCTCGCTTCCTCTTATTTATGCACTGTTCAGTGGTGGGCAAACTTAACTGTTTGAAGAAATGTATATAACATCAAAATAGATTAGATTATGCCTTTGTGATTTATTCTCGATAAAGTTAGGTATTTTGTAAAAATGTCAAAGTGCATTTGTCCCAGCCAAGTTGAAGGTCTGATGCTTTGTTCATACACACATTACAATTAAAAATTCATTCAAACATGTCATCGTTACGGATCACAAACAAAGCATGGCTTCAGCCACTACAGCTTGGCTGAAGCAGCTGTAGCTGTACCATTTAGAGGGGGCGAGGGGCCATGCTGTACCATTTAGAGGGGGCAAAAGGCCATGTCCTCCAACCCCTCCCCCCGGGCGGGGGAAGATCCAGTTTCGTCTGGGAGTCTTCATCCATACGATAAAAACTGTACTTCCGAATAAACTTCACCCCTCCCCCAATGTTTTTATTGATTTGCTTCTACGAGAAGACCATATTCTCCTGTGAAACTGTCAAAGTTCCCACATTTTTCGAAAAAATCCAAATTTTCTTCAATATAATCTTTAGATATCCAAACCTTCTAAAAAGAAAGTTAAAAAATTCCATTTTCAGAGTGGGAAAAAATATGAGACCTTAAATAACTTCAGTCATTGTTTTGCCTAACTTTATGAAATTTGGAAGATTGATCCTCGAGACTTCAATTTTCCAATTCTCCTCTCCAAATAAAACATTTTCAAATTAAGTGTATACGTAAGAAGAGAGACTGGGGTTGACATTTCCTCAAAAGACGTTAGAAGAAAACACATTTATAGATAGGTGTACTGTTAGTCACGTACTTTAGATCACTTCATCAATTTAGTAGATCTTAAATCTAACCAAGATTCACTTAACAAATTAGCATGTTTTCAATTTCTTAGTTCTCCTCGAAAAGGTACAAAATCATTTCATCCCCTAGTAGTGGAACATTTTATCTGATAATTTTCTGATCACTTAGCAGTTACTGTTTTTTTTTTATTGAAATCAAAATTTTATTGGAAGCAAAAGCTCAAAATAACAACTGTTTCGTTCCTAGTTACAAGTTTGGGAAATGTCTTTTTCAGCTGTCTGAAGGGTCCAATTTTCAAAATTTTGTGTACGCTCCGCCCCAGCTACTGGTGGTGCTCCGTATAGTGTTTCAGTAGGAAAGTTTACTGAGCAGAACATTGCATGTTTGCACATCTTGTTCCGTCGTTTTTATGATTTATTTTAGTTCACTTTGCTAAATTCTTTCAAGTGAAAGTACCTAGTTGCAGACGAAAGCTCATTTCGGGCTGTCTGAGGGGTAACGGTTCAATTTCAAAAATTTTTGTTGGCTCCGCGCCAACAAAAGGTGGGCGCTCCCCTTATATAATCTGTCGGGCAAAAATGTTTAGCCCTCCCCACAAACTGAACCAGTTTCCGTCTACTATCTGCTCTGCCATATAATTCATTCAATATATTTTCAAATATATGTTTAAAGGAAGCCAAACTTTTGTCGGGCATTTTTTTTTTTACTTTCGTCCTAACCCTAACCCTAACCCTAACCCGAGGGTCTTTACCGACATGATAATATTTAGCAACCTTGTTAAACTCTTAGTTACCAGACGACCTACTTGATCTCTCTGGTGAGAAGGTAAGATTCTTCAATAAAAAAAAGTCTGTAATAAAATTGCAATTATGTCTCCACCATAAGCTTTAGATTTCAAATATTTGCCTGGTTATGCTCTTAAAAGGCAGATCACTTCATAAAAAAAAACCCAAACTTTCAATTTAACCCTTCTAAAAAGCCCCGTTTTCTTTCATTAAAGTTTCTCCAATATAAATTCTTAATTTTCAAATCTTTTTTTCAAGATAAAAAGTTTACGGACTAGTTGAAGTTCCACTTTCGTCTGAGAGCAAGTTATATATGCCTACAAAAAAATGCGTAACCCCAAACACGAATTTTAGTCATCCATTCAACTTTTTGTAGTTTGATTCTTCAACAAACAGCTCCATCACTTAGTGGTCTTTAAAAAAACCCAAATTTCTTCATATTTCCTGCATATTTTCTTCAAAACAACCTGTGCATTTTTAAATATTTTTTGAAAAGAAATCCCCAAATTTCCGCGAGCTACTCGAGCCTCAAATTCTGCCAGACTCGTCCCATCGGGAACCCATCACCTTTGTCGGGGCTTCGAACTGCTCGACCCCCTGTCAGGGAGCTTTGTTCCCTGTCGGACAAATCCTGGCATCATCCCTTAACTTAAGCCAGGGGGTTGTCTGAGTCTAACCATGAAGATATGTCATGGAGTATAAGAACCCTATCCTAATACCGTCATAATCTTATAAATCCCTACTTCGCCGGTGTCAGTGAAGGGCCTACTAAGGGATCTCACCTGCTTAACCCGGACTGAACTAAAAATAGAGGGCAACATTATTTAATTCTTTGGCAGAAGTGCTCAGAGTTTTCTGTATCTGAGGAATCGATTCACATAAGTCGTTTAAACTGTCCTCAGTCGAGATTAATAACTTGATTGCACCTTGCATGACATGGTATGTACGACGGGGCCTTGTAGCGGACGGCAGTCCCTGTGAAAATTCCTTCTGGTATCAGATTATTTGCGATAATGACTTTCTATAGGAACTCGGACGCCACATTTAATATAACTAAAAGTGAGTCGTAAAATTGCCCATTATTGGCCCCTGTATTGCAAAAGGCCGCTCTTGCTTTAACTACAGAAATGAATAAATTTCCGATAGCATGCTTTCAAAGATATTAATCTTGTTCTGTGAACTGCGTTAAAGAAAGCTTTACAGACGGACCCGCTCTTTCATAATCAAAGAAGATGCTGAATTCTTACATCAATCATATCTATGTTATTCACTTAAGTTCTTTGTGCTTCTTTCCAAGAGTGACCCCTGCTAAACCTTCATACTGTTCATGTCGTTTTTTTTCTAGAGGGTGTAACAATGGTAAAATCGCGATTTTTGATTTGGTATGACCAATTTAGAATATGATGGCCGGCACGAGACGTGATGGTTGCATCGAATCTCTACTCCCCCTTTGAGTTTTGATTTTTTTTATTATTATTTCCTTTTTTAACGTTTGAGTGGACCTACCCTCAGATGCGGTCTGGTGCAGTATTTTGTATCATTTAAGTCAAATTCGTTGTTTTATTGCACACACAACAAACATATTCTAAGAACTCGGCCTTTTGGTTAAGATAGTATCTGTTCTTTTTATTCAGTCTAGAATGGAGCCATTCCAGGGAGTTGGTAGCAACTCCCTGCCATAAATGACAGACCTATAGTGTAATTGGTCTGAGGGCCGTGGGGTTTGCAAGTTGTCCTTCAGTGGACGTAACTTCTTTGGGAAGCAGTTTAAAGTTTGGTTTCGCCGAAAAGCTCTTGAAAGTCGAAAGGACTTTTAAAAAAAATCTAAGCATTCTGGTAAAAATTATATTTCCTTTCCCATGTTCAGTTCTCGAGATATGAGCAAATGAAGTTGACACTTTTTGTTTAATATGAGGACCTGAAACAAGCAGGAATGATGTCAAGGATTCACATTCATGGCCTATCTCTTGTTTTTCGTTTATTTTTTTTATCCTACAAGTTTGATCTTGAATTGATTGGGAATGCCATTTTGCACCTAAAGTATATCAAGGTTTTAAAATTCTATTGCCAAGGATGCACCTATGGTTTCAACTTATCAAAGTTAAGTTGCATAAAATTGGCGGTAAATTAAAAATAAAATAAAATTGGCTACCAATGTGAATCCATGACATCACACCTGCTTGCTTCAAATATACTCTATGTAAAAAATTCCCCTTTCAACTGCTAATATCTCGATAACCAAACATAAGAAATGAATTAAAAATTTCACCAAAATGCTTTAGATATGTCCCCATGTAATATAACAAAAGTGAATTCGGTTTTGGACTATTCTTTTAAACAAAAGAGTGACTGAACTTTAGACACTCTCTAATAGAGTGAAAATTGTGAAGTAACTCCTTCTGGCAACGATCATGTGTAATATTTCTTCTGTTCATCAAGTCTCGTATGGAGCCCATACATGATAGATCAATGATTTAAATGGTCTGAAGGCCGTGAGGTTGGTCAGTCAAGTGTCGTTCTTTAGTGGAGGTAGCCCGCGGAGCGGATGGAGTCTTTCCGTTCAGTTCATCGCAACGAGAACCAACGTCCACCGGCGTTGGAGCCAAAATCATATCAATTGGCGTAGAAATCCAACGCAAACTTCATTTTGCATATCTCTACGTGGATTGGTTTAAGCAAGGCTATTAAATGCCTCATTGGGAAGCAGAACTCCTTCGAAAGTATTGTTTGCAGGTTTCGCCGACCGATTTTTCGCCATGAGAGAGTCGGCAGGACTTTAGAAAAAGTATTTACTCCCAAAGGATATTGATTCACTCCAAAAATAGTAAAATTCACTTCAAGAACAATAAAAAATTCCTCTTCAAGTCGGGGTACCTGAAGGGATCACTCTTTTCAAAAGTTACTGTAGTCCCTGTAGGCAGGTAGGCCACGTTGAAACTTAGCTCTTTTGGGGTGAATGTCACTATGCTTGGAGTGAAGCTTTGCTCTTTCCAGTGAACGTTACAGCTTTCACCCTTTCTATTTTAAGAGTGAGAGAATTGCTTACAGTACATGTACAAAGCACGACGTTTGGGAGTACTTACCTGGAGTATCCGTGATCACGGAGATGGGCATCTGTGGTCTCTGAGATGCCTGACGCTGGGGTGTCACTATCGCTCCGCCTTGTTCTTTGTAAATATTGTATTCTAGTGTACTGCGTATTGTATTGCATTGTAACTATAGTTTTTGTGAACGTTCGTCAATCCTTTGTCAGTCCTTTGTCCCTTTCGCGTTTGTTTCAAGCACGTAGAATCACGTAATTCTTGCCGAAGCGACTCCTATAAAATATGATTTTTTTTCCATATGAGCGCAAATTTATAGCAAATTGGTTTACTGGGCACTTGATATAAGTGTTAATCTTGAAACTGAGCACTCCTTGAGGAGCTTATTTGTAGCATCAAGAGTACAGTCTCTCATTACGGGCTTTTGGAATGTGCTCTAAAATACCTTAAGTTCTCAGTGTTTTTCATCACTTAGTTCTTCCAGAGTGATCATGCACACCTAGTGTAATGCTTCAACATTTAACCGCTTAATGTAAAATGGTACAGATGTTGAGAGGAGCCACTGATTTCCAAGGAACGGAGACCGTGACTATCATTTGCCTTGTTATGACATGACTTGATCCTACTCGTTCATACTCTAGTTGAGGTGACATACCGTAACCAATTAAAAGGAAGTGGACCTGACATGACGTGACATGACTTACTGAGGCGTGACTATTATAAGTGATTTGATTTGATTAGGAGAACATAAGTTAATTGATGACTTGAGGAAATTCACCCATAGTTTGATATCTCGAAGCTTGAAGTTGGTTCAGTGTAGATGGAAATGATCAAAAATCTGACATGTAGTTAGTCTTCATTATGTTGCTCCACTAGCGTCGCACAATGAGCACGGAGCTGTTAACACCTCCCTGCACTGAGTGGGTTGACCAGATGCGTTGAAATCGTATTAGAGGCGATTCAAAAATACTTCTGTTTCCTTTGCATGACTCAACAGGGGTCATATGATCATGAATTTCTCGCATCGAATATAGTTTAAAAAGAATTATGGAAGATAATAAAATTACCATCAGCCATCCTTTATGAGATGAACCATATGTTGCCGACTTGCCGTTCGTTACTCTAAAGGGTCATTATTCCGAAGGTTTGCAATTTCGAAATGAGGACAGTTCCTCATTCCGAATAAAAATGTAAGGGTCAATATTCTAAAACACGACAATGTGCAGGCAGAATGACATCGGGACTCCTAAATTTTGTGAAAACCATTCTTGATATTGATTCTCACTGTCGAACCTCTGGAATTACAGCCTGCATTTTTTTATTAGGAATAAAGACCCTTCGGAGTGAAGACCTTTCGAAATTATGGTCAAACCCCAACCACGGGCAAAGGCAAACTTAAAAGCCAGCTGATAAAATCATTTATTACTTGAGCTGGTCTTAAAATGGTCAAGTTACATTGAGTCGTGCATGGCGTGCTTTATTGTATCTTTTCTTGGGGCCCCCGGATGAAGGTCCCTGTATGAATAAACCGATTCCGGAAATGTAGGAGTTTAAAATAACACTGTTCCCATTATAACCATACCACATGGTACTACCAAAAATATACATATGGGTTATGTATAATATGTCTTCTGCCGACTACGATCGATTTTCAGTATCGATAATGGCGCCGGCCGACACTTGTGCTTGTCATTCCTTCCAGCATGTTAGCATTCCTTCCAGTGCGTTTACTTTGCAAATCACAAAAAAATTTTAGCGCTCCGCGCTGTTGCAGTCGCATTAATGCTCTTCTTATCAATTGCATCTCAAAGATACATTATTCATCGGTCTCTTTGATTTAGTCGAATGATCGTGTCCGCAGGCTATAAGGTGTGGTTATGGAGGAGCACAGCATTCGTGGATTTAAAGAAGAGGAATCCCCGTCCTTTGCTTGTTTAATGAAATCTGTAATCAGGCTCGGTAAATAACCAGGCAGGAGGCTGAAATTGGCAAACAAGTTTTACGGGAATTGAACATATCTCGGTACACAGTCAGCATGCAACTTTTTTCAAAAAATGATCACATATTCGTATAATGATTGGACCACTTCGTATATAGACCGTTATTAGAGAAATAACATCACACTTACGTTTGCTACATAGCCTGACAGACTTCAGTCTGGAATTAGAGGTACACCTGCATCCTGTGAGTGCAGATAGTGTATGGTGAGGTGTCGTGAGGTGAGGATAATGGACGTATTTTTATGGGCCATTCCTGTCACCCTAAACTACACCCTTAATTAGCTCAGCTCTTTGATCGACAGCTAATTCAAACAATGCAGAATACCAAAGCTTATATTACACCGCATGAACTGTACTGAGAGTGTTTTGATTAAGCACTTTGAGCTTTCTATACTCACCCTGAAGAAATAAACTGAGATTGTGACTGGATGAGGATGAATTTCAGACAATTTGGGAAAGGAACTTAAGTAAGAAGGTTAGGAGAATTGGATCTGTTTGGGGTCAGAGAATTGGGCCTCTAATGTTTATTAACTATTTTACATCGGTATCCAACGATGTCTCAGTACCACCAGTGGGTAAAACTCCCAACCCACTTCGATCTGTGATTTTCCCGCGCTAGATTGAAGTGTGCTTTGATGGAGTTTTTTAACATGCTAAACTATCAAAACTTTTGCATAAATCCTTTGCAAGGCTATCAGTATCAATATTTATCAATATCAATGTATATTTTCGTTGTGATTCTGATCTCTCATAGAGTACTCCCGGTATTTTAATTCAGATTGAGTAGTCTATTGAAGCAGGGAGGTGTTAGGAAGTAATGACCCACACTTTCAAGACCATTTTTGAAAGCTTTGGAATTTTCCAAGCAACTCAAAACATTGACAAATTTAGCACCATTTTGCATATGGTCTCTCTCCTCTTAGATACATAACCAGAACAAGAGGGAAAAAATTAGGACAGAAGCCCCCTCCCCTACTTTGAAAATAAAGTCGACCATGCTCCAATGAATAAAGGTCATCGCCTACTTCAACAACTCAAATTTTTACTAAAAATTCAGAACTGTCCCCTCGCTGTCCTACAACAAAAACCTTCAGCCGCACACATTGCTACCATGTTTGGTATGTCCGATTTTGGCCAAATTTGAATAGACTGTTCGTGAGGGAACAAATTTTGCACCAACCAGACTGCCGTCCAGTCTTTCTTTGTTCAGACTCTTCGCAATCAAGCTCGTGAAATTACAGTGACCTTTATTTAATCCAGGTCTCTATCGTGAAGAAAAGGTTAGGTTAGGTTAGTTCGAGTTTTATGGTCAAGTTTCTAGCCAATTTCAAACCGGTCACGGCCTTTTTCCAGTTGTGACTCACTGGCTTGTTTTCACTACTCCATGCTTATGCAAGCTGAGCCTCACCAAATTGAGGTTCGGGTTCCGTTTTTGAAGCCTTCGGTATATGACCCGGCCAGGGCTAATTTTACTTCCGACCTCTCGACTGCAATTCCGATGCTCTCTAATAACCATTTGACCACACAGTCGGTCGGTCTCGATCGTGAATCAAGTTGTTTTACGACTTCTGAGAAGCCCAAAGCTTTGAATTACAACTTCCAAGTCGGTTGCAGACGAATCAACTCAATATATCAAATCAAATCTAGTTTCTTTTTAAATGCCAGTTAAAATGTGAAAATTAGCCCTCTCTAGAAAAAAATCACCGTTCTTTGACCCACGTACGTACGTCGAGCCAGGGGGGTCGAACTTAACATTTTATCGCTTCAAATGCCACAGCCACAACACTTTTTGCATACTTCATCAAATGAATGTTATGTTTTAATTTTCATACATGTACAAATTAATGTCACGATCAACATATATAGGCGTATGACATTAACGTAAGGAATCGCTCTATACTTAATATGCACCAGAAAGCTAAAACAAGTTCTTACATTCATTTTCCGAATCAATTCCCCTCCATTTAACTTCTCTTAGATACCCTCTTTGAAATTTCTAATATAGAGAATTATTATATCGCTTATGTAAATAAGAGATGGAAAAATACATGACTTGACTGAAAAATCACTATTTATGGAATTTAAAGGAGATTGGTCACATAGAGGATGAGAAGTTAAAAGTGAAGAAGAAATTATTTGGATTGCATTAAAGCCACACATAAAGTTGGTTTGTGACATTCACCAAATATTTTTAACATATTTTATATCCTGACGACAAACTTAGACAAACAAATAAATTTCCCCAGTAAGTATTTAACGATTCAAGATGGCTTTTTAAAAATTCAACACAAGACACTTTTTCAAATTATACACGAAACCTTAAAGACCACAATACAAACAAATTCAAAAGTGTAACACTTTGAGTAACTTAGGTTGGATGTGAAACTTAACTATGCTAAAATTAACTATTGCCATGTTTTAGTATACCCTCCAACACCATCGTTTAGTTATCTATATCAACTCAATACACCTCCTTTAATGTCATTGATTTTCATAATGTGTGGTTAATCTCTCCTCTGTATTTACATTTAATCCTATGATTTGCGTAAAACACATTTGCACTCGTCACATACTAAATGTTCACGGAACGTTTAACTAATGGGTATCTAGCGAGGGAGTATTGCAAAAGTAGTAAACTGCGACGATATTTTTATCCTCTCATATACAATAGCAGTGATGTTATCAGGTGTTTACTGGTTACTAATAGCATGGAGATTTGACTCAAACATCACATCTTAGTTAAAAATTCAGATCCAGTTTAGTCATCTGCAGTGAGTCACCCTGGTTCATTGTGTAGGCCTACATGTGTATTATAAGTCGAGTCACTTTTGTGGTCATGAGGTTACTTGAACGAGTCACCAGACTTCTCTCTGAGCCCGAGTCAATTTCAGTTTCTTCATCTGGTATACTACGTGTCAGTTGACATTAAAATAACCACAAAGGTAATACATTCATTTTTGCTATTGTGATGGTATACTTGGCACAAGGCATGATTCCAGACATGACTCGAGTCCCTCCAAGCCACTTACACTCAAAGACTCGAGTCACGAGGATTCCCGGAGCGTTAAGAAAGAGAGAGTCGATTTGAGTAGTGACTCAGTGCTGGTAGAGAAGTGACTCGTACAGAGTAATGAGAGTATTCAAAGTGAATGGGACTCGACGGTCCATAACATTAAAATCCGAACTAGAGTAAAATCACGTCCTTGACCCGATCGAGTCATTACCATAATGTCGCATGAGTTTGTAGGACTGTCCTTATAATGTGACGAAAAGTAATATTTCGACCTGGTTTCATTCTTAGTGTACTACCTACCACTGGAGCATGTACTGTAGCCCTGTAGGTACCGTGGATTGCTTATTTTAGCGCAGGGACCCCAGTTAGGCTTTAGATACATCAGGGAGTTGCTAGAGAGGTTACATCAAGACTGAGTGATACTATGTCTGATGAACAAAACTAGGAGCTCGGTATGAGCATCTCGCGTGCCCTCCACATCCCATACAGTAACGAGCAATCGAAACTCGTTAAGTTCCGGTACTCACACTTGGGAAACATGGACCGGTACTTGATCATCATAAGCTACTAACTGATCTTGAAAATGCAGCAGGGGTATGCAGAATTTCTTTTGTAGTCTTTTACCATGAACGTGAAAGTCATACAACTCAGAGACACTCCCACTTCTACTCGAACACATGAAAATATACGCACATGTTTCTGTCATATGCTACATGTCAACCAGTGAGAAACAGTGCCGATCGAAATGCTCTCCATCTGCCACACAGGGGAATTGCCAATTCAATGGTGACATGCATCAGTTTCATGTCAGACATAGCGAAGTTCCCTCACTGATGAACGAAGTGGCAGCAACACTACCAATCTTCAACAAACTGGTAAAGGCAACGAGTTGCCAAAAGGACGGGGAGCTACTGTTCAAGCCCATGCCGTGAGGGTGACGAAATGTTTTATTTTTTATTCTGTAAATATTTGTAGAAAATGTGGGTTTTGTGAGTAGGTTTGAAGATTTTTTGTATCTCACTGAGGACCTATAATTTCTATTGCAAAATATGTAGATTTTCGTAGCAACTGAAGGTCGCTGGGTTCACATGCAGATTTTTGGAATTAAGGCTTGGCTGTGGGATGAGACTGGAAAATTTTTCCAACAGTTGCTACCCTTTTTAACAAAATTTGAAAATCAGGGGCTCCCATTGGACTTAATTTGACATTTTGTGAGCGCAAGTTTCTGGTTTAAGTGGGAAAATTAAAAATTTGTTTTTTATTTTATTTTTTTTAATTAAAAAGAAGGAGCTGCTTTTTAAGAAGGAAATTAATTACGGTAGGTGTCAGATTGACTAATGTTCACAGGGGTTGCATATTTAATCGTACTTCTGACTTAATATTCCTATCAATAAATCGCATTTTTAAATTTTTGAAAGTCTGGATGGTAAATTCTTTAAAAATTTTAAGTTAAAAAAAAATTGAAAATTCACTGTGTGAAGAAATTGAAGTCAATCAGGAGATCTTTTAAATATTGGGGAGACAGTCCACATACTTGTTCCCAACATTTCAGGCATCTGTTGGACAAGTTAAACCTGAAACCTACATAGAGATTTTAAACTATTTGGAACTTTTTGGGTGTTTTTGAAGTATGATGTCTTATGTTAAAGCAAAATTAAGTAAATTGTCAGGCGACACCATAGTTTCCCGTACTCCTACTCCTGCCGGGCCGACAAAATTGAAAAATTGCAACTTCTTAAAGGTGGGCTTTTGAATATGAGTTGGGAGATTTTTTGAAGATTTGGGGGTACAATTTTACAATATTTTGCAATTTTGTAATTATTTTGTAATTTTGTGCAATATTCTAGCAACATCGGAGGGAAATTCCTGCAAATTCTGACATTCTTTTAAAGAAGGAACTGTTCTTCAATTTAGGGAAGTAGAAACATACTTCCACTCCATACACCATTTATGACTAGGGCTGAGCTCCTATTATTCTACTCCGTTTGATTTCATGTAGAAGCCTCGGTCATGTTTCTCGTAATTGGCACTTAAGAGTCATGTGACAATGTTTATGAAATCGAGAAAAGTTACTCATTGGTTTACCTTTATAATCCAAATTTAAGGTCCTGAAATGTCAAAATACTCAGAAGCGAAATAAGAAGAAATCTGAGGGATCTGGCTTTTGTTTCAAAATAGTTGAAGTTTACGACAACTGCTTTTGCCTTTTAAGTTGTTCTCACAGCTTAAGCTTTGTTACTTAAAAAAGACTGTCATTTATAATACTCCAACGGCACACTTTTTCTCATAATTTGATGATTCATTTTCTTTCTATGCTGTCAAAATTTGTGCATTTTCTGAATCGGGAACAAGATTACCAGCTTAAAAGCTGTACCAAAGCCTTGGCTACGGGAGAGGGGTGGCAAGGGGGGCACGTTGCCCTCCCCCAAAAATATCAGAGCAGGGATCCATTTTAATTCTTCAATTAACCTCTCCATGGGCCTACCTTGCAACCAACAGAATGGCGGTCAGTATGTCCCGTGCCCCCCCCCCCCATAAAAAACAACAATCCTAGCTACGGGCCTGCTAAAGAATGGGAGACTTTAATAAATTGATGCAATTGTTATTTAAATTACTTGTTTCAGTCTCAGTCTATAATTTGAAATACCAATGAAGTGACTATCAAATATAATCACAAATGGTAGTTCTTCCTTCAAGTCAACTAGTTGCCGAAGGTGGTTGTTGAAAAAGGGGTAGGAAAGCATTTTCGCGAGGGGCAGAAGATTCTCTGCTCGAAAAAAAATTAATCATACCCGAAAGATTATACCTGAACATAGCTCCCGATCAGTTGGGGGACAGCATACAGAAAATTTTGAAAAATTGCAAGTCCTCATACAGCAGAAAATGGTATTTCCCAGGAAGCAGTCGCTTTTCTGTGTTTTCGTTTTGCAATGAAATGTTTAATTCAATAAAAAATAAAATAGTACGAATTTTTCAGAAATTCGACTAATAAAGTACGGGGCACGGGTCGCCACATTTGACGTCCGGAAGGGGCAAAACTGAGTCATCCTGTCAGTTCAAGACACCCTAAGAAATATGGTAAGTCACAAGATGGCCTTTGATGGCCAAAATTGTGAACACTGGATATAATGGATATACCTGTGAACCTCTGTGCTCCTGTAATTCGGCAATTGAAATATCCCAAAACTTTCACCCGAATATTTTACTATTTTTAGGCAAAAGTTTGTTCAAGGGCATGAAGTGGAGCTAATGAAAATTACCTTTTTCTTAAGCTGCGCTGACGTTGTTGTAAATTTTTGTATTCTTTGTTTTTTCATGAAGATTTTACTTTGACTATGTTGCCCCTTTTTCGCGCACCTTGTTGAAAGGAGGGGTATATTCTTCCATTTCGGGCATTGTTTTTGGCAAAATCCTGTAAAAGAGGATTAGAAATAATTTTGTGTAAGCTGTTCGGATGTGTTGCGAAATTTTATAATTGTTTAATTTTCCAGATATTATGAAAACCATATGCAGATGCCATTTCAGACTCCTTATTGTTGAATTCCCAATTACAAATTTTCGGCAACGACATTGCCTGTATAAAGTCTTGTTACACCAGTAGCGCAGCCAGGATTGTGTAATGGGTGAGGGGGTGGGGTTGCAGCACGACATAAGGAAAAAGTCTAAGGTGAGAAAGAAAAAAACCGCTATTTTAGATGTTTTTTGCATTTCAAGGTTGTGTGTGTGTGTGAGTGGGGGGGGGGGGGGGTCTAAGCCCCAAAACCACCCTCGTGGCTAAGCCACTGTGTTACACACTAAAGTCTGTTACAAATAAAGTTATAATGAAACCAGTGCAATCAAGAAGGAATGCATAAACCTAACCTGTATTAGATTTATGTGCATAGATGGGTAAACACCAACGGAAAGCAGACGACACAGATACTGCACTCGTATTGCAGAAAAGAGATAAGCTGCTCTACACAGTTAATACATATGAACTCAGCACTTGAAATTAAAAGTAAAATCAATATATTGGTGGCTGATTTGGTCATGATTATGAGAAATGACTCAATGATGTTAGAAAAGAAGGGAGAGAAAAGTCACATACAGAAGAGGAAAGTATGCAAAAAGGAGTTGTACTTTGGGTGCAATCACACTGAAAGCAAAGTAGATTGTAAAGTTCGCAATGTTGTGTACGTTGTTTTGTAAAGAGTGTGGTGATACCCCCATGGAGATTTTCATTGGTCATGTGAAACATCTAGGAGTATCGGTGAAAGGTTTAGTGAACATTAGGACTTGTACTCAGAAAGATCATTAAAGTCGGTGGTACACTTGCACATGACGGAAAGCCATGGTGGACATCACCATGGCATTGAAGTAAAATTGCCTAAAGATTTAATGATGAGTCAGGTCAGCGAGGATGAACATAGAAGAAATAGTGAAACCTGTACTGAACCGAAAAGAGGAGTGGCAGGATATGAAAAGCCAGTGGCAAAAGACCAGATCCCAGAGACCATTAGAACATGAAGTTCCCTGTCAGTGGCGTAGCCACGGGGTTGGGGTGGGGTGGGGGTTTAGAAATCCCCATGACTTTTCCCTCATATCGTGCCCCCCCCCCCTTATGACACAATTTTGGCTACGCACTTGGTCCTTGTGCTCACTTTACTGTAGTGGTATGCATAAGTGATCCCTCTATTGAATCTTCTTTGAAGCAAAATCTTCCTTCTCGATTGCACTGGTTTTATTATTATGAGACCTATATATTATAACTTTTTGAAGCAGACTGTAGTATGTAACAAGACTTGAAAAGGGCAATGTTGTTGCTGAAAATTTGTGATTTGGATTTTTGGGAATTCAGCAATATAGAGTCTGAAATGTCATTTGCATATGGTTTTTCATAGTAACTGTTCAGTAAGGGTTCTACTCAGCATCAGGTGTCTCAGGCAAGAAGTTAGAAATGTGCCTTTAATTTTCCCTTACCCCTGCTTACCTTGAATATAAGATGATATATTTTAGAGCAAATGTTCTTTGGGTTGAGCTGTTGAGCAAGACTATGAATTGAGATTCAGGAAAAAAAATCCATTTTATTAGCTGTATGTATTTATATGTTCAGGATGAATAAAGTTCTTCCTTCACAAATGATAAGATTTATATTTAGATTTAGATTAAATTAAGATGTTAGGTTTTTCATGAAAATATCCCCGACGTATTTTTTGCCGAAGTATTCGGGCGGCTGTGTAATTAGCACATGGGCATGACAGAATTTTTTTAAGAATGGCTACAAAAAGTCGGGGCAGTCTGCCTCTCTGTCTTGCCTCGTATGCATGTGACAGTTGATTTGGAAAGTGGAGCCTGAATGAGAATGAAGGGCAAGTTTTGTAAATAGTTATGTAGTCACTTAATTCAAGCTGTCCTAAAATACACAGTAAAGAGGCATTTCCACAAAATAGTGCCTTTTTACAGTATAGCACAGCACTGATGAGCCATCGATTATGGCTTATTGTGACTCCTGTAAAGATGGGACTTCGTTTGCAAGAACAATGGTGCATTTAATATCAAACCGTCGTTTATCGACCTTACATCAAGAGTTGTTGTTACAATAATTTGGTATGTACGAGAAAAGAAGTCTTGCGGTGCTAGACGAAATTTCTAATTGTCAGTTCCTCATGAACTGGCAGAGAAAAAAATCCTGGCACAATAACAGTTTTACACACATTTTAATAAGAGAAATAAGGAAGTTAGAGTTTGAAATTCAGCTTCTTCCTGTCATTCACCAAATAAACCTTTTGATGGATAAAGTTGGACACAGCTAATTTGTATGGTCTAACTTCCTCACTGCAGAAAACGGTGACCAACGTGCCAAGGGCAAGATCCCTTACATCAGGAGCTTAAAGGCATATTTTCATCATCCCAAACAGTTCCAATTCTCCCAACCTACTTACTTCTAGCCCCTTCCACATTTATCTAAAACTCATCTTTATCCAGACACACTCCTAGTTTATTGCTTCATGGCTTGTCCCAGTGGCCATACAAGTCCATAATGTGTAATCAAGACACTCTCAGTGCCCATGCTGTGTAATTTAGCTATGATGCATTGTTTGAATGCGATGCCAATCAAAGAGCTGTACCAATTGATAGTTTTGATATATGTATACTGAAACTGTAGTCTGGGGTGACGAATGACTGCTTTTAAATGGGGTGCCCAAAGTGGAGGGGCGGGGATATAAAATAAGGCAAATGTACCGATAGCAGGTATTTTATATTCCACCACTTTTCAAAATGGTATCACTTTACAAGTCAACCCACATTTGTGAAGCCGTGACTCTCCATCCACCCCAAACAGACTCTTAGCCAGAAATTCTGACATATGGGGGTACCGGCACTATAGCAGGAGGCACCTAAAACTAGTCAATCTGTCAGAAGTGACACCATGAGGTAAGTACTTTGTGGGAACCACATTCCCTAGCCTACCACAGATAACCTAACCGACACCGACGAATCGCGCCAAATTTCGCATTTCTAGTTTGAATCTACACTCACAGTGAAATTCGTTGAATGTCAGAGCAATGCGAACACTAACATTGATTTTTTTATCAGGAATATGAACTACAGCTAAAATTCTGTAGTTTCAGTATCTTCACTTTGAAAAAAATTATCCATAGCGAGACAAACTTACTTTAATTCCTTCATAAATTTATGCACGGTACAAGTGAAGTTAGCTTTAAATTCATGTTAGCCCAGAGTCATCAAGTTAAGAATGAAAATCAAGAACTAAGCGTACTGAAGAAAATCCTTTGATGATGCAAACCAACCAACTTTGAACCTTTCCTCAGATTAAAGCTATCGAAAACATTTGTTCTCAAACAGTTTATAGGTTGTACAGCTTCGATTGTTACGATTGTGTCAAGTAGAGTAGCCAGGATTGTGGCATGGGGGTTGGGGCACTAAGTACATGAGGGAAAGTCTAAGGCGAGAAAGAAAAAACACTGTTTTAGATATTTTTTCATTGCAAGTCAAGGTTGGGTCATGGGTCAACTCCTAAAACCACCCGTGGCTACGCCACTGACTGTGACTCTTGCAAAAGAAGAGCGCCGACATTTGACAATTGGGGATATTGATCTGACATGATTAACCCTAATAAACGGACTCGACAAGGTATCCAGAAGTCACGGTGTGCTAAAGAACGCAGAACGCAAAGTTTAGGAGCGAAAAATTTAGGGTTGTTTGGAAAAATTAAAAAATATCCACCTTAGCTTGAGAAATTTGGATATTATGAAAAAACGTTTCTTTTTTATCGCAACTAAGTTTTTCGGTCCTAGCCCTAAAAGCTAACTTTACCCGCTTGTGGAGAAGCAAGCCCTATTACGTTGCCCATGCCATGAACTGGCAATGTCTGAACGATTCAGAACGCTCACTGCGCATGTTATATTACGTGACGGTACGATGCACTTTTTGGCTTTGATGTCAAAGCCAAAAAGGTGCACAGGTGGATAAGCCACTTCTACTACCATGGACTCAGTATAGAGACAACCAACGGTTCATACGAAATATGATGTTGCATTTGTGTTGTGAATCTTTCACAATGTAACAATCGGAGAGCATAACTTCTTATCGATTCCAAATCGTATTTCTTAAAGATCATGCCCATGACACGAAAGATCAATAGGCCTACTCGAATTTTGAAAGTATACCTTTATACAACCAGCATATCTAAAACTGGTGTTACTCTTTATCAAAGCGTAACTGAAGATGAATGCTCCCGAAGAGAACGAAATTTTTGTATTTCTTTTTTTGTAATTTAGGTTGACGATTATTTGATAACTGTTATCGGAATATTTTTCCGCAGCCCACCCCAATGCATGTTTACCATCAAAATCAGTTCATTTACTGACCAAACATTCAATAAGCTCAAGTGAGGAGGCTGACCTCCCCTGCCCCACCCACCCCCTCGTATTTTACACCAGTGCCTTACATATCTAAGAGTTGCGACGATCACAAACCTCGGAAATACAGTGTGAAGGCGCATAGTGTAGTTTCGGGGTTTTGAGGGCTGTTGTATGTAGCACCGAGGTTGTGTTTAAAATGTACCTCAAGGCATTGAGTTACACTTGATGTCTGGATAAACTAGATTCGTGATGTTTATATTACTAGACATCCCGCGGATACTTTTGGATTGGGTACAACCCAGTTTCGTGGTATAAAATCATTAATGTATGGGGTTGGTGTCTACGCGGCAAAATTTACATTATTCAGAGGATTAATTTTTATCACTTCGAATATTTTCACACGGCTAAATATTTTTCTGAGAAATGTGTGTCTTAGATATCAGGAGAAGAAGAATTGGTTTCACTTGTTTCTAGATTGTTTGTACTAACCGGGTGGTTGGGGCATGAAGTTTGGGGGTAATTCCCCAATTTGTGACATCATAAAATTTGACATCGTCAGAAATCAGGGATTTTGAATAAAAGTCGTCATTTACTTGATTTGCTTTCAATTAAAGATATCATTTCGAAAAGTATAACTGACTGAACTCAATTTCATTGGAACAATTTGAATTTTTGGTATAAAAGGAGCAAATGCATCGTTTTGCGTACAAAATATTCGACGTACAGAAATACACCTTTCTAAAACCCCTATATGTGGGCCTTACTAGATTGGGTTTTCAGCAAAAGTGTATTCTGAAGTTCCACCCGCTTCAGCTCATACCGGTAATGCAAAGATGCTTATATAGTATGCCCTCATGCACTCAGTGCTTTTCTCTGTACACGGAACTTTTCTTTAGATATAGAAGCAGCTAAAGAGGAATATTTGTATGGAACTGAAACTAACTGGACAGAAGCCTCAGGATAACATGCATGGCTGCACAATTTCTGACAAAATCTGCAAGGAGCAGTGCTCGATATGAAAAGCTCTGCTTAGTTCTTTCATTTCAGGAAAAGCTCTGCTTACTTCTTACATTTCCCAGACTGAGGAGCAAGACTAAGAAGCAAATATAGTATCAGTGTTTCAGCGCCTTGATCTCATTGGAGTTAGTGCTCAATAAATATTTGTATGTATTTAGCTTATGTTTGTATAAGTATTAATGGTATGCGTGAACGGAGGCACAAATGAACCAATCGGATAAGCTCACGCGAAATCAAAGGAAATCCCTGGCACCGCGGGCTGCCTAATTTCCCTAACGCCGAGAGTTGTACGCGCAGCCGTGTTGCCCTTTTAACCGTAATAAGGCTCTCAAAAGAACTGGAAATTTGCCCGAAAACTTTCTAACTTTTTTGAACAAATATTAAAGCTGAAAATAAGTTTGAAATTTTGAATGAAAATTTGATATTTTGGTTAGGTGAAATGGAAAAATTTGCTTGGAGTTTTTATTGAGTAATCGGACTCTCGAGAGCAAAATTAAGAAGATCGACGATGTGATTCAAGTTGGGCTGGGTTATTGATTGTAGGAGTATCAACAGAAATTGGAAAACCTTCCGTTTTTTATTTTATATTCATTTTTTTTATTTAAACAATGATTAGACAACCTGAAGCTTATATTTGAAGATTTTAACTTTTTTTGATATTGATTGACATTCCTGTACTAGTGGGTTACATGGGAGGGATTTTCTAGAGGTTGTGACTGATGGTTTCTTTACCCAGCATGGACTGTTTCCCACTCATGAGGATGATTGCCTTGATTTGGTGTTAAGTACTGATGAGAACATGGTTGGAAATGTAGCTGATGGTGGTAAGATAGGGTCCAGTGACCATGACCTTATTTGTTTTGAGTAACATTGTTTCAGCAATGATAATAGTAGTGACAAAACAATTCTAGATTTCAGCAAGGCTAACTTTACTAGTGCTAAGGAACTTTTAACCATAGATCGGGCGGCCCGTTTGTCTCACTTTGGCCCTGCTGAGGAGTGAAGTGTTTTCCGGGATGTTGTTTCTGGCACAACAAAGTTGTGTATCCCACTTAAGAAAGCTGTGGTCAAAAATAGGTCTATTCGGATTTCTAGAGAGGTTCTTAGAGCAACTAGGAAGAAACGTAAGTGTTGGCGTCCCTATAGGGCCAGTAAAAGCCCAGGTAACTTAGCAGCTTACAAGAAGCAGGAACTCTTAGTTAAAAATTTGGTAAATGGAAGTAAAACTAGATTTGAAAAGCAGTTGGTCAAGGAGGTTAAGATAAACCCCAAAACTTTTCATGCCTATGTGAGGTCTAAGCAGAAACTTAAGGAGGGTGTGGGGCCTCTCAAAGGTGATGATAATACTTTGGTTAGTGACCATCAGGATATGGCTAACTTGTTAAATGACTATGTTTCTGTTTTTACTAAGGAATTATCTTTGTTGGGGACTTGTAGGGGTTCTGATGTCTCTTCTTCAATCAGTTATGTCATTTTTCGGAGGAACAGGTTTGTAAAAAGTTAAAGAGTTTGAAGGCTAGTAAGGTTCCTGGGCCAGATGAGGTCCACCCAGCCTTTTTAAGTGAATGCTATGAGATTTTGTCAGTTCCTCTCTCCATCATTTTTCAGAAGTGTCTGGATTCGAGTTTTGTTCCTACTCACTGGCGGGTAGCAAATGTTACTCCAATTTTTAAGAAGGGGGGTCGAAGTATGCCTTGCAATTACAGGCCTGTCAGTTTAACCAGTGTTGTGTGCAAAGTTATGGAATATTTAATTAAGGATAGTTTACTTAAGTATCTTTTAGATAATGAGTTACTTAATCTGTCACAGCATGGTTTCCTGCCAAGCAGATCTTGTGTTACTAACTTACTGAGCTTTCTTGAAGATTTCTCTTCATCTCTTGATTCTGAGTATGGCGTTGATTTCATTTACATTCACTTTTTAAAGGCTTTTGATAAAGTTCCATTAGGTAGGCTAATGGTTAAACCGAATAGGTTAGGAGTTCAAGGCAATTGTGCTGATTGGATAAATTCGTCGCTTCATGGTAACTCTCAGAGAGTTGCTGTCAATGGTAACTTCTCCTCTTGGAAAGAAGTCACAAGTGGAGTACCACATGGTTCTGTCCTTGGCCCACTTCTTTTCTTAATTTTCATCAATGATATTGATAGTTCTCTTACATCTCATATAAGTAAGTTTGCAGATGATACTAAGCTTTATAGGAAGATTAGCATTTTGGATGATGCCTTACTGCTTTAGAGAGATCTGGATAGGTTATTTTTTTGGTCTCAGACTTGGCAAATATCTTTTAATGCAGATAAGTGTAAGGTCCTTCATTTTGGTCCTAAAAGATTTAGCTACAGTATGATTACAACATAAATGGTAGTGTTTTAAGTAATGTCACCTTCGAGAAAGATCCGGGTGTTGTAATTACTGGGATTTAAAGTCATCAAGGCAGTGTGCAGCCACTGCTGCAAAGACTAATAGAGTGCTTGAATTGCATCAAGAGGAATTTCATCAATTTTAGTAAGGATATTGTACTTAAAGTCTCAGTTCTCTCACCCCAAACAGAACCAATTCTCCTAACCTTCTCACTGAAGTCCCTCCCACAATTGTCTGAAATTCATCCTCATCCAGACACAATGTCAGTTTATTGCTTCAGGGTGAGTAAGAAAAACTCAACTTAAGATATAATCAAAACACTCTAAGTACCGTTCATGCTGTGTAATATAAGCTTTGGCACTCTGCATTGTTTGAATTAGCTGTCAATCAAAGAACTGAGCCAATTGAGAATTTCGTTACCCGGGTACCAAAATTGTAGTTTAGGGTGAGAGGTTTGGCCCTTTAATTTGTATAAGCAGTTGGTGAGACCTCATCTTGACTATGCAGCTCAGGCTTGGAGCCCCTACTATGAAAAGGACAAGTTTCTTTTAGAGCAAGTTCAGAGGAGAGCCACTCGCCTTATACCTGAGGTGAGAAATTTACCTTATCATGCTAGGCTTAAACATCTTGGACTTGCCACTTTGGAGCCGAGAAGGATTAGGGGGTACATGCTCCAGGTTAACAAGTTTCTTTCTGAAAGGAATCCCCTTTTGACTTGTAGTTATTAATCGTTCAAAGTAATTCTCGGGTGCGTGGGCATTGCAAAAAGCTAGAAAAGCCTTTTGCAAGGCTTGACACTAGGAAGTTTATAGTTTCTCCCATAAGGTTGTCAACGAGTGGAATTGTCTGCCAGCTTGGGTAGTTAACTCCCCGTCAGATCTTTTTTGTTCTTTTTCACTTTTGATAAGGGCTTGGACTTAAGGGCATCTTATGGGGCCTTGGCCCTCTTTCGCCCTTCTGTTATGTTATGTTATGTTATGTTATGTTATGTTATGTTATGTTGTGTTGTGTTGTGTTGTGTTGTGTTGTGTTGTGTTGTGTTGTGTTGTGTTGTGTTGTGTTGTGTTGTGTTGTGTTGTGTTGTGTTATGTTATGTTATGTTATGTTATGTTATGTTATGTTATGTTATGTTATTGGAGAAAAACTTGTAATTATATGACAGATTTGGGAGTTAAATTGAAGAATCTGACCTTCTTGGGAGAAAAATCAAGAAGGTTGTCACTAGACATTTCATTCTGGGGGGGCACTGAGGGGGCACAACGGTTTCGTGGGGGGCATATAGGCTACACTCATGGCGCCGGAGGCGCCACCGAGCGCGAAGCGCGAGGCTCAACGCGTGGGGTTCGGGGTGTCCCGCCGTAGGGCCCCTGGTGGGGTCCAGGGGCAAAGCCCCGGTGGGGGTGCAGGGGGCGAAGCCCCCTGAAGCTCATGGGTTTTAGCGTGTTTGTGAGGTATTAAAGACGTTATTTAAGGATAATTTCATTGACTTAACACTGGTCTAAAATTTACCTCCAGGGTAACTTCAAGTAAGCCTCTCGGTAAAAAAAAACCACTGATTCAACTACCAAGAGCTTATCCGGCTGACATTTTGAAAATGGGGTAGATTTTATTTGTTTATTGTTTATTTTTTCAACTGTACTACATGCAAACGTACATTCATTATCATTATTATTATGATACAATACGTAATAATATTTACAAGAAACGTGAGTATGAAGACAGTAGAAAAGGAACCAGATGAAGCTTGCAAGCTTTTCTAGTCTGGCCCTAATAACTGAGATGTTCTTAATTGCTTACACAACTAGAATATATAAATACGAATATGACTCCTATAACATTTACATGATTGTATACAAAGAATTGCTGCTAGTTTGATGCTTACTTTTAGCCAGATTTTTAATTATTTATTTATTTGATTATTTATTTATTTATTTTTTTTTGCCAGGAAAAATTAATTATCCACATACAATATCAAGAAGGATTTCTTTAAGTACTTCTTGAATAGATTAAGGTTAGGGGCATTTCTTATGCTAATGTCAAGAGAGTTCCAGAGAGATACCCCGCCCCGCTAGAGATGATCTATAGAGAAAAAAGTTGATGGGCACTTCAATGTGAATTTTGGTGGGGGGCCCAGGGGCCGAAGCCCCTGGAAGCTCCTGGGTGTTAACGTGTTTTTGAGGTATTAATGACGTTATTTAAGGGTAATTTTATTGACTCAACACTTGACTTTTATTGACTTAAGCCCCTGGAAGCTCCTGAGGCTTTAGCGTGTTTGTAAGGTTTTAAGTTGTTTTTTAAATGGGTTGTTTTTACACTGGCCTAAAAAATTACTTACAGGGCAATTCCGAGTAAGATTTTATTTTTGATAACAACACAAACGTTAATGAAACTTCTCTTAAGAGCGTATCAGGCTAACAATTTGAGGAAGGTGAGCTGCACCGTGACTATAAAGAGAAAGAAAGGCAGTTGATGGGCAATTAGATGTGATCCTCTGAAGGAAAAATGTAGGCTTAATCCTGCTTGAATGGTTACCTGAGCTGTGCGCCACCTCCAATTGACGTAGTCGGAAGTGTGAAGAAAATTTCGAGAAAAACGTAACCCCTCAGATAGCCGGAAATGGCATTTCCAAGGTTTTTTGCGATATTTTCATTTGGAAAACATGAAAATTTACTCCCTTTTCTTTTCAACAGAGGAATCGAATCCTAAAAAATTCATAGTCACACTCTGACTACACAAGACATATTTTTTTTGAAAATCTCAAATCTCAGTTGGGGGCACACGATTTTTCAGGGGGGCACGTGCCCCTGCCCCCCCCCCCCCTTGGCGACGCCACTGACTACAAGTTTTATTGTGTGGATGAAGGCTCCCCGATTAAGTTTGGATTTTCTCCACATCGGTAGCAGCTTTCCCCTATGGGGGACATGGTTCGATCTTTCCGTCCCCAACTCCGATCCCCTTGACTGGCCTCACCCTTGCAGGAGGTTGAGTAGACTTTGCAAAGTCTTTCTCGGCGATTTTAATCCCACTCTTAAAAAATGTTACAATGTTCATCAGTATTAATTCCAGTGCACGGGAACGGGAGTTAGTCTAGAGTATGTGCCCCTACACTGATCCCGTCCGTCCTGTGTGTGCTCTTACCCTTATTCCACCCATCCTGTTTCTGCGCGTCCGCCGGTGAGGGCGGACGCTAAAAGAGGGAGAAGTGATATCCCTGGAAGAGCAATGATTGCAGGTCTTATAACAGAGGGAGTGAGGCTTGGATAACCCGAGCAGACGCTGCAGAGTCTAGTATAGTAGAGGTTGAGTTGCCAGCCTGTGTGTACACATATGCACAATACAACACCGCGGTACATGGCGGTATGCCCGGTGTCAAAAATTTACTATATCTTTATGCATTCGGTAGTCCGGTACCGCTATATTAATGAGTTGGGCGACTCTGTTCGCTGGTTGTCTGGACAAAAGCGGCGTTCAGTTTCACGAGTTATAGGATTCTGGACCACCCAAGGAACTAGGAAATAGCATAAGCCACTCTTCAAAGCTTTCCTAGTATCATATTTTCAACAAACGTAGTGAACATGGTAGGTAAAATAAATAGAATTTATCAGATACACAAACTTACTCCCTGTAGCCTAACGTTTTCCGTACGTGCTTAGTACGAGCCTAGCCTAAGTTAGTGCTGGCCTCCTCGGAACGCATAACACTAACGTTAGGCCTAAGTTAGCCTACATGTAACTGTTACTTAGGCTATGCCTAGCCCAGGCTGACTGAGCCGTCTAGCCAAAAGAGTAGATGTCCAACCGTCGACTTTTTATTTGATTAAGGATCTTGGCCATGTCCGCCAGAATAGTACAGTCCAAATCTAGACCTTGGAATGATAGAGTTTTGTTACTAGCCTAGGTAAAGGCCTAGGCCTAATGTTAGCCTAGGCTAAGGTTACATTTTTAAAGAAATAAGTTAGGCCTAACAGTTCATAGGAGAGTTGTTCTGAAAATGCGTGATTGTACTGTTTAGCGTTGTTTTTAAAAGTGTCTAAAAAATATTTATTTTGAGGACGACACATCATCACTTAGGCTACCATAAAAATGTGAAATTTAACTTTCGGCGTTTCTGTTCAACATAAATTGTATGTTCATTTTGATATAAACTTAGAGTGCATGCCTACAAACCTATGCCCTCTTCTTGACCAATATGAATCAGTTGCAATGTCTTACTCTTTCACCCCATTTATGGAACTGACATTCCAGTTTTTAGGCCTATAACCTGGGCTGTCAGTGCAGTAGCAATTCAGTAAAACTTAATGCCCGCCCACTAACATTGTGAACTCATTTTGATAATCCTGCCTTTATAAACCTATGCAAGTGAATATAATTATGTAATTGCTAAAAGTGAATACAGGTCTAGTATAAACCATTTCAAATCAGGCTTGGGGCGATTACATCTTAATGTAATCGATTACGATTGCGATTACTTTATATTTTACGATTGCGATTATGATTATGATTACAGTAAAAATTGAAAGTAATTGATTACGATTGGGATTACATTGCAATGTAATCATGATTGCAATCGTGATTACATTTTGTTTCCACATACACAATGTAGTAGGCAAAACAATCCAGTGCCCACAACTGGAAAAGGGCCATGGACATTGCAATAGATAAGCCCGGAAGGATACAGGTTGAGGCATAAAACCCTATCTAACTAACTAACTACATTTTGTTTCTAACATTTTCTTTTGCAAAAAGTATACCTCTAAAGAATGATGTACCTAGACAAAGTAACTTTACTTCTATGTTCCATTCAACTTCAGTGTAATCAGAAATGTAGGGCTGTCACGTTTAAACGTTTAAACGTATAAACGAACGATCGGCTGTTTAAACGGCGCTTTCATAGCCCAAACGTTTAAACGATATGAACGAAGTTTGCTCCCAAACTTCTTCGAGCTAACACTATAACATTAGTGTGACTAGTCAGTGTAGCACACTGCACAATAACTAACGTTAGGCCTAATGCCTAACTACATGCATAGGCCTAGGCCTACAAGTCGAATCTGCGACGTTGATTTTACTTTCAATCTTCATTAAAACTAAATCCTTAAGTCTACAATTACAACACCGAACTTTCGGTAATAATATGCCCGTTAGTGTACGTATAATTTTAATGCCATGATATCGATCACTTAACGTTGCGCGAGCTCAGTTTAGCTCGGCCAGGTATGTAGTCTGTTTAGTGAAGAAGCCTGCGCGGCAGCAGTTAGCTGCCCGTGGACGGCAAAGCCGCCGTGTTCAGACATGCATTTCCTGTACTACATACATAATACATATCGGGTACGCAGGTACCCAAAGAGCCAGCAACGCATGTCCTGGATGTTTTGTGATAATAGAGGGCGGCATGCCAAAAATATTGTCTCAAAGCCAGTTCTAGTACATATCATCGTGTTTACGGTAGATTCTAAGGGAAATCAAGGGCGGTTATATTTGGACATCGTTTAAACGGTAAACGAACGTTTATTTTGACCGTTTAAACGTTTAGGCAATTAAACGGAAACTGACAGCCCTACAGAAATGGAACCACGATTGCGATTACTTTGCCATTGTAATTGATTACGATTGCAATTACTTTGCGATTTTTACAAAAGTAATCAATTGTGATTACAACTACTTCAAAATGTGTAATCGATTGCAATCGATTACTATTACTGATTACGATTACCCCAAGCCTGTTTCAAATCAGTGTATTCAGGCACGGATTTATGGGCCGAGCCAAGTTGCCTGTTAACCAGGTTACAACTGCCAGGAACTGTCTTGGTAACCATTACATAGATTCCGTCAACTCTAAAGTGGCTGTTGGAGGCCGCAGTATATCACTTCACTGACTGTACAATGGTTATTCACAGTGATAAAACACAGTGGGTATTCCTATGTTATTTGTTTTAGTTTTTGCCCATATTTACCTGTATTTACCTTTACCCTCCACTTCTCAAGGATTGGTAGGTGGAGGATGTCGGAGCAGGGAGCCAGTTCTCTGGCTCATATAAGCTCCCAAAACAATTTCCTTCAAGAATTTATCTGCATGGCCCTTTATTTCATTGACAGTGCTTGCTAACACAGCTGAGGCAGGAAGGCTGTTCCAAATGTCCACAACTCTTTGCGAAAAGAAGTACTTTCTTAAATTCAATCTAGAAAACTGCTTATAGATTTTGTGGTGATGACCACGAATAAAACTGTCACTAAATGAGAAAAATGTATTAGGATCTATATCCTCAAATCCATGAATGATTTTAAAGACCTCAATCAAGTCACTACGAATACGCCTTATTTCTAGAGTTGTAAGATTGAGTCTCTGAAGTCTTGTCTCATATGGGAGATCACGTAATTCAGGGATCATCTTTGTAAATCTTCTCTGGACATTTTCCAATAATATAATGTCTTTTTGTAAATAAGGCCTCCATGCTTGGATTGCATACTCTAAGTGAGGACGAACAAGAGATTTATACAGTCTAAGAAGGATTTCCTTTTCTTTGTAGGAGATATTTCACTTTATCATCCCAAGAACTTGATTTGCAGTTTTAGCGGCTTTTGCACATTGCTGGCTGAAACTTATACTGTCGTTGATTAATACACCTAAATCTTTTTCCTCAGAGACAAATTTAATACGTAATGTGTCATTCGTATAATAATTGTGATGCATATTCCTGTTGCCAGCATGAATACAAACACACTTCTCAGGATTAAACAACATTTGCCACTCCTTAGACCAATCAAGAAGCTTATTAAGGTCATCCTGTAAAATTCCTGTGTCCATTGTTGAGGTAATCATCCTCCAAATCTTAGTATCATCAGCAAATTTCAAAATATTACTGTCAATATTGTCATCCAAGTCATTAATTTAAATAAGAAACAAAGTTGGCCCCAAGACAGAGCCCTGGGGGATGCCAATTAATACAGGTTTCCAAGCAGACTCAATCGTTTATGATGACTCTTTGATAACGTTCCGTTAGCCACTCCTTAATCCACCCAGAGACAAATTCAGTTATCCCATGACTTTCAAGTTTCTTGACCAAACGAGCATGAGGCACCTTATCAAATGCTTTACTAAAATCCAAGTATAAAATATCTACCGGTATATCTGCATCAAGAATGCTAGTCACACTTTCAAGGAAGGCTAATAAATTGGTGAGGCAGGACCTACCACTTCTAAAACCATGCTGAGAAGACCCTATAAGATTAAATCTCTGCAAATGATTCTTTATGGCATCATTTAAACTCAAACACTTTACTGACTTGGCTGGTCAAACTGACAGGGCGATAATTGCTGGATTTACTTCTTGATCCCTTCTTGAACAATGGTGTAACATTACAGTAGCTCTCTTCCAGTCATCTGGAATTTGTTGCTGCGACAAACTTTCGGTAAAAATAATACTCAAAGGTAAGCGTATTTCTTTTGCAACTTCCCTTAATAATGTGGAGCACAACTTGTCAACACCAGGAGCTTTATCCACTTTTAAGCTACACAATTTCTCACTAACAATGGCTTCAGTAATTAATACTGTTGAAAGCTTGTCGTTAACATCTCCCTCAAACTTTTGTATGGGTTCAGGAATGTCATCTGAAGATATTCCTTTGTAAAGACTGAAACAAAATAATTGTTAAGGACATTTGCGATTTGAATACCATTAATAATTTGCTCACCATTATCATCCAACAAGGGACCAACTCTCTCCTTTGCTTTAGACTTTGACCTCACATACCTGTAAAATGATTTGGTGTCCGACCTAATATTCTGTGCTAACTTTCTTTCAAAGTCTCTTTTGGCTTTACGAATGGCATTTGTGGCTTTGTTAAGTTGATTCTTGTATAGTAAAAAGTCCCCGTAAGGCGTTCAAGGTGTGGGATCTTTTTTAGGAAGAGTGGATTGTGTGTACTCAGTGTACCATCAAATGTGCACCTAAGAGCTCTGTCCTTTCAAGATTTTTACTCGTTATGTTAATGAAGGAACACACTTGATGGGCCTGGACACTCGATGGTCACCCCATCATACCAAAATTATTCAGTGCACTTGATAATGGTCTATTGCATACTTAGCCTGGCTAACGCTAGCACAGCATGGCTTGCAAACAGACAAGGCCTAAGTCTTAACTCTTAATGCTATGGTTCCAAACTAAGTTTTGAATGAAGTGCAGGGCAAGGAGGTACACTATCTGTCATTACCTGGTGCATGAAATTTATGCTTTATTCTTCGGGAATAGCACCCATCATGCCCATGTATGCATGAATTAAGCAAAAGCGTTAAGTTCCACTCATACAGTATGAAGTGGGAGTTGTTCTTGAAATGGCATTTGCAGTTTTCTATTCAACCTAACTAGTGCTCATTTGGTCTCCAATTTGCCCACCTAAAACAACATTTTGTTGGAGCTTAAACTACTGAGGGCAGAAACTAACATAATTCGTGTTGGGTTTGGGTGGACCATGTGTAGTTGTGTTCATAAACAGGGTACAGAAACCCAATTAGCACCAGGCATTGCATCCTAATCATCTCCTCTGCCTAGCACACTTGACCAGTCTTTACAGTAGCCTCAGCCTTGGACTAGGTGTAGCCTGTAGCTAAAAACACAGGCGCTCCATAAGATGTACGTGTATGTACACCATACACTAAAACATGGAAAGGTAAGTCACACATCTTCCAGCTCAGAAGATTAATAAATAGAAGTTTCTGGCATAAGTACCACGCTTTTCAGACTAAATTTGTCAGTGCTGAGACTCTCCGTCATTGGGAACGCCAGGGCAGTCCTCTTTTCTGAATTTTTTCACTTATCGCTGCCATAATGACAAAATTTCTCATGAGTAACAGGTTGATGTTGAAAACTGCACCCAGCCAAATTCAGGACTGCCACCCTTTCAAGTAAATTTTTTCTTCAATGTTATTCAAAGTTTTTGTTTAATTTATTGTGATTAGTTCAATGTTTTTCATGTACTGGTCAATAGACATACATCAACACCTAATATTATACAAATAATGAATGTTTATGAGTGCGATAGCGATCATAGCGGTGAATTATTTCTTGAGTTGAAAGATTGCCACCTTCTATTCAACAAGGCGAAGCCGAGTTGAATAGAGGAAGCCATCTTTCAACGAAAGAAATAATTCAACGCTATTGAACAAATTAAAACATTCATTATTTGTTTTATATAACACCTTACTTTGTAAATATT
Source organism: Holothuria scabra (assembly GCA_037179385.1). Lineage (NCBI taxonomy): Eukaryota > Metazoa > Echinodermata > Holothuroidea > Aspidochirotida > Holothuriidae > Holothuria > Holothuria scabra. Next base: position 22,325,527 of record CM074192.1, on the reverse strand, counting down.
CCTTGGCTAAAATTTTGCCTAACATTAGCCTAGGCTACCCCAGTCTGAGTTTTGTCCTGTCCAACGAATACTAGTATTTGCGTGTATCACTGTATGTATTACTCGTACTATATAAAGCTGCAGTGAACTTGCGTACATCGTACTGTTTGTTATTTTACTTAGCCTAGGCCTAGGCCATGGTCTGCATGTAACTCTCAGTCACTGTAAGCCCGCCCACTCGTGACTTACGTTCTGATAAAGTAGTAACTTAATAGCCTAGGCCTGGCCTATATTTCATTTTCTTTTAGGCCTAAGCTAAACACCTAACATCCGAAATAGATTTTGGTCAAAATTTGATAAGAGGGCTACTTACTCGTACATTCAAGCATTCTGTCATGTCAAAAGCAGTTGTAATCCCAGGTGAAAACTTTTGGCGCGGTAACTGGATTTGTTTACATTACGTATATGCGTACCTCTGCCGTCTGCAACGTACTTGTATGTAAAGCTATATGCAATGCATGGTTCACAACGTGATTATCAATTCGCAGCGACGTAGTTCAATGTGAATGTACAAACTTCGTACGTAGGTCTATGTACTGCATAACCTACTATCAGCACTCTCAGGACTACTATTGCAGAATGGGGACTACTATTGCACTTTGACAGGATTAAATTGTGCAGATGGTGGGGAGCCAATGACTGGCATTTGACCATCAATCCTCCAATCAGATGAAGACAAATTAAGAAGGTGTTATATAAAAACAAATGTTGAACATTGATGATCAATAAAGACTTTAATGCTTTCACAACAGTGGAAGGGTTTTTCCTAGCAGCAGCTACCAATGTTGAACTGCCTCTCAGTTTAACTTTTGCCATTTTGGCAGCGATACCGTATGTGAAAAAAGGTTGGAAAAGAGGACTCTTGGTGTATCCAATATCAGAAAATCTCAACACAGACAAATTTTGTCAGAAAAGTGTGGTAATTAAGCAAGATACTTAGCTGGAAGATATGTGACTTACCTTTCCATGTTATGGTGTATATTAAGGGGGACCTGTGGCTAAATAAAGCCTAGCCTAGGTCTATGTGTGAGAATTTGCCCAGAGCTTCCACAAGTCTTTTGGGCATACAGTTGGCTTAGGCTAGCCTATCTTAGGTGTATGTTTAATGAAAAATGACCTGTGCACGTTGTAATCATTTGAGGATGTATTTTGCTTCAGCTCTGAATATAATCAAGAGGTTTCAGTGCAACATGCATTGTTTATTATTTCATTTCTTTTGCCAAGGCTATGGAATTCATGATGAAATGTGAAGATGTTGGAGTGTCAAAAATAAATGGTCTATGACATTTGTTCCCTTCTCTTTCCTTTATTGTATCCCTGAATCAATTTGTCAAGGTTTTCTTGTAGAACCATTTAGTACTGAAAGCCAAAGCTTGAAATCCAATCTGAATGTTATATTAAAGGGAACTGCCTGCTACCTGATATAAATTACAATTTGGCTTTCTATATCCCACTGAAATAATTTGGCATGCTTTTCCTGGGACCCTGAAATTATGAAAGCCAAAGCTTGAAACCCCATTTGTTTGATTTTTTTCTCCTCGTGGGAACTATCTTTTCTACTAGAATCAGATAAACAAGGATAATTCAGTATAAAGAACATGGCTCTCATGACTGTCTGCGTATCCAGCCCTGAAATAATTTTCAAACGCTTTTCTTGTATCTTATATGTACTACAGAAGGCTAAAAGCTGTAAATCTTGTTTTTCTGAATTTTTGTGTAAGAGGGAGCTTCCCTCTACACTGATACATGTTCAGATAAACAAGGATTCCCTGTTTATCCCACCATATTGTTTAAATTTTAAGATTTATTCACTGTAGCAGCTAAATTGCTGTTGGGACAAGAAAGTTCACATACAGTAGCGAATTCAACTCCTCCTTTTGTCTTGAAGAACTTTATAATTTCTGCTTCATGTAATAGAAGGTTTGTATCACATTGTTCTCCATGCACAGGTTGAATGCTGGTCAAAGGATTTTGTGTAGGGGTTTAGAATGTCCAGTGTTAACGACAGCCACTTGAATACCATTGCAACTCGTAGACAAGATCATAGCACCAAATGGCTTAAGTTTGATCTTCAGGTATGGTACATGAAATAAACTTTCATTCCCTTGCACTATACTGTATTTTGTAATGTACAATAAACAGTGCTACAATCTGAACTGTATTGTTCTTTCTACTGAAATCAAAAGGATAAGCCTACTTGGTATAAATTTACAATGAAAACAGACCTGCAAATGATGTGTGCATAGGAGTTACCTGTAAGAAATTTTCCATTGGGTCAATAAACTACAGAGATGAAACTTACAAGGTTAGGTTAGGTTAGGTTAGGTTAGATGGAGTTTTATGGCCCAGTTTCAAACCAATTGGTTCAAGTAATGGCCCCTGCCTTTTAAACCAGTTGTGGCTCACTGGCTTATCTTTCCTACTCCATTGCTTTTGCTGAGCACCAAGCACAAGAACAGTAGGTTCTGTCTTAAGTCTTAGGTCCTAAGTCTTAGGTATGACCCAGTCAGTACTCGAGAACCCAACCTCCTGACTGAAAGTCTGATGCTCTAACCACTTGACCATGAAGTCTGTCACACAACTTTCAAAGTGAAGAACAATTTACAGCAACAAAACATCAGATACATTGTATACATGTTTGTAAATCCACTATACCTGGGACATGGATCACCTTTGGGGCCATGTCCTCAATTGCTTGTCTAAAATGGCATGTTGCATGATGTCTAGGCATACTGTTTGTCCCACTGTTAAAAGCTTAACAAAAAGAATGTGAGGAAGAGGCTTAATTAATGTGGGAACATAACCACAGAGATTTTCATGTTTCAAGTTACGATACATGCACCAAATGTGTACAAATGGTGTGACGAACTGGGGAACCAACAGCTGCTTGACAACTTTGTCTTCAAACAGGGAGTTGCAGTAAATTCATGTACAGAGAGAAGTTACTAAGCAACACCCTGTAGACAATTTTACACAGGCACATTGTTGACTAGTACTGCAGTAGTACAGTATGTACCTCTTCCCCACCTCGACTGTACTACACCAGAAATTGCAAAATTAATCTTAAGATCACTCCCATGGCAAAGGTTAAATTAGGCAAGTTGTGAGTGTGAATGCTGATAAATGCCAGAAACTTTCAGAACACATGTTTGTCTTTGGGAATTATGACAAAATTTGCAAGAAGTTTCAAGTATATTCTAAACCCCTTTCCAGTTTTCACTTTTCAGAAAGAAATTGGAGGGTGATCATTTGAATGGCAGAATTTTACCAATTGATGTCAATTATTTTACCAATTGTGGGATAATTGTCCTGATTAAGATGATCCATCAGTGCTAAGTCAGAGGTCACTTCCACATTTATCTTGTAACTGGTGTGCATGCTCCATGTCTCTGGTTTTAGATTTTCCAGTTCAAGCCCTGGCCTTGTCATACTGAAGACTACGTACAAAACCTGCTGCCATTGTACTTGGTGCTCAGCATAAACATTTGGCAGGGAAAACAAGCCAGTGAGCCACACTGGAAAAAGGACATGGTCTCCTTGACTTGAACCAGTTGGTTGGAAACTGGGCTATGAAACTCCATCTAACTAAATAACTAGATTTTCCAGGTGTGCTACAAGTCAAAACAAAGTTGTTACCGAGGTGTTTAAAAAACCTAGATTTATTATTTGAGGTGGTGGTATGCAATTGTACTCACTGACTGGCCCACCTCAAAATTCAATGCTTGATGCTCAGAGCCAGGCAGTAACTTGAACAAGTCATCATTTTTCTCCATTTGTATGCTACAGTACATAGATTGTACTCAGAGTACAGTGTGATGCATTCAATACAATTCTTTGGTAATTACCATTCTGTTGCCCACTTTTCTGTTGTCCACTGTGTTACAGTATGTTTTGAAAAGGACGAAGGGCTTAAAATAACTGAGGGTCAGACAACAGCGACTATCATGCCCTAGTTGATTGCAGGGGTGCCCTGTGAAATTTAACCCTGACCGAAGGCCAAAACTGCTGTGGTACTCTTTCGTGTTTGGCTATCGGTGCCCTTTCCAAATATATAATGAAGACAATTCAACACTACAAAACAAGAAAAAAATTTTGGAAAGAAAAATACAAACCATTTCCAAGTACTCCACATCAAACATCCAACCCAATCTTTACGCAAACACAAAATTATGCATGTATGCTAAAGCACTAGGAACAATGTTGCACTGACGATGCATCTGTGCAAAGAAGGAAACTGGGTTGTCCAAAACATTTTCATAGAAATATGTAGAAAATATATGGACTCCCTTTGAATGCTCTGCAAAATGTTAGCTTTTCACCATTTACCATTTTTTCGGTACTGTAGGTATGTACCGTAGACAAGGTACCAAAGTATTGTGGAGGATTGTACCCAAATAAACCGGGAGAAACTTCTTTTAAAAGTACTGCAATGGAATGAAATGTCCCTGAAAAACAAGTATCATAACCATTTTAAAACTGCCTGTTGTTTTTGGTTTCGATGATAAGAGAAACCAATGCAATCATGATGGCGTGCGTGTGTATGTATGTATGTGTGTGTGTGTGTATGTGTGTTTGTGACACTTTGCTTGTTAACACGATATCTCAAGATAGGAATGTGTGACAGTTTTCAAACTTGGTACATAGATGCGCCATATTGAGAGGAAGAACCCTATCGTTTTTGGTGGAGGTCAAAGGTCACCTGGGGTCACCAGGGGTCAAAGTCTGAAAACCTTGTAAACACAATATCTCAAGATAGGAAGCTTGGATAGATTTCATATTTGGTATGTGGATGCGTTATAGTCAGTAGATGGTCCCTATTGTTTTGGGGTAGTTCAAAGGTCATCTGGGGTCAACAGGGGTCAACGCCTGAAAATCTCGTTGACACGATATCTCAAGGTAGAAAGCTTGAATAGATTTCATATGTAGGATGTGGATGTGTTATGGTCAGGAGGTGGTCCCTATTGTTTTTGGTGGAGGTCAAAGGTCATCTGGGGTCATCAGGGGTCAAAGTATGAAAACCTTGTTAATGGGATATCTCAAGGTAGGAAACTTGGATAGATTTCATATTTGGTAATGTGGATGCACTATAGTCAGTAAATGGTCCCTACTGTTTTTGACAGAGGTCAAAGGTCATCTGGGGTTACCAGGGGTCGAAGTCTGAAAATCTTGTTTACACAATATCTCAAGATAGGAAGCTTGGATAGATTTCATATTTAATATGTGGCTGCGCTATAGTCAGTAAAAGGTCCCTATTGTTTTGGGCAGAGGTCAAAGGTCATCTGGGGTCACCAGGGGTCAAAGTCTGAAAATCTCGTTAACACGATATCTCAAGGTAGAAAGCTTGAATAGATTTCATATGTAGGATGTGGATGTGTTATGGTAAGGAGGTGGTCCCTATTGTTTTTGGTGGAGGTCAAAGGTCATCTGGGGTCATCAGGGGTCAAAGTATGAAAACCTTGTTAATGGGATATCTCAAGGTAGGAAACTTGGATAGATTTCATATTTGGTATGTGGATGCGTCATAGTCAGTAAACGATCCCTATTGCTTTTGGCGGAGGTCAAAGGTCATCTGGGGTCACCAGGGGTCAAAGTCTGAAAACCTTGTTTATGTGATATCTCAGGTTAAGTAGCTTTGATAGATTTTATATTTGTTATGTGGATGGGTTATGGTCAGGAAATGGTATGTAATGTTTTTGATAGAGTTCAAAGGTCATCTGGGGTCACTGCTGGTCCAAGTTTAAAAATCTTGCTTATGCAATATCTCAAGATAGGAAACTTGGATAGATTTCATATTTGTGTATGTGGATGCATTGTGGTTAGAAGATGGTCCCCATAGTTTTTGACAGAGGTGAAAGGTCTTCTGGGGTCTCCAGCGGTCAAAGCCTGGAAACCTTTTTAAATGTGATCTCTCAAGATAGCTGTTTGTCCATTTGTCTGTCTGTTGTTTGTCGTTCTAGCTATGTATGGCTTTAATGGGGATCAAAAGGTCATCTGGAATGACAAAACATTTTTTGAACATGCTAGTATAACATTTGAATGAAAAGATAATGGTGCATGATGGCACTCTTTGAATTGGAACATTTATGTATCATCGAAACCTCAGTGCATTTTTGCATTCTGGTTAATGTTAAAATATCCAGGAAATGTCAGTTTCAAAACTACCGTAGTTTGCACCATTTCAGTCTCAAATTTCACCTCAAAATTTTGGAAATCCCTGTTTAATCTTATTATCACAGAACTAGTGCTTCCCACATGATATGGCCCTTGCTTTCTTTCAACATTTTTCAACAATCTTCAAACTCTCTCTACTTACCAGTATATACATTAATATTTTTCATTTATCAGCATATGCTTTAACATTGTGCATTTATAGTGGTTACAGTACCAGTAATCATGGGATAACACATACATGTAGTGCTTACAGTACAGTATGTATATGATTGAGAAATTTGTTGCTACTGTAGCTGACATAGAATCATAATATTGCAGGCTCAGACATGATTGTTACTCTGACAATGATTTCTGACACAGTGAGGTAGTGGGATTTCCGGAGTGTGTTGAATGTGTGTGAGAAAGTGCGAGAGGAACTTAAAGCGAATGTCCTTTCAAAAATTTCAAACCTGTGAGTTTTCTGTGAATGGTTTTCTAGCCTATCATTAATGCCCGGGACTATCATTTTTTTTTTTTTTTTGTAAAAAATAGGTTATGGTTACTATAACTTGGTGGGCATAGGGCAAGTGACTACCAAGAGTGTTAAACAAACGGTATCGTGGAGTTGGTGTGTACCACTCTGGGGGCACTATCATAGTGAATGTGGCTAGCTTCTCACCTTATAGTTCACACACTGCAATTAGTTTGAGTTTGCTCTATTCCTTTCCACTCATTTCAGTGACAGGATCTGTATTGTTGTTTGAAGGTACTCTATAGGCCTATATACATAACTTTAGGAATAAAAAAGTGTTGAAAGTAAAAATTGCAGTCAGTGCCTTTTTGATTTAAATTTTTTGCTGTGGTGCCCTTCTCAATGCCTATAATACCCTTCAAAATGAGGGATAGTTGAGATACTTGAAAAAATGTATTCAGCTGCTAAAATGATTTCTTTGCCTAGTATTTAAAGTTCTGTATGATGTTCACTCCATGGAAAATGCACTTGTAAATACAACACAGTATCATTACAGTACAAGGTCTAAGAAGTAATTAGGACAGGGTCACGTGGTAGTGTGTCACTTTCAGGATCAACAAATTTTGAAAAGGTTGAGATTTTTACTGCCATACTCTGTTCCAATTCTCCTTGGACCTTCCCCAACCAGCAGCAATCACCTAGCCAACAATCTTTACATGTTGTTTCATTGAGCTGTGCTAACTCATTCCCATCCGTAACCTGAGCATTATCTCAAAATCATGCGGATGAAATATTGATATCATCTGTTAATGTACAGTATTGTTCACTATGCATACTGTACAATACATACAGAGGGTTTTCGCTAGCAACTCCCCTGGTGCACAGTTCATAATTATGTTGTCAAAGGAATTATAATGCGTACTTATCTTGCCTTGACTTTGACATTCTGTAGGTAAGTTAAAAATCTGCAGACATGTGTAGGAATTGTATACACTACTGTATCTTGATGATCTCATTGACTTTTATTAAATAACGAATACATTGAAAGCATCAGTTGGAATTACCATGGGCAAGTTTTGTCCCATAGGCAACCCTTCACACAGTACTTTACATACTTAATGTTTGCCACAGAGAATCAGATGAGACAGTAAATTTCCAGAGATGTACAGTAGCACATGACACACTTGTAACACATCCCACACAGTTCGATAGAGTCATTCAAAAATAGCTGTAGAGAAGGAATAAACAAGGAACAGCTTGTGTATGGTTACTGTAATATCTCAGTGTTCATTTGGCTTCCAAATTTTGTACAGAATGGTACACAGCTGTAAAAGCATACTGCAGTTTATATGAGAAAAAAACCTCATCCCGAGAGACTGCTTACATTTATTAAACTTAGAGTGGGCAGGGATTATCATTTGAAGATGAAGGCATAAAGTACAATACAGTGCATGCAGCACTTTTATGTCTTTACATGTGAAGTACTGTACGGTATGAAAGTAGCTCAAATTTTGGAATAGGAGGCTACAAAATCTGGCTTACCAGTCATCATAACAAAAAGCATGCATTAACTATTGAAATGTTTACCATTATTTTGTGCATCTTTTAAGTACCTCATTGGTTTGCTTAAATAGTGTACTCCCCCTCTCCTGCACCATAAACTGTGTAGTGCACAAGTGGTAAATGGTTCAGTCTTTACAGTACATGTAAGGATTAACTATTACAGTGCACTACTTAGAATTTTTGGACTGGCATTGTTGACAGGTATTTTGCCTAAACGTGGTTTAAATAAATACTGAGGTTTACTAAGTTGAGTCAAGTGCCACCATTATACTGTAAGCCTAAACCTGAAATGGGACATTCATTTCCTATTTTCGTAAAATTATGAAATCCATCTATTATGGCTCATATTTTACAGTAATTGTGCAATATTGTACTGGTAATCAGCAGCTTGCAAAGGAGTTCTGTCATCAATAAAAATGCCATTTGACAAAAAGTTCTTCCCTATAATGATGTACTCTAGGTACTGTACAGTACCTCATTGGATTTGCCTGTTTGGCTCGAGTTGTGAACTCTATCTGAAACCACTTTATGTACCTAAATACACATACATAGTAGCAAATGAAAATATCAGTAATTTCACCTTTCGCTACAGAAGTTAGAGTGTATCTGAACTTCCCCTGAAGTCAAAAAATTCAAAAGATATGTATAATATCTGAAGCATGAAAAATCAGTTCTGACAGTCCAACTCCCATTTTCATCAGGGGTATTATTGAGCCAAGATTTAAAATGTTGAAATTCATTCACTTATATAACAAATTAGTCCAATTGTGCAATAATGTGACTTTCTTGTTGCACAACTGTCATTACCTGCTTTGTTTCCCTTTGAAATTATGAATCTTTTTATGACCTTGAACCAGTGTTGTAATCGAGTCACTTGATGTGGAGTCACGAGTCACCTCGAGTCACAAGATGTCGAGTCTCGAGTCACCTCGAGTCTTTAGCAATTCCAGTCAAGTTGAGTCATGTCGAGTCTTCCCTCAGCTCGAGTCGAGTCACTTCGAGTCTTTGGAAAGCCTTGAGTCGCCTCGAGTCACAAAGTGTCGAGTCTCGAGTCATGTCGAGTCTTTAGCAATTCTAGTCGAGTCAAGTCATGTCGAGTCTTCCCTCAGCTTGAGTCGAGTCTTTTCGAAAGCTTGAGTGGTTTTTACTCGAGTCACCTCAGTCATAATGTGTTATTTTCTTTGAGTCACTCCAAGTCACCTGCTCTCTTACATGTTGAGTTGGCATCGAGTCCATGGTACGTGATGGGTTGATCTTTTGCAAATGCAGTCCTTTGCTAAGTGACTGCACTCTTTTGTTGAAGGAGGGGGCATAGGCGTACGAGGGTATTTTTCTATGAGGGGGCAAGAACGTGTTTTGCCCGAATGTCACTGTTTATCATGTTTTGCCCAAATAGACCAACTCCTTTCACCCGAATTGGGAGGGCAAGTGCCCCCCTTTAACCCTGCCTTGTATGCCTATGGAGGAGGGAGGAGGGGTTAAGAAGGTGACTGATGTCCACTCCTTTACTTTCAAGTGAAATTTGACTTCACAACCCTAAATGTGAAGATTGAAATACACACATTATCTGTAAGTTAGTACCATATTAACCTTTACACATTGAGCAATTACATAATTCATCTATTAATGTTTGTCATACAAGAACACTCAGATATAACCAAGTACCTATTTAACTCCTACACTACACTATCAAGCCTTGATTGAGTCTCAAGCCATACATGTACAACACAAACTAGGCAGTAAAAGCTTCCGCACATAACCTCATCGTATAGACCTACGATACACCCTATTAATTAATCTTGCTGCGAACATATAAACACCATTGCTACCAGTTACACGACACTAAGGCCCCAGTGTTATGTAAGCAAGTGATAATTATGATAGGCCTAAACTTTGATTCATCAGCAGCCACAGGTCACACAGGTGTTCCCGTAAACAAACTGTTTTCGTTAATCTAAATCCTCGATACCAATAACAGATATTACCAATTAAATAGGACTACATGGAAATGAAATTTTGTTCGTCACACCTTCAGCTACTTCAAGTCAAAATACCACATATTAGTAAAGACGCGAGGGAAATCAGTCATCTATCTGTGGAGGGTAGTATACTAGGCTAGACACTGAGGTACGGTCTAGGGAAATCCTAATGTTTACACTGGCACGGTACCAATATAGTACTACACATACAGGGCACTCAGCTTCAAGAAGTTTGTTGTACAAGTTATCCCGTGAAATTGATGGCGCTACACTGTTAGGATCCCCCAAGGTACAGATGGGAGCGCATAATGGATAAAGCAGTAATGAACGGACGTTGGTTTGCATCCGATGATGAAAACAAATTTTAGTTTCTGTTTTATTAATCTCGGGTGTGACTCGAGACAGTGTGTACAAAGACTTGAGTCAAGTCGAGTCATTCACTTCTGTGACTCGAGTCATGTCGACTCTTTCAAATTTTATTTTATGGTGACTCGAGTCACGTCCAGTCTTTGGCAAGTGGTGACTCGAGTCGAGTCGAGCCCCGTGAGTTTGGGACTCGAGTCATATCTTTGACTCGAGTCATTACAACACTGCCTTGAACACCTCCTATTTGTTTTCTGTGGATATCAATCCCTGCTCTAAATGATACTTGTTAACTCTGTTATCAGAGCATTTTCATTATTTTGCTCCCATTCTCACATTACAATGATTGAACAGGGAATAATTTATCCAGTATCACAATTTTCTACACAAAGAGGTCAAGTTGCTACACAAATGAAAAATGGTGTAGCAATTTTTTGTATCCATAACCCTTGCATTTTCACAAATAATGTGTGAAAGATCTCAAAAATCTTCAAAACTGCTATGCAACATTTGAATGCTGAATTATTCCCTGGATTGTGATTATTAGTAAGTTTAGATTTTACATTTTTTTTCCTTTTCATTTAACCAGGCGGTATTTACACCTGATGGTCTAAGCAAGTACTGGAACCAGCTTGTCAAGGATGGTGAGGTTACCTCAGACAAAACAGATGTAAAATTTTGTTTGTCCCCAGGAAACATTGTAAAAGGTCAGTGTATAATTTATCAATTGGTTTAGTCAAAGTACAAACCTTATTTTAAATAAAAAGGGCATTATTGTTACCTAAAGTGTACCTCAAGTAAAAAAATTTAGAAATATAAATTGAACAGCATGAAAAATGGATTGTAAAAGTCCAACTCCCATCTTCATAATGCATTGTTGGGGCAAGATATACTTTGACATTTATTCACTTGAAGCAAATTAGCCCATTGTGCAATAATTTCTGACTTTGTTTTACAACTCACATTGCCTTCTATATTTAACTTTACTATTGAAAATGTTTTTACTGTATGACCTTGACCACTTCTGTTTGCTTGCATGGCATGTTGCACAGAGAGGGCTTAATTACACATCACCCCAAAAGAGTATAAGAGTGCCATCACACCTTGGTTTATGGTGCAGTAACTTTCAGAAATACAAAGAAATACAAAGATTGTAATTTTGAATAGTACAGCAATGACATCAGAAACTATTGCACAATGCACTAATTGTTTCAAGTGAATAAACTTCAACATTTTATATCTCAGCTCAAAAATGCCCTATGAAGATGGGAGTTAGGATTGTTAGAATTCATTTTCCTTGCTGTTTAATATATACTTTGGAATCCTTTTGACCTGGAGAACATTTTCAGTATAGCTGATTTCCCTGGCTATATCATTGTTTTCCCATTTTAGAATTCCTTTCACTGGAAACAAGAATTTGAAAGGGTATTTATGCAATTTGCAGGGTGAAAGCATATACCATTTGAAGTATTAGCCATGAGTGTCCAATCTTTCCGTAATCAAAGTATTCTTCTTGTACATTTGTCTGCTGAGATCTTTCTGACCAGTTGAAATGATGAGAGAAGTCTCATGTAGACCACTCTATACATATTTTATGCCCACAGCAAAGAGAGCAATTCATGTATGCACTTTAAAGCTTAGAAAACTTAGCTTGTTTTTCTTTTAAGCGAGGTCAGCTGCATGTTCTTGCTGCAATGGCATTTGTGCCCCCAACAGTGGATGCAGTTGTTCATCATGTCAACAGGTGGAAGAAGGGGAAGTTGGGGGACCAGATCTACTGCCCTCGGTCTGCTATTTGGAGTCATGGAAATGGGGAAACAGACCAGGTATGTAGCAGTAGGTTTGTTTTTGGTTTCGATGATAAGAGAAACCTATGCATTCATGATGGCGTATGTGTGTATGTATGTATGTATGTGTGTGTGTATGTGTGTGTGTGTGTGTGTTTGTGACACTTTGCTTGTTAACACGATATCTCAAGATAGGAATGTCGCCGAGTTTTCAAACTTAGTACATAGATGCCCTATATTAAGAGGAAGAACCCTATCGATTTTGGTCGAGTTTGAAGGTCATTTGAGGTCACAGGGGTCAAAAACTCGAAACACTTTACATTTAACACAACTAACTCGTTAACACGATATCTCAAGATAGGAATATCTGACAGTTTTCAGTCTTGGTACTTAGATGCCCCATATGAAGAGGAAGAACCCTATTGTTTTTGGTGGAGTTCAAAGGTCATCTGGGGTCACAGGGGTCAAAGGACTCGAAACACTTTACAATAGGATATGGCACGGTAGGAATGTTTGAAAGTATTCAAATTTGGTACATAGATGTCCCATATCAAGAAAAAGAACAGCATAAGTTTTCATCGAGTTTGAAGGTTATTTGGGGTCACAGGTGTCAAAGGACTCGAAATACTTTACATTTAACTCATTAACACAGTATTTCAATGTAGAAATGCCATAGGACTTGAAACACTTTACATTTAACTCATTAACACAGTATCTGAAGATATGAATGTTTGAAAGTATTCAAACTTGGTTCATAGGTGTCCTATATCAAGAAAAAGAACAATATCAGTTTTCAACGAGTTTAAAGGTTATTTGGTGTGACAGGTGTCAAAGGACTCGAAACACTTTACATTTAACTAACTAACAGAGTATCTCAATGTAGAAATGTTCATAGGACTTGAAACACTTTACATTTCACTCATTAGCACAGTATCTGAAGGTAGAAATGTCTGGAAGTTTTCAAACTTCGTACATAGATGTCCCATATCAAGAGGAAGAATGGTATGGGTTTTGGTCAAGTTCAAAGGTCATTTGGGGTCAGGGGGTCCAACCCGGAAAACCATGTTTACACAATATCTTAAGGTAGGAAGCTTGGATTGATTTCAAACTTTATATGTTGATGCAGTATGATGGGTAGATGAACCCTACAAATTTTGGTAGAGGTCAAAGGTCATTTGGGGTCACAGGGGGTCAAACCCCCAAAACGTTTTTTACATGATATCTCAAGTTGGGAAACTTGGATTAAATTCAAAGTCAAGATGTTGATGTGCTATGATGTAAGCAAGAACCCTTTAGATTTTGGTAGAGGTCAAAGGTCATTTGGGGTCACAGAGGGTCAAACCCAGAAAATCTTGTTTACATGATATCTGAAGGTAGGAAGCTTGGATTGATTTGAATCTTGATTTGTTGATGCAATATGATGGGAAGAAGAACCTTATTGATTTTGGGTGGAGGTCAAAGGTTATTTGGGGTCACAGGGGGTCAATCCCCAAAAACCTTGTTTACATGATATCTCAAGGTAGGAAACTTGGATTAATTTCAAACTTGATATTTTGATGCATTATGATGTATGTAAAAAACCCTACTGATTTTGGTAGGGGTCAAAGGTCATCTGGGGTCACAGGGGGTCAAACTTGGAAAACCTTGTTTACAGGATATCTCAAGGTAGGAAACTTGGATTAATCTCAAACGTGTTATGTTGATGCATTATGATGTAAGGAAGAATCCTATTGATTTTGGTACAGGTCAAAGGTCATTTCGGGTTAAAGGGGCGAACCCCTGAAAACCTTGTTTACACATTATGTCAAGGAAGGAAGCTTGGATTGATTTCAACCTTGAGATGTTGATGCATCATAATGTAAGGAAGAACCCTATTGATTTTGGTAGAGGTCAAAGGTCATGTGGGGTCACAGGGGGCCAAACCCTGAAAACCTTGTTTACATGATATCTCAAGCAAGGAAGCTTAGATTGATTTCAAACTTGATATGTTGATGCGTTTTGATGTATGGAAAAATCCTACTGATTTTGGTAGGGGTCAAAGGTCATCTGGGGTTGCAGGGGTCAAACTCCGAAAACCTTGTTTGCATGATATCTCAAGGTAGGAAACTTGGATTAATCTCAAACTTGGTATGTTGATGCATCATAATGTGAGGAGAACCCTATTGATTTTGTTAGAGATCAAAGGTCATCCAAGGTCACAGGAGGCTCAAACCCCGAAAACCTTGTTTGCATGATATCTAATGGTAGGAAGCTTGGATTTTTCAAACTTGGTTTGTTAATGAATTATGACGAGAGGGTGGACCTATTAATTTTGGTAAAGGTCAAAGTTCACCTGGGGTTATCCAAGGTCAAACCTTGAAAACTCCTACTTTGTATTTCAAGGTGGGAAAATGAGAGAGGGTTCAAAGTTAGAATGTGGATGTGTGATGGTTGGAAGATGGCTTCTGTTGTCCTTGGTGGAGGTTGAAGGTCAATTGGGGTCACCAGAGATCAAACTATGAAAACTTTGTTAATAGGATAGATTATCTTAAGGCACAGCATGAAATTTGGGTTTTCATTGTAGAAGTGTTTTGGTTAAAAGAAAAACCAGCTACTTACTGGTGGAGTCAAAGGTCACTTTGGGTCACCATGTGTTACAATAAATGCAGCATTTTTTGAAAAGAACATGTTCTGTATGCATCATCGAAACCTCAATGCATTTTTGCATTCTGGTTTTATTTAGAAACAATTGAAAATATTAATATTTTAGCAATACGTAGGAGAAGACAAGCGAAGTCTTCAATGCAATGCTTCTCACCAGATGAACATATTCATCTTGTTGTTCAGATGGTTTAATTCTTTTGATTTGATTGAAAGCTGACATATTTGAAGACATAGTTTACTTGTTGACTCTGCTGCCAAACTATGGGAGTTACAAAGATCTTGTAAGGTTGAGTTTTGTGTATTGTGCCATGTTTGGGAATGCTAGTTGTTTGGATGGAAAAAGTTATGGAGCAGATAGGATCCCTCCTAGAATATGAAACTGGCAATTAGAGGAAAATTAACCGTGTTTTGTATGAATGGCAATTAAATGGTGTTGAATATTCAAATGAGGAGGAACACACCACAACCTTGAGTTTTATCACTTAATTAGAAGTCAGCATTTAGTTAAATAATGAAGTTAAATGTACATGTGCTTATATTCTTTCTGCATAGAATTGTAGGTGGCTTACTACTTAGCACAAAGAGTATTTAAAAAGTGGAACCTACTGCCATTGTGCTTGGTGCTCAACATAAGCAGTGGTAGTAGGGAAAGCAATTGAGCCACAACTGGAAAAAATGCTCAGATAAGCCTAACTTAAACCAGTTGGTGAGAAACTAGGCAGTAAAATGTCATCTTACCAATAAATCTGTTTGCATGAGTGTACAGCCTAGCCTGCATATCAAGTATGTGGGATAGGAGTCATTATGTTCATGGTTGATGTTCCTCGGAAGGAAATGTTTTGGTGCAACCATCAGGGGTGTGTTTTTCAACCATGTTCATAAAGTAAGGTTTAGTTCAAGAAATTCACCCAAAGAATCTGTAGAAAAATTTAACTCTCTATCAAGAAGTAAAAATTGGCAAGAACAACAATACAGACTGTAGTACAGTACAGTTGCAGAATTTTCTTTGCTGGAAGTGTCAGGCTATGATTACACTACCTCAGCATTGGTGTATTTTACTTTTGCTTTTGCTGTAAACTCTGTTTTTGTTCTGGACAGTGTATTATTGTTTTTTGCCCTATTCTGGACAAATGTTATCACTGTCCCTGAGGAACAGTACTGGAAGTGAACCTCTTTGCTTGTAGTCTCCATTAGTTGACATTCCTTTCTTCATTTCAACAGTTAAACAAAATCCATCCGTTCCCTCTTTTCCACTGTATGATATGTGCATTATCAATAGACTTAGATCAAAATAAGATTTGCAAATAGCAAAGCCAAATGGCTAATGTTTCCCAGAAATTTTCCTGTGCCCCAAGGTAATTTAACAGGAAAAATCAAGAAGTAAATTTTTTAACCCAATGGTTTTATAAGTAGAAATGCTTCTAGAAAGGCATCAATTTTTTTGAAAAAATAAAATATGTGAAGGATAATATCTAACACTTATTTTATGGATGCCTTTATGCATAGCACACATTTTTGCAAGCAGCTCCTGTTTATTCATGATATAAAGAGATAGTGCTCCAATCAACGCACAGTGGCGGCCTTGTAAAATGTCCTATTTCAATGGATAAAATAACGGTTGGGACTGATTTTGACATGTTTAATAATTTTACATCAAATAGGCTGGTATTCTATTTATGTGACTACAAATGATCAAACCACACAGAGTATAATCAAGGACATCATGTGCAGTCATTTTTTATTATGCCCCTACAGTTGAAATTTTGGGTTTTCAGTGGGAAGGAATCATTGTATCAACATGGCCCATGACTGAATTTATGGAGTATATCAGATTCAATGGTCAGCAATTGTGTTGGGAGGAAACTTGCAGCATGAGTGTTATTGTTGCATTGTTGCCTCTCATATGAATTTAATAACTGCTTTGAAGGATTAAGAACTTATGGTTTGGACACATGCAGTTGTTGGTGAGATTATTTCTGTTCTCCAAGATTTTTATTAGCCTCAAAAGGTTATTCTAAAGAAATACTGTCACTTTCCTGTCCACCATCATAAAAATACTTATTGCTGTGAAAGAGTCTTAGAAGCCATTTTTGTAGTACAATAAATAGTATTATTGCAATACTGTACTGAAGCATATTCAGTATAATAACAGCTTAATCTGACATCTTGCAGCTGCCAGGCGGTAAGGGTACACTTCTAAAGTCGGCAGGGGAGGCCTTCCACTCAATAGTTACTCAGAAATCAAACAGGATTACTAAAAATTTGTATGACACTCTGTACACACCTTGTTTAAAAAAAAAAATCCTTTTGGAGGTTAAACTTTCAAAATTCATCCTTTGCCTGAGCTAGGTTTTGCAGAATTGTCACAACTGAAGGAAAAAAACAAGCAAGCTTGGTGGAAGGCCAACTCAATTGAAGTGTTTTGATTTCTTTAAATGACCCTCCTTACAGTAGAAAGTAAACAGGGGATTCAAGGTCAACATGTCTTCAACAAAGTTTTCTTTGATATTAAACCATAACCCCTATTCTTGCCCTTCCTATCCTCAGGAGGAAAAATGCACGGTCTATAAAATATTAAATAAATGCAGGATCATGCTCTGTTTTGTCTGCAAAGTAATTAAATGTTATTTTGCTTGGGCCATCAGCATAGGTTTTTGGGGAAGAAGAGAGAGTTTTTGATTTCAAGTGATTTTGCAATTTTCAGGAGGTTTGTATGTCTCTGACTTGTACTGTAGTATTCATGGACTGTGAAAAGTGCATAAATTTCACAAAAGAAATCACATGTAATGAAATAGTCTCATCAATGTTCCAATTTTTGTTGAGACCTTGTGATTTCGCTAATGGGCAGTGCTCAAAAGTCACCAAAATTAAAGGTGTAGAAGTTTTTACTGATTTTAAATTATTAATGTATTATTATGTTTTCAAAAATGACATGGAACCTCCTACTGCCTCAGCTAAATGTTTACCTGATAGCCAAGAAGTTGAGCATCTACCTTTTAGCCATGAGTCATAATCAAATTCCCAAAATTATTAAAACCTGTTGACTTTTCCCCTGGTACTTGTTCTTAGAGATTTAGTATGTTATGAAATGATTGTTTTAGCTTTTAACAGTAAGGGCCTCACTGGCAGTCAGGTTGTCTAGTCACCAGGGGCTCTATAATGGTTAATAAATGGGAGGAAGATTGCAGAGGCTTGAAAAAAAAGTTTTTTTAAGATATCGTCAGTGTGATCAGGGTGGTTTAATGCACCAACAGCCAAATTTATAAAACTCAGTATCAACAACATTAGTGATAGTAGGCCCAATACTGTTTGACCTAAATAAAAATAGGACAGAACTTTCAGAAGAGCTCTTAAAAGGGAATTAAATTCACCTCAAGGATGTGCTTTCAAGACTTAGTTTCCCTGAAAAGTCTTCAAACATATATTGTTTATCTCAGAACAGAATGTGTAGACAGTATTTATTTTGATGTTGTTACTACTACTGTGGGCTATTTGAATTTCTAATGAATGCCAGTTTAATAGGGCTGAAGCAAAGGAAGGCACACGTTACATACTTTTGAAGTCAAAATGTTAAGCTTTCTTTCTATGTAGAGGAATGTAGAGTATATACATGTTTACTTGGCTGTGTTGAGACTGTGCAGGTTTCACGTTTTATTGGATTGGGGGCCACCCCAGGGATTCTGCTTCTTGTTGTCAACCCTTTGCCATGATCTTGAATCTGCCTCCAAGGCAGGGGCTCTCCTTAAGTAAGAGCTTGACAACCCATCTGTCAATGCCTCCAAACCTTTTGCTGCAGGTGACACTTAAATTTGCAGTTCTGGGAGAAAAAACATGTTAGAGATTAGATTCCTTTCATAAATAGAGTCTTATGTGGAATGTCACATGTTTGAGAGTGTTAGTGATATCAAGTCATGATATCCCGCACGTGTAGCAAACACAAAACAAAAGAACATGTATGTCTTCATTCAGTTGTAAAAATGCCCACTCTGCCGAGTTTGTGGACACATGATAAATTATACAACAATGATGTGTAGTGCATTGAAACGGTTGTGAAGATTCCCACAATCATGGTTCCAGTTGGGATCATGGACAATTTGCAAAATTATTTCAAGGCCTGGAAAAGTCTTGAAATTCAGGGAGGGTTGTCGTTTAAAGTCATTGAAAGGTCATGATGATGGAAATTGTGACAGAGTGGCATTCTTCCATTCTCACTTACAATATTAAAGTCTGATCTCACATGTAGTATCAAAATTTAATACTGTCTTCAACTCTAATTTTATGTAATATTATGCAAATGTCAAGAGAAAGGTCATGAAAATTGTTTTATGGTCCCAGGGAAAGTCCTGGAAAAGTCATAAAATTTGGTTCCCCCAAAGTGCAGGGGTCATGCACAATGCTGTTAGTTTATGCAAATTTTAGGTGGGTAATGGTTTTTTTTTTTTTTTTTTTAAGAAATATCCAGAAGTTGTAGGTAACAGGTATTGCTGTGGAAACAAGCTTTATTCATACAATAACATACTAAACTGTATATGACATGGAAGTGTGCATACTATGATACTGGTATCAAATTCTCATATTTTTGGTTTCTTGTGTTAGCAACAGGAACCAATGCAGTCAGGTTAGTGTGTGTGTTTTTACAAGTATGTATGTGTGTGTGTGTGTGTCTGTGACACTGGCTTGGGTATGTAATAACTCAACAAGGGAAAGTTGGACTAAACTGAAACTTGGTATAAATATCTGCCATACTTAGAAGGTGTGCTCTATTGTTTTTGGTAGAGGTAAAAGGTCATTTGAGGTCAACAGAAGTCAAATAACAGCTTTATGCAGTCTGTAAAGATACTGTAAACAACATGCATATCAGTCAGTTGTTTGAGTCATTTCAGCTGGAGCTGTCAAACTTGAGCCAACCAAGTTTTCTCTAATTGTTAAAAGTATGCTCACAGTTTTTTTTTTTTTTTTTGAGTGACAGGCAGAGATCAATGTGGTGCACAGCTCCCTGGTACAGCACACCTTTGTGTTGCCATAGCATTTTGTACTTGAGTCAACTCTGAAGCTTGCACACAAAGATAAAGTTATGTAAAATGTTTTCCAACTTTTGCATTAGTGAAAGCCAAATAAGAGAGATACATCACATAAGTCAGACTTATAAAAAGTTTGTGTTTGTCAGTAATTTTTTTGAATTTGGCCCCTTTACATAAGTCCAAATTCTTTTCATTGCAAAGTGATGTGTACTAAATTGCACTACAAAACTGTGGTCCATGCTTAACCCTATTTACAGTAAAATGACTTCTCCAGAGATTGGATTCATGTTTAATTAATGGCAAATCACAATTTGTCACATCTCAAAATTTTTAAAATGTCACAGGAAAGTATTAATTGAAGTATCTTGTTTGGTACTGTTTTGTATGTTTCCTGTAAGACACATCAACTTAGTTTTTGTAAAAAAAAATGAGACATAACATTTGTCAGTGATGATGATGACTTTCATAATTTTTCAATTTGTGGCAAAAAGGAGCCACCCCTTGATTCACATTAGAATAACTGTAAACCTGGAAAAACACGAGCACTAATCTATGAGAAGATATAGATAAATTAAATATTTATTCACAAAAAAGGGCAGCGTATTTATAAGCATATTTTAAAATTTTACAAGAATTCCTGTTTGTCCTAAACTTTCACCAACTACTTCGTCAAATACGGTCACATACAGTAATTCTCAAAAAGTCACTGAAGTTCAGACATATAAGTTTTGTTACAGAATATCACCATGCTAATAATGTTACAGGGAATCATTTTCTGCTTCCCCTTGTCTTCATCTTTGAAAGGCAAATATTGCAGCTGGTTACATAGGGATTTAC
Organism: Holothuria scabra; assembly: GCA_037179385.1. Classification (NCBI taxonomy): domain Eukaryota; kingdom Metazoa; phylum Echinodermata; class Holothuroidea; order Aspidochirotida; family Holothuriidae; genus Holothuria; species Holothuria scabra. The sequence goes on along the minus strand of CM074192.1, from coordinate 22,304,673 downwards.
ATTTCCACTTATAACCTTCTGGTTCAATCCAGCAACAAATGTTCTAATCTCAAAGAGTTTCCATACTCCCAACAACAAAGCAATTTCTAGCCCCTCCGACAGTACTCTGCAAGTGTATTATCTCCTCCTAGTGCAGATAGTTAACTGTATTACTTGTTGGCATATCTTTGTGAGCTAAAAGGACCATACCATGTTGCCAGAAAATTGTCTGTGCTTGCTGTGAAATGTGAGCTCCTCTGCATCTTTCCATTTGATATCAATCAAAAAGAAGTCCCCAGCTGAAAATTATCCTACCATTGGCAATAAATGTACTGCCTATGGATAATGAGTGTGAGTCTGTAAAGGCATTCAATGCAAGAATTTTTTTCAGATCAACTGCTCTTGACTGTATTTAGGGGAACTAACGACTGGGAGATTAAGGTTGACCTGACCTTTGTCAGGTCATTTCATTCCTGCTCAGTGCAACATTAAAGTTTAAGTTGGCTTTTTGGGGGTTTTAGCCCGAGCTGTTTGTTATCCTCCGTTGGCCTGCCTGTCTGAAGTTGTATTGAGTTGGATAAAGCATGTAATAAAGTTTCATCGTTTTCAACTTTATCTTCTTTCCACTGTTGTTTTGTGTAGCATAACGTAGGTTTTACGAAGCTTTCTTACAAACCCATAGGGGGTTAAAATCCAAAGCCTTTCAAAACAAAACAGTACTTTGGTGTATTTTAAGCTGGTTTTAGTCAGCTGCAAAGAGATGACTCTGATTATCAATTTCGTGTATCATCAAAGGATATTAAGTGATAGTAAATATATGCACAGAAAATGTCTTCAAATACTGTATAATGGCATCTCTAATGAAATATTTTCCTATTAAATGCTTCCAATTCTATGCAAATCTGTAAAAAGTATCTTATACATATCTGTATGTGCTGACTTATTTGATGGAGGCTCTTCAAGAGCAGAGGTTTTAACCTCTAAATGTCCTTTTAGTATGGGTCTTACAGAGTAAACTTCTCATTGGTTGCCTAGTTGTTAAGATAGTTTGATCAATTGAATACATTAACCTTTTACATGGCAACTAGGTCTCCTGAAGGGCAAGCTTACTGTACAGTACCTTTGCAAAAGAAATTATAGAATGGGGCATGTTTTATTGAAGGTTTGACCTCATAATACAGATCACCAAAGTTTTAAGCATGTTATCATAAATCCCTGTTTTGATACTATGTAGCTGAAAGTGGAGTGTCTGGTTAAGTTCAGAGACACCAAATGACCATACAGGCAATTAATATCACTAAATGGGGCAATTGGATTAAGTCAGTTTGGGGCTCATGTTTTTAGGGTAGGTTTAACATCCAGGGGTAATATTGAGGTTAACATGTAGCTTGTGTTTCCTCATTTGATAAATCTGTGACAGCAAGTGGTTATTCACCTGTAAATAATCTGATTTTCCTGTGGTCATTTTAGAGGTTGGATTGAAATTAGATCAGACCAATTGCTCAGGAAAGGAGTGATTGAAGATTCAAAGAAATCATGTAATTCCACACTGTGTGCTTAAATTGAGAGCTACTGTATTATTGGTGATGTCAAATAGGCAGTTGACAGAATTCTTATGAAGCCATTGATTTTAAGTTAAAGATTTTGGTGACAGTTTAACAGTATTTCAAGACCTTTTGTTAATGTTATCTGTTGCCTGAGCTAGACTTTACTTACAGTTTCAGAAGGTAGTATTTAATAACAGGCTACCTGTTAACTCAGTGAGACTTTGCCGAGTACAGTGTGCATATAGTGTTTAATACTAGTCTCATTACTGTAAGTCTCACAACATAAACATGTAACATAGCTAGTAGGCTAATGGTTTACTTGAGAATACTGCTCAATATTATAATACTATGTTTTGTCACACTTGAAGTCTCATAAGAAATACTGTACATGTAGCATAGATAGTGGGCCACTCTTTGACTTAGTCTCACAACAGGTATGTATTGCATAAAATAGGCTTTGAATTGAAATATTGGCTAGGAGATACTGAGACTCTAGTGAGGTCTCACTAAGACCTTTGTCCACAATAGCAATGATGGATCTACCCCCATCTTCCCCTTTATCCAACTGCAGAAACCCCTATCCCCTGTTCACACTTACAAGTATCCCAGCCTTTTCCAAAAAAATTTCATAATGGTTGGATGTCCTATGTACAGTATTGTATGTACTCAAGCAGGGAATGTGTATCAATGATATTCTGATTTGCAGATTTCAGTTTATCTCCTATTATCTAAATATCATACGTGAAGTTGGTGCAGTGAATTCAGGGAGTGATTGGAATTCATTCCTCTTCAGATGCTTGATGGGATCGGGCCAAGAGTTGGGTTGTTTTTGTAGGAAGCAGGAATTAGGAAAGTAATGGAAAACATTTATTCCTCTTTTACATTGTCATTACCTCTTTTCATTTACAGAGCATGATGATTTGGAGAAATGCAAGCAATCCTTACTCTTTGAACAAAGGCAATCTCTGCGTGAAGCAGCCATGTCAACCCTCTCGTCAGTTCGTCTCCGACAGCGTCTCATAATCTTTGAGAGATTCTTTGAAGCCCTGGCAAGGCAGAGCAAAGATCATAAGGGGCAGGTTGAAAAGAAACAGGAGGTAGAAAAAACAAAAGCTACAGAAAAAATGAAGAGGTAAGGATTGGAGGGAAGCTGAATATCAGTTTGGATGAACAACAATGAAAAAAGAAAAGTTTTGTGAAAAGTTGGAAAGTTTGAAACACCCAGGTTGTTTGATTTTAATCAAACTTAATTTTTTAATCAAGATTAAATTATGATGAAAAAATTTGATTTAAATCACTGATTTACTATAATGAAATAATTTGATTTAAATCATTGATTAAAGTTTCTGTGAAAAATCAAGAATGGGGAGTCTGAGGAAAGGGTGTAAAGCAAGTTGGTAGGAGGAAGTCATTTTAAAGCAATGGACATAGGATGTTGCTAATTTTTCTCTCTTACTCTTCATGAATAACTATAACTTTGCTTTTCATATTGCAATGCAAGCTTTCCTTGTTACTACATCCATTCAGTTGTGCAGTAATTTTTGTGGCACCTTATCTTATGGTTGTTGCAGATTCTGGTGATAAAGATGGCAGTGATCTTTTTAAATCCCTTTTGCACATTTTGAGTCTTAAATAATAACTTGTAATCTTTTGTTTTCATTTATTCATTTATTTTTTTTGCTTCTTTTTGATTAAGGGTGTCTTAGTAAAAGCAGAGACTGTTCTTCCATTTTTCCGTGGACTGAGATTGTCATTATGATACCATTGTTATGTGATGCACTTGAAAAAAAAGATCTCTTTGTGTGGAAAGTTTTATTTTTCCTTTGGAAGGTTATTGAACCAAACTTTGAGAGAATCATTTGGCCTGGCCTTAATGGAAAATCATGTCCTGTTTCTTGTCTTTCATAAATCAGTAGTCCGAAGAAACCAGCAGAGAAGGCTACCATGTCCCTGGCCAGAGTTGGAGCTCGCACGGCCCTCTCATTTGCATTCGCCTTCCTAAGACGTGCTTGGCGGTCTGGGGAGGACTCGGATCTCTGCTCAGAGCTACTCCAGGAATCTCTGGAATCACTTCAGTCCCTTCCAGAAGCTACCTTATTTGATGAATCAAGTCTGTCCAAAGTATGGCTTGAAGTTGTGGACAAAGCCACATCTTTCTTAAAATCTGTTGTTGTGGGGTAAGTTTCTGATTTTTTGATGCAATTCTACCAGCATTGAAATGTTAAGGCACATTGGTTATCAAATGTCCAGATACTGGACCTCTGCTTCTTGCATTACACATGTTAATGTGCAGGAGTAGCTCCACACTGAGTGTCCAGTTCTGAAACAAGCAATATTAAGGCACTAATGTGTACTGTATGCAGTTGAAATCATAACATGGAGAAAGTGTTTTATTTTAGATGTCTTCTTCATTTCTTGCAACGAACATAAAGAAAAAAGACACATTACAAGTGTGAAGCCCAAAATTGCAGTTAAACCAAAGTTGAAATTTTACTGTGGTTTGCAGAGGACTGCAATTTTTTTTTCTTTGGAGTAAATAATAGAAGCATTTTTTAAACTAAGAATTGCCAAAAATTGCCCATATTTTTACTGAGATTTATGTCCACTAACAAAACACAACAGATTTCTTCTTTGGTGTGGGTAGGTTAGGTTAGGTTGGGTGGAGTTTTTATGCCCAGTTTCTAACCTATTGGTTCAAGTCCAGGGCCAGAGCCTTTTTTTCCCAGTTGTGGGTTACTGGCTTGTTTTCCCCTACTCTTTGGTGTGAATGGTTCACTTAAAGGGGTCATTTGGTTTTTTGCTATGTTACAAAAGAAAATGATGAATTATTACAAAGAAAATGTAAAGGGTATGTAACTTCATTGGATCCAATGTAAAACATTTCACTACCTTTTACTTTAGAAAATAATCATGGTTCCCTTCCAAGTTATAGCTATGATTCTTGCCTAACTTCCCTTTTGTTTCTTTTTGTATTTCATTGGAACATAGTATTGGCTGGAAAGTTAGAAGGAAGACAAATGTGTTGAACTTTTCAGGGGGGTAACTTTATTATTGTATATCTTGCTGTTTTATACTTTTGTGTATAACTGTACGTTTTAAGGAGTTACAGAATTTTTCTTCACCTTTTTCTACTATATAGGGATCTGAATGCCTGTGCCAGTGCCAAGGAATCAGACACTATTCCATTTACAGATCAGCACAGAGCTCTGGCCCTTCTTCTTGAGTTAGCTGTGCAGAGAGGAACCCTAAGTCACCTTCTTGATGCCGTACTTCTTCTCCTACAGCTGTGGGACAATGGTGTCCAGGAAAGGGATAATCGCACCAGTCCACGGGGTACAACTGCACCCCTAGTGCCATTGCTGAAAAGGCTGCAAAACATTCCAAATCCTAAAGGGGTGTGTCAACGTGAAGCCACTGTGAACCAATCAAATGAGGTTTGTCATGAGTCTTCCAATAAATTAGATAAGTATTGCTGTATGTTCCCTGCTGTGGAATTTTATATATGTATCCATCATTCTGAGTTTTTCAATGTAAGGTTTGATGTATTTTAGACTGAACTGCCAAGACTGGAAAATTGCTACATAGCCAGTTATCCATATAAGTTAGCAATATGGACAGTCTCTCATATTTTTAAGGCCTCGTTTGGGCTGGGGGTTATAAAATATACCGATTATAATACACCACGGTAAGGGGCAACTTAGGTGAAGTACTTGAACCATATTTGAAATATCTTGGAATCTCAACTTGAACTTGCACTGTATTTGAAACAGTGTTGGAATTTTTTAATTGCATTTAGCTGACACTGTATTACCCATACCAGTTGCAGTGTCAATAAATCTCATCCTTTGAGGGATTGAATAGCCTTTGGTCCAGTGTTGGTCCAGTGTTGGTCCAGTGTGAGAGAAACCTCTTGGCCTATGAACTGCAACTGTGACATCACAGATTTCCCATAATACCCCAAATTTTTAGATAAGATTGCTTCTTTTTGAAAATTAGTATATTTGGGATGCTATATGGAGATGCAGTTTTCACCTTCTGAAAGGGAAAATATTTCTGCATATTTTGAAGTCAATGAATTTTGCCTTTGGAAAATGCCGTTAACATCAGGAAACCTCACTGAAAGCTGATTATGTAGTTATGTAAGTTCCACCTTGCTTGCAGTTTTAGCATCCGTTACATGCAGCTTGTTGTGGTTAACCATAGACCCATTTTTCCATAAAATTGATAAAAATATTAGACCCCCCTGCAATCAGTGATATGGTGTTTATCAAGACCTCACATAGAGAATGTTAGGGAAACAAGTGAAGAACATTTGTGGGTATGAAATTGCTATGTAAAATATTAACCTTTATTGAACATAAACTGGAGTTGGGGGTTGTCATCTCAGCAGTAACAGTATGAAAAATATCATAGCACATTGAAGGGAATGTGATAGCAACATAGAGCAAATTTAAATTAGGATGTGTTTGTCCTCATGCCCTTTCATTTTTTATGCTTATTCGCTATATTAATGTTAGTTGTGGTTAAAATATTAAATGGCTTTATCTTCCTGCCATGGTTTTTGTGACAATCTAAACTTGTTCAAATGTTGAACTCTGCATGTTTTCTTACATAATTCTAGTCTCAGTTCACCTGTGAATGAACTTCACGTTGTGTCCTGTTTTCACTACTGTCTTAAATCTGTTAATAAGCTATAGCAAAGATCAGTTTTCATTTGTTGCCACGCTGAATGTTTTGTTTTTAAAAAGAATTTGCAATAAAGTACAAACCTAGGTGAACAAAATCCCTGTAAGGGATATTCTGTGAAATTTCTTGCACTGTCCCTCTACCTATATGGACATTACACCTCATTTCATAAATACATTGCCAAGCAGGTTGCACATCTCTATATTTGCAGTCCATCTATTGTATGGAATTCTTTCTCAGGCAACATGAACTAGAAAACACTTTTTGAAATCAATGATGTCACAAACACAACAGTTTGATGTTACTTTATTTATTAATCAGAAAATATAATGTAACCATGCAAATGCACATTTTTTTTGACAAGCTGGGTGTGTTATAAGTAGTAAAGTGTCACATGGTTAGGCTCAGCTTAACTTCACTTGTTCATTGATTGTGCATGGTTCTTAAATTTTGACACCATCACCTATCATAAAAAGTGAGGATTTTGGTAAAATTTTGGCATTGCTTCTTTTCAAGTGATTTTCTCTTTTCATTGATTTAATCCAGGGATTACCAGAACATAGCAAAAACCCAACCGAGTCATTTCTGAGGTATCTGAGGCTACCAGAGGATGAGGAAGCGTATATTGACTTACAACAAGCTGCTGTAGTAGCAGTTGCACATCTAGATAGATTAGCAACACCCTACATGCCCCCTCCTCTCACCCAGAAGGTAAGAAAATACATCAACAGAAAACCATTATTTTTTACCATTTGACCAAAAGTTTTAATAAATAGAAGTTCATATTGAGTTCTTTTGGTTACTGTGATATGGATATTACCAAAAATTGATATTGCTGGTATTGATTAATCATTTTGAACTATTGACCAGTACTATCTTAGTACCCATCCTATAGATGAATTTGAGTAGCTAAAGAAGTGTGATAAATGGAATCGAGAACAGTTTTAGTGTACAACCATCCATGACACAGGTAAGCAAAGATTTTGAACCAAAAAAAGCTAATGGACCTCAGTTATGTCTGGCCTAATCAGACCATCACTTGACTGTTCTGATTTGTCTTACCACAAATTGTTAAAGGCATATTTTCTTCATCCCAAACAGTTTCAATTCTCCCAACCTACTTACTTCTAGCCCCTCCCACATTTATCTAAAACTCATCTTTATCCAGACACAATCCTAGTTTATTGCTTCATGGCTTGTCCCAGTGGCCATACAAGTCCATAATGTGTTATCAAGACACTCTCAGTGCCCATGCTGTGTAATTTAGCTATGATGCATTGTTTGAATGTGATGCCAATCAAAGAGCTGTACCAATTGAGAGTTTTGATATATGTATACTGAAACTGTAGTTTAGGGTGATGAATGACTGCCTTTAAGGTACAACACGTCTACATGGTAATTCAGTGGGACTTCTCCATTGTAAGAGTTTGACCTGGACCATATCACACTCTAAATCCAATTGACCATGTTTGACAGAATTGCATTGCAATCCTGTTTTACTTTTTTTTGTTTTTGAATATCTATGATTAGTTTTCATTGTTATTGTATGTATGAGAAGTTTATTGCATACAGTTTTTACAGTTTCACAGGGAATTTCTGTAAAAGTTCACAGATGTTGGTATTATGCCTGCAGCCAATGTAGGTACACACAATGCACTTCCACTTTGACAAATAAAGTGTTCATTACAAGCCTACCAGTGAGTAGTTATGCAATACATACTCCAGGAGATTTACATTACCTGATTCTTAGAGACTAAGAGGTGTATACTTATCAGCTCCCCATTGTATTCGGAGCGAAGACCCAAACTGCCCCAAAAATAATGACATTTCCCTGAATTTAGACAAATGATGGCATATGTACATGATCCAACAAAACCAGAGAATTCTGATGGCAGGAGTTTTTTGGTGGACCTAATACAGCAACATTTGAGGTCAATTTCCATGTTAGCAGGAATGGGGGCTGGAGTGGAGTTGGGATTTTCTGAACAAAATATTTAATCCTGCAAGGACTATCTAGAGAGAGTGTCACCATTGGTTGGGGAAGATCATACAGAAAAGTAATTGAAAAATTGTGACTCCTCAGATGACCCAATATGGCATTTACCATGCATGTGAGTAGAATATCAGGAGTCATCTTTTGAGTTTGCATTTGCAGTTAGGTTTTCTTTTCTTTCCCACTGCTTTGTCCCTATGGCCCATACTCCCGTTTAGTTGCCTCATACAACATGCGGGAATACCATGGGCATATTCAACAACTCCCAGCCCACAGGAGGACAACCATAGATGGGCTTGCTTGATTTTGTGGCGCCGACAACCCACCAGTCATGGGATGAGTAATAACGGTCTTTTGTGCGCATTTTAATTGTGGAGGCCAACTTCTCACTACGCACGACCGCCTCAGCCTATACTCCTATGGATATATAGGCCTGAAACATTGATGTCACACCAAGTCAGATTGAAGACAAAATTATACAGTGAAGCACATGGCAAATGTAACATAGATTTGACATATTTTCATAGGCAGCTTTGCTCATATCAGAAACAGTGCTCAAATCAGCCATGTGGACTCGACTAGTGGAAGTACATTCTAATTGCCATTGAAGGGTGCTATTTCTGCACTGTGATATCTTATGCACAAGGATCTATTCATAGATTTGTAAACCCTACCTTAAAGGAGATGTCACAATTAAAATGAGGAAAAAATGCAACAACCAGTAATTGTTTGTAATTCTTTCTATGTGCAAAACACAACAAATGTAACAGCAAAGAAAGTAATTGTTGTGCATTTGAAAAATAACACACACAAGTCACTAAGAGAAAAAAGTTAGTAATTGACTCCAAGTATTCCCCTCCAAGTATTTCCTCAAAGCAGTATAACCTGCACAATTCATAACATTTTAGAAATGGCAAAGTTTTTTTTTTTTTGCAAGACAGTACATACTTTCCTGTCATGAGTTCCCACAGGCAAGTTTGAAGTGTGAACACAAATCCCTGATGACACTACATAGTATGTTTATACAAATTTTATGTTGTGTAATAATACCACAATCATCAATAGATTGTAGCAAGTGTGCTTCTTCTAGAGCAGCTGTAAATTTCAATATATGAAAAAGTCAGGAGTGAAGAGCCCACATAGGTTTGCAGACAGAAAAGCTGAAGGGTTGGCCACTCAGCTGATGAAAGTTTGTTGCCAACCATGTAAAGACATTTAAAAATACCAGTGAAAGGTGTAGGAATTGAAGGGAATGTTGCACATTATGTTTTACAAAGATGTTAAGGTTAAGGAAATTTCCTGATTTCAGGAAATTGGTAACCTTGAGCAAGTTTTTCAAGAAATCGGTTTTGCTATACAAAGTTTTGCCATGGTCACCATGGCAGGGAATGGCCAAGTGTGGGGAGAGGTTGTAGGTTGTTTGGGATCTTCTATACAAATTTGTAACTACACAAACATACTAAAAACAAAGAAAGCGGGAATCCATTGGCATGTTTTCCAGTAAGTCTTTGTCAGCTTGCTTTTTCGTATTAATAAAATAGTAAACCCTTTAAACTTTTAGTTCATCCTGATTAATCTTATGTCAAAACAAAATGTGGATTTCTGAGACCTGTCCCTAAAAAAATTATTGCAAATGAAATTCAGATGATGAATTCTTTCTTTGAATGATATCTGGCAGAAATGAACCTGAAATAGATTTATATTGATGAAAAATGTGAATTTAGATTCAACAGGGGAATTGTTGGGCTGTTACCTTGCCACCATAGTATGGAATAATTTATATTTGAATTCATTCCAGGGTGAGAGCAGAACAAGGAATATTTACAATAATTCACACACTTGGTTGTATAGTGTCCACAAGGGAACAGTAGCAAATGATGGGGGTGAGGAAGTTCTCAGTATTGGGGGCCATCACCTCATTTTCTGAAAAATTACTTTGTGAAAAATCTAAGCCAGTGTACAATTTCTGAAATGTTTGGGGGGACATTTCCTCTGCCCCCTATAATAATACAGTGTGCTGAGCTAGGTTGTAACTGTAAAAATCTAATCCATTGCAATTATGGTATGTAAAGAAACAGGTGTGACTAGTTAAGAGTACCAGTGATAAAAAGAACTTTATGCAAAACTTGCATATCATCTGATTTTGTCCCCCTGTGGGCTGGGGGTTGTAAAATATGCTTCTGTATTTTCCACCTGACATAAGAGGCAACTAAAGGGAAATCAAATTTAAACTTGAACTGTACTTGAAAATGAATTTATAACTTTGAACATTTTATCCAGTTGACTGACAGTATATAACACATTCATGTTGGTGTGTCATTAAATCTCATCTAACTAACTATCACCTGTGTCAGGAATTCTTCTCACATTCCCTGAATTGTAGGCAGAGCAGTTACTAGTTTGAATGTGGCAAGGCTAACACTAGAAATTACTTGTTTCTTGGGAAGCTAGCTGAACGTCTTACTTAAAAGCTTTGTTTGGCTTCACTATCTTGAATTTTCCTTTAAAGGTAGTTATACCTAGCAACCAACCAAACAACAACTTTAACCAGGGTCCACCAAAATGCTCAATCGGCACAACTCTTTGATGGACATCTAATTCCAAGAATGCAGAACAGCTCCTATTATATTGCATGCACTGATAGTGTTCTGATTAAACATTAGGGCTTTGTATGCTTACCATGGTATGCCCTATATCAATTTGGCGGACTTATTTATTGTTAAAGTACATGTCAAGTAAAAAAATTCAAAAAGTGTATATTAAACAGCATGAAAAACAAATTCTAACAGTCCATTTCCTATCTTTGTAGGACATTCTTGAGCGGAGATGTAGAATGTTTAAATTTATTCACTTTTTTGCCTTGAGGTACACTTAAATATATTTCAGTGACCACTAGGTCAGCTTCCCAACTGAAATAGTAAAAACTATCCAAAAATCCTAAAGTAAAGTAGCAGTTTGACAAAAGTTCATCAATTACACCATATACACCTTACAGACTTATGCATTTATTGTGAACATTTAGAGAGGTAAACAGAAGTTTCATCCCCTATATCTCTGAGCCCATTAAGGTCAGTGCTAATGTGCTCTCCGTGGTCAGTGGATCATTAAAGTATATTCTGTTTTATGAGATGACAATGTTGGCACATATGTAATACTGCTGAAAGGTGTCACATGATACTTTTTTCATAAACCTTGGTATGTATGTATGTAATGATCATTAATTCAAAATCAGATTGCTATGTGAGATTTCATCCCCTGATATTATTGTTTGCTGTTTTCTAAGATCTTTATGTTGTTGGCAATGCAACAATGAATGTATTATTATTCATGAACCTTCCAAAAAAAGTTTGTCATCATGCATTTTCATCACGAGATAGTTCCAAGGAATTCCTTGGGGGAGAGAGGTGGAGAAGCTTTCGGCCAGAAATAGGATCCTCCAAATTGAAATTTCTGTTCAGTGGTTGCTTTTATTTTGTGTGTATGTGGTTTTTTTTTTTGTCAATTTGCCATAATCAACTGTAGAAAAAGCAGAATACTTGTGTTGATGCACCTAAATACCGTAAGGCAACAAACTTGAAAGAGGCTTTGCTAAGTGTTAATCCATGATAGATTTCCTCAGAAATTTCAAAGTAGAATTAGTCTTTGCCTGAGAATTAAGTGAATAAGTTTAGAGGCATTTTATTACAGTACCTCTCCCAACCAAGTTTCAAATGTAATTAAATACTGCTTCGTGACAAATACCAGGCCTAATAAATGTAGACATGCCAACTAAATGACTTTTGTGGGTCATTTACTGCAAGGGTCAAAAACACTGAGCATTAATGGATTTCGAATGATCATGCATGACATCTTATGATGACTAACTAATAACTGTAAATGTTATGCATTTTTGGGTTAGGGGATATTCAAACATGTTGTACAAATATTTCCCCCAAAAATGTTTCATGTATTAAAATTTATATTTTGTCAATTTGCCAATGTTTGTTTTCTTTCTTACATCAAAAAGGAGAGATCAGAGTAAAAAATTTGTTTATAGAAGTGTGATTTTTTGCTGACTTTGTGTTGGGTATGGTTCTTTATTTTTGTGCACATTTCCTGTGGGCAAAATATAGAATGATCTTCAATTTTAAAGATGTTGACTTGAAGAATCGGTAAACATGCTTTGTTACAATCACAATTATAAAAGTTAAGATTGATAGACAGAGGTGTTGCTTAATTTAGCATTAGTGGATCTTTGTTTTAAGTATATTTTGTTTAGTGATTCTTGATGAAGGCATGCAAGGAATGGATGGGATTGTAATGTGTGTGTATTTGGGATCATGAGAGGTCAAAATGCCAAAACCTCGTAAGCACAATATCTCATGGAGGAAAAGCGTGACTAATCTCATATTTGGTTAGTTAGCTGTTATTAGTGAGTGATCCCTAATGTTTTTGGTAAAGATCAAGATCGCTTGATGTCACCAGATATCAAATGGTAAACACCTTAAAAATTGCTTGTATGCATGGTATTTCAAGGTTGGTAAACATGAGGGATCTCGTACTTTGTATATTTAGTAAGATGAACTCTATGGTCATTTGGGATCACCAGGAGTCAGAAGGTCAAAACCTCATTGAGATATATCTCAAAAAGTATCAACAGTGAAGAATCTGTAGCATGGCATTGCCTACACATTTTAACCTTTTTTTTTTTGTTGTAGATGGGCTCTTTCACTTTTGATAGAGTTCAAATGACATTTGGGGTTGCCTGTTTTTCAGAAGGTCAAAACTATGAAAAAGTATGTCTTGATATGGGCAAGAGTAATGGGTTTGATACATAGCATGTGCATCACTTATATCTAGTCAATGAAACCTGTCAATGTCGGTGGATGTCAAAGGTTATTTGGGGTAACCAAAGATCCGAGGATTTAAAGCTTTTAAACATGATATCTCAAGAATGGCAACAGTGAGGGACTTGATACTTTTCATGTGCTTTGCCCGTATAAAATAATGGTGGTTTCTTGGGATCATCAGAAGTCAGAACTCCAAACCTCTTCAAAACTAAAGCTGTAATGAATCTCCTATAAGTAGTGTGCATTGCCCATTTTGAGAATGTGAAGCCTATTGTTTTAATAATTTACAAAAGACTGTCATTTTGGAAAAAAAATATTGTTAACTTTCTTGTACACAGTGACAAATCAATAATCCTTAGGGCTTTCTGGTTTATTTATTTAGTGCTCTGTTTTCTTTTCTTTGGGGTTGTGGTGTATCATACCTTGGGCGGTCCTGTTAATAAAAAGCAAACGTGTGTTTAAAATTTTAATAACTTCATGTTATCATAGCTGAAAACTTGTCTGAAGAAGTTGCAAAGTGAAAAATGGAGCTGAAGTATGGGTAATGGTTTTTGAATAATTTTACAAGACATGAACCTCAGACAAAGCAAATATTTTTCAAGTTTCAATGTCATTGACTGAGAAGTGAAGGTACAATTTGTTTCAAAACATGTTTCAGAACATTAGATTAGTTAAAGCTTCCTGTCATTTTCTCTATGAATTTATTTACTTCTCAGGAAAATGGTTCCGCTGAATGTTAAATTGCACATGTGAAGACGTGTAATGTGATGGTTAGATTAATGTACCATAAGATGGAGCTTCAGGTCATTAAATACATTTAGAAGGAAGTGTAGACATCTCACAGCAATTGTGATTTCACTTGCTAAATTCATGAAAATGAAGGCTAATGAAAAGTACAAGGCGTTTTGGATAAAAGGAATTTTTTTCTGTCATTAATGGATATCGTATTAAAAGAAGGAAGCATTTAACTTTACCCTTGGCTGCACAAAGCTGACAGTTTAATGAGGTATTTAAGCAAACATTTCAGCAAAAATGACATCTTCTTGAGTAGAAGAGGCACAAGATTTACACGATGTGGTAAAACTTCCATTCACATCAGACATGTATTTCTCGAGATATCAGCAAATGAAGTTCATAGATTTGTGTTCAACAGTGAGCTTGAGGCCAGCAAAGGTTATATCACTTCCACTCGTTGGCATTTTTTCAGATTTGTTGTTTTGACCTTGAAGTTGGGTAGGGATGGGACCTCCTTATGAAGAATGTGAAGGTAATTATGTTCCCCTGCCTCTCCTGCAATCACATTCTGGTAACATGACAGGAGAACATTGGTTGTAAAGCTTAAAGAAAAACAAAAGACTACTTATTAATGTGAGGATTTGATGTCATATTTGCTTGCTTTAAAGTGTACCTCAAGTCAAAAAATTGAAAAAAAAAAAATGTATTAAAGAGCATGAAAAATTAATTCCAACAGTTCAACTCCCTTCTTCATAGGGCATTCTTGAGCCAAGATATAAAACGTTGAAAGTTATTCACTTAGAACGAATTTGTCCATTGCACAACAATTTGTGATCTACTTTCGTGTTATACAACTCATATTACCTGCTTTGTTTCCCTTTGAAATTAGTAACATTTTTAGGACATTGACCGCTTTCTGTTTGCTTGCATAGCATGTTGCACAGAGAGGACTTAATTACATTGCCCCTTAAGAGTAACAGTGCTATCACACCTTGGTACAAGGTGCAGTCACTTCATGAAAACAAAGAAATACAAAGATTGTAATTTGATTAGTACAGCAATGACATCACATATTATTGTGCAATGAACCATTTTAATTTGGGTAAATAAACATCAACATTTTATGCCAGCTCAGGAATGGCCTGTGAAGATTGTAGTTAGACTGTCAGAGTTTTTTCATGGTCTTTAAGATGTATCTTTGAATTTTTTTGACTTGGGGTACACTTTAAGTTCATTTCTGTTAAAAGTGTGGCAACTCTACTTGCTCATATTTTGGAAGCCATAAATTGTTAGATTTAATGCAGATTTCACCAGAATGCTTAGATTTATTACTCTTCCCTCATATAACAACTTGATTTGACCATGCACCCTTCATTTAACATCATTGTACAGTGTGGCTTTAATTATAGGAATGCATTTTCAGTCTTCATTTGCAATAAGAAATAATGAAACAAAAATACCAAACAAAATAACAAAAATATGGTAAAAGAAATTCAAACATCTTTTTTTATTTGGTATCAAAAATGTATTATTTATTACATTACATTTTATAGACTTTGAGGACTGAAACAATGTATTAACTTAAAACATAGTCCATTAGCAACATCAACTATACTATGCATTATTTGATACTCTTATGTATGATTATGCTGGTAAAGACAAATGTGGCGCCCAAAGTGGTGGCGCTATGTATAAATTCATTTTCTTTGGAAAAAAAGGTCCAAGGGGGTCGTCACTAAACAGCAACAACGGTAATATGCCATTGTCATTGTTCAGCAATCATGGTCCTAAAGGCACTGTCAAATAAATGTTGTTATTACTTGGCAGAAATTTCCTGTAGTGTCTCTAGTTACCAGAACAGTGGCCTAGCATTTTGCTCACTATAGTAATGCCCTCTTGTAATAGAAAGGATAATATTCTTAAAGAAATCATCATGGACTTTGGTAAACAAACACGTTTCCACCATTCCTTGATTAAATGACCAACTAGCCAAGACAGATCAATTGTCCTGAGGGTGTAGATACTTCACTTAATACTATTTTGATCCAGACAATGTATGATGTATTAAATATTATTCACAGCATGATAGTAGTACCTCTTAAACCTGTGGCAAATATTTCTGAGTAAAGCAATTAGAGTTACAGTAAGGTAATCTATTCCCTCATTTCAAAATAAATACAAAGCTTTTTGTTGCAAGGACCTGCTCTTGTTTGTGAAATTGGTTTAAAACCTATGATGACAACTACTACTGCCCATTAGAATAAGGGAGGATGATTTGTTTAAAGGTCACCATTCATTTATGTTAAGAAATTCTCTTTCAGTAACACAATAGAATGGCAAAAAAGTAGTTAGAGATTTAGGGGACCATTTAATCATGTAGGAGTCGGTCATCCCAAAGTTAGATACAGTACTTGACTTTGTATTTTTGTGTGTGACAAAAATGATGTATTAAAGGGGAAGTTTAAGCAAAATATAGATTTTCATATGTGAAAGAAGAACTAAATCCACTCTGTGTGGTGAAATTTCTATTCAAATTGGACATGTTTTCTCCACATATCAGCAAATTAAGTTACTAGATTTGTGTTCCAAAGTGAGATTGAGGGCAGCAGAGGTTATAACACTTCCTCACATTGACAAGGGATGCTTTGTTTTACCTTTGTTTTTTTTTTCAGACTGTTGTGTTCACTTTGATGTTAATAGGATTAGGATCTCCTCATAAGGATTGCAAAGTTCGAAAAGTTCTCATGTCACTTATGTTATCACATTTTGATAATATAGGACTGTTGAGGAGAAAATCGGCTCTAAATTTCAAAGAAGAACAAAAGACTGTCCATTAATATGGGGGATTTGATGTCATATGTGCTTCCTTTTAAGTTCACTGTTTGTTGAAATGTGATTTTACTTGCTCATATCTTGAGACCCACACATCAGATTTCAATGCAAATTTCACCAAAATCTAAGAAGTACCTCCTTAACATATCAAAACTTGATGGATATGTTAAAACCTAATATGAACTTAAACCCTTCTTCTAAATTTAATGATCTCTAAGGAGTAGTATATAATAAACTGTGCCCAAAATGTCATTGTGGAGCAATAAGACTTTTGTAGAGTACTGTGTTTTGTCTTCTTTCAGTATGGCTACAGTACAAGTCTTTAGTTTTTTTTACTGACTTCAGGGCTTGAAAAATTTTGTGATGGCATCCTGCGGGGCACAGGCCTTCGAAAATCAGTAGAATTTTGGTTTTCTAATGTAGACCAATCGGAGCAGCTAGTAGAGGTGGCCATTAGTGGGGTCCATCAGCCATAAGTCGTCAAAATATTATTTTTTACATGCAATTCTAAACCCCCATATTCATGGAAATTGATAGAATCATTAGGTATTTTAGTGTACAGCCCTGGATTGTACAGGAAAGCCAAGAATTTGGAAGGTTTAAGCCGATGTACCCCAGTTACGCCAGACTAAATCAGACCATTTCTTGAAACTCAGATTTGCCTACAGCTTGATGTTGCTGGAATAAAGGAAATTAAAGATCAAGGAAACTGTCCGTGTGTATTATCAATAATTTAATACTTCCGTTGCTCTCTGCACTGGCAATCATAAATAAGTTTCATATGAATGTAAGGAGAGCATGCAGTAGCGGGAAGATGGTAGTGTTATTAGTTGTGGTAGACTTTCAGAAAAATATTCATTTGTCATTAATTCACAATATTAGACTGAGTTTGGGTGCATTGTTGGGAATGTTGTGCTATGCAATTTATGAATTTTTGTTTCCCTATCCACTACTGTATACTGTACAAGACCCCTTGGGAGATGACCTAGGTACCCTGTTTTTCCAAGTCCTGTTAGCATGGTTACCATTGGAGCTCATTATCATAAATCACCTTCCCCAAAAAAGGGTGAGAGGTGTGAAAGAGAACTTGATAAATAAAACTCTCTTTTAAGGCTGTATCGTACTGATTTCCTGGTGCCACATTAAGCTATAAGAATCATAGACCTGGCCATCTTTGTGTGTGATGTTCTGCATAAGCAATGAAGTAAGGAGAACAATCCAATGTGGCACAATTGGTAAAAAGGCTGTAGGTGAGATGTGAAACTTCAGCAAATCAAGTCAAATCAAACTCTTAATTGTGCCTCAAGGTGGCCAGTCATAGGATCAGCTCAGATTTGAACAGTGTTCAATACTTTCATAGCTTAATAGCTACCTGTATACAGAACAATATGAATCAGCATTTCTAATAAATCTCACAACACTTTTGAACTAAGGTGACTCATTGTGAAGGTGGATCATGTCAAGCTGCAGCTCACTCAGTCAAGTTATAACAGCTGGAGTCATTTTTTTAACCACTGTACAGTGTATACTCATTACAAAAGCAGGTCAGTTAATGGAGAGGACAATAAATGGACTTTGTACCAAACAACTGAAATAGACCAATGTTCTGAAGTGTATCCTGATAAAGCTGTTGAAGATCATATTTCTACATTTTTTATGCATTTTCCAATTATTTTTTTTTCCACCTTCATGAATGCATGAAAGAGTTGAGTCCTCTGGCATCCATGTTTTTGTGAACTAGGAATGATTAGGTTGTGTGTTTTTGCTGTGTTTTCATAACTTCTATAAGAATGGTGAGCATGATAACATCATGCCGCTGTTGTGAATTCTAATGGTATCATACATAGTCAGTGCATAGTGCACACACAGTGTGAAGGGACAAAGGCTGTGGCTGTGTAAAACATTCCCATTGTATGACAGATCAGGGTCACCCTGCAGGAGGGAACATGTTTGCAGTAGGCCAAATGAAATCATATCTTACATCAGGGATACCCAGTCTGTAATCGTGTGAATCAAAGTACCTGTATAGTTACAAATGGTGATGTTGCCAATTACACTAATTACTTCATGATATTGTTAAAAAGCATAAAATTATTTTGCTTGCGTAATTTGTGATACAAATAATTTCAGTTACTTTTTGGAATTCCCATCACTGAAATATATGTACCCCTTGCTAAATCTAACTTGCATATTACTTGCTCACAACCTGCTACTCAGAGAAGTTTTAGCACTGCGCCATCACATGACTGATCCACAAGTAGATTTTCCTCATTGGTCCGTATTACCCCCACCCCCCACAGGGAAGGTGGGGTAACGGAACATAGGTAACATATTACATGTGCAAAATTTCTAAATACCCTTTTGCAGTTTGTTCATGGGTATGTTCATGATTGAATAAACCGTACATCGAGCTGTATACAATCGTCAGTTGGTACACAGTATCACATTATTTTATTTGAATGGAGGAATGTTGGTGATAGCTTAGAGGGAAGCCTGCACTCCTGACAGCTTTTATTTTGATGTACTATATATTCACTTGAAGTAATACTTTCAAAAGCAGATTGAAAGGTCAATGGCATTGTAGTCAAGCCTGACATGAGAGATAATGACACAGATGAGTTTGTTGACATTTGGAGTGTTCAAGTACTTTAACGGTTGTCATCTGTTAAAAGCAAAGACTGGGATTGTAATTAAGGTTCAGGAACCCAGGAGTTGATGTAAACAGAATTATGTGCCTCCAGCTTTTAGACACGAAGTATGCCAATTACAATTATTTGAAAAATGTTGGATCCCGTTAAATACTCTTATTGAATAGAGTGCAAGAGGTACCTCTGAAGTGAACCCTACTGAGTTAAATGCATCAACATTATCGTTCCCTGGGTATATTAATGTGTTAATATAAATTTAAGTGATTCTACAGCTTTGCTTACCACAAGATGTAGTTAACATTCCCAATTACATTTTGATTACACAGAGTGGGGTTGATGTGGACCTGTTTATTAAGGACCAATCATATTTGTTACATTACTTTGACAAGTTAAATGAAGGAGATTGTTCTTTTACTCTGGATGAATGTTTTCTGCAATTGTTGATGACTGTTCCTTCCATCTCCTGAAGTCATGGTGATGGAATTTTGTGTCATCAAAAATAAATTGTCCTTTCACAAGTTCAAGTGGATCCCTTCACCCAGACTTGTCACAAGTTGACGAGGCTGGTTTTGCCGACCCATATATTCCTTGGTTCATTCTTTCAGTCAAATATTGAACACACAGCTGTGTGTAAATACTATAAAAACGTCCATTTTAAACATCATTGTGTACTTTATTTCAGTGTAGGGCAAAAACTTTTCAATATTTGGGAGCTTTCCGCCTGCATTGATGAGCTACTTCAGCTCACTGTTCATGTGGCATTAGTACTGCACATTGGTACAGCAAGCTTCATGTTATGTCAAAAGAACCAAATCAAATTTATTGTTGATTTGTAAAAGAGGAACATTTCCTTTGCATCCTTTGAATTTTTCATCCGTTTCCAATATTTGGTTCTCAAGATATTAGCAGTTGAAATTGATACATTCTTTCAATGTGAATTTAGCAGGCAGGTCAAGGGTTCACATTGACTGTCAATATTTTGTTTTCCTTAAAACTTTACCACCATCAGAAATGTTACCATTTGTGCATCATCCTTAGAAATGTAGTTTTGAA
This sequence comes from Holothuria scabra, assembly GCA_037179385.1. Taxonomy (NCBI): domain Eukaryota; kingdom Metazoa; phylum Echinodermata; class Holothuroidea; order Aspidochirotida; family Holothuriidae; genus Holothuria; species Holothuria scabra. The sequence goes on along the minus strand of CM074192.1, from coordinate 22,284,371 downwards.
TAGTTACATATGCCATAGAGACAAGATAGCATCCTTAATCAATCCAGAGTCAAAACAATTGAATGAAAAAGAAAGGAAAAACAATACATTGGTCATCATCATGAATCAGTCCATAACATCATACCTGCCTGCTGCAAGTTCACTTGTAAAAAATGTGTCAACTTCCATTGCTAATATATCAAGGACTGAACATGGGAAAATGAATGAAACTTGACTAACTTTGTGAGAAGATTTTACATTGTGTTTTATCAAATATAAATTTGGTCCTAAACCATTCTTTTGATTCCAAGGTACATTATGGGCTGGAATAATTGTCATCAAAGCTCCATTATGATAAAAGGTTTGATTAAAAGAAACATGCATTTCTTAGATAGTCTGGTAGTGTTCGGTGAACCTGATATGCGGAAATTTGTTGTTAAGGTGGATTGTGATTGGGTGAAAAGTTTAAAGGTGAAGCTAATATTAATGCATAGAGTTTGACTTACATTAGTCACACATGTTTGGTTGTTCTGTTGTATATGAATGCATGTTTTCAACCCCTGGGATGAAGCATTTATTCACACAAATTTCACTTATATACCTGGTAAAATTGCTTAAATATTTCTTCCAATTTGTTCATGTCGTTGGGATTTTGGGGAATTTTTTTCTTTGCAGGGTCCACTAATTCCAACTTCCCAAGAAATCTTTGGATGGGGTCTTCTTCCATTCAGACCAGACAGCAGCAGTTCATTCGGCAATCCCATACTTCTGGAAAAGTTTGGTAAACTTGGTGTTGTGCACATGTGTGTCTCAGAATGGTGCTTATTGATGCTAACTAGAACTGGAGATGTATATATGCAATACTTTAACAATGAGGAACAGGTAAGATAAACAAGTGTTGTGTCATATGGTCTCTTTACTGTAGCAATCTACTTTGCCCGTCCTTACTTCCTATTTACACTCTGTAACCCTACTTACCTGTGGCAATCTTTTGGTAAGTCTGCAGCGTGACAGAATGGCTATATAGAAAACCCAAAGGGTATCCTCTCATTCATTCTTGCCAACACAAAAGCTTTGGATGTTGTACCTTTGGCTGGAAGAATTTTTTCAAGTTTGAGGTATTTCTATAGTAGCAATCAGCATCTCAAAATTTACTTTGTTTCAATAAAGAAACAAATATTAATCCAATAATCCACAACATTTTTATGTATCAATGCTGTGCTAGGATGGTTGTTTTTAATGGAAATCTGAAACATCTGTTTTGTATGGCATGTACATTTTGTTATTTGAAATTTTTGGTTACAGGGAGAAAATTACAAATTTGATTGGATCTTCCATTGTAGACTGACATTTCCGTAGTTCACTATTAATCGTAAGATATAGTAAATGGGGGCCCCCAAAACCTTTGTTTTTGTATAGGTATAGTGATTTTACTAGTGTCAGTAGTACAGTAGTAGGTATAGCTAGCTGAGAAGCAGCTGAGGACTGGCATGATGACTTTTGTTTTAACCAACAGTGGATGTAGTTGCACAATGCAATCATGTAAAAGCACTCTTTTGCGTCACAAGCCCCACCTCTTTTGACAGGTTAAAACTAGTGTAGTACACTAGCTAGTGTAGCTAGGTTATAAGCAGCTGATGACAAAGCACTCTTGATTTTTACTTGGCGTCAGACAGGGTTTACCAATTGTGACATGATATGAAGGCACAATATTCAGTGCAATCTATTCCATGTTCTAGTGGTACTGAAGACTTTAAAAATCAAACCGTCTAATCATTATTATGCGTGTTGCTCCACACAAGCAATGGGCCATTCTTCTTGTTGTGGGGCACTGGATGTGTTCTTCTAGGAGTGGTCACTATTAGGGCAAAAAGGTTTGATGTTGAGCCATAAAACTCCAATGAAACAAACCAAACCAAACTTTCCATGGAAGAAGTGTTTCTGCCTCAGTGGGTTACAACTTGATGCTAAAGTTCTTTTCTGTATAATTTTCTTCATGTTTGATTTGATTTTTCTTGATACAGAGTCTTCACTACGTAGAAGAACTGGCCAGCAAGGATGTCATTCAAGTTGCAACATACCATGAAGGCCATCATTACCTTGCTCTAACAGCTAGTGGAGAAGTTTATGTCTGGAGGAATGGTGATGAAGCAGGGTAAAACAATAACTTTTATTGTTCTGCTTCTTGTATCATCCAAAACATTTTTCTGCTTCTTGTATCATTAAAATCAGTGTTGTTGCTTCATCTTTTTATGGCATTGATGTTATTTATTTCGGTCAGGACACAGATAAGTGTCAAGTGTACTATTTTGGAACTTTGTGATTTTCTGCGGACCATGACTTTATTCAAAATGAGTCTATGAATGATTTCATTGATCTTAACATTGGAATGAAGTAACATAAAAACTTAAAGCTATACCACATAGAAGGTACATCACAACCCCACATAGAAGGTACATCGCAACCAAGGACCTACATATCCCCTGTGATACCTTCTATTTGAATAAGGAGCTAAGTTTGGGGACCCGTCGATTCCCATTCCATGTGTCTTGGGGAATTTATTGATGTAAAAAGACAAGGAAGGAAAGTGTGCAACACTATAAAGAACATTCATGATTTCTTAAAAAAGTAGCCTTCAGATCATCTACTTGTCATTTTAAATCTGTCATTTCCTGTGAGAACTTTTTAAAAGTTACTTTCTCTTTACTCTTTCAGGGTGACCGAAGAGCCCACCTTAGTTCCCAACCTGCCTAGTGGTGACTCTGGCAACCGTGTAACTTACATAGCTTGTGGTGCTGGCTATAGTGCTGCAGTTACATTAAAAGGAGAACTTTATATGTGGGGCAAAGGCCTCTATGGTAGATTGGGACATGGTAAGTCAATTTCATTGGATTAGTACACTTCAACCATATTGATGATTATAAACATTACAGTTTGCAGACACATGGAAATTAAGCCTGTTATTATTGCATCAGAGATGAAACTTTGCACTGAAGGGGGGGGGGGAGCTTTGTGACAGATTGGGTTATGGGAAGTTCTTAAAACCTCATTTTTATTTGGACCTAAGAGGTCTGAGAATTTACAGTATGGTCTACTTGTTTCGAATTTTCTCCCCCTTGTACTGTATAATTGATGAGTTGACTAGACATGATCCTCTGTGTAGTTGATAAGAGTAAAATTTTCAGCTCCTGCTGAAATTGATCCATCCTGAAACTTTCTTTGGTCTTCTACCACCCCTCTACTTCCCTCTCTCCGCCTCTCTTTCCCTCTTCCCATTTCCCATCCCCTCCCCTTGCTTTATAGGTTAAAGACCATTGCTTTGTTCATGCCTGTATTTGTACTTGTCATAATTTAAACATCATCCCTTAATTTCATCCCTTAATTTTTTTTTTAATATATATATATATATATTTGTTCTCACAAATTAACATTTAACAAAAAGATATCTTAAGTAAATTTAAAAAAAAAAAAAAAAACAGAATTTTTTATTTACTTATGATCCTTAAAATTTGATGACTGTTCCTCTCTATTTTGCTTTCCAAAAATAAGAGAATAAAAGTCATCAGATAAAAACTGTGTATTGCACAAGTTTGTAACCATTCCACTATATGCCAGGTTTGCAAGTATCGTCCTTCTTATCTGGTTTTATGGTTATATGCACATAGACAAATCAAGTGATTCCCTTTACTTGCCATTGTTACCCTAAGTATATCTCACTTCTAATTACTTACTGTTTTCACTTGTAATTCTAATACTTGCCTGGGAGTTCATCTGACATAAGATCCTTTAGCTCCAGGATAAGTGCCCCTCTCTTTCAGAGGGCAGTCTTCCTCTCTTCATCTATCCATGAAGAAGTTGGAGAGAGGTAGACGGCCCTCTGAAAGAGAGAGAGGGTGCTATTCCAGTGCTGAAGGATCTTATCTCAGATGGAATTGCAGGTAAGTGTAGGAATTACTTTTGTAAATAGGATGTGTGTATTGGAGCTTATAGCCCCCAAAATCAGGTAAGTTTTTTGATATTTTTCAAGAAGGTGGCTATTTTATATTTTGATGGTCAAGTAGGCCCTGTTGGCAAATTTAAAATGACTCTTCATGAAATGGCTATGAAGAAAATGTTGGAATAAAACAATTACATGGCTGTACACTTCTAAAGTGCAATTGGCAGGTCAGCCAGGGGCAATCTGTAAAGCTGGAGATATTTATAAAGGTAAAGTTTTTATAAAAATCAGAAATTTTACAAATTTCAAAATTTTTTAGGAAGAAAAATACTACAATGTGATTCATGCAAGACTTACTGTAATGACATCCAAAGAAATTGAAAAATAGATGGTTTCCATGAAACAGTGTCAAAGAAGTCAAGTTGCTTTTGCTCCAAAGGTTCTGTTGAAAATTGTTAGCAGGTTGGAATCACATCGTTTAAAAATTGGGGCATGGTGAGTGTGATGTAAACTGATTAGTTGTAAAATGCTCATTGTGCAGTGTGCATGTGTATTTCTAGGAAATAAGATGAGACAAAGACAAAGAGGATGACCCAGATGGTGACCCATTTGACACCCAGATGACCACCTGGATGACAATTTGGACAAGGACACTTTATTACACCACATACATGTAAAGTAAATTCATTGCACAAACAGCAATATAACTAAAGCAGCAAAACATTAAAAAGGTCATTTAAGTATTGAAGTGTATAAGTATTGAACTATTTAAGTACAGATAGTATAATCAAGTGTGAGAAAGGAAAAGTGGATCAAGAAACAACTTATTATGGGTTCCCTTGTTTCATATGCACAGTAATTGCCCAATTACTGATGGAAAGTGATTAAATACAACTCGCACAACTGTTTTGTTTTTTAATTCAACCAGGAACTAGTGATGACCAGCCTATGCCCAAATTAGTAGAGGGTCTGAAAGGTCAACAGGTGCAACAAGTGGCATGTGGAGGAAATAATGGTCAGACTCTAGCTTTGACCACTACAGGTCAGTATTTTTTACTCACAAACAATACAATTTTGTTGACCAGTAGAGTTAATCACCTTTCAACCCCCTCTCATTCCCCACCCATGTGACAGCATTTTGTCCTTTTCCACTGTTTGTATAGTTTGACTGACACAAACAGTTTCAGCACACTGAAATATATTTTAGGTGTATTGAGCTGCATCTCTGGTCTGCAAGTAGTGTAGTGCCCTTACTGAAAATGATATGGTTGTCCAAAGACAATTTTATAGCAGAACCAATTGGTTGGAAACTTGGCAGTAAAACTCTATGTAACCTAACCTAAATGAACAGCCAAAAAACTGGTTGTCCCACAGTAAAAAAGGTAGTCCTGCTAATTTTTCAGAAGTTTCTTAAATCATATACCAAATTGTGAAAAAAATGGTGACTTCAACTTGGCTTAATTAAAAGTCACTGTGAAACAAGTTGGTTGACTTCAACTTCATTGTTGAATATACGGAAGTTGCAAATAATGCACTTAGAATTTTGGACTGTCCACATGAACCTTGTAATATTTGGTAGTCATCTCAGATGCCAGAACGCCTGTTAAAATCCTACTCTGAGTCATAATCACATTGAATGCAATCTTACAGGTAATGAAAGCCTACTGTTCCTGTAAATTTTGAATACAGTAAATGTTGCCTTGCTCATCACAGGGAGCTCTTTAAAATCCTCAGTTGATCATTTTCACTTTTTTTTTGCGATGTGTGAATAAACATTTAGCAAAGAGTGGAACAAGAATTGGAAAGTGCCTTTTATTTTATTGCCTAGTGATTAGGTTTTAGATTTCAACTTCCACAAGCAAATCTGTTTTGCACTTCTCACATTCTGCTTCTTTGCAATGATAAAGTCCCATCACTGAAGCATAACACTTCCATTTTGGAGTCCATTTGTTACCATTTGAAGTACATTAGGAAATGGTTGTGTTTTTACAATCCATTTTGTTATGAGGTTAAAGACTTTTACCAAATGGACTTGCTGTTCTTTGCTTTAACTTGTTGCTTTTTATCCACAGTAGACAAAGACCGAATTATCAAGTGAAGGACTTAATTTTGCTTCAGGAAATATCTGGCTGGAGCTTTTATGAAGTGATAATATTGTTGTTGTTACATGAAAAAGGAAACTTAATGCCTTCCATCATCCTTCCAGATGAAAGCCAAATCTTGTTAAAAACTTTCAGTGTTCGTAATTTGAGTCAGAGAGGTCACGTTTGCTGTCATTTATAGAAGTGCAATATTTTAACTCACCAAATTTGTATAGACTCACTTTAAACCTTACAGATTGCACTTTTGATGGCCTCATCCTGTTTTACAGTAACAGTTGTTTTGTCGACCTCCTTGCGAATTCCAGAGGACTATTTACTCCTATAGAAGTGTTTGTGTTTTTCTTTAAATTGTGCAGACATTCATGCTTCCTTTTTCTCTTGAAAAGGCAAGTCTGGTTTGACATAGGAGGTTGGTTGTTTTCTTGGTCAAATAACCTTGATGTTCCACTTTAAATTAAATTTTTCGCAGGCATGGTGTACTCTTGGGGGAATGGAGACTTTGGCAAGCTTGGACGAGGAGGGAGTGAGGGCAGCAAAGTACCTATGCTGGTGGACAAATTGGTGGAACCACGGATCACAAAGGTGTCTTGCGGTTCTCAGTTTTCAGTTGCACTGTCAAAAGATGGAAAAGTGTGGACATGGTGAGTACCGACAAGAAATTATAAGGGGCACATCGAGTTGATAAGAAGAATGTTGAAAACTGCACAATAATGCCTGGTCTATAATTAGCAAAATAAGTGTCACATTCAAAAGTCACTGCCATCGTGCTTGGTGCTAACTATAAGTAATTTAGTAGTGAAAACAAGCCAGTAGGGCACAACTGAAAAAAAAAGGATGTGGCCAGCCCTACTTAAAGCCAGTTGGTGGAAAACAAATCTCCATCTCCATATAACTAAGTAACTAACCAACATTTACTCAAAACGTTGCAATTTTGATGTTTTTTGTATCTCCGCTCTCAATGGTTGTCTGTAATAATATCAAAATGGATCTGGTCACAAATTTTTGGTAACCAAATTGAGTGGTTAATTTCCTACCAATGGAACAGTCATCTGTGTGTAGAATATAGGATTGTCAAGATTTGACCAGTTGTTATTAGTGTGTGAAGGAAACTTACCAGGTTTGGAAAAATTTTGTCAATTTGAAACAATTTAATATATATCTTTAAGTGGACACTTTTTGTCTGCCTTTCCATTCTTCAAAAAACAGCTCTTTTCTCAAGAAATGTGTTTCATGAAACCACTCAACATCCTCAATTAAGCTCAAGTTAGAGGCATTCAAAATTTGACCAAATCCACTCTATGCAGCAAATGTCTTCTTCACTTTACAATGCAAGACTTAAGGGCAGTTTTCCTTACAACTCTTATGGATTAGATTTGTATGGTATGTTGGCTGCAGGTACAATATTTAAATGCAAATGAGTTCTTGTCCATCTTAGGTCATTTCAGAGTGGAATACTATCGATAACCTTAGGGTGAAATCCATTAATAATGTTATATATATCCATGGATGAAATCTCAACCTCAATGGATGCTTCATTTCTGCTCTGTAAAGTGCTCTTTTCCTTTTTTACAGTACTTATAAAATGTTGAAAATGTAAGCCATTTGGCCTCATCCCTAGAGGGTAATTCAGGATGTCAATTGTATGAGGAATAGACCTTTATGTAGCAATATGTCTTGCCATCTTTGAGATGGCCAAAATGTAATGCATAAGGCCAAACTTAGGCCAAATATAGCTTCAGACATGGATGATTAAAGTGCAACAGTAAAAAAAAAAAGTCTGTAAAATGAAACTGGAACAAGCCACATGTGGGTAGGCTACAAAATTGATGCAAAATAAATAAGTAGAGGGCATGATATGGGGTTTGGTGTGCTGTACAGGGCCAGGACTCGGCAAATGCAATGTGATGTAGGAGCATACCTTATGTGCAGGCAGCAAAAATTCCTGATGTTCTCATCAATATGTAGCAGATGGCCCCCAGTCACGCTTATTTCCCAGTACATATTTTACTGCATGGTTGGTGCAGTGGTAGAGCATTTGCTTCTCACATGAAAGGCCTTTGTTTGGTTCCCACGGTAAGTCATACCAAACGCTTTAAAACTGGGGCCTACCTCCAGTGTGTATGATGCTCCACAAAAGTAATTGAGTTAGGGAAACAATTCAGTCTCCAAAAGTGTAAAAAAGACCTAGGCAGTGATATTTTAAACCAGAAGGTTATCACTTTGAGTTGTAAAACCCTAACTAAGCAAGTCTGATCGTTACAAACTTTACAGAGAAATAATTGTGAGGAACTGGCAGGACTGAAAGAAGGGATCACGTCCATGCACCCTCTGTGCATTTGAGTTTTGTAGTTAAAAAATTGGTGGTAAATTTTAAAGAACAACAAAACATTGTCAGGCAATGTGAAATCTTGACCTAACCTCTGCTTTCTTTAAGCTCACATTTTGTAAAAAATGTGTCAACCTCAATTGCTAGTATCTTGAGTTCTAAACATGGCATAAATAGTGCATTGATGGAAATTTTCTGGAATGCTGAGAATACCTTCCCCTTTAACATATGAAACCTAAAATTGGTCTAGGACTATTCTTTTAACCCTCCACAAACATATCATTGCGTGGCCTCTTTTTTGATGTACCTTCTGTAAGATGATGCTTTCACAGAAACTTGAGTCAAGGCTAGCATTAATCTTATCATAGACATTGCTAGGACAACATCAGAGCAGTTGCCACAAACTGTGGAGAAGAAATGTATTTTAAAAAATTATGAAAGGAAAGCTTGTTCTGAAAGTTGAAAAGGCTTACAGTATTTTGTTCATGCATCATAACTGCCTTGTGAAATGTTCACTAGCTAGACTATTTTTGGAAACATTTCAGTAACAGTCTTTATACCCAAAAGCCGTTGTCATTATGTATGTTATGTCTACTAAATAAGAATTCAAATTTGAAAGGACTTAAAATGATCATACCTGTTTCAGTTTGAGACAAGTTACATCAGGATTTTAGAAATACTTATATTGCATATTGTTATTGATTGTCAAAAACAGTTATGGCTTGGAGATAACAAGATGCTTAATTTACATTGTAAGTTGTAAGTAGTTGGATTTGGTGACTACTTTGACATACTTCTTTGATGAACTTTTTTTTTTTTTTGCGAAGCTGGCACTTTCAAAGTGAAAAAGGTCTCAAGTAAGAATTAGTGACTGTAATTATGCTTATGGAAGAGACAGCCTTTCACAAACAGATTGTTATTACTCAGGATCAGTGATGCCACAGTTTCAGATGAAAGAAGCAAACCTGAACCACAACTGTTGCAATCTCTGTGTATTTGTTGTCACATGTACATAATTGTAAAGCAGTCGCTTAGTATTTTTTTTTTAAAAAAAAAGAAAGTAATGATGCTGATTCAGTTCCTTTTAATAGTGAAAACATTGAGGTGAAGTTACTATACAGCAATACATCAAAAAGTATAATGGCAAGAGTTCCCAGCTTATGTTACCCTCAATGAATGAACATGGTTTAAAAAAAAAAAACAATACGTTACATTGCCATTATTTGGAGGTTTCACAATGCAGTGACCGTTATTGCCACTGGTGTCAACTGTTCATTGTTTCAAACCCTGATTCTGCTGTGATTTTTTTTCCTCAGGGGGAAAGGAGACAACCATCGTCTTGGTCATGGCAATGAAGAACACCAGAGACACCCAAAGGTGTTGGAGGCACTTCAAGGGAAGAATATTGTAGATGTCTATGCAGCTAGCAGTCATGTCCTGGCACTGACAGATTCAGGGGAGGTTTATTGTTGGGGACGAAATGACCAGCAACAACTAGGACTGGGTGATGATGTCAACAAAGAGGGGAAAAGTGAACCCGTTGTCATTACTCAGCTGGAAGGACGGGTTTTATGTGGTGTAGCATGTGGCACAGCTCAGGTAAAGTCTTAAATATAATTTATGTTGATTGATAAAGACAAGTGTATTTTTTTTTTTTTTTGAGGAGTAAGAATGGTTTGGTAGCATCTGGTCCTTCAGAGTTGAAGTGATGGTGCATTGTTTGTTTATCAGCAACCGTGGGTGTTGAAGGAAAGGAAGCTTAGTTTCTTTGTATCTGAAATACAAAGATTGTTGTAGCAGACAGATGTAAATCATTGGCTAGATTGACTGCAGGGTGACTTGTTGTATGTATTAAAGACTGTGTTATACCTGCAAGCCTTATTTGTTATACAGAGTAACATTGAAGTTACCTCAAACTGGCTATTAATGGATTAATTAGACAAAAAACAACAAGCGTTTTTTAAAGCATTTCTACAGATCAATATATAATTTGAGTGAAAAGTCATCATAAATTTTAAAATTAAATTTTAGGTTTGTGCAAGTGTTAAGACCTTTCATCTCAAAAGTACTGTTGTAAATATTCATGAAAAATTATGTCATTTTGTAAAAGGCTAAATTTCTAAGAGATAGGGGAGTAACTAATCTTTTGAAAGGAACTACAATACCTATTCTACTCAGCATGATTCCCTGAAGGTTGCATTGAATTCTTAATGTGTGTTGGGGTTTAAATACAAGGTCAAATTAAAGGTAAAGATTTCATTCAACCTTCTGGGTTTACTGCAATATTAAATTTTATTAAAGCTAGAAGACATTTTAACTGTATGCAGAAGCAACCCACTAGTGGCAGTTTGTTTAATTAGTTATTCAGGTTATGGGTTTAGTGTCACAGATTAAGTGTCATAATTACTAAATGTTTGGTTTTACTAAATGGCTCTTTGCCAGAGAGTCTGAGGGGCTTTCAAAAAGGATTTCATTAACATTGTTTATAAATCCTGATAAATTCCACTAGTTAATAAAACATTCAAATGACAGTTTAATTGATTGCCATTTTTTTCAGAGTTTTGTATGGACTTCCAGTGCCAACTGGTCAGTAGGACTGAGGGTCCCTTTCAGTGTCCATGTTGTGAGACCCACCTTTGAACGCTTGGACCTCCTACTTCAGAGAGTCTGTGATGGTTTGGAACAGTCCAAGGATTGGCCACCCCCACAAGAAAAGGAGTGCATGGCTGTGGCTGGTTTAAACCTCCTCAGACTGCAGGTAAAGCAATCAAATATCATGTTCTTTTGAAATCGTTGAAAATGTGAGTGTTTGTCCATCTATAGTTAACAGCATCTTCTGACTCAATGAATTAAACTTCATCATTGTTATCTCTTGAAACAGTAACATGGGTCACCAGTTGCTCTCCTTACAATTAACTTGTGAAAAGAATTTATTCCTATGAGAATGGTGATATCTATGGGTGACTCTTTATTCAACACCTTTAAAAGCTCTGGCATTTTTTGCTACCTCACTATATGGTTACATTGCCCCCTCCCCCCCCCCCACCGTGTGCAGGAGCAAAGACGTTGTGGAATATGCACACTGTATTTCTGGCCTGTCTTAAGGAGGAAGTTGGAGGGCTGGGGAGGACTTGGAACCATATTAGAACTGGAAAGACACTATGCAACATGCATCATACATGTGTCAATATGTCATTTAAATGTATCTATCTATCTACTTACGTATTTGCTTTATCTTAAAATTTTTGTGTGTCAGTAGCTTATACTACACTATGTAAATTCCTCTTCAATTGTATTTATTTGTACTTGGCTAAGTTCAAATTTATTAGAATTGAAAAGAGGCAGAGCAATGGGTGAAAGATTGAGATGATCAAAGAAAGACAATCAATACTCCAAGTACATTTCCTGCAGGGGTTATTGAAATGCTCAATTGGTACATGTTTTTGATTGACATTGATTTTGAAAGTTCAAAAGATGCAGAGTAGCTCACATCTCACACAGTACAGAGAGTTTTCTAAATAGACATTAAAGGCTCATTCTGGTGGCTTTTACCTATGTCAAAAAAAAATAAATAAAATCCACACCATGTCATTGAAACCCTCTCTGAGTACCCTTTTCATAACTCAAGATATCTCATTTTAAAGATTGGTTATTTTTGTAAGAAAATAACCTCTGATTCTTTACAAAGCCATGGGAAGCTATGTAATGTGGCACTTTGCCTAAGATTCACTTTGGTGTTCTTTATAATTTAACAACCTGTTTGTCCTTGAAATTTGGTGCTGTTGAAACGTTTAAGTATCTTTTCCTGTAGATCTAGCATTACTCTTCAACATATATAGAGTGCAACCAACAATATTGCTTAACATTGCCTGGAGTGGCATCCAAATCATAAATAAATTCGATGCAATGTCAAATTAATGTGTCACAATGACATCACAGATTTCCCATGATGCACAAAATCTCAAGAAAAAATTGCATTACTTTATAAATTTGTATCTTTCAAACGTTATATGCCACTGAGATGCAGTTTTCACCTACTGAAAGAGAAAAACTTTCTGCATATTTTGAAGCTAATGAATTTTTTCTCTGGAATATGCCTTTAAGTAATGCCTTGTATGCTCCTCAGGATATGGCCTCAAACAGTAAGCTAGGTTTGTGCCTGCCAAAGTAGGAGTCAAAATTGGTTAATATGGGAGGGGCTTGGAGAAGTGGAATTGCATGGGATAAGAACATTTGTCCCTAAAAATCATGTTGCCAAACTGAAAGGTCTCGGTCAGGCTGTTTTTATTGGTTTCGATGAAAGAGAAACCTATGCATTCATGATGGCGTGTGTGTGTATGTATGTGTGTATGTGCGTGTGTGTGTATGTGTGTGTGTGTGGATGTATGTGTGTGTGTGTGTTTGTGACACTTTGCTCTTTAACACGATATCTCAAGATAGGAATGTCCGACAGTTTTCAAACATGGTACATAGATGCGCCATATTGAGAGGAAGAACCCTATTGTTTCTGGCAGAGGTCAAAGGTCATCTGGGGTCACAGGGGGTCAAAGTCTGAAAATCTCGTTAACACGATATCTCAAGATAGGAAGCTTGGTTGGATTTCAAATTTGGTATGTTGATGCGTTATAGTCAGGAGATGGTCCCTATTGTTTTTTGTGGAGGTCAAAGGTCATCTGGGGTCCCTGGCGGTCAAAGTCTGAAAATTTTGTTAACACGATATCTCAAGATACGAAGCTGAGGCAGATTTCATATTTGGTATGCTGATGGGTTTTAGTCAGGAGATGGTCCCTGTTGTTTTTCGTAGAGGTCAAAGATCATCTGGGGTCACTGGGGTCAAAGTCTGAAAATCTCGTTAACACGATATCTCAATATAGGAAGCTTGGTTGGATTTCATATTTGGTATGTTGATGCGTAATAGTCAGGAGATGGTCCCTGTTGTTTTTTGCAGAGGTCAAAGGTCATCTGGGGTCACTGGGGGTCAAAGTCTGAAAATCTCGTTGACACGATATCTCAAGATAGGAAGCTTGGTTGGATTTCATATTTGGTATGTTGATGCGTTTTAGTCAGGGGATGGTCCCTATTGTTTTTTGCAGAGGTCAAAGGTCATCTGGGGTCACTGGGGGTCAAAGTCTGAAAATCTCGTTAAAACGATATCTCAAGATAGGAAACTTGGATAGATTTCATATTTGGTATGTTGATGCGTTATGGTCAGGAGATGGTCCCTATCGTTTTTGGTGGGGGTCAAAGATCATCTGGGGTCACCGGGGGTCAAAGTCTGAAATTCTTGTTAACACGATATCTCAAGATAGGAAACTTGGATAGATTTCACATTTGGTATGTAGATGCGTTTTAGTCAGGAGATGTGCCCTTTTTCTTTTTTGGCGGAGGTCAAAGGTCATTTCAGGTCACCAGGGGTAAAAGTCTTCAAATCTTTTTAAAGTTATATCTCAAGATGTTGGTTTATCTATCTATGTATGGCTTTTGTGGAGGTCAAAAGGGCATCTGGAATAACAACATTATTTTTTGAACATGCTAGTATAACATTTGAGTAAGAAGATAATGGTGCATGATGGCAAATTTGAAAAACAGTACATTTATGTATCATCGAAACCTCAATGCATTTTTGCATTCTGGTTCAAAAATTTGTCATCTCTGGTAGGCAAGAGCTGAAAATTTGTCAACCGATGTAAATATATGATTTGCATCAGAGGTCCATATTAATGAAATGTTAACTAATTTTTGGTATTGACACCAACAGACAGCTTTTATTAGACAGGTGCAGTCTGTTAGAAACTATCTGTGGACATGCTGTCACAAATTTATTGGTATAAATTTAATTGTCATAGCCCTTACCTACAAATCATGTACGCAAACCAAGGAAAATGTTTGTGTAGTACTTGTACCATACATGTCGGTGCTAAGTGATTTTCTTATTTCTCCGGTAGTTACACGCAGCTATATGTCAGGGTGAGGATCCAGTCAAATTGGGCCTGGAGCCTACTAGTGCCCTCCTCTCCAACCTCAAACAGAGGATTGTGGACCTTGCCAGCAATGCTGGTGTTGTACCATCAGTTCAGATGGCTGCACAGTCAGCCCTTCAGACTGGCTGGTCATTACTCCTACCAACAGCAGAGGAAAGGGCCCGGGCCTTGTCGGGATTGCTTCCTAGTGCAGGTGAGCCCTTTGCTATCCATGTTATAAGTTTGTAATTTTTCAAAGAAAAATGTGTTTGAAAATTTACCATAAAGTAACTTATACTTTGTACATGTTCAAAGAACTTAAAATGGTTTTGGTATAGAAAATCTTTGTAAAATTCATGTCTGCATGATGGATTGGTAGTCCCTTGATTTTGGAGTTGTACATTCTTCAGCTATCAATGTCTAAGTACATGTGGGCAAATCTGCAATCCAAGTCTGGACATACAGAGGTAAAAACAGACCATTTGAAGTCTGTGATTGACACTAGGATGGATGCTGATCTGTGACATTGTTCTTGGGCAGCATCTATGTGGTTGTGATGTTCTTTGTCTAGTGTAAGTGATGCTTTTCTTGTGAGGACATTCCATTGTACTCTGTCCTGGACTCTCTCCTCCAGGTTCATGGGTTGGACATTGCATCACTGCAGATTACCTTTCACTGCATCTTTGAAACGAGTTCATGGGAACCTTCTATTTCTATGACCCTGCATGAGTGAATCAAAGCATAGGACAACTTTAAAAGCCTTGAAGTTAAGAATTTGTCTACTTTTCACTTTGATGCAATCAAAACAAGGTGCAAGTATAGAGTGCTTTCACATGACGTGACAACTGGTAAGCCGTTCCCTCTGCCTAGCAAAAATCAATCGTGTTTTGATGCAACAGTCACATATGGGTCTGCAGCTGCTTGTAACCTAGCTATACTAGCTGGTGCACTACACTAGTTTTTGCCCGTTAAAAGGAGTGGGGCTTTTGAGGTCGGTTAAAGCACTCTATACTGTGTTTAATGATAATAGCATCTCTGCAGGAATTATGGTAGTAGAAAATCCATATCTATTCCTAACAGACGTGCAAAGTTTACACCTAAAGAAGACTTTATATTTTTCATGAAAAATCTGCATTTTATCAATTTATTAGGAACAGATGCTATTTCCATGACCCCTGGTCATAGGTTTATGATGGACCTGCTGGTTGGTAGTTTGATGGCAGATGGTGGTCTTGAGTCAGCCCTTCATGCAGCAATCTGGTCTGAGATCAGAGAGATGGAGAGCCAAAGGGAAAAAGAAGTTGCTGACCCTGAAGAGGAGGATCATGAAGAAGATGAAGAATCAGGAGACAGAAGTAAGAATCTCCCTCCTCAAATGTTTGATCACTTGTTTCTCCTTACGTATTAGATCTTTTCCATGAATGTAGGATCTTTCAGACTGCCTATTTTTCTTCTCTATACCCTCAATTAACATTTATTTCCTAGACTGTCTGCAATTCTCTCAAGACAGTGGGTGTGATATCATTTTTAAGAAGAAACCTTAATCTGTTGTGGTAATCTTGGTTTTATGATGTTATTTTTGTTTCAGAAATTTTCTAAAAGTTTTCAAATTTTGCAATGACTTCTTTGGTGATTGTTTTTTTTATTTCCCCTCTTAGAAAAACTTGAAAGAAAAAATTGAAAAAACCAGATCATGTAGGCCAAACAGTTAAATAGACCATGTAGCGTGAAGGTGATAAATAAATGTTCTCATTTTCATCAACAGCCCCTTCAGAGGAAGAGAGAGAAAGTCGTGTTGATGGAGGAAGAAACCTTGGAACAGTTAAGAAAAGAAAGAAGAAGATACAACCAGTTTCCCAAGAGATAACAACTAGTATACCACTGCTGCAGCTTGTACAACAGTTATTAAGGTTAGTATATTGCAATAGACCTTGTGCATTGACGACATACTGATATCATCCTTGGGGGCAAAACAGTAGGACACTTGGCTGCAAGCATAAGAATTTGGGCTACAGGTGTAGCAGACCAAGCATGTATTCGATTGGTTGACAAATCAGCTGTCTGCATTTGTCTGTGTTGGTTTGTTTTGTCCCCAAGGGGCTCTGATGATGTCACACATTTTGAATTTTAGCAGCTTATGGAAATATTCACTTGGAAAAGAGAAAGGCTTATTTATTCTGTTTACATCCAATTACGATCAATATAAATATGACACTTACCAGACTAATTTCGCAAGTTATCATAAAACCAGTTTTAGGTCAAATTGTCAGCCAAAGGTAGTATTATTCACAAGCTAGTAGAGAAAATCTGCATTGCCTACATTATAATTCCTGTTCAAAATATGTATAAAGTAATAGCATTATATTTTTGGAGGTGGCGGTCCATTATGACTTCATTGAAAATTAATACCATGTAGGAAGACTAGCTCCAAAGTTAAAACTATAGGCTGTGGGTACCTGACTCCAAAAGTTGGAGGTGCCCAAGTCTTATCAGCAGATGCATGTGTAGTCATAGCAGATTTTGTGGTAACACACTTGTGGGAGCCTCTTAAAGATCCTCATTATAGTATGTAATCCTCTTGTGTTTTAATGACCAACTTTCTTTGTTACAGCCAAACTGAAAAAGTCAGCTGGTATTTTTTTTTTAAGTCAGTTCAATGGGAGAGACCTTTTGAAAGGTGACAGACTTTCTTTGCCTGTGTTGAAAGCTGTCTGGCTTTACTGCAATACCTGTTTTCTTCATATTGTGTACAACAAGGTTGCTGTGGTTACTTTTCCTCATCCCTCTTTCCATCTTTGGCTCAGTACTACAATAAAAGTGTGGAATTAATGTGAATTTAGATAGTTTGTCTGATGTTAGTTTTCCATCAATGTGGCTAAGGAAGAAGTAAAATAGAAAATTCAACATGTTGTACTGATCATGTCAAGTGATAACAACGTGCTTGGCAAGGAACCACAAAATGCATCAATACCACAAAATACATGAATGCACAAAGGTGGAGAGTCTGTTTTGATCAATAACAAGCTTAGAGGCAACATGGAGATTTTATCTAAAGCTGTTTTATCGGACTTAATCTTTCTAGGAATGCTTCAACAGTAACCCTCTCCAAGTTGCAAGAGTATTCCACAGAATTTACCAAGGAGGAATCTGTATGTATGGATAGCACTGAGAGGTCTACCTCATTGGAACTACTTCTCAAGTTTCAGAGGCTGCTTGTCCAATCATTATTTCCATTTCATCAGGAGGGGCTGAGGGCAGTGAGTCAGGAAATCGGTGAGGAATAATTTTGATGATTTGTACTCTCAACCTGCTTTTTACTGATGGAGTAATGTGCCCCTTTTGCTGTGTTTTTGTTCTGAGAACAATGAAAATAGATTATTAATGGCCACTCTTGACCAAAGACTTGTTTGAGAATAAATGCACAATATGCTGTATGGGCCACATCACTGCTTGGGTCAATCCCTCTAAAAGAGTTCCCACCCCGTCTGCTTTACACCCAAACTCTTCCTCATGTACAATGCACATTGAGAACAAATCAAACTGAAGTGTTGGGGGGGTGAGGGGGTGGTTATATGTAAAAAATATAAATGGTTGGGAATTCCCCCTGTTGCTCTGGAGATATCACCCAAGAGAAGTAATGCAAGGGAGTAATGGTCACATGTGAAACCATCCACTGGAATTGCCATGGGAAGGGAGTAAAAGTTTTTCATTCATGGTGCATTACTCTGATATTGCCTGCACATGCTGTGATGATGACATCCCTACTTTCATACAAGATTAATTTGGTAAAATAATTATATCCTTCAAAAATTTATTTTGTTAAAGAACTACTTGTGTATCCATAGAAACTGAACTGGCATTATGTGAAATGACAATTACATGTACCACTTAACCAGTGGTTCCCGATCTTTTTCTACAGCTAGTTGATCTCATTTCAGGTAACATTAAAAATGACCATACCAAATGATAATTGGCCCCAAAGGAATCACAATTCACCTCCCCAGTCATACTGTTAATAGTGTGATGCCTAGTTGCACAAATCACACTGTATACAGGTTGCACTTGACCTCACAAATTTGCTTCAGCAGTGTGTTTAGTATGTGACTAGTTTTTGGTTTGGATGAAAAGAGAAACCTATGCATTCATGATGGCGTGTGTGTGTATGTATATGTGTATAGGTGTGTGTGTATGTGTGTGTGTTTGTGACACTTTGCTTGTTTATACGATATCTTGAGAAGGGAAGATCTGACAGTTCTCAAACTTGATACACAGATACCCCATACTGAGAGGAAGAACCCTATTTATTTTGGTTGAGGTCAAAGGTCATCTGGGGTCACAGGGGGTCAAACACCAAAATCCTTGTTTACACAATATCTCAAGACAGGAAACTTGGATTAATTTCAAACTTGACATATTGATGCGTTATGATGTAAGGAAGAACCCTATTGATTTTGGTGGAGGTCAAAGGTCATTTGGGGTCACATGGGGTCAAACCCCGAAATCCTTGTTTACACAATATCTCATGGTAGAAAACTTGGATTAATTTCAAACTTGATATGTTGATGCGTTATGATGTAAGGAAGAACCCTATCGATTTTGGTGGAGGTCAAAGGTCATTTGGGGTCACATGGGGTCAAACCCTGAAATCCTTGTTCACACGATATCTCATGGTAGAAAACTTGGATTAATTTCAAACTTGATATGTTGATGCGTTATGATGTAAGGAAGAACCCTATCGATTTTGGTGGAGGTCAAAGGTCATTTGGGGTCACATGGGGTCAAACCCCAAAATCCTTGTTTACACAATATCTCATGGTAGAAAACTTGGATTAATCTCAAACTTGATATGTTGATGCGGTATGATGTAAGGAAGAACCCTATTGATTTTGGTGGAGGTCAAAGGTCATTTGGGGTCACATGGGGTCAAAACCTGAAATCCTTGTTTACATGATACATTATGGTAGGAAACTTGGATTCATTTTAATCTTGATAGCTAATGCGTTTTGATGTAAGAAAGAACCCAATTTATTTTCCTGGAGGTCAAAGGTCATTTGGGGTCACATGCGGTCACACCCCGAAATCCTGGTTTACACTATATCTCAAGGCAGGAAACTGATTCATTTCAGACTTGATATGTTGATGCATTATGATTTAAGAATTTAACCCAACAAATTTTGGTGGAGGTCAAAGGTCATTTGGGGTCACATCGGGTCAAACTCCGAACTTCTTGGTCACACTATATCTCAAGGTAGGAAGCTTAGATTGATTTCAAACTCGATATGTTGATGGGTTATGATAGGAGGAAGAACCCTATTGATTTTGGAAGAGGTCAAAGGTCATTTGGGGTCATAGGGGTCAAACTCAGAAAAACTTTTTTAGGATAGGCTCAAGGTATTAAACGGTGGATGGATTTCAAAATTAGTTTGTAAATGAATTATGGTGAGAAGATGGTCTGTATAGGGGTTTTTTTGTGGAGGTGAAAGGACATCTGGGGTCATGATCGGTCAAACTTTGAAAAACCTGTCAAAATGGGATATCGCAAGGTAGGAAACTTGGATGGATTTCCTAATTAGTATGTGGATGTGTTATGGTGAGTTGAAAGTACTGTACCTGTTGTTTTTGGTGGAGGTCAATGGTCATCTGGTATCACCTGGCATCAAACTCTGAAAACCTTGTTTGCAGAATATCTTAAGGCACAGTATGAAATTTGGCTTTTTGAATAGAGAAATGTTTTGGTTAAAAGAAAAACCAGTCACTTACAGGTGGAGACAAAGGTTATTTTGGGTCACCAGTTGTTACAAGAAATGTAGCATTTTATTGAAAAGAGCATGTATGTATCATCAAAACCTCAATGCATTTTTGCATTCTGGTGTTAAACTGTAATCTCTAGCAATACAGAATTGAAGGACAAATGATATTTCCTACGTTTGATTAGGGAGAAGTAACAAACTTTAAAATATTTTGGGTTAAGCTAGGTTAGATTGGATGGAATTTTACAGCCCAGTTTCCAACCAATTGGTTCTTGTGGAGCTGGCCACTACCATTTTGGGACTCACATCTCAACCCCGTTATACCTGTTTCACAAATCCCATTGGGCTCCTGACAGGGTCATATGGAAGACTTTTAAAAATGGAACCTGGTGCCATTGTTCTTGGGACTCATCATGAGCAAGGGAGTAGGGAAAACAAGTTAGTAAGCCACAAATGGAAAAAATGCTGTGGCCGACTGGACTCAGACCTGAGCAGTGAAACCTCATCTAATAGAACTAACCCATTGGGATCACTCTACCCCAAGGTTGGGAAAGTATGCTAGTTTTCAGATCCTAATGTCTTGGCAGAATGCCTGAATTCATGTTTATCCAGAACAATAGATACCACTGCACACTGCACTGGCAAGGGCACAGCCCATCCAGTCCTCCTCTATCATGCAGTTTGAAGCCTATTTGGCATACTCTAAAAAAATTTATCAACCATGTCAACTTTAGCCTCCAGACCTTTGTCTTTAAAAAGAGTTAATTATACCAGACCTTTAAGTTCCATTTGCAAATGCAAGAAGACCTACTTAAATCAAGTGCAAGATAGAGCATAACTCTTTCTTAAAACAAGGGCTGAGACCTAATTGTATTCATTTGAGGTAACGAAGAGGTGAATGTTTTAGAGTTTTCTTCCTTAATTTGCATTTGTCCTCAGATGCTGAAATGCTTGGATTAGGGTCCTTACTGTGCAAATATGTCTCCATGCTCAGTACCCATGTGAGAAATATCTTGACTGTGGCTACCAACCTTGTGACGCAGAGCCCCCAGTGCTTTGCTTCTGTGTCTGAGCTGATTGCTTCTGACTTGTCAGGTAAGTGATTTGCTGGAGTAAAAGTAGAGTTAGTAATATACATCATCTTATAATCCAGATCATAAAGTCTATTTTCACTGCACAAATGACCTGCTATTAGACCTTAACCACTATGTACCCGTTTTTGTGAGTTGATAAAGGTCGAGGTGGGAGTGTCTCTGTAGATTTAAATTAATATTTATATTATTATTTTAATTTCTGAATTACATTACTTGCAAATGGCCCTCTATGAAGACCTGGCCCAACTCCTGCACTTTTTGCCAGAAAAGTGTGGTTACTGCAAGCCTAACAAGACTTCCTGTGATCAGAAAACATTGTACAAGAGCAACCTCTCTAAAGGCCACGCAAACAAAGGGTTTTCTGTTTACACACATATTAGGCAATCTCCTGGCCTGATATCACCTGATACAAGCAATTTTGGAGAGCAGTCTCATGACTTTTAATGAGTGTTAAAGTCCTCAAGGACCCTGTGGTTATTGACTGTTTGGGTTAGGAGGTTCCACAAGGACGTGTGCAGTGGGGGATGGTAATTAATACCATCCACAAATGCATGGATGTCCGTATTGCATTGTGTAGACCAAAAATACTGCACCGTTTGTCCTCAACTTTGTTATACCATTAAAATTATGATTCACAAATAAAACAACAGGCCATTCAAAATTCGGAAACTGGGGTCAGGGGAAGAGGGCTAGCAACCAGCATTGTTCATTGCATTTTGAGATGGAAAGTTTCTGGTCAGATTTCCTGTCGGCATTTCTTTTCTAAAAGCTAGGTTTCAGAATATTAACCTTCACTCAACCACAGTTGCTTTTGAAAAAGTACTTGGATCCTACCTTACAGTTAAGAATAACCACGATATTTGTTATCTTCAAGTCAAAATATCATTATCTACTAACACACAGTTGATGGACTTATAAGTGGGTGACAAAATAAATTTAGATTTAGGACAAAAAAGACTAGATACCTTTTCAGAAAAGACTCTAAAATTTTTATCTCAAAACAGCTGTTTTGTGTTTTTATATGCAGAAGGGGGTTAGGTGATCTGTTAGGGTACATAATGTCAGGTTGTAGTATCCCCATGTCATATAAGTAACACAAGTTATATACAATGTCTGCATCCAGTGCAACTTTGAGACATTTCAAAGTTCAAATTTGTTTACTTAAACAAAAATACTGCATCTCTTCATCACCAACTTTTTTAACTACATTAAAAATATGGTTTATTTATTAATTCAAAAAAACAGCAGGCCATTCAAATATTGTGCCTAGATGACTTTGTCCCAGGAATAAATATTCTACTAGTCAGAAGTAAATTCTCTGCTTTATATGTAATCTTTTTCTTGATTTTTGTTCTTTGTAAAGTGCCATTGAGTGTGTTTCATCACAGTAATATGTGCTTTATCAAGTTTTGCAACCTTACCCTTAACCTTAACTCATAAATGCTCATGAATAATATGCTCACAAAACTTTTGTAAAATTTCAAGCCATGCAATTTTTGTTACCCTCGCAGAGTGCTGTATTTTTTCTAGAGTTTTTGATGAATAATAAAAGCTTTTCTCCATTAATGACACATTGATTGATGCCGTCTAATAAATTTTAATAAAAAAAAAAATGGTGCTTATATTACTTTGGTCAAATTATCTGAACCATGAAACAGACTTGCCATCATATCACTTAGTGCTATTTTTGGTCAAAATGATCGGATGCATCTATTTCACTACTGACTGCTTCTTGCATGAATGAGGATCAGTTATCTTAACTTTCTAGCATGTGTCAACATTCCAAATCTAAGCATTTTGGGGATCTAGATAGTTAGCAAGTAGAACTTTTAGCAAGGTATATCTCTTGCAAGTCATTGGCATTTTAAATGCTTCTAAAAACTAAACGAAATAGAATGAGACCTGGATGTGCAGAAGACCCTGGGAAAGAAGAACAAGTTCAAGAGCTAGATGAGTCGACTCTTTTCCCAGGTTTATCAAGGGGCCTAAAAGAGCTGGCAAAGAGGTTGTATTCCACTGTGTGATTTTCTAGGCACTTAATTAAAAGCTTAAATTGTGCTTATAAGTGTGATATTATGGCAGGTTGGCCTCGAAAATGAGTGTTGTTCATGTCAAAGGGGGAAATATCTTGCTGTTCATGAGAAGTTAATAGCAAAGTGCAGGGAGTGAAGGAAATAGCCCTTCCATGTCGTGTTATCACAATGATAAAATAAGATTATATTTGAGTGACTCATCTCTCTGTATGGCATTGAATGATTACAAAGAGTTAGGGGTGTGGCATCACAGCAGGGCTGCCAGGGGGAGCAGAATATGTCACCAGCTGTAGAAGGGAAGAGAGGGTGGGGGCAAGTGGCAAAAGGTTGGTTTATTTCCCAGACCCATGCTTGAGATTTAATGCTAGTGACCAACACATGTATTATTGATGTGTCTTTCTTCCTTTTAGGAACTGTAAGGCTTGTGAAAGTAATGAAATCTCTTGTTATCATAAAAACATTGAAATTCTCCCCATGTTTCATAAAAATAAGATCACAAGAAGATCAGAAGATCAGAATCTTCAAGTATGTAAGAACTTTGTGTGTTTTTGTATGGAATTATCACCTATCGCAGGCTCTAACAACTCGTAATTGGAGGTATCTGCCTCACAAATTTATACAGAATTGAAATGGCAGGTTCCATGTGCCCTAGCAATTGTGGTTAATTCACTGATATTAACTAAATTTAAGTCAATATTTAAGGAATAAACTGCATTTGGCTAACTATTGTTGGTGAATAAACCGTTGAGACTCCAGATTTAGCAAAATAATGGAAGAGGCGAATCCTATTCTACAACCCAATGTTGTTGAAAATTCTGGAGAAAAATTGAAAATAGGCCCCTCATTTACCAAGAGCATGATGAGAGAGTCAGTTGGTCACTCAGTGATTCTAGCCATTGGTAGATCGGAATTCTTGACGGTTTCTAGTACCATCATTTCTTCAACTTTTATTTTTCCGTTGAACAACAAAATGGCTGACTTTAATGTTGTTCACATACATAACAATGATAACATACATAGCCTATATGGCATCAGAATGTAATATTACATAACATCACTGTGACTTCATGTATGTGGCAAATAAGCAAAACAACATTTTCAATATTCTTCACTATTTTAGTGTAGGCCTAATAATCATTTAAAGAACACTAAGGGGTTGTATAATAATGTATAAACTTCCCGACCTCTCAAAGCAACTGGTAGTACCTATGAATCTTGGGAAGTGTGATCATCATGGTTACACTTGACCAACTTGCTGAAATAGAAATGACTTTATGGAATCCAAGGTTTGTTGCAGGTTCAAGACCAGCCAGGTTCATTACATTTTTGTCCTTAGGCAAGATGCTTCAACTCAGTTGCCTCTCTCTACCTTAAACAGGTACCTTAGGCTTGCCTAGACAGTTGTGCTTAATGAATGCACTACTTGAGATTGTCTAGACAAATGTGCTTAATGAATGCAAGACATGTCCCAGGGCTAATTTACCAGTAGCACTGACAGCCATGCCTCAGAAATGTCCTATGATGTGACTAGACCTACATTGACCAAATTCATCATTTTGGCTGTGCACATTTTCAAGCTTTTTACAAGCCCCTATGTTCTAAAAGGTGATTTGAAATGGAATGTACTAAGACTGTTTGTTTGTGGAGTTTACCACTGAAAAAGTTGAAAAAAAAGTTGAAAGGGTACGGCCAAACTTTCAATCCCACTCACATTTGAAGTGTAAACCCTGCAAGTAGAGACCACTGTTGTTTGGTATTTATACTAATTGCAAGGAAATGATACATTCTAGAACCCATTACTATTCACGATTTGGTAACATTTGTGCATTTGTACATTTTATATTGCATGACACTGCCTTTAACATTCAAATGGGACATAAAATAGTTTTGTAAAATGTCTTATCATAAATCTAATCAAAGCAAAGATTTTTTGCCACCCTCCCATGAATTTTCCTTAATTTTCTTTTAAAAACAGGTGTCTTGTTACCAGAGTTGGTTACATCGCTAGTCCTACTCCAGACTAAATGTCCAAGGGTGATGCAGAAATCCAATGCGGTTATCACCCTCTCTGGTCTCATCGATGTCCTTGATGCCTTCAACAGACAGACACCAAAACTTGAGAAAGATGAAAGAGATGATTTGGCCTGGCCAGGACTAGCTGGTAAGCATTTTGGCAGTATTGTCTTAGTGATTTCCAACGATCCTTCACAGATTTGTTTACTGGAAAGGTGTTACTTGGTTACAGTGAGTTTTGACACGGTTAAGTGTGTAGGTACAAAAGTTTCACATGGGAGTATATCACGGATTTCTTTACATGGACAGAGTTTACTGCACAGTACATTGTTGCTATGGTATGTGTGAGAAAAGGTGTAGGCGTTTGCTATGGTTCTGTGTGAAAGTTTGGACTTGCTCAAGTAAATCAACAGATTTTGCAAGAAAGTTGAAATATTTTTGAAATAAAGCAAGGTGAGGTCCAAATCACTAAACAAATTGCAGGAATATAATATTGTTTCCCATCCAAGTTAAACTTTTAGGGGAGAGTCACTTTTCTAACCGGCCAGTATGGGCAGGTGGGCAAAGGAAATACATAAGTGACTTGGCAATAACGGCCAGTTGGAAAATGACTCTGCCCTTAGTTAGACCATTTATAGCTTGATGGTGGCCATCTTGGTGTGCCTTTTTTGTTCCAGTCGGTGGCAATAATCCACGGATAGGACGTATGCATTACATGCTGTCCATGTATAGGAAGTCTGTGGAGTACATGCACTAATGAGTGAATTGATTAATAGGATATAGGGCAGCAGCAGATACAAGTATAAACTAGCTAGGCCTTTTAGCAAAAGTTGAAATTCATTGCCCTTTAACTGAGACATAACCTGTAATTCAGCATTCATTTATGTTGTGCCTCTGCTTTTTAACATTTTTTTTGTCGTAGTGTGCTAAAATGTTCTATGTTTTTTGTCTTGTTCAGTTTCCTTAGGACATTTTATAAAAGAAATCTTGCCCTTGAAGCTGTTGTTATTTGAGTACTGTGATTAATTGATTTCTCTCTTGTAATGTACAGTAGAATTTTATGTATGTTGCATTAACCATTGGTAAATGCCATTATAAATACAAGTTTTGTGCAAACATGAATATTTTATCATATACACAATGCACACCAACCAGTCCTGTAGTCAGGCCAACCTTCCCTGTGTGTTTTCATCCCTCTCCCCCCCCCAGAGATCAAAAGTTCATCTTTGTCTTAATACATTTAGTAAATTTTGCCCTCAGCAAAAAAAATCCTATCCCCCACCTCTCCCCACCAACTATTTTGATACTACTTTCATATGATGTTCACGATGCTCTGCATAAGTATTGGCATAGGGATAACAATCAAATCTCCACAACTGGAGGAGAGGACATAGGCACAGCTAGCACAGTACATATAATTGAAAGGTTATACACGAATCCGGACAGCAAGTAATGGTCTGATTTCAGTCGGCCATAACTGGGGTCCGTCACCTTTAAATCTTTCGATTTCCTTGCTCACCTCCATCATGTATGGTTGTAGACGAATTTGTATCTTGAATTCTCCAATTTCACTAAATATGAGGGTGTGAAATTCTTGTAAACAATAAATAAATACAATTTTAGGCTGATGGACCCCACTAATGGCAGCCTACATTCCCTAAAAAACAAGCGCTAATCAGATTCCTCTATAGATGAGGCATAAAATTCTATCAAACCCTAACCATTCATATGGTACATGTCAAACGGTAAGTTTGTAAAGTGTGACAAGATTTACAAGCTGTTGCATGGTACAGTTTTAGTCTCATAAGAATTATTCACTAATCACTTCATGAATGGTGTAAAATGTTGGTAGTCAAATGACAGAAGCAGCTTTAGTGTTCAGCGGGAAATTATCTCATTTTGGTACACACAAAAAGAAAACGTAAAACAAATTGACACACCAATAAAATGTTGTGTAGCAGTTTTTGGACTTACAAAGATTTGCTGATTTTTAAACAAAATACCTGAAAGCCTGAAAACCCTGCTATTTCAATTTTGGACACTGTGTTACTTCCTGATGTTACCCAAAGTTTTGTAGTATAAAGGCAAAAATGAGCTTAAGCTGTCTGTTTAAATGAAGAAGATTTGTTACGGTTTGTGTTTTCAAGATGGCTTCTTTTTGTCTTGGCAGGGAAATCCCCTAGTGTAAGGTCACTCTCAGAGTACTCAGAGTATCCAATCATCAGCAAGGCAGATATTGAGAACCACAATAAAGATGAAGGAATGTGGGTTATCATCGATGGAAGAGTTTACAACCTAGAAACCTTCCTGGCTACTGCCCCTTGTGGAAGTGAAACACTAAGAGCCCTTGCTGGTAAGTATATCACAAGGGCTATAGCCCTATATACCAACACCCCTGTAATACAACTCCCCTATATTTTGTCAAATCCATTATGGTCCAAAAGAAACCTTTGTTTCAATGTCAGAACATAGAGGTGTTTTGGAATATAAAACAGTCATCTATGACTGAGTCATTTTAATTTTTGATAATTTCAAAATTAAAAAAGCCACAAAATTTGGCATTAAAAGTCTAAAACGGGTTATGAAATAACTCCAGGCCCAGGTGGCTAAAATGTTGCAAAATTTGAATCCAGAGTGTAAACTTGAAACCTCTGGTCAAAATTAACTACAATTTGATAGATGTACAAACTGGAAACCATGAACACTTAAAGGTCTAGACTGTGGAGTGTCTTATATACATGTGATTAAGAAATTATTAGATTACCTCCAAAAAATGGCTAGCACCCCCTGTTAAAATAGAAAATTTTGAAGTTTAAGTTTGTGTGCCAGGTTTCAATTTGGGGAAAGGAGAGTGTTTGTAGAGCTTGCATTACAGTTTGCTATTCCTGTATGTCCCAGTTGTGAATGCATTTTGGTTAGGTTAAAAGTTGCCAATCAATATTCTCTCAGAATGCTTTCTCTTATGTGTGTGTTTATTGAGTGGTGATATTATTGATAACAACTTTATATATGAAAAAATTACTTGTAAATACAAGCTATTGTTTGCAATTATTTCTCTATTTCATCACTTGTATTAATTCAGGATGGCATTTGTGTACTTTGATGGTTCTAAGATCTCTCTGGGGGAAGGGGGGGGGGTAGAGAAAGGTTCAGATGATACCTACAAGCTTATATTAAATCACAACATCTTAACACTAAACACTTTTTCATCTGAATCTTTGGTTCCACAGGTCGAGATGCTTCAGCAGCATTTCACTCTGTGGAACATTCTCCAGAAGCTCTTGCAAGCATGGAGGAGATGTGTGTTGGCATTTGTGTTGAGGTGAGTATGAATCACAAGTGACTACTGTAGCTATTTCTTAAAACATGTCGTTCAAAAGTAACACACAACATTACATGACCTTTTAAGGTAGTAAATCTCAGTATGATTTCAGATGTCTGTCAAGTCATCGAAGAGAGAAAAGCTCATTAACTAGAAACAGTTTTGACAATGATGGTTACAAATGTCATTATTCTTCCTTTTATTTCCTTTTCCTCTTTGAGCTCTTCCAGCAGAATCAAAATTACAGAATGTGATGTGTCTTAATGTAGGAAGAAAATACTGAGGCTGTCAAATGATTTCTTCCTGGTCTTTATTTAAGTACTGTATGAAGTTGCCTACTTCTTTTCTTTCAGCAGTGCTATGCTACTCTTCCTTTTTGGCTTGCCAGAAGCCCTCCCATTCCAAAAAAATAAATAGAAATGAAATGGAGTAAAATTGCATTCAAATATAGTATCAATCATTTTGTCAGTGTTGGAGAATAATGATAACCACTACTTCTGTCAGACTTTCAAGTCCTCTCTTTCTCTATTTTTTGTGGAATATGGATTCTTCTTTTACCCAGCTTTTCATCTTGTTCCATCAGAACTTTGCTATATTTGAATCTGCACTTGTGGTGCTCTATCTTTAAATTAAGAAGCAGTGCCTTGTGTCACATTTGCATACATTTTGTTCTTTATCGTTGTATGTAGGAAACTTCACATGATGTAACAATTGACCAAGATATTTATCCAAATATGTCCCTTTTTTTTAGTTTATTGCTTTTTTGGGTGATAGTTATTAAATATTTCTCTTTTCATCTGTGTATGTGTAAACCTTGTTTTACAATCAATTTCAGCCTGATCAGGCTTCACTCTCAGCTAGTGAATGTCCTGCTGTCATCTCACCTCTAATGGATGCTGAGAGGGCTTTGGGTCTTCTAATTGGCCTACATTCCAGCCATCAAGCACGAAGTCTACCCTTATCACCTCCAGAGGTGGAAACACAACAGTGGCTCAAGTCACAACTTTTCAGTGGGGGCCTTCAACTGGGCCATCGACCTGTACTTGTATTAGACCAGGAAGAACACAAGCAGATGGCCGAAATCCAGAGTGACTCAGAGCAAGATAAACCTAAGAATGGGGACAACGAAAAGGTCCCTCCAAGGTCCAACCCCCCATCTGATGCCACAAAGCCATTCCTCCAAGCACTAGCTGACGGGAGACTACAAGATCCAAATGTACAGGCCTTCCTCTCCATCTGTGAACGTTACTGTCGTAGTCGGCACTTTGTCCTGCCAATAGAGTTTCCACCCACACACCCTGTGGAAGTCACTGTTAGATTGCTTATAGCATGTATTCTAAAACACCATGATCTAGGTCATGTTGCCCTGGCTCTGGTGGAGCATGTTGGTCAAGGAGAGGGATCCCTGCTTCACCATCACAAACATTATATACCAAAATCATTGTCAGAAATTTGCAGGGTGGTTTATCAGACCAGGAGACACCTATTAAAGGTAAGCTCTGCCTCTCTTGTTCAACATGTTTTATTCATTTTGTATTTTTTTTATTTTATTTTTGTTTTCTATTTATTTCTCAGAATTGACTTACGATGCAAATGAGGGTTAATTGACACTTTGTTGCTGTTTGTAATAATCAGTAATAAAAGTGACTGAAAATTTTTTCATTCAGTTGTACTGCTCACTCAAAAAACTCTTGAAAAAAAGAAAAAATAGCAACTCTCATTCTGTTGTGGTTCATATATTACAATAGGATAAAATTGACAGCCATTTCTATCATTTCCTACCTATGAATGTGAAAGCTCATAAAAATGTATAAATTTATGCATACAAATGGTTGTTTGTTTACATTGGGATATTATAAATTAGCATTCATATTCACTTGTAGTAGTAATGCTATTGCTCATGAATATGTAATCCTTTGTCTACATGTGAGTTCCATGTCTTACATTGATACATGATTTATTACCATTCCTTTCATATTTTCAGAGTGAATGTTATTTTTCAATGAATATTTCATACTTTTATGTTTACATTTCTAAATACAGGCTCACCAAGACCAGAATATTCATTATGAGGAACTCTGTGCCCCTGTCATGGAAAGGTGTCAATTTCTCTTTAAAGAGCTGCGGCCAGCCATCGGCAACGAAGTGATGGCCCTTAAACGGTTGAAGATTCTCAACACACCCCCTCGCTGGAAGAATGTGGTTCATCAGATGATACTAACCAAGAGAGCAGAAGCAGCCGCAGGTGGTATGTTACTTGCCTATGACACTCCTACTTGCTTTTTCTATTACTATTATTGGTCAGAGCCAAATATTCAACAAAGTTGACTATTCCACTGGCAATGAACAAAGGACGAGGTAGGATAGGTTTCACAGTAGGATCTGGCATAGCACCTCTGGGAAGGAATTTCATTGTAAGTGATCATTCTGGAATAGACGGACTGTCCAATGGTAGTTATGGGTGAGGTAAGTAGGGCTAACAGGTTCACAAAACAAGGGTAAGTTTTAAGTAAATTCTAGGGTAGGTTGAATGAGTGTTAGGCTGACAGAAGACATTTAAAGAATTATCAAGTTTCATAAAGATGCTAGTTCAATTATGTCAGTAGGATAGATCTGTGAACATTTAACCAAGCCATTAGACAAGTTGCAATGATTTAGTTTTAACCTGCATATTTTCCAATGTTCCTTTCACTATGAGTCTCCCTGCATTTGCTAATGATAAAAACTACTGTCAGGCAACTGCAGATGAGTTCCCTCATTTAAACCAATATCAGTGCTATTCATTGAGCACTGGTAATGTTATTGGATCCCATTTGTAGTAAGAAAAAGGCACAATAGAGCAAAATATTTCTATAGGAGATGCTGTTTCCAGACTATTTTCTCACACTTTTCAGTTTATTCATCCTAATCTGGAAACCTAAGTGATATTAAATGTAAATTTTATTTCCTGCATGTTGTGTATGTAGTGAGTAGCAAACACTTCATAGTGTGGTATTAAATTTGTTCAAAATGTCAAATTTGGGATGTGATTCTTTCCGTTTCGTGTGAGATCCTTGAGCTTTGTCATTTTTACAGTTGTTTAGGCTGAGCATGTGAGATGTGAGGCTGGTGGATGTGTAGTTACTGGTTGAAAGTATCGTTCAAGATATTGTTAGAACCCAGTGAAATGTTGCTACCTTCACGGGAGACATCTGTGTTAGAAGACTGAAGACAGAGGAAATTTGTGCAAGTGGTTTAAGAAATGTGAGACAAAAACTAAGCTTTATGATTGTTTGAAAACAATGCTCAGTTGTGGTAGAAACCTGTCAGGTGAAAATACAAGCACAGATTAAAGAAAAGAGCTGGGCAGATTTGCAAAACAAATTGTTAATTCTTAGTTATTCCCTGTTTACAACATATCAGGGAGCAGTTAATTCCAAAAAGTTCCCATGAAGGGTAAAGTTGACATATGAGTACAGCTTGTCAACCTTTAAAGAAAGTCAGTTTGTACTAGTTGCTTTCAAAGCAATGAAATGGCCTTTATTTTGTACAGTAAACTTTGTATATTGGCTGGATATGACTCAGAGAGTTATCATATGCTCAAACTTGAAAGAAAACTATGATAAATACAGGAAGTGCTGTCAAAGTATAAAACTGAATAAAGTTTAGTCTAAGGTAGTATTTGTCTGATAAGTGTGTGTGTGTGTGTGTGTTTTTTTTTTTTAAATTAAAACCCATGCACATCATGTGGGTGTTCGGAAAGCTTGTTTCATGTTTTCACTCAACCATCTCCCTGGCAGCTGAAGGTGCCACAGCTAATGATGAAGAAGGCAAAGACGAAAAACAGAAGGTGAAAGAATCACCCGATGATTCACAACCTGTCTTTTCAGATGAAGAAATGAAAATGATGTCCAAGAAGCACAGCGATAAAGGAGTGAAGAAGTCACGGCACAAGGTAAGTAAACTGAAATGTCAGATTTGTTTTACGTGGAATCATTTATCAGCATTTCAAGTTTGAGAGGTTGTGGGTGCCCCTTACGTTCATGTTCAGTGTAAGATGGACATGAAAGCAATTATTCTTACCCAAAACGTGTTCAAGCATGCCATGAAATCTTGGAATCATCATTATTTGGAGGATTTATTGTTCACTGCTTCTTGTATATTGGAATGCCAGCAAGAGGTTCTTTTTCCATTCATTATCATTAATGTACTTGGCAATGTCTGGATGTAGATGGAGAAACTACAGTAGTTTGTTTAGTCTCATTTGAACTTTTTACTGTTAAATTGCTCTTTGAGTAGGAAAACTTTTACTTGGAAAGAAACTTTGATTGGAAAAGACTGTTACTTCAGTCTTATCCAATATAATTTAGAACATTCTTATAGAGGGGGTTTAGCCAATTTGCCCAAAACTCAGTAAGTGTTTGCAAAGCTTATATGCTAGTGAAGTGTAGAAAGGATAAAGTAGTCTTTACTTGGTAAACCAAGTGAAAAAATTACTTAAAGTTTACTTTTTCTTAAGTCTTCCCCTATCTCTGGCAAAGGGTCATTTGGCAAAGCCAAAATTTACTCCCGAAGGAGTTTTGCCTTTTAAGGAATCTATGTCCTCAACAGGACAACACTTAACAACTTGGTCTGTTATGCATGGCTCCTTTCTTTTTACTTTATGCCCAGTGACCGATGGATTGACCATGTATATACTCATATCTCTCTAATGGGTATTATACCAGTGTCACGCAATATTTAGAATTGAAATATTGGTATTCTTAATATCAACTATTGGTAATATCAGTGGTGTAGCCACAGGGGTGGTTTTGGGGGCCAAAACCCCTTTCCCATGACTCAACCTTGATATTCAAAAAACACATAAAGTAGCATTTTTTCTCTTTCTCCTTAGACCCCCCTTTCCCCTCATATTGTTCCCAAACCACCACCACACTCACACAATCCTGGCTACGCTACTGATATCAATACAACCATGTCTCCTCAAAAATACTTTGCCTTCAGTATGAAACTATTCTAAATAGAGTTAATACTGCTGTCAGAAATTTACTTCTTTAGATTGGTCAAAGCATTTACATCTGTAATGATCTTCCTTCTTCACCCTAAATGGACCTCTTTGCCTTGAAAGCCACCTACATTTTTAAACCCTCCTATCATGCCAACTTTTAGAATTGTGCTTTTTAAGAACTCTTTTTATTAACAGAACAGCAGTATATATTCTTATTACTGATTCAGTTGTTTAATATTTATTTTTTACTTCTTTGTTTCATGTTTCCTACTTTATAAATTTTATATTTGTATTGGAATCACAAAATTAAAAATCAACAAAAAAAAAAGAAAAATGCTCCAAGGACTTCTCTCGATCCTTCTTACACTTCAAAAAAATATTTAGCTTATCTTTCATCAGCTTGGAAGAAGAGACATAGGGGATTCCTACCTTTTTATTATGCTTCTTCAGTGTGAATGCATATACTGTATCTTCTTTAATTTAAAGGATGTTATCTCCCATTCCATAGTTTTAATCTATTACTGCCCTTCTTATATCTGTGATAGGATTCTTGGAGGTCAGTGGTAAGTGCAATCACCAGTGCCAGGAAGTTCAAGTGGTTGAGACAGCGCATGACGGGTTCATCGGCACAGACTGCATTGATGTCTCAAATTGTGGATTTTGCTGTCCATGGAAATGGAATAAACATGGAGAGAGTTAGAACAGCTTTGTATTGTCAGGTGAGGAAATTCTGTTGACTGGCAGATGATAGCTAGATTGGATCTATTGTACATATATTTAGCCGACAACTGGAAAAAAATGCGGTGGGCACCTAGATTTAATCAGGAGGTTGAAGAAAAGGCTCATTGAGTTGGCTGGTTGGTTGGTTCATGAAATTCAACAAATTTTTCCAAACCTGTTAAGTTTTCTTCACATACCAATGACAAATGGTCAAACTTAGACAATCCCCATATCCTACATACAAATAACTGTTTTACGAGTGAGTAGTTAACAGTTCAGTCTTCAAAAAACACTTTTTCAAATTATACACCAAATCGTTACAAGTTGGGACACCGTAATATTCAGAATGTTACGTTTTTCAGTAAGTTTGGATATGAAACTTAACTCATTATGCCAACTATGAGCAGTGTCTTGTTAGAGTGACCCTTCAACACTCCGATGCAGTTATTGGTATCAACTCAATCAGCCCCCATAATGCATAAGACTCCAACAAACCAAACCAAACCAAACCAAACCCAACCAATTTTTTAATTGTTTACACCCGTAATTACTCAATAATACCTTGCATGCCATGTTCCTATACACCATGCTTTCGCAACCCTGGGGTCTGGATTCAACTAAGGTTGTGCAGTCCTTACTGCGGGGTCATAAACTTGTCCCAAAACAATAACATATTTGTCACTCCCTTATAAAAGAAATAAATATCACTTACCCAACACTTCTATATAGTGATAGACACACTGTAACAGGCATTGAGTAAACACATTTCTTACACAACTTTGCTAAGTCAAAATGTAATCACTACACAATGTCATCTGCATAACTGTTGCCACAGTACAGAAGCAGTAAGTGTGGATGTGAATTTTTGGTTCCTTGCGGTAGCAAAGGAACCTATATGTAATCAGGTTGGTGTGTGTGTGTGTCTGTTGTTGCGTTTGTTGTGTGTTTGTTCTTGTGCGTTATTTAGAAAATCTTGTAAGCTAGATAAAGATAGGTTCAATAGATTTTTTATCTCACCTGGTTTTGCATGCTTACACGCCCAAACACCACAGGAATTTGGCCTTTACGTTCCTTCAGGGATGATTCCTTCAGGTTGTACACAAATTTTGGATCATTCAAAGTTGTAAGAGGGTATTAAATGAAATCTGTAGATTTCAATGAGCATAGGCCACACTGCATTAAACTGGTCTCTCTGCCAGCAGAAGCAATGCATGAATTATACAGTATGTCTCTTTAATACTGCTGTGCTCTGTGGGGTAACCTAATCCTCATTCTATTATCACACCCCATTAATCACTTGCTTTCTGCTTAACTGCTGAATAAACCCTGTTTTCTGCGTAGAGATAGCAAACAGGGCAAATGGTAGATTGTTTTAAAGTAATAGCAAGTTTTATTTGAGAGCAGGTGAAAATAACCTATTAGAGAAGTACAAAGAGATGTTTTTCTCGCTCTTACCACATTGTGTATTGTTCATTGGTGATAAAATCAAATTTGATTACAAGCATAAATACATGGAAATGAGGAAATGTTTTTGAAGGATCACCAAGCATTATACAAGCTAAATGTAAGTAAGGCCACAAAAATTAATTAGTACTAAAATATCCCTTGTGAAGATGTTACAAACATTGAGTATGAGCTTTTGCTTAGCTCTATTTTAGAGACTGGCTGTACAATTCTTGTAATATCCAGCAAGGAATCACAGTGCACTGCCCATTGGGCTCTTGTTTATTCATTTGGGGGTTTACAACAATAATTGGTGGTATAAATCAGGGGTGGCAATTTGTAAAAGGTGGGTCTGATGGCTAATATCTGCAATGACATGGTATGAATGATTGTTAAGAGGATGTGATTGCAATCTGAAATATGATTGGGTGAAATTATGGGCAAGTCTACTTTATACAACATTGTTATTATATATTTCACATTGTGGGAATATACAGCAAGATAGACTGAAGTAATTAGATGGGATTGTGGAAAAGTTTTGGAAGTGTTTCCAGCAAAGTGGGAAGGTAAGATTAGTCCCCTCTTACAAAAATTTCCAAAAGCAGGTTGATAAAATCAGCCCCTTCCATTTTATTTCCATGAAAATTAAAAACCTGTCAATATCTTGGTTTCTTTTTTAACAAGGGGACAATTTTTCAGCCTTGTTTGAACTTATGCAAATAAATGGCCTTTAAAATCCTTCAAATTGCACTTTACAGGGGCCTTGAAGCAAGTTTTGTCCCACTGAACCCACTTGTAACTTTAACCTAGAACAGAATTAATTTTGACTTTGGGTTTAGCGGTAATTAATCCCCCATCCCCTGAGAACCATATGAGTACCAAGACGATGCTACGATCCTCTCTTATTGCTATTTGGAAATGGTATGTGGCTCAATACTGAAACCTTGAATGTAAAAGTCATATCAAAACCAGAAAAATGAGGAGTTCATTGAGTGTTTCCATTCTGTTAAGTAAGCAAAAAATATAAATGCTTTGTGAAAATTTTTTACACAGCTGGAACGAGCTGAGAGCAGGTTAGAGGGTGTAGAGACTATTATCAGCCAACTTAAGAAGGAACACTTAATATCATCAGTTCGTTATGGAATGTTGACTGGTTGGCTAGGTCTCCTGGAACCAAAAAGGTTAGCAAGTGTTTTCATTTATTTGTGTTATTTGAACATTGTAGGCAAGAAAATTGGGAGCAGATACTTAAATTTATAGCTGAGCTCATCTCTCTGTACTGAGATATATATATTCTGTTCACACAAAATGTATGTGCAGTTCCTTATGAAACTACCTTTTACATTAAAATTGCTGAGTTTTGCACATTATTTTTGGGTAATAGGGAGCTGTTCTTTGATGCAATAGACGAATCCAGACAGCAAGTGATGGTCTTATTTTAGTTGGCCATAACAAGGGTCTATTACCTTTCAATCTTTCAATTTCTTTGCTTACCTGTACCAGGGATGGTTGTGCATTAAATTGTACCGTGGTTCCTTCAATTTCACTGTATATGAGGGTTTGAAATTCATGTCAACAATAAATGAAGACAACTACGCCTTGCAGTTAGTACCTTATGCCTACAGTCACAAAATTAAGTACTGATCAGATTCACCTATAATGCAATGAGTTTGTGGGAAAGCCCTACCTGTATTAGAGATGGTAAATTTCACCATGAAACAGTGTGCAGGGTTTGAAGTAGTTTGATTATCGTCGAGCAGGTACGTTTTGTTGGTACAAAGTTTTGTCAAGGTTGCTTTGTGCAAAGTATATGTTAAGAGTCAATTACTCTAGTTGGTTAACTTTGATATTCTAATCACATACTGCATGTTTTTTGAAATAATGAACTTTTATTTTCTGATCTTAAAACACTGTCATTTTCATCTTGTATATGTCAGATCTCCCTGGAATTGTCTAACAAATGTCAGCCACATTCCCCCATATGACAAAGTTGTCCTTCAAACCACTTTTGCAAAGCTGAATCAATGGGCATTGATCATGCTCAGAAAACTTGTGATGGAGGCACAAGTAACCATGGCAGTAAAAGCTAGAGAGGAACAGCCGAGTAATCAGCCAAGACAGCACCTACCAAATGCCCGCTTTATTCTGGCACTGATAGGACTGCTGGCATCAGACAAGACAGCTAGTGGTATCAGTCAACTGTTGAATAGTGGTGTGATTGGCTTACTACAGACAATCTTGAGGCTAACAGGTAAAAATAGGGGAAGCTATCTGCCTGGTAAGGATATGTGTAGGGGATAAATGAAATTTAGATGAATATGTAGAATAAATAAGATGTTTCAGTCATTTTAATTAATCCAGAAGACATAGTTGTGTTAAGTGTAAGCTGTGTATGTGTGCTAAAAACTAATTTAAAAGAAATTATATCAGTGCATTGCTTGATGTGAGTGCACAGCCCCGGCAAAGAAGTGCTGGGGTTGGGGTAGGGATGAGTTGCTGTTTAGAATTATACCAATGACATTTCTAGAGCAGGGAGGCTAAGATCAAGTCACCCTGTAGCACTTCTTTTTGACCGCCATAGGAAGATTCCCACAGCAATTCAGGCAAGTGTTCAAACTGAGGATCCTGTTTCACCTTATGTTTGTATTTATGTAAGGATGTGTGTGGCAATTAACCATGCTTGTCCTACAGTGTTTTCACCTAGTGCTGTCATGTACTTCCTGGTCTGGGGTATTGTTCATGTTTACATCTTTTGGCAAAGAGTATGCATATAACAACTCTTCAAATCACAAAGTGAGAAAAACCTGGGGGGGGGGGGGGGGGGGAGGGCGGCAAGTGTATAGCACAAACATGTATTGAGATGCTTCCAAATTACTATGCTAAGCGACCAAGAATGTGGAAGAAGCCTGCTGCTTATGAGTTACCATTTGATGTTGAGTCGCAACCAACTCAACAATATAAGGCCAAATTTTGAAAGGCTGGAAAATGTGTAGATTGCTCTGTATTAAAAAAAAAAAACATACTTTGACCAAGCCAAGAATTAAAACCTCAATCTTATGGTATTCTTTATCATATGATGGTTAGTGGGATTGTTATCAGTCAGGAAGGCCAGGTTAGATGGAGGGGGGAAAATTATACATTTATGCTGGGAAAAAAAGGCATTCTTATGACTTAGCCAGGTAGCAAAGACCAGACTGCCCATTGCTCAACTTCTATGCTGCAAATGCTACTGCCTTGATGCACTTTCCTATAACAGCAGTCTTAAGTAGTTTTGTTGAAGGTGAAGATTTGATATATTCAGCATTAGTTAACAAAATTAGATAGATCCTTTAAGAACTAAATAGTTAGATTTTGCCATACCATTCAGCCCTTGCCTTACTTTCAAGATTCTTGTCTATCTCTATCTCAGAATTCTATCAAGAGATTCCCACTGAGGCGGCACAGTTTGTAGCAACAGTTTTTGAAGAGACCAGGAGTAAGCCACAGCCTGTCACTCTCCCAACCAGTGGGCCAGAGTTAGCCATCCTGATGAAAGTTGGGACCCGAGTGGTCAGAGGCCAGGATTGGAAATGGGGTGACCAGGTAAGGATCTTGAGATGTTCTAGATTTAAACCCCTTGAAAAATATTTTTTAGGTAGTTTGCTAGACAGCAAGAGTGGTTGAAATGTGTTGTGAAAAAGACGTTAACACAGACACAAGGTTATGTCAAGTAAGGTAGTGGAAGGTAACTGGTTATTCTGCCATTGTGCAAGTTATTTAAGTACAAATATTCTGTTATGATTGAGATTGTAGGAGGAAAGGAGAGTGAAATTACTAATCTCATCTAGCAATGGAGTAGGGACTACAAGACAGTGAGCTACAACTGGAAAAAAATGTGTTTTAACCAATTGGTTGGAAACTGGGCCACCAAACTCCATCTAACTAACTAATCAATCTCATCTTGGAAACTATAAAATCTTTTCAAGAATGGTTAAGGTATCACAATATATCGTCAGTGTATGAAGTTATTTATTTTAATCAATGTTGTCATTTGTGCTTCTTTAAGGGTGACCATCAGCAAAGATATACGAGTTCAGGAAATTTCCTGATATCAGGAAATTGGAATTCTAGAGCAGAATTATCAGGAAATATATTTTGCCAGGCAAAAACTTTTGTCACTGTGGTTGGAATGGATAATGGTGGGGAGAGTTAGCAGTTTGTTTAGGATCTTCTTGCATAAATGAACTTCTACTGAATAAACTAATTGAGAAGCAGAAAAAAGATGGCCCATTTTCCCTCTAGGCCTCCCGGCTGTTTTCAAAGAGAGCTAACAACCATGAAATGACAGTTTCAGGAAGTGGACCTCTACTTTGCTTACACCTGAAATATTCAGTCATAATAAGATTCAATCATTGTAAAATTTTCTTATTTCTTCTACAGGATGGTCCACCTCCTAGTGAGGGTCGTGTCATTGGAGAACTGGGAGAGGATGGTTGGATTCGTGTACAATGGGATACAGGGAGCACAAACTCTTACAGAATGGGAAAAGAAGGGAAATATGACCTCAAGTTGGCTGGTCCTCCACCAGTAATGGAACAAATAGATGATGAAAAGGATTGTGTCATCAATCCAGGTAAGTAAACCCTGCATGCCACAAAGGCTCATTAAAGGCCCAATTCTCTTACCCCAAACAGACCCAGTTTTCCTAACCTTCTTACTTAAGCCCCTCCCCCAACTGTCTGAAATTCATCCTCATCCAGAAACAATCTCAGTTTTTTGCTTCAGGGTGAGTATAGAAAAGCTCAATGCGTGTAATCAAAACACTCAGTACAGTTCATGCTGTGTGATTTAAGCTTTGATACTCGGCATATTTTGAATGAGCTGTCAATCAAAGAGCAGAGCCATTTGATGATTTCAGTAAACCCCTTCCAAAAGTGTAGTTTGGGGTGAGAGGATTGGTCCTTTAAAGGGGTATATTGAGTTGGCATTGAATATCTTTATGATGATATTAAAGAGTAGCATGGATGGGTGGAATTTTGCACATGCAACTTTAAAAATTAGAAATATTTTAGAACTGAAGATGAAATGTCCCTTGAATCAATGTATGCCGAATCTGTAATGCCCTAGAATCTCTTGAAATTTCAGTCAGATGTCTTCAAAACTTTGCTTTAAATTTGTGACATAATGTTGACTGTAACAACTCTTGTTGTAAGTTGTAAAACTGCCAAATTTCATGCATTAGGTGAAGATTGCAAGCAATCAAAGGGATAGTGCAAAATATAGTATGACTTCCGGTATCACAATGATTCCTGTGATTGACCACTGAGTAAGCTGGCACTCTCCTGCTAACAACATCCAAGATATATGGTGTGATTTTCCCTGACCTTAATTCAAGAATCAACTGTTGACTGCAGTGAGGATAAAATGCAACTAATTTGGGTAAAGATAAAAATGTACCAACCTGTTTTTGTTTCAATGTGGACAAAAACAATGCATTTGGCTTGGTAAATCATTCCACAGCTTAGGCTGGTGATTTGCTACAGTGAAGTTTTCACTGGTGCGCGAAATCTAATTCATTTCCTATACAACCACAGTGCAATGCTCATAGTTAGCATAGCAAGTCAAGTTTAACATTTAACAGCTACACCAAAAAATGAAAATTGTGAATTTTTTATACCCAGGTTTGTAACAGTTATGTGTACAATTTGAAAAGATATGTGGGCACAAATTTTTGAAAACCCGAATTGATAATGTGTCACTCATGAAACAATTAGCTGTATTATCTTAATATGGGATATGGGGATTAACTGGCCATTTGTCATTAGTACATGAAGCAAAGTTCACAGGTTTGGAAAAATTTGGTGAATTTCATGAACGAGTGTACCCCCTTTGAACAAAATTCAAAATTTGCTTGACATGTTATACAATGAATTAGACAATAAGTGGTATTTGCATTATTCTGATGAGGCATCATGTCAAAGTGGGGATCATGTGATAGCTGCTCTGAAAACATCACAAGCAGCGCAGCTTAATCCTTCTGTTGTAATGAACATAGCAACCAATCATAGTCAAGATAGCTGCAGCCTAGCTGAGGCAGGTGCAGCCTATGAATTTTGGTGCCAAACGTTTGGAAGGAAAGAGCCGAGGTAAGGAAGGAACATCTATGGCAACATTTAGTGCTTAATGTCTCACTTGTTGGTTAAAATATCACTGTGGGGTGGTCTTTTAAGTTTGTATTCCTCATATCTGTAATAAAATGCTACATATTAACAGGGTCATTGTTTTCATCTCATTCCATTATTTATCCACCAACTTCAATCATTGACTATCTTTTCAGGTGAGGTAGCCAGATCCTTGGAAGATTCTTCCCTCAATGAGCTCATTGATGACAGTTGTTCTGGTCTTGTAAAGCTGCTAGCAATAAATTGTGCCCTACAGCAGGACAGTATCCAAGCAGATGCAACACAGGTTCTCTGTGGTTTCTTGAGAACAGTGATCCAGTGTAGCAAGTTCCATCAGACAGGTATGATGCAAACTGCACATTTCTTGATATGTGTGTACATCACATTGTAATGTGAAAGGCTCACCAACAAGAAAACTGATAAGGGGAAACTCAAAATGTGGGGTACACACTATTTCAAAAATATTGGCTGCAGCTGCCTCAGCAAGGCTGCCACTGCCTCAGCCATGCATTGTTGCTACATTACAGCAGCAGGATTAATTTGTATGCTATTGTGATATGTGAAATAACAAAGCATGGCTATAGATTGGCTGTGGGAGCTGCAGCTTGGCTAATATGACACGGTATCTTATGAAAGTTTCCACAAGTATTTAATTGGAGGACTTGAAATGTTTTAACTTTCAAGAAAAGTGACTCTTCCTGTCTAAGGGAAGTTTCAGTCACTTATGGCAAAAGCTTGGCTTCTGTCAACTTTTTCTGTAGTGTTTTTATGGTGTTCTTGTTGAAATTTTCTTAAAGCCCTCTGCATTTCAAGCAACCATTTCTTCACCTCTATTTCCTTAAAAGGTACATAGAAAGTATGATGTTAAATTCCGCTCTGAGCTGCTTATCCTTGCCTTACTATACCAGGAGAATTCGATTTGACTATAATTGTCATGATTCTAAATGTTTTAAAACATTTTTTTTGTTTTCACCAGAAAATATTTCAAAACCATCACAACTTGTCACCAAAGCCCTGCACAGCCAGTGGGCATGTCTAGGTTTTGTCAGAAGTATAGCAAGTCACAGCACTATCTGCAAGTCACTGAGTAGCTCCCAGTGGATAGACCTCTTACTGGACTTCCTGAATGCCAAAGATATAAGAGCAGATACAATCAGTAGACAGGTTTGTGAAAATCAAGTCTGATCTCAGGTTATCCCACTGATTGGTAGGTTTTGATGTCAGGGTTGGTTCAGATCCTTGAAATTCTGCAAAATCAGGGAAAACTGGAATGTAAAAGTCAGGGGAATTGACAAATTTTTCAAAAGGTCCTGGAAAAGTTGGGGGTTTTTAAGAAAGTGGACTTATTGTTTCAATTTTATCAGTGTTCAAGTGCAGAATATTGTAAAAAGATGGAATTATGGGATCCAACTGTTGTAATAGGTCCTGGATATGGCAGTCAAGGTCCTTGAAAGTCATTGAAAAGCAATGTAATTTGCCATTTGAAATTTGTATGAGCCCTGGATGTGAAAGGCATTGTACATTTACCATGATTGCAGGTCACATGCACAAAATGGCATAGCTTGTAAGACACCTTGTCTTGGTTCCTAGCCAGGCAAACCCATAGGGTAAAAGATATGATGGGCACAATTCTTGCCATTTATTTAAATTTGTACCCTATAGCCTTTATTGTCAGTATCACGATAAAAACAGGGTGGTGGGTTTTAATGAAGGTGTCTGTTTCGCTCCTCCCTACTTCCTATTGCCCGCAATAACCGTCTGGCAAAAACCTAATAACACCGTGGTAACCCCAACCTAATGAGGGCGCACTATACCCTGGCTACTTCCTTCTCGTTTTTGCCTAATCGTGTTTACATGTGTGGAAAATCGTCTGGTAAAATTCCGCTATTTTCTACGTCAATCTTCGTGATTCTGACCAATCCTTTTTGTCTATGCCGTGGACTGCTCCTTAACGCCTTCTACTGAAACCATGAGTATCCTCTTTCATTCAGGCCTTTTTTTTTCAGGGTTTTTGCTCTTAGCTTAAGTCTCGAGGATTTTCGCCTTGTGCGATCCTCTTGTCTATGTAACTTTGTACAGGGAGGGGTCTCATGCCGCCATTTTGTTCCCGGTGTGAACTCGGGGAATTGCGGTCCGTGGTGGACCTTCCCCCCTCCCCCTTTCTCCTCCCGTCTGTTTCCGGCTTCCTTTTCATCTTTTTTAGGTCCATAGCCGGTTCCCGCCCTTTCGTCTCCTTACATGCATGCCTTATGTATCTTTGTTTATCTATCTCTATCCACCTTGCTTGTTTACGTTACCTTATAGGGTTTTTCAGTATGAATGCATGTTATAGGATTTTTATTTGTTCTCTTTCATGTTTTAATATAAGTGTATTTTGCAGCATTTAAGTGTTTATCTGTTTCTGTTTCATCACATGTTTGTGATTCATTGTAGAAAACCCAGAAAATAAAAATGTAGTCACTGTTGACACCTACTTTCTTGTATGTGGTCTGACTTCTCACAAGTAGTGTACCTGAATCAATTGACAAAATAAGGAAGCATCCATACCCTCCCTCTTACCCTCCCCTTTCCATGTCGTTGAAGTCATACCCGTGATTACTGAATCTACTACATCCCTGTATCTCCATCAGATTCAAGCCTTGAGACTATTAAGGTCTGTCTTGTCCATGTGGGATTCATCCGAGGGTGCAGAGAGGATGGCAGCTCTGACAGCTCGTCTCTTCAAACTCCTGGGTTCCATTCTATTAGCTTGCTCAGCAGATACCACTCCTCAATACACTGGTGAGTTTTAAATACAGTCAGTTGCAGTATTTACTTCCTCATCTAGGATTCCTGTTCCAAAGATGAAAATCTGTTTATACATCAGGTGACTTTTGAAGTTGTTATGTCACGGCTTAGAGGATAATCAGTATTTATCTACATTAAAAAAGCATTGTAATCTTTATGGTTTCAGTGCATAATTTCACTGTCTATAAATGCTGACTCAGGAAAAATTGTCTTTTGCTTCATTTTGAAATTGAAAAAGGTTGTTCTCATATAAAAAGTGAAAAAGTTTGTTATGTAGTTGTTAGAAAAGTTTCACAGATCAGTTTCTAACCAGTTTGTTAAGTTGTGGCAGTGATGGGGATTTTTCCAATTTTTGCTTACTGTCTTGTTATA
Source organism: Holothuria scabra (assembly GCA_037179385.1). Classification (NCBI taxonomy): domain Eukaryota; kingdom Metazoa; phylum Echinodermata; class Holothuroidea; order Aspidochirotida; family Holothuriidae; genus Holothuria; species Holothuria scabra. The sequence goes on along the minus strand of CM074192.1, from coordinate 22,239,385 downwards.
CCTACTCCATTGCATATGATGAGCACGAAGCACAATTGCAGTAGGTTATAATTTTAAAGTCTTAGGTATGACATATCCAGGAGTCACACTCCAGATGTGAGGATAGAAAAAGAGGACAAGCATTGTCAGGTTATAGGGTGCATTGACTGTCACACTGGAAATTGTCATTAGATCTCTGTGTTAACTATCGTTAAAGGAATTCTAGAAACTTACTTCAATGACTTCAACAAAGTGCAGAAATTTTGTTTTTTAAGTAAAAACAGAATAGCATGTACCCAAACCTATTAGCATGTAGTGTTTGGAAGATACCTTGAGTAGGGAACAGGGCCACCACATTAATCCTTTTGCTAGTGAAGAGGGTTTGCTTCACCATATTGAGCTACATATTATATGCCCTATACACATTGTGTATGTATAGGTTTCATGGATGCTATTTTTTGTAAAGCTGCCATATTTGTTGGTTATACCCAAAGAAGGAGAACATGAGTAGAAATGTATCCTTTTCATGCATACTCCATGTCCAAAACACGATTACTCACCATAGGTTCATGTGGACCTATTTTAGGACATGGTAGTGCAATGGTTTTGCTATGAAACCCTTTATATACAGCATTGATAAATTAGGGTTTCACAGAGAAGTCATGCATAGTGAAGGGCTTAATTATGTTATTATCAATGTGCATAATACTTTTGCTATGATGATATCGACTTCAGTTTTTACTTGATTAGAGGTTGCCTCAGAATGAGAGAAATGATTAGATTAAGCTTTGGTGCAGTGTCATCTCTCTCACTTCTACTTCTTCATTTTGCTAACATTTGATCTCAATGTAAAGGTTTTGAATGTTGGTGCATGCTGTGAACATCTTTATGGGTTGCATGCTTATAGAGCCAAAGCATTACCCCACATGGCTGATGGGTATTCTGATCAATGTATGTATTGCATTGACATTGGACTATATATGGTTGTTAGTATGATTATGGCAAATGTTGAGGCCAGAAAGGTAGCTACATTATATCATGATGTCATGAAAATGTTAGAAATGTTGATAGTGGAAATCTAATTATCATGGCAGCCCTAGCAGGGTTCAAAGGACATGAATTGTCTATCTTTTCCACACATGATCTTCATACAAAGTCAATGGGATATGTATTATGTACTGATTTATATGAAATTTCACTTGAAAGGCAGAAAATGTAAGTGGTGCATTGTCTTATTTCATTTTACAGAGTCAGGGAAGAAAAGTAGAAGAAACATCTACAGCAAGGTGTCACTGACAGCTTCATTTACAACCACTGTAGCAGAAGAATTCATCTCTCTCCTCTGTACCATTCACAGCCATAAACACTGGAATACTCATATTAATGATTACATAAACAGTCAGGTGGCCTTGGCCAATTCAAGTGAAGCGTGGCAGGTTCAAGATGAAGTAAGTCTGAATCCCATATAGTTAGTAAAATAGTTAAGAAAGAGCAACAAAAAACATCGAAGGAAAAATAAAAACGTGTTGATGTAGAATAAGTTTTGGTGACTGCATATGTTCATTTATTGATTCATCATTGTTTATTAATAATTTTTGTCTTTCTTGTTTGTGTTATTAGACTGCTCAAGAAGACAAGCATGGTGGGATTTTAGCATCCCTGGCTGTGATTGGCCGACTGGACACAAGAATTCGTTTAGGTGGACTAGTCCTACACAAAGAGCATGGTCAAGGGACTGTTGGGGGTATTTCTTCTAATGGACAAATCACTGTACAGTTCAACCAACAATTGGTCAAAAGAATCTGCAGACTGTCTACCTTGCTACCAGTAAGTTATCATGTCTTAAAATTGTCATGCAGTTCAAGATTCAATTTATTTTCTTCTTTCAAATGTATTAAACTCAGTGCAAAAAGGTACATACATGTAGAATAATCATATGCATAATCTGTATAAAGATGTAATGTAAATACAGTACATGTAAGGAAGAAACAAAGGGAAGTTTACACTTTTTGTTCTGGTCCCTGTCCAAGTACACTATTGCAGCAAAAATGTCATCTTTTCTAAACTGTGGACAACACAATATCAAAGGAAATATTAAATTTTGTTGAAAAATTCATATTCACGTAACCTATTGGTGTAAAATTTGCATTATGGTTAGCTTCTGTTATGCAATTTTTTTGTAGCCTATTTCAGATTTCACATTTTTGGAGTTTGCCAACTTTTTGCATGCTTTAAATGTTTTACCTTGCTTAAACCAAGTTGTATTTTTGGCCAACTAATTTTGACGAAATTTTCAATCCTTGCTTTTATCCATTAGGTGCAAGATGTTCAGTTTTGTGTGAACAAACTTTCCCTCACCCCAGATGTGCTGGCTGCCTGGAGTAATCTGATAAGTAAGGCCAGTTCTGGGGTGCTTTCCCTGGGATGTGCCAAAGGAAACAGTGGTCGAGATGGTAGTCCTCACAATGGAACGGGGAGAGACAAAAGTGAGTATTTCTCCTTGCAGTAATTGTGATTTTGATTATGACAAAAATTAGTGATCTATATGGGATTGGTTTATTTGCTACTCCGAAGAGGAAGTAGACCCGAGAATTGTAAAGAAAATGACCCTTCAGGTCAGCCGCTTACAAAGCCCATGCTTTACGTACTGGAGCAAAAGGAAAAACACTCCTGTAGGCACAGTGCTGAATGTCATGGTCCACACTGCAAGTCTTTTTAGCCAAAGAGTCAATGGGCTTTTAGATATTACAACAAGAGTAGGTGCAGCTGTCTTAACAATGCATTGTTACTTCACACAGAACAATAACAAACAATAACAAAATTAAGGTTTCCTGTTATTGCTGTAGCTGTTGTAGCTTGGCTGAGGGGGCTTCAGCTTGGCTGTATTGACATGGTACCCCTAGACAGATTAAAGCATGTCAAAAAGTATATTTAGAGAGTGGCTAGCAGGATGGAGAAGTAAAGGAAAAAGAATTTGTTGAAGACTTACCATTTATTATACCACCCACCACTATATTTTGTAACATCTTTGTAGAAATTTTAACTCTGATAAAGAAGAAACGTTGAAAAACTAATTTTTTTCTTTTAGAAGTTCAAACAAACTAATTTTGGTGTGAACAATTTGTCATCTCTCCCGTAATTTTGTAACCAATGATTGCAACTCTGGTTTGTAGCCCATTAGCTTGATCTTCCCCCCACCTCCCCCACCCAACCCAGCTTGGTGTTGATCATGGCTGTTATGTACCATACTTCACAGTATAAATTTTAAAGTGTGTAAGAACTTAAAATTAGTTGCCTTCCACAATAGAGTTGAAGTCATTGCACTTGGTGTGTATTTCAAATCCCTGTCTAGTCTCTACTTACAATTGGTCTGATCTTTAATAACCTGCACAGTTTCAAATAATATTTTTGTCTTAGGTACAGGAGATATTGACATGACTTTACTGAGAGAACAGCAGATTCGTCTGGGCCTACTTCAGGCCACCAGGGTCCTCTTTGGACGACAAGCTAATCTCAGACAGCTCCTGTCCCTTCCAGTCATGGTGGAATCTCCAATGACATCATCCTCTGAAGAATCCAGCAGCCCAGATGAGCCACCTGAAACAATAACTCTTCTACAAAAGTTGATGGGAGTGGCCACGCAGCCATCCCGCATCAAAGCAATGTTTACCAAGAAAGAGATGGAGGTATTTCAATTGAGTTTAATTTGTATAGAGTTTGAAGGCAACTTGATGGAAATCTAAACCAAGGCATTCATGATGAAGAGTTGACCTAAGGTCACATCCTTTTTTCTGTCAAATACCTTGCCTGTGGAATTTTGTTTATGAACCCCTGTAACAGGCTTTTGTTATTTTTGGAGCTGTATCATAGACGTTGAGGGAAGGAGAGGTTTAATAGTTGAAACTGGTGCTGTTATTTTCAGATTGAACAAAGTGGTCACTTTTCCCCAAAATATGAAAGGTCCAAGATATCTAGATTTAGGCCCCCTGAAGTGACATTTAGGGTTTGGGAACTATGGCAGGGGAGGGGGAAACAGTCAACAATATCTGGCTACCATCATGCAACCCAACTATGCTAGGGCTTTGCTAAAATAAACCTACAGCTATTCAGATTTCAATTATACAAAAATATACCTTTCATGGTTTACCTTAAAGTTCAGTATTGTGAAAACAGCTGTAGGAGCTTAGCTGAAGTGCTGTTCCTTTTTTGTTTACTGTTCTGTATGCCCACTGGTAATCCATTCTTTCCTTATGGAAATGCTCTTTTTGAAGGACCCCCTCTCCAAACACAATCCCCCTTACCCCCACCCACCTAAAAAAACTCTTTTCACTCATGCATGAAGAAAATGGATGGTATGGGATTATTTTTTTTGTAAAAATCATTATGGTAATAGGTAACTGGGCAGACTATATCGCAGCTGGCTGGGGGAAAACAGGTAGTAAGCTTGCCAGAACTAACACCCCCGTCATCTTTTTTCATCCTCATATTTTGCAAAGATAAACCCTCTGTGAAAGTGCATCTGCCTTTCTTTTGTAAATCGCCTCATCATTAATTTAATCTTGAAATCTTCATGGAGCCTTTGCCTCTCTTGAGCTCTCAACATGATGTATGCTCTAAAGGGCTCTGCTCTGCTCATGAATTTTTATAAGTTTCTCTCCACAGTTATATCTGCAGTCTATCATCAGCTGATGTCAAAACTCTATGATGCAAATCTCTTGTTTTATGCCTTATGTCCTGATGTGAACCTTATTAATGTCACAAACACCTGGCTTTATGTCTTTTATTCTAAGTTCATTACTTTCGTTCACCTGGTGACGACATTTATTCATAGTAACTATTATATCAAAACATCTGGCATTACTTCTTTTATTGTTAGCTCTGTTCCTTTTGTTTGCCTTTTGTTGTTTACCTATTAATAGTTATTTATATTTTTACATAAAGTCAACCACCTGGTATGACATCTTTTATTCTCAGTTTAACCTTTTGTCCCCCTTTCATCTACATCTATTCATAGTCTATACTTAAAGGAAGTCTTTTGTGAGTCTCACTCCCTGGGTGGTTCCCACCTGGTTTTGTATTACATAAAGTGTAACACCTGTCTTAAAATAGAAACAACTGTCTTAAAATAGAAACACCTGTTTTATTTATTATGAATAATAAAAGAAGTTGTGAATATTTATTTCCTGGAAATGTCACACAGACCTAAGAAAGTTCAACAACCTTTCTTGAGGTAGAGATAATGCACGTTAAAGGTTACTGTAACCTCCACAACTGGTGCAATGTACTTCATTAAGGTTTTAGGACTGTGGGCACATTTATTTCAATGCAATGAAATCATATTTAAGTCATGGTAATGAATTTGTTACTGGAGCACTGGACTGTGCCACCAGATCATAGTGGGCTGTAGGACCAGCTGGACAGTGGGGGACTAAAAGGCATCAGTTTTTATGGGCAATATAATCATTGGGCATTTGAAAAAGGGACCATAGTATCTCTGAGCATATTACCTGTAGGATTTAGAATGTATAGGTTGAAGGAACTATGGGCCATAGTGTCAATTTGCCCTGTGCCAAAGGGGATGTGCCAAGGTACCATAATATCATTGGGAGGTAGGACCAATTGATTGTGAGACCACTGTGCTGTAGTATTAATAGACCATAGTACCAGTAGGCTCTATGGGCTATTTGTCCCTGGAACTTTGGGCTCTGGTGACAATGGATTTAAGTACCAGTGGGCCATAGTTTCAGTAAGCTGTCTGGGCTAGTGGGCTTTAGCACCCTTGGGCTTTAGAGGCAATGGGCTTGAGACTCAGTGAGTTGTAGTATCAAAGGGTCATAGTATGTATTTATGGGCCATAGTTGTATTGGTGGGCTGCAGTGCCATGAGTTTGTAATACAAGTGGAGACTGAAGGATCAATGGAATGAAGTACCACATTTACCTGCACTGGTAAGGTGTAGCATCATTGAGACCGATAATACAAATGGATTGTGGCACCAGTGGACTTATTCACATAAGTACCAATGGTTCAATGTCCCAATGGACTGTTGGACAATGGGCTGTCGTAAGCGGGCTCTATAACCTTTGATGAATCCAGCTCTACTACAGTGCACCACTACAGTGCTCTACTAATAAGCTATATCGCTAGTGCTTATGCTGTAGTATGAACGGGTGTAATACCTAGGGGGCTAGGGAACCAATGAGCTGTGTAATTAATGGGCCATGGTACAAAAGGGAAGTCAAACCAAAAGGTCATGGTATGCTGTAGGAACAAAGTACTGTTGCCCCATTGCCAATTGCACTATTGTAATATACAGGACTGTAGTGATCGTATTTTGCATCACATAGGGTGGGAGTGATATGCTGTTTGACATTCATTTGTTTTTCACAGTGCTTGGTTGGTCACCATGGTACTCTTACCTGGCCCATAGCTAAACAGGGTACAGAAGAGGGGGGCTGCTACATAGGGTACAAAAGGGGCTGCTACATAGGGTACAGCAGGGGTAAATGGGGAATTTTGGGGGAAGGGATGAAATGTGTAGTAATATATTATGCCAAGCACAATTTGAAATTTACTGTGACAACAGGCTAGAATCTTATTGAGTAACAATTAGTGAGGTAATAAGCCTTCAATTACAGTATCCCCACTTTTTTGTTAAATATTTTTCACTGTTCATTCTGTCTGCTGTTTCTACTTTCAAAATAAAACAATATGCCCTAATTTTTTCTATAAATCCTCAGGATGCAGCCCTTGCTCTGAGTCTCACCCTTGTGTCAAGTGCTCAACAAGGGGCCCCGTCATTTTCCTCCCCCCCAGAAGATAGTAAGCCATCTACAAGTGCTGTGACATCACCAAGCACAAGAGAGCCCTCTGTTGTTGCTCAGAGGAAAGTCCGACGCCACCTGTCATATGAGTCTAGACCCACCCCATTGGTTGCTCAGATAATGGAAATGGGCTTCCAGCGAAAGGTTATTGAATTTGCAATCAAAGCTCAAGGTAAAGATATTTCCTGGTTATATAAGTTAATGGTCCTCTAAGCACATCAGTTATCAGTCCCTTTGGTTGTACTTTGTATTTACCAGGTGCATATCAAGGGAGGCCTTTCCTTGACCCACTTACTTAAAAAAAATATATGGCAAAAAGTTGCAAAAGAGTGATGATTACAAACTTTTATTTTGTTTGGGACACAAATATTGCACCATTTCGCATCTGGAGGCCTGTAAAACCTTTTCCCTACAAGAGTGGGGGAACCTTCCCCAGAAGGGAGGGATCTTTAGGTAGGGGGAACTCCTCCTAGGATGGCATTTTGTTAACTGACTGGGGCACTCTACCATAACTCTCCCTTATATCTCCCCTTTGATCTCCAGTCCAACTGCTCATACTTTAAAAGTAGACTTGTAGTAGGAAAATTGTTAAATCCTCACTTATTTTTTCTGTGTCAATGATGCATTAACAGGTGGAGGATCAGAAGGATCTTCAAGAGTAGAATCAATCGTTGCTTGGCTGGTGGAGCACCCAGATACCCAAATACCAGATACATCAGACACTGAGAGTACCGGAACATTTGAATACTCTGACATGGAAGAAGATGATGATGAAGAAGAAGAATTTGAAGATTTAGAGGGAGAGTTTGAACAGGTGAGGGATGGAGAACAGTCAGTAAGGTTGTAGAAATTATGTTACATGAGGAAGGGGGTAGGGAAAGGTTGTTTTAGAGCAGGTGAAGGGAGGGGGTAAATACTTACAGATTCAGATTTGTAAACTGTGGTGCCTAGAATTGTTTCAGATTGCCTCCCTAATTCTAAATGTGAGCTTCATTTTGTTAAAATTGGAATTCTAAAACAAACATTATCTTTTGGTAACTCAGTACAGAGAATTAGAAAACTCTGGAATTTCATTATAGTTGTGAAAATCCTTAAAGTCTGAGTCTTTGGTCCAGAAATATTGCCATTTGCTGTGAAAGTTGAAACTTTGCACTTTCAGTTGTTGCTGTTATGTTGAGTATGATGTGTCCATGCTAGGTAAACATCTAAAAATTAAGGCATTTTAACTTGTAGAGCTAAATATTTCCATCTAAGTCTGGTAAAAGTCTGATTTTAAGTATTCCAAAAGTTAGTCCTGAACCCTGAGATAAATGTTTTTAATATTGAGTTTAGAAGCAAAGGAGAAATGTGGAATTTTTGTAGTTTATATCTTGTTTAATTTTGGATATGGCAAAGTTAAGGTTATTTTCATTTATGAAGGGGGGAGAAAATTGTGAAGTGAATAGCCTTACTTTTAAATGGCCAAACTTTTGATCAAGCCAGCTGTGGCAGGCACTTCCATGCAAATCAGCTTGAAGCTTGAAAGATTTTGCACAAAAGCTATTGTGCATTACTATTCCTAATTAGTGTTGTGTGGACGCAGCCACACATCCATTGTTCCGATGATTACCATAGCAACATCCCGCCGCCCCAGCTGGCCTGCTGGCTCCCTGGAGGCCACAGTGGGGCCAACTTTTGACACAGTGCCTTACATGAATTTCTGCTTGATCATATCAAATTCTTTATCCTCCAAGTTTATGCATAGATGTAACCTGCTGAGGTTGTGAGAAATATAATGGGGGAAATGTTGTGGGTAAGTATGTCAAAGTTTGTATTATGTCTCCTGCTGTACAGCTTGCTGCCGAGGGAGTAACATTGAAGAAGAGAAGTGACTTCCAAAGTAATGACGAGTATGCAATATTTGTGAGGGATCACATTAAGGTTGGGATGACCATCAAATGTTGCAGGGCATATGAAGAGGTTCAGGAGGGGGACATTGGTAGAGTTATAAAGGTAAGCATTTCATTTTTTAAGCATTCATTGTGTCACTATGGTATATCTATTGTCCTGCCATACACACATACTGTTCACACACCTTTTGTCTATATCGTGAGGTTATCAAACAATTGCACTGATGTCTTGAAGAAATCTTGTATGTCCAATTGGTTTGTAATTCTAGAAAAGGCCAACCGACCTTGTTTTACATACATGTGGTGGTTCTTTAATATTGTGATCAGTTACCGTAGCTACAGAACATTTTCTGTGGGTCATCTGGATAAGTTCCTCAGGGGAGTTTTAAAAAGATATGGGTTGTCTCATGTAGTTTTGAATTATTCAGAATGAAGGATATTTCAAAAGAAATGACATTTTTTTTTTTATTTCGTTTTCTTTCATAGTTGGACAGAGATGGTCTCCATGATTTGAACGTACAAGGAGAGTGGCAGATCAAAGGTGGGACATACTGGGTACGCTACATCCATGTAGAACTGCTTGGATTCACACCCCAGTGTGCTCCCGACTCCAATATCAAAGTTGGTGACCGTGTAAGGGTGAAACGGAGCATTGTATCCCCAAAGTACAAGTGGGGTTCAGTGACGCACCAAAGCATCGGAACTGTTACAGGTCAGTGCAGTGTAAACAGTGTGTTAAATTACAAAATAAGTGTGAAGTGGAGTTATACTTTTTGAAAGGAAATTTGGGTGAATATATGTACTTTTGGTATTCAGAATATCAGCATTAGCAATGTGTGTTCACACAATCATTGATTCTTGGGAATGTTATTCACCATACTTCAGTCACAAATGGCTTTTAAGATCTGTTTGTCCATTCCTAATTTTTGTTATGCCTAGGGAGGAGTAACACCTGGAAATGTTTCAGGTGTGTATGGTTAAAATTGTTTAAAAAATACATTTCCTGGCTGAAAGGATGATGTTTTACCATTAGTGCATTTAGCCAGTATTAAGATTTCAAAGATTTTCATCGTCTGCAGTGTTAATTTTTAACCTAAGTCAGCTAAAGAGGGTTCAAGACATTTCTGTTTGCTAATATATTTTGTATGATATGGTATCATGCATTTCTGGCTTTCAGCTGTAAGGAACTGGAGAGACACGGACTACAATGTTTTAGCCTCCACACTTTGATGTGGTCATTTTGGGATACCTTAAATTGGGAACATTTTCTTAAACATACGGATTCACTTTGACAATCAGCCTGTGCGCTTTAGAATTGGCTCTGCAGTTCCTGATTGTCTAAGCTGATTTTTTTCTCTAAAAGTTAGTAAAATTTAGTGAAATTTTGCTCTCATCTGTGCATTTCTTTCTCACTCTTAATTAATAATACAGGGTTCAGTGCCAATGGCAAAGATGTGACTGTCAATTTCTCTCAGCAACCTCATTGGACAGGACTTGTGTCGGAGATGGAGTTAGTTCCAACCAGTCACCCAGGGGTGGTGTGAGTGTATTCTTGTGGCTTTATGTTTGTATCTCTATTGAGATTAAATAATTATATCACTGGTTTAATCCATTTGCTAAAGGTGCAGAAGGTGGTCCATTCAGCTATACTAAGCAATACATTTTGTTGTGTCTACACAGTAAATACGTATGGGTTCCATGAATACTAACTTATGTGTGGAAGCAGTCATATTTGTGTTTGGTGTAGCCCAAAAGGGTTCACATTTGTAGAACTAGCTTTTCCATAGACCTATTTCCAAATAGCAATTACAATGAATTGTGGGATTTAGTTTTGGGTGTGCATCAATTTTCACCACAGTAAAATACCATTGACAAAAATGACAAACACCAAAACTGTATCCCACAATCCTTTGTAATTGCTCTTTGGCAATAGGTCCATGTCCACAACATGATTACACTCCATAGGTTTATAAGGAGCTATTCCAGGGCCCAGCAGTGCAGTGGTTGTGCTGCAAACCCATACACATGCAAAACCTACACATGACTGAGTGGGTTTACAATTTATTTTTGGTACTTAATACTTCCTGCACCTATTTTGCTCTTCTAAACATTCTGGTTCAGGCTCCAAGTGGGCAATAGAAATGAGCAAGTGATACAGTTGGTAGGGTGGGTTAAGAGCCTACTGGATGATAATGTTTAGGCAATTAGGGAAACACATTGAAATTATTTAAATTGTAATTATATAAGTTTTGCAAGAATGAATATTTTACTTTATCTCAACATCAGGTGTGATGGATGTGGTATGGATCCTTTGACGGGTCCCAGATACAAATGTCGCACCTGTGCAGATTTTAACTTCTGCGAAGAGTGTTTCAGGAGTAAGAGATGTCATAGACATTTGTTTTTGAGGATTGCTGAACCAGGTTAGTTCATTTTGATTTTGACTAAACATCATCATTTGAAATGTATTCAGTTTAAGCAGAATGGGTGAAGTTTTGGGGGCCATTTGGCTCGTCAAGGACCCTATGCCATAGTGAATATAGATGAAAACTGGCAAGGTTTGCCTTCCCTTTCAGATTAGTGCTCAGAGTTTTATGAGGTATTGAATTCTGCTTCAGTGACCACAATTTAACCTCCCTAACCAATAAAAATGAGTGTATTCCCAGTCTTAAGCAACTTTCCCAAATACTAGGAGGGATGCAGGTTCCTTGCTCTGCATCACTCTCACCAGCTGAATGGAGTAAAGCAGACAGACTTTTTTAGTCAGACAACTTCCTGAAATGGACAATCAGAAAGCCAATTGCAATTCACTAAGTTAGACCCCCTCTGCACCACTGTGAATAACTATGCTGAACAAAAAAATCATTCCCTAAAAGTTAAGAAGTTTAGCCACCAGGATTTGACCTGGGGACTAATTTGGTAACTGGAGGGTTTGCAAAGAAATGCATAGAAACATACAATCATTGAGTACTATTTACAATTTTTCTTACTTTCCCTCCTTTGAAAGATCCATGTATCTCATAACATGAATTTTGTGCCACAAGAATGAACCAAGGAGTTATCTCTATGAATCTAAAAATTAAAGTCATTGCTATTCTCAGTAAGAAGAAATTCATATAACTTGTTTCAGTTTAATCTGTCTACCCTTCCCTTTTTTCCATGCTCTCAGGTACCAATCCATTCTCTGTTGGCCGTCCTGGAAAGAGCAAAAAGAAATCACAGGCATACGGCTCTGTCATCGATGACTGGTCACGTTGTGTTCGTAATTTGACAGTTTCATCCAAGGAAGGAAATGCGTCTCGTCTGATTGATGGTGATACTCAAACTTGGTGGCAGTCTCAAGGTTCCCAAGGCAAGGTAAGGACCAAGCAGTTTCAGACTTTGCAATCTGATGCCATATCATACATCCAGCTTTTATATAACTGGGTTAAAGGGAAATACTGCATTTGTTTTAGTAAAAACTATTAAATTTCTTAAAAATGTACATGAACACCTTTTGATTGATTTTTCAAAATAAGTCAGTATGTTAGCCTTCTTTTCTAGAAATGGGCTACCAACTGAAAGAAAGTCAGCCATTTGTTGCTCAAGAATAATTCTTACAAAAATTTAAGTGATACAGTTTCTGTAAAAAATGCTTCAGCTGGTGCTATTTCTGGTGTTTATTGGTGAGAATGAATGGTTCAATGCTGCCTGCAGCAGTTTTCTTTGTATGTCATGCCAGTGAACTTTAAATCCAATATTTCTCTTTAAGCTTACTTTCAGATGGTGGTTTCACTCAGGGTTTAAACCAAGAGTATGCAGGTCAAAGGTCACTAGCCAGTGGATCTGTTCTTTGGTAATGGCATTGGCACAATTCATATTTTCAGCATCTTAACACAGGAAGATATTTGTATGCAAAAACATTATCTCAATGACAGCAGCCCTCAGAGGTGGTAGTATCTGTGGTAGCACATTTGTTTGCTTTATAGTAAGAGCAAATTCTTAATTTTCTCTTATTTGTAACTTTGCTTTCATTTAGCATTGGATCCGCCTGGAGATGCATCAGGACATTCTGATCCACCGCCTTCGGATCACAGTAGATCCTAATGACAGCAGTTACCAGCCTTCAGAGGTGGTAGTATCTGGCGGTGACAACATTGGTGCTTTACAGGAGCTGAAGTCTATTAGCATTGGTCCAGAAGACTCATTAGTGACTCTCCTGCAGGATATGCATGAGGTATGTGTCATAATTTTAATTTTGGTTCGCCTTTGGTCTAACAGAGGTCCAGGACAGTCTGAAGGAAAGAAGAAGGTCTACAAATTACAATTAATTAAATCATGTGAGTTCATATTGTGTGAAGCTAGTATAAATGCTTCACACTTTATGTGGTTGTTTGGTCATGTGTATGTCATTTTACAGTTTCTGCAATTGGTTGGTCTACCAGATATGTAAATGTGTTTACTTTGTGTGGTATTCTTCACAAATTTTTGGTTCTCTTTCAGTATTTCAGATTCATTGAGCTGAATATTAAAAAGTGTAAGAGCAGCGGCATTGATTGCAAAGTCCACGGTCTGTCTGTTGTTGGTAGACTCCGTCCAAATGATGAAGAAATGGCAGCCTCCATCTCATTTTTGGCATCAGAGAGTGAAGAAGATGATGAAAGGCTACGAGCAAGGTCCCAGCTCACAGGAAGAACTGGACCTGGGGTTGCAGGTCGTGAGATTCAAACAAAAGTTTTTGTGTGGGGTCTGAATGACAAAGACCAACTGGGTGGTCCTAAAGGGTCAAAGGTCAGTGTGTTTTAAGTTTCAGAGATAAGTGTTTACTTTGTTGAAATGTGTATTAGAGTTTGTAGTATATTCTTCACTTTTTATCTCAATTCATATGTATTGAGATATTTTTCACAATATCCATGAGACACTGACACACTAGCCAGTGGTTGAAATATCTATAAAGCAGCAGAATGTGGCTTGATCATTGGTCAATGTCATTGACAGTTTGAGAGCTTGCTCTTTAAATTGGGGGCAGAAGAAATTGAATTTTTTTTTAATAAAAAAGTGACGGTTGTTGGGTGTTGCTAAGTTATTTTATGTCTTAATGTGGATGTGAGCAAAGTATGGCTAAAGTACATGCAGCTTGGATAAGGCAGCTGCATCCTGGCATTTTGACTGATGCCAAAGGAAATATGTTGACAAAAGGAGGGTCACAAGTCTAGCTTTTCATAATACTTCCTGAGTGTATTTTTATTCTGACCTCAACCAAAACTTTTAAATACTTTCCACATCCACAGATCAAAACTCCAGTTTTAAATTCCTATCTTTCTACCCTGAGGTGTGTACAAGTAGCTGGTGGATCAAAGAGTCTCTTTGTAGGTAAGATGATAGATGTTATCGTTACCTCTGAAAGAGTTAAGTGGAGTATTCCCAAAATCTTGTCTCCATCATGTTCATTTGAGCTAAAAATATAAGACACTTAAGTTGAGACATATTTGTTAAAAAACAAAATGGTGACGAGGATGAAATGTAGTGAACTCGAGATTAAAAAAAATGAGAAAGCATGTCTGAATGTCTGATGTTGTTTGTGAATTTATTTTGAAATATAAAACATGGCCTTTTCTATTTATTATTTTATGTTGACCCTTTCACAGCCACCCTGAATTTTCCTACTGTGCCCTTTTCAGCCAACTAGCTTAACACAGTTCTTGGCATTATTGGCAATCTAAAGTAAAGTTTTACCTGAATGGAATCAGAAGTAGTTCTGAACATGAAAATTGAAGAATGCTCATTTCTGTATCCATTACTCTTCAAAATGCAATTCTGGCTAAACAAACAAAAAAATGGCAGCCAATTGCCAAACTTTGTGGAGCTGGTCTCTATACTTATGCATGATCTTCATCTGCCCCAATATTGCAAATTTGGCTTTGGAAAAGCATCCTGACAACTGGTAGCCCCTCAGTTACCATCCAGTATGTTCGAAGACATTCTATATGAATAAAGTCACATCAACTTGTGGAGATACGTTCATAACTAGTTTGGTCATTTCAGGTGGGGTAATATATACGTGGCTGTGAACGGGTACATTAACATGATACGAAATAGTATGCATCTGGCTGCAAAAGGGTTAAAACTACCCCTAAATGGAGTTGTGACCCCAAAGTCCCAAACTGACTCAAGACTTAGATTTTAAAATTAATAAGAGTGCATCTGTTTACTTGAATAGATGTCAGTAAAAAATTTTTTTGGTACTTTTGGGTATCAAACATGAAATAGCCTTAATTCTTGGATAAAAAGCATCCCTTCACTCCACCAAAAAATTCATGTGTAAGGTAATTGTTAACCAGCTTGTGTATACTTGTTAACTATGACTTGTTTGCTCCCTCATGGGGTGGGGAGTGGGTTGGGTTACATGGCATGAAAGTTTGGCAGCGTACAGCTTATTTAGTACAAGCACTTGGGTCTTACCATGCCCCTTCTACCTCTCTGTTAATAGTTTTTTTGTATTTTTATGATGGTTGGAGAAAGAAAATTAAGTTAAACATGATGTAATGTAACATGTGATTCCCAACTTCAGTGATGGCATTTTGTTAAAGAGGCTCATTGAGTTGATATCGATACCTTAATGAGAGTGTTTAAGGGACACTACCACATGACAATGCTTGGCATAACATGTCAATTTTCATATCCAATGGTTATGGAAAAAGTTCAAATTTTGAGTTTTGTTTTGTCAGGACTTGTAACAATTTTGTGCATAATTTGAAAAAGTGTCTAGTCACGAATTTTTGAAAACCGAATTGAGCTGTTAATTACTCACTTATAAAACAGTTATTTGTATGTAGGATATGGGGATTGTCAAAGTTTGACCATTTGTCATTGAAATGTGAATAAAACTTTACAGGTTTGGAAAAATTTGTTGGATTTCACAAACCAACTTAATGAGCTGCTTTAAATTGTTATTCATTTACTTGTCTTGTGGGAGGGGTGAAAAGGTAACTATGAGTGTGGCCATGCATCCATGTGCATGTATATGTATGTGAATTGTGGACAGTTCTGATGTAGAATTATAAGTGTATTGTTTAAATTCTCATTGTGGGTTTAGCTTTCACATAACTTAAACAAATGTCAGGTAATTGTATAGTGTTCACATTTGCTTGTGTAATTTCAGTAACCGCTGATGGTAAGGTGTATGCCTGCGGTGAAGGCACAAATGGCCGCCTAGGTCTAGGGTCATCAGCTAACGTCTGTGTTCCAAGGCAATTAACATCTTTGAGCCAGGTCCATGTCAAGAAGATAGCTGTCCATTCAGGTATGTTACTTTGTGCAGAATTACAAAGAAGCTAGTTAAAGGTTACAAAAATTAGCAACAGCTTTTCAAGCTACAGGTGAATTTTTGTGAGGTTTATTTTAAAGTCCCTCTTCAAACAAAGGGTGCTCTCTGAATTTTAATGAAGAAAGACAGTTGTATATTGTGTAAAGGTTATGGAAGTTCTTTTTTTTTTTTGTGGGAATGTCATGGAAAAGTCATGAAAATTGATTCCCCAGCAAGAAGAGGGACACAAATATTTATGTCACCCCAATTATTTTAAAGACAATACCACTTTTGGTTATAATTTAAGAGCAAAACCTAACTTTCAAATATGAAACGTTACATCCTTGGCACACACTTTACTATCGACACAATTCATGATGACAACAGAATTAGATGAGTACAAAGCCATTCTCACTGTCTTACAAATATAACCTGTGATCACGGTCTAACATTTATGTTGGCTACAGTGTGGTGGAGGGTGTCTACAATCCTGGACAAAAATACATGGGACAGTCCCCCGCTCCCCTGTTCAATGTTGCAATTTTTGAAATTTTGAGATTATTTTGTCGAGAACAACATTGAACTAGGGGGGAGGGGATTTTGGAAAACCAACGAGTCTGTGCATACGTGTTGCTACATTTGGGTAAAAATGTCCCATCATTTTTGTCCAGGATTGTCTGAACTGCTGTACACATATATAGAAGCGCGCACGTATACTGTAGATCGTGTTGAAGCGGTCGCACTTTTTGGGATAAGTTTGAAAGCCGTGATAAGAAAGTCGCGTTAGGGAAGGATACAGTAAAATTCTCCGCCTTGTAATCTAGGAAACAAAAAGTTTATTTAAGTAGTTAATAAACTTACAGCTATTTCTCATGAAATAATTAAAAACATTATTTAATCAATGCCAAAGCGGAACGATTCTTTCATTCAGCCGAAAGTAGGAACATTAAAATAACCAGTTTGGACTTTGGAAATAAGACACAGACTAAAGAAGAGGGCACCTTGCTGTGACTGCGATCTCTAAACTGGGGTAAACCAGACGATCTACCGTTTGTTTTTATTATTTTTTTCACCAAGGATGACGTCATAAACATGCAAAATTGGGGCATGTAAAGATGAGTGGGTTTCACATTACTGCAGTAATAAATAGTTTCCTCCAATGTAGTTTATTCCTCATTTGCCACGGTCAACCGTAAAATTGCTGAAATTATCATTTTGAAATAGGTCCCTTCATAAAAATGTGCGGTCGACCGTCAGTTCCATTTAAATACTGTGTAGGTCAACGGTAGATCGTCGTCAGGTCAATGGTAGATCGTTAATTGTGGGGTCGCTATATCAAATTAACTGCAGTTTCACCAGAAGCCTGTTCTCAGTGAAGAATTTTGTGTTCAAAGTGAAATTTTTTCTCATTGTTTCTCATACAAGATGTTATTTTTAACTTCACGTGGTATCAAGAATTTATTCCTCTTCTTTTACTTCATATTTGAATGCCATCTAAAAATTTAAATGGGCGCTTACACCTTTTTAGAATTCGCTCATCCCAAGCCCTGGTTTACCCAAATATTGAAACGACTGGTTAGATTAGTTTATTTCCTGTCAGCTTAGTATCATGCATGATCATCTTGAAAGTGTTGAAATCAATGATTAATCATGCCACTGTCCCTTTTCATTTATTAACTTAACACCAAGATTTACATATTACTGCCAAAATTAAAAAATGTTTTATGCTCCTTCACTCTACGGCAGCTGTTCTGAGGTAAATCCGTATGCTCCAATACATGTGTACAGTCGTTCAGACAATCCTGGACAAAAATACATGGGACAGTCCCTCGCTCCCCCGTTCAATGTTGCAATTTTTGAAATTTTGAGATTATTTTGTCGAGAACAACATTGAACTAGGGGGGAGGGGATTTTGGAAAACCAATGAGTCTGTGCATACGTGTTGCTACATTTGGGTAAAAATGTCCCATCATTTTTGTCCAGGGTTGTAGTCTTCAGTCTGTGTGGGATTTATTACACAAAAATATTCAGAGATTTTCATTCAACAGTAGTTATCACAAAATTCAAGTTCTTCCTCACATGAAAGACCTTGTCAATTTTTCTATATTCTAGTAAACAATCAGTTGGAAGGATGAAAATAAGATATTGGACAATAAGTTTAATATTCTCTGTCAAAATCTGATTGTCCCTTCAAGCTTAGTATGAATCTTCATTGTGATAGTATCTCAGTAGAGGTAAATGGAGATAATATGTAAGTGTCATCTTATCTGCAAACAAAAAGAAGTTCAAAGTTCCTATTTTTACCCCTACTCCTCAGGAGGTCGTCATGCAATGGCTTTAACATCGGATGGTAGAGTGTATGCTTGGGGTGAAGGTGATGATGGCAAACTTGGACACTTCAGCAGAATGTAAGTATCCTTCAAGTTTTAACTCATTCGACTGGAGTGTTTATGCAATTTTTGCCTAGCAGTATCTTTTTATTTGTCAGCAACTGTTGACAGGTGTTGAAATATGCACCCACTTATGTAAATTTGACTGTCAACAAAATATCAATATTTAACCATTTTCCATCATCAAAGATGAACAAGGGTAGTAAAGTACATTGTGTCAGCAAGTGTTCTGGAATAATAGAACAAGTCTATATTATTTGTTGTCTCTATGTGAAAAAGATGTTTTACTGCTTTTTGTGTATTTTCTCTTCTTTTTTACTTCAATTTTCCCTTTTCTTTTTCTAAGTTTGGGAAAATTATTCCCTGACTCTTCTTCTCTTATTTTTTTTGTTTCTAGGAACTGTGACAAACCACGTTTAGTAGAAGCCTTGAAGACTAAAAGAATCCGAGATATTGCTTGTGGCAGCTCACACAGTGCAGCAGTCACCTGTACAGGAGAGTTGTACACCTGGGGTCTTGGAGAGTATGGTCGTCTTGGCCATGGGGACAACCACACACAGCTAAGGCCAAAACAGGTAAGTAGTGGTTTTTCAGAATAAAAGTTTGTTGGTGCAATTTTTCCACTATGAAGTGTAGGATTCATGAGTCTGTATTTTCATTAATGAGCCATTTATAGAAAAAAACAAAGTAACAATTTACAACAATAGATGCCTAAAGTACCCTAAAGGATCACATTAAAATATATGAAAAGCTTAATATTTTCTCAGATTCTTCCATCCAGTACCTTGGCAGGTGTATAAAATGTGGAAGTAGAAAATGCATTTACAAAATCATGAAAAATTTTGATAATATTCAAAGGAAAAGTTTTGTTGGGAAGATTTCTTAAACAAGCAGATTTCTCACCCAGGCAGTAAGCTTACCTTCAAGTAACATCTCAAGAGAGAATTTTCATTCCCAAGTTGAAATGTTACATCTTACAATTGTAATGGAACTCTATAGCAAAATGGGAAGTTCATCAGTTTATGGATAAAAGCAGTCACCAGAAACCTTTCTTCAAACAACAGCTAAATTTAACAATTTTCTCTAACTTTCTCTTCCAAGTGTCTTTCATAATATTTTAGGATTTAAATATTGCATATTAAAGGTTAACCAAACAGCTAATCTTAGTAAATTTCAATTTAGGAGGTAAAATATTGTCACATGATTCTTAAGAGTCATCCTTGGAAACAGGATAGTATACTACTGCAATTCAAGTTGGGATAACTGTATTTTCCCTTAGTTCTTTCCAATGGAGAAAAATAGGATGCATGAAGTAAATGTTGTTTTGACCAAAGTGACATTGTTCTTCGATTCATAGTAAATTTCTTGTTTCTTGGAAAAATAACAACCGACTGGAAGAATGAATTATTCCCACGGAACAAACAAATAAACAATGAACATTTTCTCAAATCCTTGTATTCCAGGTGAAAGCACTGATTGGACACCATGTGAAACTCATAGCATGTGGCAGTCGAGATGCACAGACATTGGCTCTCACAGAAGAAGGCTTGCTCTTCTCCTGGGGGGATGGGGACTTTGGCAAATTGGGACGAGGAGGTAGCGAAGGGTGCAGTAGTCCTCATAATGTAGAGAGGTTGAATGGTCAATCAGTAATCCAGATTGAGTGTGGTGCCCAGTTCTCATTGGCTCTGACTAAAAGTGGAGTAGTCTGGACTTGGTGAGTTATGGTCAATTTTATTTTTGTAGAAACTAGAATGTAATATATATATATATCGTATATGATGTCACAGGGCACCCCAGCCCCCTCGTGCATACAGTGAGCTTTATTCACATACTCTCTATATATGTAGACAGAGCATATTACACTTATGTCCTCATGTGTGGTCTAAGAGTAGAGCATCCGCCTCTCACCGGGAAGGGCCGAGTTGATCCCCAGGTCGAGTCATACCAAAGACTCGAAATAAAGGAACCTACTGCTGCTGCACGTGAAGCTCTGCATAAGCAATGCAGTAGGGAAAACAAGCCTGTTAGCCACAACTAGAAAAAAGGCCGTGGCCGGCTCGACTTGAACCAGTAGGTTGGAAACTGGGCCGTAAAACTATATCTAAGTAAGTAACTACACTTCTGTCCTCTGTGTATATTGTCACCTCTGTAGTCTTGTGAAAAGGATTAGCAATATATCTACCTGCTATATCTTTCCTATAACCCAGGGAAAGAGATTTTCAGGGATTACTTAGTGTTGAAACTTATGGACATATGCCCTTTGTGTTATAGTGGGACTTGTCTCCATTTCTTTATACCTGCATGATAAAAGTCAAGGTGCGTCTTTTTGAAAACTTTTAAAACAAATATCTCATTGGAAAATAATTTCTGTTTTGATTCAGGGGCAAAGGTGATTACTTTAGACTTGGTCATGGTACAGACAATCATGTCAGGAAACCTCAAGTTGTAGAGGGGTTGAAGGATAAGAAAGTGGTCCATGTGGCTGTTGGGGCCTTACATTGCTTAGCAGTGACAGACCAGGGCCAAGTTTTTGCATGGGGAGATAATGACCATGGCCAGCAGGTAAGTGTGAAGTCTTTCTATAGTATTCTACATGATTCAACTTTTGCTCACTTAAATGATAGGAGGAATGGTGAACAAAAGATATACTAAGGTATGAGACCTTTGCCTTATTTTACTGCCTTATTATCTTCATATCTGCTTTGACTTCTGTCTTGAAAATTAACTTTAATCTCATTAATTGTATTTTCTAGAAATGTTAACTCATAAAATTTGCTTAACTGCTTGTTATATACTTTAAGAAATAATAACAAATGTCATCAAGCTTGTTTCAACATACAGAAATACTCTATGTTACACTGTGAAAGAGACACCAAAGTTCCATCTGTTTGAACCCTTCTTTACAGGGCAATGGCACTGTCACTGTGAACAAGAAGCCTGCTCTTGTTCAAGGATTGGAAGGGGTTAGAATCACTAGGGTAGCATGTGGTTCATCTCACAGTATAGCATGGGCCACAACAGATGTGTCCCTACCTGCCATGTATGAGCCAGTCCTCTTCACATCACCCAGGGACCCACTTGGAGCAGCTGAACTAGGTGAGTTTTTGCCTTGTATCACTGGATATGTTCTATGGAAGTTGTAAGCTCACTTCATAATCATGACTTCAGAACACTGAGGCTGAACACGTGTTCTTACACCATGCTGGACAGCAAGCTATTGCAACAGGTAAAAGTTAAGCCTTATGTTGTGAATGTCTCTCATCCCATGTTGATATCCAGTCAGAGCCTTTCATAATTAGGAAAATTTTTTGTAACAAACAGCTTGTATATCATACCAGGCAAGATGAAAATGTTCATTCTCATGCTCATACTGAGAAATGAAAATCATTCCCTGCGCTTTATTGATGCATGTTGGGACTGAAAACTTGTCTTCCTGTGATGGTGCAACTGCAGTGCTGTTTATAAAAGGGTGATGTCATGTTCATGACCCCTATTGAGTGTTATGTAGAGAAAATTGATTATTGAAACTTGTATTAGATGGGAGGGGAATTAGATGTTGAGAATAGTCATCTTTTAGAAGATTTTTTACCTCGATTTTGTCTTTTCGGTGGAATGGCTAGGACAGTCTTTTCATGTAAACTATGCATTCATCATTAGTTGTTAATAAACATAAGAAGTTTGTATGGGGGATTTGAATGATAAAGTTGATCCCACGGACAAGAAAAAACTTGACTGAAATGTATTCTTTTGACAATTTTTGAATGCAAGGAACATCCTTAATTTCACAGTTCATAACTGTACCCAGTTAAGAATCTAGGAAAGCTTATTGAAAGGAAACCATGCAAGTTTATATTCTATTGATTGAAGAACATTAATTCAGTATGTGTGGAGAGAGTGTTTTAAGAACTGTATGCATAAATCAGTCTTGAATTGCATGAAAGCCCCGCATTCCATAAGATTACAACTGTTATTAACATAAATTTTCATTCCCTTTCAGGTGTGTCTGGTGAGCCAGGCCAAGATTTCCCAGAAGTCTCTGGTCCAGTTAACTCACAGAAACAGAGGCCAACCTTGTCCAAAGTTGTCCTCTCCCTTGAGTCTACCACCTTGAAGCAGAAAGCCCTGGGGCAAATCTTGAATGCTTTACAAATCATCTATGCAAGGTAAAATCTCCAGCATTCATTGCTGTGTTTTTTTTTTGTTTTTTGTTTTTTTTTTTTGATAAATTTGTATCTGTTTGTGTCAGCTGACTTGGTTTTTGGCCACGAAGGTTCAACAACATTCACAATCTTATGTAAGTATACTTGTATTTGTTTGTTTGTTTCTTTCTTTTTTGTTTGTTAGTGGTTACATGTTTGTGTTGCTGGTTTTTGATAGGTAGTAAGATATCTACCAGCAAGTTACCTTCTTCATAGTTTCTTTAAAATCAAACATGCTCTGTCAAGTGTTAACATTTCAATCTCTTTTCATCTTCCAGGGATGCTGTAGTTGTTTCCCTCCTGTACTCCAACAAAATAGAAATCTCCAAGTCTGGGGCAACATCAAGTGCCACCACTCCCGGGGAGAGTCCTGCCTCTACCCTAGCCAGCCCTTCAGATTTCACTCCATTCCTTTCAGCAGTTGAAGAAACAGGTGCAATGGGTGATGAAGAGCGGGATGCCACGCCCTCCCATGAGATGGGTGGATACCATTCACTCTCTGGTTCAGGACCAGCATCAATTGTACCAGAGACTATCACCACAGCAGAGCAGGTAAGGAGTAGTCCAGGACCAAATTTATGTTTTATATGATAAAGAGGAACATGCTCCAAGCACTGTGTGAAATTTGGCATTCATTTCCCCAGTTCACTTCCTGAGATTATTAAAAAAGCAATGCGATTCATTCCCTTCAAAGAGTGAACTTGAAGCGAGCAGGTGTGATGGCTATAGGACATGATATCCTAGTAGTCAAAACTGGATCATAAAAAATATTAATACCATGTTGATTGTTACCATTTTCTGTATAGTGTAACTTTTGGGTTGTGGTGACACCAGGTTTAAGGATTGGTGAGGTGGGGGAGGGGGGACTTCAGGGTAGTCAAGGCATAGCAATTGTAAAGTGGAAGTAATATGTGGTTTGTATAACATAGGTGCATGTTTGGAAAAGGTTGGTGGATAAACATACTCCATCATCAAAGTTAAGCATCAAAGTATGAAGCAACAGATACTCCGGTTGAGGAAGGTAATAACTGTATCCTGTGTAAATAACAAATCCAATTTTGAAATATAAGCATATCTTGTTCTCTGCCTCTAGGTGACAAGAACGGATGAGAATGGTGGTGACTGTGCTTTTACTCCAAACCTTGATGAATTTTCCAGCCGATTAAAGCCTGATGATGCAAGAGTGTTGGTGGATCTTCTGAAGTTAGCAGTAGCTGGCAGAGCAGGAGATCATGGCCAGAGAGCTGTCAGTGATACACTTACAGCTATGGCTAAAGCCTATTCTCAGGTTGGTGCTAGTCATAGCATTGTTGGCATTTAGGCTCAGAATATGGGGAAAGGGGGCCTTAAATTTTTCCCCATTTTTTTAAAACTTCAGAAATCATAAATTTTCTCCATTTCAGGAGTTGCTTAAATATCTTGAAAAACACAGTGCTGGAATTTCTGGCAGAGGATATTTTGTTTGGGGGACTTGCCCATTGATTGATCACACTGGCTTTTAATAGTATAAAAAGGCCATGGCCGGCCAGACTCAAATCAACTGGAAAATAGAAACTGAGACATAAAACTCCATCTAAGAACTTTACAGATGTCAACTGGAAAAAAGTTTGTAGTTATTGTCCTTGAATTCTGAAAGATTGCTGTGAAAAGTTCTGAGCATTTTGCTTTCATAAAACTAAGATTCCCTCTTCTAGACTATCTGTGTCTAGCCACATAGAGCATCACTTAGAAATGTGCCTATTTCTGGTTTTAACATGGTCCAGGTGTTATGGACTATTTTTTGCAGATACTCATATTGGTATTGCTAGACATTTTCTAAGAAGTTCTATACCATGTTGCATCTGTGGATGAGGTTGAGCTGTTGCTTTGTGGTGAAAACCCATATGACTGCACAGATCCTTTAACCTTCTTTGCTTTAGGTGGCTGACATGTTGTTAGATCTCTGTGTAGCAGAACTTGAAGATGTTGCAGCTGACACAAAGTCTGGTCACTCAGCCGTCCAACCTGTTGTCCAGGAAAGTCCTCACCCTTATGCTGATGATACCTCCCTGAATGGACATGTGCACATACCCGGGGCGGAGGCACTGAGGGTGGAATTTGACCGCCAGTGTTCAACAGAGCGCCGCCATGACCCATTGACGATAATGGATGGTGCAGGCCGCACAGTAGTGGTAAGGTCAGGAAGGGAGTGGTCTGATTGGTCTACAGAGCTGAGGATTGTGGGTGATGAACTAAAATGGAAGTTTACAAGCGATGGTTCCGTCAATGGTTGGGGATGGCGCTTCACAGTATTTCCTATCATGCCAGCAGCAGCACCTAAACACCTTTTGTCTGATCGTTCAGTTCTTTTAAGGCCATCTATTGATTTAGTGACATGTTTACTGGAGTTCCGCCTTGAATCCAGTACAGATAAGAACATCTTGCCAAGGCTGGCATCTGCATTGGCTGCATGTGCTCAACTCAGCTCTCTTGGTGAGGAAATATGTATGTTTCTTTTCCTTTATTCTCCAATATGTAAGTGTTAAATAGCCTGTAATAGGTTTCTGCAGTCTTGGAAAAGTTATGAAAATTTGAAAAAGTTTCGCAAGACTTGGAAATGTTTTTAGTTCAAAGAAATTATGTGGAGTCCTGAAAAAGTTATGGAAATTTTCACATTCAACATTTTACAAGTGTCTTTTTACCTTACCATTCTCACTCACAATCATTTGTAATATCAAAATGTGTTTTCACTTGTAATATCAACATTTTTTGTTCTCATCATGTTAGATTTTATGTTATTGTATGGTAGAAGTCTAGGAGAAGTTCATGAAAGGTTCTTTTTAATTGGTCTTTGGAAAATCATGAAAATTGATTCCCCAAAAGTGCAGGAACCTTGCTAAAAGACTTGATGGCTGTTCTGTATCATGAAGAATTTCCCCCTCCCTGGAATGAGTTATGCTGTCCAGACTGAGAAAGAATTGTACATAGAAATTGTCAATCTGAGAAGGATTTGAGTCTGTTTCAAAGAGTATTACACTCTGTATGTAGACGAAACAGAACAGCCCAGTGTGATCAGCTATATTTGGGGCCCATCAACTTAAATCTTCTTAATTTTATTATTTACATGCAATCCCAAACCCTCATATTCAGGGAATAATGATGGGTTTTCAGTGCAGGGCAATATTCCATGATAAAAAAAAATAGATTTGGAAAGATTAAGGTTGATGGTCTCCAATTATGGCTGGCTAAATCTGACCATTATTTGGGTGTTCAAATTCATCTAACTATATCGACAACATTTGTGTAATCACCCATTGTTATGAAACAATATTTCAATCATGCAGAGTACATACAGATATTTCTGTTTGCCACCACTGACCGAATGCAATCCCTTTTTGAATTTTTCAGCGGCCAGTCAGAGAGTGTGGGCTCTTCAGAGACTGAGGAAGTTGATAGCTACAGAGTTTGAGGGCAAACTGGATATTGCTGCCATCAGAGGGGGAGATGGGATCTCAGAGACACCCCCAACCTTCTCAGTAAGAACCTCAGTCAGTTTTTACTTGTTAATTAGATGTTTCTTACACCTCACCATATAATCTTCTGGTTTAAGCTAGCAATGCCCACAGCCTTTTTTTAATTTTGAAGGACTAGATTTCTTTCTGTGCTTTATTGCTCACACAAAGGTTTAAGTTCAAAGTCTCTGTGGAAGTTAATATGAATTGCTTTTAGTTTTAGCATTGAGGTAGCCATTTTATGGCATCTAATAACTACAGATATGGAAGAGCTAGATGATAAGTTCATAACAAGTTGCTTGTAATTAAAAACTTCCAACACAAAATTAAAATATCTTTTTATTTTTGACCAGTGTTGTGAATTTGAAACTTGTGGGCTGTTCTTGGATAAAACCACCTGGCTATGTAGGAACTGGATATTGTTTCCTTAAAGACTTATGCTTTATTTTAAGTTTGGTTTCAAGAGACCTTATGCATTGACATTACATGACATCATTGCAGGGAAAACAATAAATTAGTAATTACAGTGGACACAGGGTATAAAATTTGTAGGCATGTGTAGTAGAACTTATTCATTTCATATCTGACTGCTGCACAAATCAGTTGTCTGCATTTGTTGGTGTTAGTTGCAATGAGCCATGCCTGCCTTAATTGCAGGGTGCATTTTCTATTCTGCAAGTTCATACCCACAAGGGTTAGAGTGTTTTCACATGTGGTTGGCCATGCCCACTCTTTGGCAGGTTTTGACAAATCCCCCGCCCGAGAGTCCAGGACAAGTAAAAAATGACTTGGACAAGTGATACTGTAGCCTGCCAGGCAAGCAGCACAAAAGTCAACTTCACATAGGAATTGAATGGCTAGTACTAGATGATTATATATGGACTCAGTACATATTCATGCAGACAAGTAGACTTTGGGAATCCCTAGCCTGATGGACAAGTAATAAAAAACGAATTTATCGAAGCCTGTGTTCGGCAAAAAAATGACAGTCATCACATCAGTTGTCGGACTGCTTCCCAGCATGAGCTATGTGTACTACACTACAGATTTTGCCTGGCATTCAAAGAAAGAGGTCGACTTATGAAAACGTATGAAAACACTTTATGGAACCATTGCTTGATAGATCAAACTGGATTTCAAATTAAACTTTTATGGATCATAGTTATTAAAGTCCCTAGTAATCTTTAAATGGCTAAGTACTTCCTCAAAACAATTCTCTATGCATGAGATCAGTTACATATGGTGAGACTATTAGTGGTAAAAGAGTTGTCCTGCTTTTGTTGGTTTGAAAAGTATCTTTACTTTTGTTTCTACTTTCAAAAGGCATTTAGTGGCAGTGCCCTATCAGCTTTGGTGAAAGGACTACCTGATGCCCTTCAGAGACAGTATGAGTATGAGGATCCAATTGTTAGAGGGGGGAAACATCTCCTTCATAGCCCCTTTTTTAAGGTGAGTTTGATTTGTGTTGAAATGATTTGGTTTATCCCTTGAAGCAGATATTCCCTTTTTCTTTACTGATAGAAGTTACTCACATTACTTATTGGTCAGGTTTGATTGGAGGGGAAAGGGGGGAAGGAATGGATGGATCTGTCAGCAAAAAAGTGGTAAAGGATACCAGTGAGTGAACATAAAACAAAATGGAATCAACAAGTTTCATCTGAAACACTTGCCAAATATTTCCAAGAAGAAGGAACAGTTTGGCTTTTTGGCTTTGATTTGGGAATTTTGAAGTTTTATTTTAATGGTTCATGATTAAGTGAAGAAAAGGTGAGAAGCCCTCTGTGGTGTCAGAATACGTATGACATAGTTTGCTGTGAAATTCCAACTGTTGTTTTGGGTTTTTTTTTTCAATCTAGCATTCTAGGACTCTTGCATCTCAGAAAGAGTGGATAAACTAGACAATGATTTCGTTAAAGTCATATAACCAGCTTTTGGGGTTAAGAGTGCAAGTTTCTTTAATAAAGAGAACAATTGATATACTGGCACTTAGTGATAATAAGTATTCTTCACATGTGATGTTGAAGGTCAAAGTTCTTGTGGACAAGAAGCAATCTTTAGAGGTGTGAGCCATAACTGAAAGAATATTTGTTCATTTTAACTCTTACATTTAAAGTTATGAGAGTGGCAGTCATAGTCCCGGTTAATTGCCAATCAATTGAGATGCACCATCAGTAATGATCAGTATTTAAGTCTTTGAAATGTTATCATTTCATAGGTGATGGTAGCCCTAGCTGCAGACCTCCAGCTTGATGACTTCCCACCCTGTGTGGACACACATAGATGGCTGTGGTTCCGCCGGTACTGTTTGGCTTCAAGGGTAGCCAAGGCCCTGGAAAAGCGGGCCACTCTTCCAGCTAACTTTTGTGAGGAAGTGATGAAGAAAATAACAGACATAAGCATCAGTGATGACGAAATGAGCAGAGAACATGAGTTGCACAGTGTTTTCAAAAGAGAACAAGATGAACAGATACTTCTCTGGATGAACAGGTAGAGTTAAAGATTTAAAAGAAAAAGAAAAAAGTAAAATAAGAAAAGCAAAAGAAAAAAAAAAAAATTTTTGATAAAACATTTTTAAGAGAGAGCTTCCAAACCTCTGAAAAGTGAACTTGTTTTTGTGTTTTTCATGTTGGAAATTTGACAAGACAAGGGAATTTTGCAAGTGAAATTTCCCCCCACCCTCCACCACAGTCCTCAATCACAAATGTTTGTGTGGCTTACTTGCTTATATTTTCTGGCCCCATTTCCCTAATTTTAAAAAACACTGGTTCACCTCATGTAGTTAGTTAGTTAGTTAGATAGAGTTTTACGGCCCAGTTTCCAACCTATTTGTTCACCTCATGTAAGAAAAATATTTCCCCCATTGGAAGAAAAATATTTCCCCAATTGGAAGCATGAGTGTGAAGAAGATTTAATCAAGGTCAAAAGTTTCCTTTCACCCCAGCAGAAGGATCACTCATGACTGTGCCTCAAATTTTATTTTTCTTTAACCAGGCGTCCAGATGATTGGACTCTCTCATGGGGTGGCAGTGGAACCATCTATGGCTGGGGGCATAACCACAGAGGTCAATTAGGAGGTATTGAAGGGGCAAAGGTCAAAGTTCCCACAGCAATTGAATCCTTGACAGCCTTAAGACCTGTCCAGATTGTTGGTGGAGAGCAGACCTTGTTTGCTGTTACTGCTGATGGAAAGGTGGGTACCTTGGTTTTATTTCATTAAAACTTAACATATTCTGTTAAACATCAATTATGTTGTGCTTGAGAAATTGTTTTTAAAAGTGTGTGAATGTGGGCTTGTGATTAAAAAAATGTGCTGAAATATTGCCGGTATGGTTAGCATGGTAATTCTGAGATGATGATTTCAGTTTTCTGCTTTAACAATACATGCAACATCTTGTTAAGATTCTAAAAATTGTTTGCTGGTAATACACAGATCAATGTAATATTCAGAGATTAAGTGATTGACTGCATGGTCAAGTGGTTAGAGTATCTGACTTGCAGACAGGAGGTCTACAACTTCTGACCAGGTCATACTAAAGACTTAAAAAAATGGAACCTACTACCATTGTGCTCAGTGTTCAGCAAAAGGAATGGAGTAAGGAAAACAAGCTGGTGACCCACAACTGGTCTTTGGTATGACCCAGTCAGAAGTGAAACTCCAGACCTCCCAGCTGCATAGAAGTACTTGAAAATACTTTTCATATCCGTCAAAAAGTTACATCACTTTTTTATGTATGATTTTCTATTTTCTAATAGGTGTATGCTACAGGCTATGGTGCAAGTGGAAGACTTGGAATTGGAATCACAGATTCTGTGTCTACTCCAACAATGCTAGAGTCCATTCAACATGTACACATTAAGAAAGTTTCTGTCAACTCTGGAGGCAAGCATGCCTTGGCCCTCTCCAGTGAAGGGGAGGTGTACTCCTGGGGGGAAGGCGAAGATGGAAAACTTGGCCATGGCAATAGAACGTAATTATTTCTTATTTTATCAATTTGAGTCTCTGCAATGTGACAAAAGTATATCCAGGGCCTGATCCTCCCACCCAAAACTAAAATTTTTGTAGTAGTCCACAGAAATTCTCCATTGGCACATTTCTTTGATTTGACAGCAAGTGAAAAAGATGCAAAAACAAAGCTTTTGTTACACAGCATTTACTCCACTGAGAGTGATTTTGATTACACATTGGGTCTTGTATACTCATCCTGAAGCAATAAACTGATATATTGTGTCTGGATGAGGATGAGTTTTAGACAGTTGTGGGAGGGGCTTAGATAAGTATGTTAGGAGAATTGGAACTGCATGGGTGAGAGGATTAGACCATAAAGTAAATATTTTAAATAATAATCATTTGCATGCTTAACATAACAGAAAATGAAAATCAGAAAAGTTAAACTTAAGATGTGGAGCCCTCTCCTCACATTTGGGCAATATTTGTGTTAGAGAATTAATTTATTTGGACAGTTGGTATTGCTTGTAAGGAAGCAGGGTGAGTGATTTCAAATGACTTTAACAGACCAATGACTTCATACAAAGAAAAAGTCATTAAAAAGCAATGTTATAAATTTTTACCAAGTAGTACTTAACCTTCACTTACATATCTACAATGTATGAGATTGGCGGTATCTGTTGAAAGTGTTTTTCTCATTTTCTTTCAAATGTAAACAAAGCTTTTCATTACTTACTTTGATTGTTCAATTTTCTGTATTAGTTATTCTCTTGTGCTCCCTCGTAATTTAGGCAATGTGAAAGACCTCGTGTCATTGAAAGCCTCAGAGGAAAAGAAATTGTGGACATTGCCTGTGGTGGGGCCCACAGTGCAGCTATTACATCTAGTGGAGAGCTCTACAGCTGGGGTAAGGGACGGTATGGAAGACTGGGCCATGGAGATTCTGATGACCAATTGAGACCTAAACTGGTAAGCAAAACTTTTTTTAATATTTTTTTTTAAGTCCCTCCAATATGGATAGCAACCTCAATTCTTCATATATTCTGGAAGAAGTCACTGCAGTGTTGTCTCAGAATTTATTTACTCTGTTGGGTCTTAAAGGGCAGATTTTCTTTTAAAACAATAAGTGAACACAGAAAGGAAAAGAAGCCAGAGACTTATGTAGTACAACTTGTAATTGGGTGGCAACCAGCTCAACCTTTTACATCAAATTTGGCATCTTTTGCACGGCCAGTTTAGATGGAAAATGGTAGATTGCTTTTGGATAAAACACCCACCCTACTTTTGACCAGGAATGGAACTCCTGACGTGCCACATGCCTCGTTTTAAATATGAACCCTTTATCTACTCAGCCATCCTAAAAAGGTGGAGAACTAAGTTGAATTTACAGATTGTGTCAAAAGTGTTGAATTTAAATGTCTAAAAATCATTGAAAATTGACTCAGCCAAGTTTCGCCATAACTTGAATCCTTTTTCTGACCGATGTCATTTCATTTGTAGTCACATTGTATTTATTTCCTCTACAGGTGGAGGCTCTCAAAGGATACCGTGTCATTGATGTTGCCTGTGGCAGTGGAGATGCCCAGACTGTTTGCATCACAGATGATGACAATGTTTGGTCCTGGGGTGATGGGGACTATGGCAAGCTAGGGAGAGGAGGCAGTGATGGCTGTAAAGTACCCCAGAAGGTTGATGCCCTGGCCAACATGGGTGTTATTAAGGTGGAGTGTGGATCACAGTTTTCTATAGCTCTTACCAAGTCTGGACATGTGTACACTTGGTAAGTGAGCCAATAAAATAATGTAGTCTTTTCAGAAAGTTTCCTCCCAATGGTACATTTACACCAAAACAAAAATTTGCTGCATTTAGGTGGTGGAACGTGAGTTTTTTTTTTTTTTTTCTCCAAAAGAGGAAATTTCAATTCACCTAAAATTTTGAACCCCCCCCCCCATTTTTCATGGGATTAAAAATTTGTTGGTCATACCACAAAATGCACCAGGCCTTTTGTATTGGTGTGATTGCATTTTCCACACAATGTCCCTGAGGGACTGCATTTTCATTTTAAGTTCAGAAAATATTTTGATAAATTAGCAAAATACTAATGAAAGTAACAAGCAAACGTCAAAAGGAAATTTGAATTGAATTGAATTGAACTGAATATTTTTACTTCATTTGTTGCAGTGTCTGTGCAAATAATCAGTTTTTGAATGTTGAATATTTTCACAAAATGTCCACCCTCCAGTCATAGTCAAACTTTAGTTTTACTTTAGTTCAGCTTGTAAGTTTGGATCTATATTTACTTCAATAGGGGCAAGGGAGATTACCATCGACTTGGTCATGGCTCAGACGACCATGTGAGAAGACCTCGGAAAGTAGCAGCATTGCAAGACAAGAAAGTTATTTGTATAGCTACAGGGTCATTGCACTGTGTAGCTTGCACTAGTAAAGGTAAAGTTTTAAATTCAATCCAAAATACTTTGGATTCTTTTATCTTCCACCATCAATGAAGAATTTTTTTAGTAACTGACCTTCAGTTGATCATAATTGCTCTTTCACTTGAGAGGAGTTTAGATTTCCAAAATGTAATGTTTCCTCCTGACAGAAAGTGAATATTAAAGTCACAGTTGAAGAAGCTTCAAGTCAGGAATGTTTGGGAAACAGTGAAAATTTCAAACTCTCATCTGTGAATGATATTTGCTGCCTTTTGTGTTTAGAAATACTGAAAATGTCATTGTGTGCTTCACAATAACAATAATAATAAAGATTTTATTTCTTTTGTGCAAGATGGTCCTGGGTCTGACATTAAACTGCATCCAGGTAGGGCGAGGAAGTCATGTTTGTTGAGTAGTTTGTGACTGTCACCTATAAAATGTACATAACAGGCCGTTATTACTCATCCTACAGCTGACAGATTGTTGGTGCCACAAAACCAAGAAAGCCCCTCCATGGTTGGTCCCTGTGGACTGGGGGTTGTGGAATGTTCCCATGGTATTTCCCGCCTGTCCTAAGAGGCAACTAAAGAGAAACCAAACAGGAACTTGAACAATACTAATAAATTTAAACTTTGAACTTTTTACCCAGTTGACTGACACTATATAACACATTTGTGTTGGTGTGTCGTTAAATCTCATCTAACTAACAAATCTTGGGTGCAAATATTCAGAATGTCATTTGGGCAATGGATTTGCTTTGAGAGTTTGACATTTTGTGATGGAAGTTGTGAAATATGTTAAACTTGTCTCTCAATGTTTATAAATAATTACCATGTTGGCATACATTAATGTTTAAAATTCAATATTGTGACCTTTTGTACAGGTGAAGTCTTTGCATGGGGTGACAATGATGAAGGACAGTTAGGTGATGGTACCACCAATGCCATCCAAAGACCCAGGGTTGTGGCAGCATTACAAGGTATGAATTAAAAGTATTTCAACATAGTGCTACTTTGTGGGGCATTTTGGAGCCATCCCCAGCATCCTGCTATTTTTCTTATGTTTTTTTTTTTATTATTTAACTTTTGCTGATTGGTATTGATAAAATTCACATTTTGTACCTAAAAAGAAATTTGAATTTGCATGTAAGGCATGTTTTCCTTCATGTTGTCATGCTACACCATGAAAAGCTTTGTGTATTGGAGCATGTCAAAACAGCCAAGTTGCAGCTCAATTGGCCAAGCCAATGGCAGTTGCTGTTTCGCTGAGATACATACAGTATACAATTTTGACATGGTGCTTATTGAGAGTATGTTTCTGAAGTTGCCTTCATGTTTGCAAAGATGTGAAAGTTGGTAATAAATGTGATATTTATTCCAGTGAGCTGTAAATATCCTTTTAGTGAAGGAAAAGCCACACAGTGAAAGTCCGTAATTGTCAGCATTCCATGTAGTGGTTGTTATGTATTGTAATGATGCTTTGCTCCTGTGCACACATCATCTTCGGGTGCACAGGGAGACAGTGTTCAGTTTTAATCATAAGCAGGAAGAGCAGCAGTCAAGCCTCTCAAACTCAAGCACAAAAGAAGCCTAACAGTAGACTGCCAGTCAGAGTTTATCTCAACACAAAAGGTGCTGTCTCTGAAGTTGTACTTAATTTCCCTCCTTTCAATTTGTAACATGGGAATGTAAACCAAAAAGTTTGTTGGTAATAGTTTATCTGCAATGAAATATTGGTTCAGCTAGTGATTCTCATTAATAAACCAGTCTAAGTATTTAAAAAAAATCATTCTTGTCTTTCTCGAAGATGATCCTGTAGTATGTCATAAGTAGTTGTGTGGTTGTCCTTCAGTGAACCATTAACAATCAGAACCTTAAACTGTACATAGTTGTAAGAAAAAGTTTGCTTTTCATGTGGATATGCAAACAAATTTTGAAACATTTTTTGTACCTTTTCACAGACAAGAAAATAACAAATGTAGCATGTGGTTCTGCCCACACTGTGGCATGGTCAACAAGTAAACCCATTCATGCTGGCAGACTACCCTCTAAAATACCCATGGAGTACAACCTTCTCAAGGACATACCCATCCATGTCATCAGGAATCGATTGGTCCTGCTTCACCACTTTTCAGAACTCTTCTGCCCGTCCATTCCAATGTTTGACCTTCATGAGAAACCAGAGAGTGGTGGTTCCTCCATGGGTACCCTGGCTGGTATCGATGCACTTAGGGGTTTGTTGGTCTCCACAGGAAAGGTGGGTACAACATTCTTGTGTTTATAACAGAAGTGTACAAAAGTTTGTAGCCACTGGCACATAAACAAAATAAATGTTAGGCACCAGAAGTTTTGACTGGGCTTTGCAATGTTTTTTAACTGGTTTAGATTAATATGACTCATAAGATTTGCTTCACATACAAAGTGTGTCTTATCATGACTATGGTATGTGTTTGTTTGTTTGCATACTGTGCTCTAGGGGCCTTGCACACCCTTTCAGGAGCATTTGGCTCCTTGATGAAAGTTCTTGTTGTATTTGTGAAATTTTGGATGCATTTGCAACCAATTTGGAAACACTGTGTAGCACTGGTTCATACCATGAGCAGAAATGATTGCCTGAGCAGAAATGGCTAACAATGTTACTATGTGCATGTTGCGAGTAAACAATCGTCTGAAGCTACAATATAATTGTAAGGACATCAGTAAAGTTTTGTTAAACAGAGTTCCCATGCAAAAAGCAAATGAGAAAAGTCTGTAATTTTATCATGGTCAGGAAAATCCTTGAGTTTTTGGGGTGTTATCTAGAAAAATGGCAATATGCTGTGGAAACTTGAAACTACACATTCATGTTGGCTATAAAAATGAAGGTCATTGTGTTATGAATTCTCAGTTTTTCAGTCCTGAATATTTCCAACATTTAATCTGCAAAAAAGGAGGGAAAAGTCTAGCTTTCAGAACTTCAAAAGTGTGGAAACCCTTGATAAAGTTGGTGTGTTGATATCAAACAGTATTGTTGTAATGAACAAGTTGTAAAACAGTTATAAAATCAGTTGCAGTAAGCTCTACAAATAATACCCCCATATGCTAGCTTTCAACCTTTGCATGTCATCTGTTTTTGAAGTGTCCAATATCTCCTTGTAAAACAATATAAAACCAGCCTTAGTATGCACTTCAGATAATTTCTCCTTGTGCAAATGTTCAACATTTGCATACTGTCTGTTTTGGAAGGGTCCAATATCTCCTAAAATTAAAGAACACTCTTTATAAACAACAACAATGCATGACATTCATTTTATTTTGTTTGTTCTCTACAGGAGGCTGCATTCCGAAAGGTTGTGCAAGCTACAATGGTCCGAGAGCGGCAGCATGGACCAGTCATTGAGCTCAACCGCATACAAGTCAAGAGATCAAGAAGTAAAGGGGGCCTTGCAGGCCCAGATGGGACCAAATCAGTTTTTGGACAGACCTGTACTAAACTCATGCAATTTGGGTCAGATAATCTTTTGTTACCTCATCGAGTGTGGAAAGTCAAGTTTATTGGTAAGGGAAAAGTAAATTGATGTTCAGTTCTTTGAGGGAATCAAACTCTTAACAGAAAGAGCATATGTCTGTTAAGTTGGAGCTACTTCGCTTTCTGATCTCTGTCTCTTTTATGGTTGAAGATATTAACAAAATATTCCTGTCATTGAGATGTTCCATTTGCTGTCTCCTGTTCTAAATTCAGTGAACAATTCCTTCGATCATAATTTGTCATAATTTTGTTCTCATTCCTGTAGGAGAGAGTGTTGATGATTGTGGAGGTGGCTACAGTGAATCAATTGCTGAAATGTGTGATGAGTTACAGAATGGTTCCACTCCACTCCTTATCCTCACCCCCAATGGAAGAGATGAGAGTGGAGCCAACAGAGATTGTTTCTTACTGAATCCAGCAGCTGTTTCACCTATACACCAAAATATGTTCCGCTTCTTAGGTAAATATTTGCCCATCTTAGTAGGTTTTCATGTCAAAAGATGAGTATATGTTACACTGTTGTTTGCTATGGTTATGTGTAATTTCCTAGCCTTAAAGTATTTTGAGTTTGATTTGCTGGAAAAATGAGATATGTCAAGACAGTTAAAAATGAACATTAAGTCTACAACTTAATACGTATTTCAGAGGTTGCAAAATTAATTTTCCTACCCTCATGTTCCATTGCTAAGATACTAAATGTTGAAATAATACACTTAATTAAAATAATCCTTTTCATAATAGTTTGTGACTTCTTCTTGTACAACTGACATTAACTGCTTTGTTCCCCTTTTAAATTTAAAATTTGTATAGCTCAGAACCCTTACCTTGAACCCTTCCTGTGTCGTGCACAGTATGTTTTTGTTTTCCAGAGAGTACTTGTGTAGTCAAAGAACCCCCATAAAAGTAAGAATGTTATCATATTTTATCAGAAACTTTTGGAAAAACAAGGCAATGTAAGGACAGTAATTTGTAGAAACATAACATCACAAAAAATTGTGCAAACTAATGAAGTGAATAAACAAACCTTTTTTATCTCAGCTCAAGTAAAATTCTGTAATCATGTAAGCTTGACTTTTTGAATTTGTATTTTTAGCTTTGTAATAGCATGTATATTTTTGAAATTTGATTGCTGCTTTAAACTTGCTACAAGTAGTGATATCCATAAGATTGTACACAAAACTTTTCATTTTAGTCAGCAAGCGCAAAATGTTTGAACTGTTAGGTCAAGTTAGACAGAGTTGTAACCTACTTGTAATCTGGTTTAATCTGTCCGAGCCCACTGTTTTCTTTTCCAGTTGTGGGGCACTTAATTGTTTCCCTACTCCATTGCTTATGTAAAGCATCATGCATAACTGTTAGAAATGACCTCTTTGTTTTGGTGTAATATATTGAGATAAAAGGGGGGGTGGGGTTATTGCCTGAATATTGTCACCTTTGGAGAAGTTAAACTATTCATTACCTGTACACTTTCTTTGAGATGAACAGATTTTTTCAAGTGTGACATATTTGATTATTCTCAAGATCCAAGCAAGTTGAATGGATGGGGAGGGACATCTATGTGGAGTTACATTTGTATTTTACGTCAACTGTGATGTGATTCAAATGTTTCTGACCACTTTTGTTGCATTGCAGGAGTATTGATTGGCATTGCTATAAGAACAGGCAGTCCTCTTAGTCTCTCACTTGCAGAACCAGTCTGGAAACAACTGGCTGACATGCCTCTGACGGTAGCTGATCTCACTGAAGTAGACAAGGATTATGTTCCTGGTAAGAAATTTGAAGAAAAAATTTTGATAGCTGGGTGCCTATTGGTTGCTGCACTAGAGCTGTCATTCTAGAATAATTTGTATATGGCAAAATAAATATCTCTTTGCATGATGTACTGTATGGTTGCAGGGTTTGAATATATATGGTGCAGCCATAATGGTGTGTGTAGTGTAGGAGTGTCTGCATGGTCTCCATATTAAAGTTTATTTTCTTGTGAGCTAGTTGTTTTCAATGAGATGAACTTGTTAAGTTCATGGAGGTTTGTTAGAGGGGAATATTGTCAGTAAGGCCTGTTTGTGCAGATGTATTCCAGATCTGGGGCCTGTTCCACAAAGAGTTACGCACGATCTTAAGTATGATTTACTGTTGGCTTAAGTATGGTGAGTCAAACTTAAGGTTGTGCATAACTCTTTGTGGAGCGGCCCCCTGAACTAGCTGGAATTTAGTACTTATGCTCTTATGTTTGTTGAGGTATGTGCAGTTGTTCTGTATTGGTCTAACATTATTTATTCATTAGTGCTGGTTTTATTTTCTGACCTTATCACTACTAGCTCATAAAGGAAGGATGATACTCTAGCATAACTTTTCCCATCCCCTTTTCCATATAATTGCACCCCCCCCCTTCCCACCCCCACTTTCTCCTTCTCCCCTTAAATTGTGATTTCAGATTTGTTTGCAGGCTACTTGTCCCATAGTGTAAAATAATATCAGGAAGCTTTGGATCAATGCAAGCTGTTCTGTTAAACTTATTCCAAGTTGATTTTGCCTCTTTTGATATCTTTAATATATTTATGATTTTATTTCCACAATTGGTCATCTACATTTCAAGCTATTTTAACTTGAGGCCCACTATTGATATCTGAAGTTGAACAGGACCACTTTTTACCCCTGAATACATCTACTGGGAGTATTTTGATTTTGAGAGAGCGCCATCTTTCTGCAGAGTCTGCTCCGCAGGCTAGAGAACACTTGCCCTGCAAAGTATAATAGCAGCTCTCTTTTTTATGAATATTTATGGCTTCTCCAACATTTTTGTACCATCACTGCACACCTAGAGTAAATTTCACATGTACTGACACAAAGACTACCTACCTGACACTTGGCTTTTGTCATGAATATGTATAAATTCTCAACAGTTGTATCAGCACTGTTCAATCTTCAGTAGATTCCACACTGACTCACTTTGCCTTGCAATCTCATAGTGCATTGTATTATTATATTGACTTTATTCATGTTGCAACCACCTGGCTTTAATTCCTTTGTTTTCAGTTTTCCTTTTATTTTCCCTCCATGTACATTTATTTATAGTCTAACTTTGAGGAAATCCTTTTTTAGCTTGTTGGCCTCACTCCATGGGAGGTTCCCTCCACACATTGTAATATTTAACTCTAGCACCTGTCCCTGTATGCTTTGCTCATTAATATTTAGTAAGTTCCCCCACTTCTTCACCACTGTTCACATCTTCAATAGATGCCACACCTACTCACACACATGCTACCAATCTGACTCTTGCTTTCCTCATGCATATGGATGAGTCCTCCAACAGCTATATAACCTCTGTGCACATCTTCAGAAGATGCCCCACCTACTCACACACAAGCTACCTGACTCATGCTTTCCTCATAATTATGAATGAACTTCCATCAGCTATATCAGCACTGTGCACACATATTCAGAACATGCAACACAAGCTATATAATGTCCTTTGAACTTTACCTTGCAGTTGACATTATTCTTATTACAAGCACCTGTCTTAGCACCTGTTCTGCCCATGCCCCCCTTCTTTGATCCTCACCTGGCCTTACTTCCTTTCATATACATTGTTCTTTTGTTTCCCTTTTGAGATACATCTGTTTGTAGTCTTTCTTTCAGGAAGTCTTTTGTTAGTCTCACTCCCTGGGTGGGTTCCTGTTTGGTTTGTTAACCCTATTTAGAATTAACACCTGTGTATGAATAAAACATGAGAAACACCTGTGAATTACATTCAGCCAGTACCATTGAATAGTCATGACATTGACATTCCAGACACACTGGGCAGGGTAAAGTGAATGTCCTTTTAGCTATTGTTTTGAAGAAGACAGGTTCTTAACTGATGTGTTGTTTGATATTATACTGAATGGAAAGCTCTTGTAAACAATTTGTGACAAATTTGAAATTTAGCTTGATTTTACTTTAGTGTATAAGTACTGTTGCTTTTACCAGAAACTTAGTTAGATGAAGTTTAATGGCCCAGTTTCCAACCAGTTGGTTCAAGCCAAGCTGGCCACAGCCTTTTTTCCACTTGTGGCTCACTGGCTTATTTTCCCTACTCCATTGTTTATGCTAGGCACCAAGCACAACAGCAGTAGGTTCCATTTTTAAAGTCATCTATAAGACCCAACCAGGACTCCCAACTCCCAGAATGCAAGTTGAATGCTCTAATCACATGCCCTACAGTCAGTCCCTTATGAGAGAGAGCAGGGGGTGGGATGAGGTGAAGTTGGGAGTAGTGGTTACATGAGAATTGCAGATTCACTTTGTAATGGTCTTTTTGTATTGTTGCAGCAGAGTGACCTGCTTCTTCCATATCATAATGATATTTTCAGATTTAAAAAAAAGGTTTGATTAATATATAAAAGACATTTTTGTTACACAAAAAAGGTCAAAGTCTTGTAGGAGGAGGTGACTTTAAGCATTTATTCAATTTTGAATTTGGCATTTTTGGGTGCTGAGACCTTCAGAGCAAGACTGTCTTCTAAAGAGAGCTCACCAATTTATTGTAAATAGTGGTCAGCACTATGTTAAAGGTCAGGGAATAACGCCAGTAAAGCTATCTCCTCTTTGGATCGATTTTCGTGAAGTGGAACTTTCAAAATCGATGCACCTTTTGGTTTCAATCGGGGGCAGGGTAAGAGATCAGATGGGAAATGGATAATGTGTGCTGTCTTTCAGAGAGAGACGAAGTGATCTCTTTCAGATACTGTGGGAGACAACTGCACAAACAAGTGTTCTGTCCAATTGGCTATGGATAGAGGGGACTGTTCTAGGTGAAGTGCTTAGAAGCCAAGTGATTTGTTGCTCACCATGGTTTTCCAATCTTGGAGTCATGACTCCCACATTCATAAACCAAAGAGGTGGACTTTGTTGAGGGAGGGGGAGATCTTATTAATCTAATGCTGTTATTTCCAGAAAATAATCCTGAACTTGGATTGCCTCCAGAGAAACATAATGAGCTCCTGCTGCAGATAGCCTATTTTTTGTCCTAGACTACTAATAATAGCAAATATGATGAGACTTAATGTAAATTTTCTTCTTGCCTCAAAATATGGGGGAGGGGGAGGATTTGATATGATGCCAACCCCCACTGAAAACATCAGAAGGGACATACCCTCCCCTGTGTCCTCATTCATGGGCAGTGGGAGGACTGCCTGTGAAGGGGGGGGGGTGGCCATTTTGGTGTTATTTGTTGGTTAGCGATACCTTGATGAAGGAGCCACTAGCATTTAAGGGAAAATGCACCCTACATAATATTAATTTATGCTTACAGCTTAATGTTAAATGCTAAGTGTTCATGCTTTGGTAGCCATAACAACCTCTGCTCCCCTTTTGTGCCATATCATTTGGGAGAGAAGTCAGTGTTTTTAGAGTAATATTTATCTTTTTGAAGTTATAAAAGACCACACTCCATGTTAGTATGAGACTACTTTTGCAGTGCAGCAAAAGTATGATATTCAGTACACCTGTGTGGTGGTAAAGAACATAACAGATGTTTTTACTTAACCTTGAAATTAAAAGATGCATTTGAATACTAAAGTGAAATGAAATTTCCATGGACATAAGGTAATAATTCATTGGTCATTGTAAATTCTGCTTACAGGTTTGATGTGTATACGGGACATGGATGCAGAGGCATTTGCACAGATGGAGATGCCCTACAGCACTCCCAGTGTCACAGGTCATGATGTACCCCTCAGTATGAAACATTCTCAAATCACATTAGAGAACAGAGGAGAATATGTGAGAGCTGCTCTCAATTACAGGTAAGCTGTAATTTATTCCACAGTTTAATAAAACTAAAACGTCATTTTTTGTTTCAAAAACTGTTTTTAGATTCTGCAACATCACCTTTTATTCTAGGGTTCTCATGGTCATTCAAAACAGAAAAAGTCATGAGAATTTGAAAGAAAAAAGTCAAGGTCTGGAAAAGTGTTGCAATGCAGGGATATTTGTTAAATTTAAATTTGTAAGGTCCTTGAGAAGTCATGGAAACTTTCACAAAGTGACACCTTTTTTTGTCACACACAATCATTTGTAGTACCAAGATGTATTCTCACTGGTAATATCAAAATTTGTGGTTCTTCTTTCCTGAAACTTTATTGTTCTTTAAGGGGACGTCCATGAAAATTCCTTTTTGGTCCTGGTAGAGTCCTGAAAATTGATTAGCTTGAAAGTAGAGGAACTTTGATAAAAATCTGCATTCCATACTTACCTATTTTAGCATAGTGTGCAATAGGTGGTCTGCAAATGAGAGCACCCTGAATAGTTCTCTAGTCCTTTCCAATAGACTAAACATTATTTATCACCTGGTTTTCCACCTTTAAACCAGGAAGTTAAAACTTCAAAAGCTGAATAGTCAATTAACTGACATAGTGGATGTTTTTGTTCCTTTGTGGCTCCCAAGAAACTACTGTAGAATGCTAACAAAATCTACCTGCTTTCTCTAACCAACAGACTCCATGAGTTTGATGAACAGGTCCAATGGGTGAGGGAAGGTATGGCAAGGGTGATTCCTGTACCCCTCCTGTCCCTCTTTACAGGAGCAGAGCTGGAAACAATGGTAAGTGGTTATTTCATTCCTCTATTTGTATCTGTGT
Source organism: Holothuria scabra (assembly GCA_037179385.1). Taxonomy (NCBI): domain Eukaryota; kingdom Metazoa; phylum Echinodermata; class Holothuroidea; order Aspidochirotida; family Holothuriidae; genus Holothuria; species Holothuria scabra. The sequence continues at coordinate 22,196,821 of CM074192.1, read as the reverse complement.
CTCTCTTCCCCCCCCCCCCCTGCTTTTTTCCCTTGTCTCATCCCCATAATTGCCCTGGGAAAGTGCTGTAGATTGATTTTATGAAAAGAGCCTTGAGAGCTACATTTCTCAATGTTGCCTATACCTCTGTATGAGATTGACTGAAATTGAATTCTTTTTGAGAGTTCTGCTTTCCTGAGCAAACTTTTGAAATGAATCAAATATTTCAAAATGCAATGGCTATGTAATACAGTTTGCTCACTTAAAATCATCTGCAACTTCTTCAAAAAGTAACTGTATAGTACGGCCAGATGAAGTAGCTGCCTGTAACACAAGGCATAAATCAAGTGATGATTTTTTTTATCAATTTTCTTGTTAGGTTTGTGGTAGTCCAGACATACCCCTTCATCTTCTGAAGTCAGTGGCAACATATAAAGGAGTTGATGCCATGGCTCCACTGGTCCAGTGGTTCTGGGGCATCATGGAGGAATTTACCAACACTGAGAGGTCACTGTTTCTCCGTTTTGTGTGGGGTAGGACTAGATTGCCGAGGACAATAGCTGATTTCAGAGGAAGGGACTTTGTTCTACAGGTGAGAAAAGTATTTGAAATTGGAGTCTCCTAACAGTTGTGTTGTCATCTTGTTCAAAGGTGACAGTTACAAGCAAGGTGCTTTCACAAAGTTTTATTTGATATTTTCAGGGCAAAATTATCAATATTAGGAGAGGGGAGGAGTGGGGTTCATGTGACTGTATGGTTCCTTACTTTTCCATTTAAGTGCAGAAAACCAGTGGTTCTTTATGTCTAGGTGTGACTCTGTAGTTCGGTAGCCATTATCTGGGAGTGCAAGGAGTGATCACTTTGTTGTACAGGTGAGAGATGTATTAAAATTTGTATGTTTTTGCATATTTTGTATCTTTGCATATTTTGTTTAGAGTGAAAACTAAAGACACAGTCCTATCTGAAATAAAGTTTGAGGATTTTTAAGATGAAACTAATGACACAAATTAGTGGCATTAGAAAGGGAATTATCTATGGAGGTTTGGATGCTATTCCAGGGTATTTCCTTTCCTTTAGTGCAAAAAAAACTCTTGATTAATCAAAAGTTAACCTCTTAATATGTCTTGCTCTATAGTACACCATAGCCTTATATGTGCAGGGGTGACATTAAAAATAGCTTGAGGGTCCAAAGGATAAGAAAGGAGTTGTAGAGTGGAATTGTTGAACACAAAGTAACCTTGCTTGCCTGTAGGAGATATTTGTGTAATTTATGAACATTTCATCAAAAATTTTTTAATTGATAGTATGGTTTGCACCAAGCAGAAATGTTGCAGGGAAATTTATAATAAAACCTTTCATCAGGAGATTCTAAATTTTCTTTTCTTTTCTGCAGGTCTTGGATAAATACAATCCCCCAGACTACTTTTTACCAGAGTCCTACACTTGTTTCTTCCTTCTAAAATTGCCTCGTTACTCCTCTAAGGATATTTTGAGAGAAAAACTGAAGTATGCTATCTATTTCTGCAAGTCAATAGACACTGATGATTATGCACGAATTGCTCTCACTGGAGAAGCGGCTGGTGGGGAGTCTACAGAAGATGATAGTGAAGAAGAGGAGATCGATTCCATCGACTTTGATTCAGATGTTCGTCCAGAGGAGTAGGATCGCCGGTAAATGGCTTAGGAAAGTCTTTCATTGCAAAAACGAGGGGAGAGAATAGAGGTTGATTGTATCCACCTAAATATATGACAGGCAATGTACCCATGTTGCTTTTTTAAAGCCAGAAGTACTGAATCTGGATTATTAGGGGTTGTCTTGGCTTAAGACATTTCAGAACTCATGCCAGACAGATTTATATGTTGTTATGACATAGCCTACATGTTTATTGTTTAATTTGAAAATGTTTGGATTTTGGTCACACATTCTTCAGAACCTGTGGGCCAAAATAAGTCATTCATGCTCAACCAATCATACAACAGTAAAATATGGTAGCTCAGTGTATTCTCACAAAATACATTATTATTTCATAAGTCTGTGTTTGAGCAATAGCTGTTTGAAAGTCCAAAGGACTAACCATTTCAGATTTATGTATCCTGTTATACTGAATGCTATCTTTGGCTGGTTGTCACCCAGGATAACCATGAATCATTATATCAAATCATCCACATTTTCACTCAATTTTCTGCTACTGCTTGGTACAAATCAATCAACTTGTGGCACAATTTTAAATTAATGATGTTGTCATAGATAGTAGACCACAGCTTCAAAAAAGCTTGAAAAATGGTGCAGCAAAGAACAACACTGTTATTTGTAACCACCCTCAAACTTCTGGTCTTAAACTTCTTGAGGCCTTGTATAGTGTTACAGGCCTCTTTTCCTAGTTGGCCTTTTCCTCGGACTGTCAGGCCTAGTCTACAACACTATTAGTTGTAGACGTTCATGTAACATTTGTTAATCATAGAGCCGAGAATAATGATGCATCAGTTAAACACATTTAAGTTTCAAGTAGTAGTTCATTTTTTTCACAATGCTGCCAGGGGAATCGTATTGTAGTCACATAATCTCATTCAGTATTCCATTAATAAGCACCAATCATTTCTGGTAAGGCTATTCCCATGAACTAAGTTATTCAACAACTTTTCTTTTTTTTTTTATTTTGTTCCCAGCTAAGCTTGTGTAGAGCTCTTTTGCAGTGTGTAGGCAAGTATTCATATTAAGTCACTAATGCATGTAGTTTACCTGCTTGAAAATAAAATTGAAATAAAATATTTATTCTCCATAAAAGTTAAGGGGGGGCTTACTTCGATGTTATGAGATGTAACTTTTTCTGTGCAATGTTTTTCTTTCAAATTCTTTTTTGTTTCCACCTGTTCTGAAAAAAAAAATCAAATTGTGTCTGTGAAATATAAAAACTGTGACATTTAATAATCTGCATGTTATTTATACACAATACAATTACTTTAGGTTTTTTATTTTTCTCATCATATAGTCCTTTCTCTACTGGTTCTTGTAGCTCTTATTTAAAAAAAAAAAAAAAGGGAAATTTTCACCAACTTGAAATTCTCTTTAAATTGTGATATGTTTATGTACTTAAATATTTGATTGAAATCGTTTATAGGGAGTTCTTGTTGGCAACGTCAGCACACATGTATTTATAGTGTAATATTACACAGCAACCGGCTACATCTTGTTGGAAACTATTCTTATTTTCAACTGGCTACACTTTGTTGGAAGCTTCTTATTTTCAAAAGATGCAGCTACTGTACTGGTGAATATGTAGAAGTAGTGCATGTTTGACAGTTTCAAAAATGTTGCTTATTTAAAATCATGTGGAAAACTTAAATGGAAATTAATACATTTACCCATGTGAACATTTCATACTTTGCTGCTTCTGTTATTCATAAAGTAAGCCATTGGTTAAGGCACTATCATTCTTGAAACATTCAATTGGACAAGGTTAACACCTAATTGAATATGGTACAGTTATTGTATATATATGTGAATATGTTAATTGTTAAAATTACTGTCTCATATATATGTCACAGTGATTCTTGATTAGGGTGTGACGATTAGCAGAAGTGTGACTGCGTATTTATGTCTTTGCTGAAGTAAGTTAGTAACCTGTTATTTATCCCAAGTAACAGATTGGTAGCTAAATCAAAATCTATCATCTTGTGTAAAGTGTTACCATAAACTATACTAGTGAACACACTTGACTTTCATTATTAAGTATAAACATTGCTAGTGTGATGCATTTTATATTGTACCTATTTAGTATCACCAATACAAGTGATATTTTTCTGTGCAAAGTAATAAGTGCTATTGTTATTGGCAGTTTGCAATCCTGATGAAACAAGAATCATAAGATGAAAAGTGAATTACATTTTTTTCTTGTTTTTGTATATCTGGTTGAAATAATTTGACTTTCAAAACAAGTGCTATTGATGTAAAGAGTCCATCTTGGCTGTGTATCACAGCTTCTTTACAGTGACACCTTTCTTGACCACTTGAATGGTCTGACCCTTTCCAAAAAGTATGTTCAAGGAATTGTGAGAGAGATTTTGGTGCACACCAAATGTGTTCTGGAGACCTTTGTGATTGGTTTTTAGAAAATGGTCTTCCGACATTTAATGTTTCTATATAGTTCATTATAGCTTCCTAATCATTTTAGATAAATCTTAACAAAGTCTTCAATAAGATGTGCAGAGATAAATGAAAGACAGCCCACAACTCCAACTCTTGTGAGCTTTTATTAAGCTCTTGTCCTAGATATACACTGATAAAAAAAAAAAAAAAAAACCAAATAGCCCATAGTTCTTAAGAGAAACATTTTATTGAGAATGTAGATGGGTATATATTTCATTAAATTATTATTTGGTAAAAACAGGGTCTCTTAATAAAGTTATCCCCAGAGATGCAAGCAAGAATGAGGTCCATTTCCTGAAACTTTGTTATTCAGGATTGCCTATCATCTACAGGAAGGGTTTCTCTTTTCACTGAGGTGGTGTAGAAGTAAAATCATTACATTTTATCATTTCTCAAGTATTTTCATAAAGTAGAAATTGAATCCCATCCTTGGAGAAAACTTTTTGTGCAGCAAAATGGACTTTCCAAAAATTTTGCTAAAGACTTCCAATTTCTTGAACTCTTACAACTTTGTATCCCCCTTTGTCTTAAAGGAAGCAAAAAATCCATCTCTTCCCCTCTACCACATTTGTTACTCAACCCAACCTCTTTTGCTCTTTCATGATAAGAAGTTGGTTCATCTATCCACCTAGCAGCTGGATAGATGCAACACTATCACACTGACTGACATCATAATTATGACACATGCCAAGTCGCTTCCAAGTTCTGAGATGCGTAAAATTTATTAGACTATTTGTAACATATTTGAAATGTAAACAAACTCAGCCAGTACAAGGCACTCCCCTATTGACTACTACAATTGCTCTTCTGTGTTACACACTTCCTACAGAATAAAGAAATTTTCTAGGATGGCTTGGAAGTGCACTGCATATATGTGAGCATTTGTTGGTAGTCACATGTATGTACATGCCAAATCAATGCTGAATCGCTATTTTAGCATAAATAGTACAGAGTACTATGTGGAAGCCATTGCATGCAAGTGGTGCCTGTAGGGAGGGTATTTTGAATCAGAAGAGCCAGAAGTTTCAGAGATCAGTTACTCTTTTGGTCAGATTTCATTGGAATATAGCTTTGTTTGACCACTCAACTCAGCATTGTTAATTCTCATGATCAAAACAAGGCTGAGGGAGTGTCTTACAATGTCCTGCTTGACTTAAAAATATCTTAAAAAGTACATCATGATATGGTTAGCTTTTAACTCCTGATCACTCCTTCCACAAGATATCCGCTAAAAATCTTTCTCAACTAGGAGAACTTCTTGAAGAGACAGATCATAAAGACAGACAACAAAAGAAGCTGCAATTTTGTCGCATAGACAGAGATATGGAAATCATTCTGTTTGCTTTATGCATGATGGTATTGAAAAACATGCCATGATGTAGCAACAGTGTGATATCAAAGGATGACATCACCTACAACCTCTGTAACCTAGGTTTTATTCATTCATCCGTTTTGAGAATGCTGGCATGTGATTTGTCTGTTACCTATGTTCTAATCCAGTGTTGAGACATATATAATAAATAATAATTAAGCATTTCTATAGTGCATAAATGTTAAAAAACATCTCAATGCACTTTACAGAGAAGAAAACAAATAAACAATTTACAAAGAAAATGCCATTTAAACAAGTGGCACTTTAAGATGGGTTTTAAAGGTGCTAAGAGTAGAAGAATGCCTTATATGATCAGGAATATGGTTCCAAAGATGTGGCCAGGTAATTGAAAAGGCCCTTTGGCCATAAGTACTGGTTCTAGAGGCAGAAGTTTTCAAGAGATTATGAGAACTAGTCCACAGTAACCTAGTGGGGATATATGGAGTAATTAATTCCATAAGATAGTCAGATGACATATGATGAAGAATTTTGAAGGTGAGGATAAAATTTTGCAAGTAATCCTCTGATTGACAGGCAGCCAATGAAGGTTACGAATAAGTGAAGTAATGTGTTCATTTTTTCCTGTGTGAAGAATAAGGCAAGCTGCAAAATTCTGGATTCATTGAAGTTTTAGAATATCTTTTTAGGCTAGACCAATGAGAAACCTGTTGTTATAGTCCAGCCTGGATGTTACAATTGTGTGAACTAATTTTTCCGTTGTTGCTTTTTCAAGATAATTCCAGATCTTACTACCTTTTCTTAAGGCACAAGGATGCCCCAGGGCATATATTATTGATATGGGACATTGTTTGAAAGTTGGTGTCAAAAATAGCCCCAAGAGTGCAGGCAGACTGGGCCAGGTGAACTTGAGAGCAACATATAATTAAATGAGTAATCTGAGGGACATTAGAGAGCTTAGATGTGAAATGAAGAACCTGGGTCTTACTGTCATTTAACGTAAGGAAATTGGCAACCATCCATGTCTTAATATCATGAATACAACATGCAATTCTCTTTACCGAAGATAAATCACTGCAATATATTAGAGTCAGAATATCAGCAACAATGATAACATTGCAAATGTGTGAACCTACAGTATAGTATTATAGTTTCTAATATTCCTCTCAAAATCTCCAAGTCATGCAATGTATTGTCATTTTAAAATTTTTGGAATTTGAAATGCATTCCAAGGGTGCAAATCTACAAGTGTGGGGAAGTATGGGATAGGGAGTGTTTTCCCCCTCCCCAGTTCAAATATTTTGAGATGCCATGAATGGTACCAAATGATGGTTTGTGATACTTACAAAGCACTGTGGACATTAGTTTCTTTGCAAAAAAAAAATTGCTGGGTGACCGTAATTCCAGTCACTCAAGTCGATCCACCCAATCAGGACATAAATTCCAAGTTCTTTCACACAGTTTGTTGCTATGAGCTTGCAGGCTTACAAAGGGGTTACATCTCTTCAGTAAATTCTTCAAAGCCCTGCTAATCAGTTGCCTGTCCAATAATTCAGCATGATATCAAGCAGGACCAAGTTGTGGTAAATGTTTAAAGAGCTAGGATCTTTGATAGCGTCAACTGTTTGGAATATATTGGTTCTTATTTTTCATCAGCCACTGGAAGACAAACTCCTCACAAACCTCTAGACTTTCATCTCTGTCTTTGGTTGGCTGCTCCAAGCCTAGCATAGAACCAATAATGACCTGTGAATGTAAAGCATTGTACACACAAGTATTAAATGGTCATCATGTAATCCAATAAGCTCCTTCACAAATTCATTGGCCCATGGAGTTAGTCAAATCGAGCCAGCCACAGGCTTTTCTCTAGTTGTGACTCACTGGCTTGATTTCCCTACTCCATTGTTTATGCGGAGTATAAAGTCGTGGTAAGTTATGGTTTTGCAGCAAAACCATGCGTAGCGCAAAGGGGTTGAGAGCTAATTGAAATGCATATTTTACACCAAAAAGGCAATTAGATAAAGTCTACTGCACATAACTATACTTACAATTCCTCCTTATGTAATGGTTGCATTAAGAAAGAAATTGTGTCACAAAATTTTCATGGAAACTCAAATTTTGGAACACATGACACTTTGGAAGATATGCACACTTGCATAGCCACCAAAATGAAGTACAGGACTTGCTTGTTAACACACAATGAAAAACACCACAGTCATAAAATCCTTAATTTATGCAAAGCAAGAAATGTCAGGGTTGACTGCCATCTTGAAATGATAAGTAGTGGTTACATTTCCCTACTGGGAAAGTTGTAACTAGATAGTGTTTGGGGTGTTGCTGACTTTTGAAAATCATCATTGGATTCATATTCAGAAGAATAACTTTTACCTTCTTCTCCATCCATGTCTTTTCATCACCACTGTCCAACTTCTGTATTTGAACTTGCTCTACCCAGATTAATATATTTGCCCTTGTTTAATTTTTGTGTAGTGGTTGTCATACTTATGGTCTCACTACTCCATTAGAGGAGTGTTGTAGAGCGTCAAGTGTACACCCTCAAAGAAGTAGTCCTTTTAGCTCTGGTTTTGACCAAATTTTGTCAAGATAACCTGCCAGCTGGGTGATGAAAGTCCATGAATATGAAAGAGTACTTGCCAGAGTGTGGATGTTGAAAATTTGGGTAAGATTGACGTTGATTTTGACTGTTTAAAAAATTGCTATCAAATGGCGGAGATTTTCTGTTTTTGTGAAGAGGCTAGAGGTGGGTGTACCCTACAAAGTCCTTCTAGCTCAAAATCTAAACGGTCATGGTATGGAAATTTTGTAGTGCCATGATGGGCAAACTTGTCAGCTATCAAGTGATGGGTGTCTTGACATAGCTGTGAACTTTGACAAGGCTGCAGCGGCCTCGAAAAGGAGCTAATTTAGTGTGTAAGTCAATGGGGAAATTATTGGGGGTGTGAGGCCTTATGTTTGATATAGTCCAAAAGGGTGTATACATTTAAAAAACCTCCTCTTCAAGCTTATTCCCTACTCAAAACCTAATTACACACTCTAGGTTTATACAGGTCTCACTACTCCATTAGAGTAGTGTTCTGCAGCATTTAGTGCACACCCTCAAAGAAGTAGTTTTATTAACTCTGGTTAAGAACAAATATTGTCAAGATAACCTGCCAGTTGGGTGATGAAACTCCCTGAATGAATCTGAAAGAGAACTAGCCAGAGTGTGGAAGATGAAAATTTGGGCAAGATTGATGGTGATTTAGGTTGTTTTAAAAATTGCTGTCAAAAGGCGGACGTTTTTTGTTATGGTGAAGAGGTTAGGGGTGGGTGTACCATACAAAAACTTTTAACTCCTTGTAGCTCAAAATCTAAACGGTCATGGTATGGAAATTTTGTAGTGCCATGATGGGCAAACTTGTCAGCTATCAAGTGATGGGTGTCTTGACATAGCTGTGAACTTTGACAAGGCTGCAGCAGCCTCGAAAAGGAGCTAATTTAGTGTGTAAGTCAATGGGGCAATTATTGGGGGTTTGAGACCTACAGGGCTGTATATTCTAGAACACTATAACTAGTGCAATTAACAGTTTGGCTGTGAAACACTATGTTTATAACAATAGTAGCTTAGGGTTTTGCAGCAAAATCATGCATTGTGAAAGAGCTAGAAAAAAATCCTCTCGCATGCAAATTATGCTATTATGAATCCCACCACCAGCAAAGTCCCACGAAGATAAGATGCTTACCAGGCCTTGTGACTTAGCAGCCACTGAATGCAAAACACTGTCCACAATTTCTTGCTTCCTGAAATGACATTGAAGGGAGAAACAAGCAGAAATAAATTTTATCAATATTAACAAAGAGATCTGATTTGCATGTATCACACTGACAGAAAGCATGGTTTCCACACAGGGCTTAGCTAGGATATGTGGTCATGGGGTCCACATGCAGTAAACATGGGTGATGATCTTCAAGGAGGTGTACTTACACTAGTTCCTCACTTTAATAGCAATAACTAAAAGATACTTGCTTTCACCCAAACTCATAAAAGTGCAGATGTAAGTTTGTTATCGTCGTATAAAGAATTACTTTTTATCCATGAAACCATATTGCCTTCAGAATATATTTTTAGAGAACATATTTTTCAAAAGAAATACTTTTGCTTGAAATTTAAACAAATATGAAAATGCATTGGTAAATGTATTTTACCTCTCTGTATTTGAAGAACTGTGTGAAAATTGGTGTAACAGGTAGTTCCTCAACAAATGAGCATCAATAATTATGTCTGAAAAGAGAGAACAAAAATGGTATTATGGTAGAGTTAATTTGATTGGCAACTCATCTCACCCTCACCCGCACCCCACTTTCCACCCACAAATATGAAACAGGATTACCATTAAACCTGTGAAGTGGATGATTTGAAACAGCAACAAGTTTGAAGTGAAATTCTCACCCATTAGCTTTTATAATACAGCTAATTTAGTCAACTCTTTGCAGCATTCCAAGCAGGTGCTAAACTGCTTACTTTTGGAATTACGGTTATAGCATACCAAAAAAATAATCTCCTTAACATTGTTGTACACTAGCCAAGGTATAGGACAGGCTTTCCCAACACATTCAGTGAAGCACTGCTTAATAGAATAAAAATATGAGGCACCGTCACAACACACGCCAGTAGCCAGATTCACCAATTTTTGGAAGGGGTGAAATAAATGAAGTTTTGCTGGCCTAGCTGGGGAGGGGTCCAAGGGGAGGGATGTCCCCCTCGAAAATTTTTTACCTTTGGAGCCTAGATGCAAAATGGTGCATTATTTTGGGAGAAAGTCTTGCAAGCTAAGTGGTGGTGGTTTATGGGTAAAACTTTATTCTTCATTGCAAAGATGTTTTTATGGTAACATTCTGAGGGAATGCATTCCTCTTCCCACCACTTTTGCTATGGGCCTATCAATGATGGTGGTAGTAATACCCTTAAGACAGGAGGACACCCTCCTGTTTGATTAATCTTTGTCTGTTGCACTTCACATCTTCATGCTTAGATGTCAGCTTAATGATGCTCTCTTCCATCTTGTGAACAAGACTGTTTTTTAAACAGCAAATATTTAGTAAACTGTAAAGGTGGGAAATATCACTTGTTCTTTGATCTGATTGACAGACAGAGGTTTGTAAATAATAGCAGGAGCTCAAGTAGACTGGCCTTCCATTTGCCATTTCAATTTGAAATTTTAGTTTTACTTAGTGCAGCCAGCCTGACATGTGCCACTTGAAATGGTGCCATGTGCCACAAGTGGCTCATGTGCTACTCGTCAAGAAAGCCTGGCATAGAAGGTACTGAATGGGAACCAAATGGCTACAGGGAAAGGGACTCTCCAGTAGGGGCCAAATGTCTGAAAAGTGCTAATTCAGAGGGAATTTGAAACTTTCTAGGCGGAAATAAAGAATTTTTCAGGGAGTACCTCACTCCCTTGGACCTTGGCTACAGGACCCAGAAGCAATAACTGCCTCAACAGACACTCCAATCCATTGAATTGATAACAATGGTGAAACAAACATTTTGTTTTCTTTTTTTTTAAGACACTCTTGTTTTAAACTCTGGTAAACAAAAAGTTGTACTTAACATTACCTGTGGAATTGTCACCACTACTGTGTTTTTGTTGAACCCCAAGTTCAGAGTCAATATCTTTCAATATTTTGTATGTTGACTTGAGTTTTGTACATGTACCTGTAAACTAATAAAAAAGAAAGTTATTGGCATCATTTCAAAGCCCTGAAAAAAGTGACATTCACTAGAAATTTGGTTACTACTGTTTAATGCAATTGCATCCATTTTTGGCAAACAAGTGAAATTGGGACTGTGGGAACTTATTAGAAATTTCATCTTTACGTAAGCTCAATAAAATACTTCACAGCCTCCATTTCCACATGGTGGGTTGTGACACAACACAGAAACTCACAGGTCCCAAGTCCATGGACTCTGAGATCCATCAGTTCAGGGATTTGGAAGTTGTGAAGCCTTGAAATACCAGTTGCTTTGCAAATTGAATTTGTAAAAAGCAGATGCTACTCGTGAATCAACACTGCAAGAATGTCTAATCCAAAGTGAATTATTCAATGTTTACATGTTAACAAATTTAGGATTCATATATGATGTATTGATTCTGTGTTGCATTGGGGAAGACCACAGCATTTCACCAAAGGTTATACATCCCTGCAGAAATTTCTGCCTGCTCATGCCACCTAGGAAGGTTGCTGAAGAATTTTAAATCACCAAATTTTCTTTGTCCTACAGAATGTGTTTCACAGAAAGTGGCATAAAATCAATGTTTTGGGAAGGTAAAGAATGTATACATGAAAGTTTGAAACAGTAATACACAGTGTTTCCATAACAATGAGCATTCTTCCCTAGATAACAAAAGTAAATTGAAAGTGCACACCTCATGAACTCTGAGGGAAATGTTTGATCTAGAAACTTGCAACCCTCAATGTACTGGTAATTTATCAAGCTATAGCTATTTTTATTTATATAAAATAGAGTAAGTCCTTTGTATGTAAATTACACACAAAGTGTGAAGAATGTTTGACTTTCCTTACTTTCCTGAGGTAAGATGTCAAAATGCAGAAAAGCTACAGCTACTCCAGCAATGGTTTGTTTTGATACTGTACACATTACAATAACACAATTGAATGAACCTGTGCTGTAATGTGTACATGAAAAAGGTATGCAGTAGCAGCACTGAAGGACACAAATTTTGCCAAGAAAATGGAAAGAAACTGCCCTACTGGCAATTTTGCCCTTAATTGAACATCTTGTTTTACTTTATGAAGGTTGATGGCTGCTGGCCTTGAATTTTGAGGCATAAGTGCGATTTGCACACCATCCCTCCTCAAATCACTTCGAAGAGGGATTACTTGCAAACCTTGATCAAGAATGAGAACTACAGTTAAAAGAGGGCCCAGGGGTTTAAGGTCATATCAAGTTTTGATATGTTAGAGGGGTACTTATTCTAAGCATTTTAGTGAAGTTTGCATTGAAACCCGATGTGTGGTTCTCAAGATATGAGCAGGTAAAGTTGTCACATTTTCAACAAACAGTGAACTTGAAGCAAGCATATATGACATCATATCCCCACATTAGTGAACAGCCTTTTGTTTTTCTTTAAACTTTACAGCCTATTTTCTCCTCAACAGTCCCATATTATCAAAATGTGATTGCACTAGTAGCATGAGAACTTTTCACACTTTGCAGTCTCTATTGGGAGGCCATACTCCTATTAACTTCAAGGTCATGCACAACAGTCTGAAAAAACAAAGGGAAACAAAGCATTCCTTGTCAATTTGAGGAAGTGATAAAATCTCTGCTGCCCTCAATTTCACTTTTGAACACAACATCATTGGCTGATATCTCAAGAAATACATGTCTGATTTCAATAGAAATTTCACCACACTGAGTAGATTTAGTACATATTTCACATGGAAAAATTAATTTTTTGCTTAAATTTCCCCTTTAAGTAAATATATCAAAGTTACACACCTAGAAAACCTAAAACTCAGTGGCTGTGACCCCTAGCCTAAGGTGATTCTGCCCAGTATATGCACTTGTATCTGGAGAAAATGGTCTGGGAAATTTCAATCAACATGTCATTAGAATGCCCATTGACCAAAAGCTGCACCTCTGCAACTCTCTCCATAGTTCCCCAGGGTTGTTATTGCTAATTAATCTCTTGATGAGACTCTCAAGGCACTACTGACTAAACTTCCTTATCAACAAGTCGCCCAGGAAGTGCACTGTTACATGTTGGTGAGGTAATCAGACCACAGAAATCCTATATACATGGACAAAGCATGTAACCCGTATGTCATATGCGTTGATTGTGGCCACCGCCTGGGGCAAAAAGGGCTCACCAAGATGGCCGCGGTGATATTTATAAAACAAAAGTTAAACTTGAATGGGAAACAATATCATGCTTCCTGCAATAAGTGCAGTCATTTTGACCTCACATCACATATTATTTCAAAAAATATTTTAACTTTCTTGCAAAATCTTGAACTTGAACTACTTGAGTAAGTACAAAACTTCACACACAGAACCATTGCACACTTCTCGCTACACCGTACCTATACTCAAACATACGGTAGCAACAACTTACCGTGCAGTATGCCCTCTCCATGCATATAGGAAGTCCATGAATATCTTACAAGAGGCTTCAGAGCAAGGTGCCAGATGATGAGTCATGCTCTAATAAGTTAAAAAAACCTGACAAGATGGCCATCTGTTGGGTTTTGAGTTGTCAGAGGGTGTGTTTACAGAAAAGGGCATTCAACAGCATGGAGCTTACCTCCACAAACTGTTCCTCTGTGAGAGCTTCTCTACATGGATCTGTCGTGGATGATGTCTTTAACTTAACTGAGAGCAGCAGATGACGATAAAGCTCTGATGGAAGGTAACTATTCTCCAACAGAATCTAAGAAAAAGATGGTAATAATGATAACAAAATGACAAATTGCTTTGGTTTGATACCTCACATTACACTGAAGGCAAACAAAATGGTAATCCTTAAACTTTGTTTTTCTATTGTGTAAGAGTGGTACAACTTGTTACTTAACTCATGGCTTTAATTTACCCAATTCTATCTAGACTGGCTGAAAGGAGCAGAAATTCTCACCACCTTCCTGGTGGGTGTACAGTATTCTGGATCAACTACACTAGCCCCTTGCTACACTTTATTTGCATTATTCTTGCACTCTGCATGCTACTAGGAGAAGTTCTCACACTGTGCCCCCTATTCTGCCATCTTGGAATGCACACCCATCTGCCAAGTGAATTATGCAAGACCTCGGCCAAAATGGCTGGCCAAACAAAATCTTAAGGAGTCTAATGGTTTATTTTCAAACAAGGCTCCTAATTATTTAGAGAGAGGTCCTTCATAGTGTAATGTATGTCTTGCCAGTTTTTTGCTGCGTGTTACTCTACAATCCCACCTATACAATTGTCATCCAGCAACTGGCCCTTTGCACCACTTACTGAGTATTTCATTTGTACATACTGTATCCCATGAAAACAATTTCAGATTATATGTATAACAGTGATTCATGAAAATGTTTTTCAAAGGATTATTGTCCCATTCCCCATGGTTCGCAGGTTTTTTGACACTGGTGGTTTAAACCATGGTTTTAACCACGGTTTAAACCAGCTGTCAAAAACAGGTTTTGGACGTGTCCAAAACCTATTAGTGGTAAAAACTTATTAAAAAGATTTTGAAAGATAATTTTCTCTGGATAAATGTTGTTTCTTTATTGTTATTTGCTTATAAATACCAGGACAGGTAAACCAATTGACGATACATTGTTAATTAACATTTTCCACCACCTTCACCCCTCCCAGCACTCTCACATGTAGTCACACATAACATTTTTAAAATCAACCTGGCTAAAGCAACTACGGTTGGTCTATAAGAAAGATAAATGGTTGGCTATGTCCACATGTTAAAAGGTTGTGATGGAGAAGTGGTGTGCACCTACACCTACAGTGTATGTAGTGCAGCCAATATCAAGTAAATAATGAATAATGCATCAATTATGACTACTGTGGACCATTTACCAAAATTTAAGTCCATCTTCAACAAAATTGTGCTCAGTATCACATGCATACATCAAGGTTCTAACACTGCATAGTTGCCCCAATTACTACCCCCTCCCATTCACTTGTTCTCACCATCGCTGAAAACATCAGTGAAACTAATGTGTGTTGTGGGTGATTCAAACTTGTGTACTGCTATAGAGCTTTGGTTGGTGATAACTCATTTGATTATTACCTGTGCAAATCAACTATATTGTTGTTTTCTTAATAAAGTTAAACATGAAGGTATGAGATAACGACTTTTTTTTTTCCTAGAGAAGTAAAACTCAATGATCAATCAGAAAGTTGTAAACATTATGTCAAGTTGAAGTTACCAAAGCTGTATATTTTGTGTTGACTACCACATAATGACTGAGTTTATTGTCATGTTTGATTATGGGGATGGAGGCGGGGAAGGGGTGGGGGACAGGTGTCTGTGAAATACCAACATTCAGTATCAAGTTGTATTAACCATTTTGGCCATATTTTGTGTTTATTACCATATATATATATTGAATGAGTCTCACTACCACGATTGCTTATGAGGATTAAGAGAAAGGGATGAGGATGTGTTTATGAACAAAGATCCAGTTGCAGTTACTAGTTTTGCCATATTTTGTGTTGTTTGCCACTCTAAAAAGTGACTATGTCTATGATTTCCCTTAAATTGTTTTTTTTTTTTTGCCCTCTTTTTTTTTAATATACTGTACTTCAACTGTGAGAAATGTGTTTAAAAATTTTGAAGTGTTTTGCCTTGGTTTCGGGCAGCCTTAAAAATGTTTAAACAAAGGTAAACATGAAGGTATACTAACCTTGCCGCATTTTCATTAGGAGACCATACATATCAAATTGTATTACACTTATTTATCTTTTCAAATACTGTAGGCCAAGTAGTTGCTGTTCAGTACCCTTGAGAGAAATACAGCAGGCCTACAGGCTTAACTTCTATGCAAACCACCAATTTTACCACTTCCCAATTTCACCATCTTGGGGTTTTTGCCACTTTTTGTCAGTTCTGGACAGTTTTAGACAATTTTGGACACTTTAAGATGGGTTTAAACCATGTTTTTGCCACTGTCCTGGCAAAAACAGGTTTTGGACGGTCCAAAACCGAACCCTGCATTCCCCTACTCAGTAGGGTTATATTAAAGTGTTCACCAGCACTTTTTCACATATAAGAAGCCAAATTTGGCCAATCAAAAAGTAACTAGAATATTCCTGCAAATTATTCTTTGCTAAGTAAATCTAAATGAGCTTAATTATCACATACTTTTGTGAGAATTTTTCTAGATTCTTTCAAGTTTTCAGCTGTCAGTCTGTTCTTCAAAAATGAATCTGGTTCCCTCTGTATCTTTTCAAGTCCAAAGTTCAATCTCTGTAAGAATCCTGGCCTGTTGACAACTTTTGAGTAAAGCTGTAAAAGATTTTAAAGGCACAAACAGGTGTTAAAAAGAAGAGTTAAATGTCAAAGTTTTGATATAATGGAGGGGTTCTTATTCTAAGCATGCTGCAGTGAGATTTGCAAGGAAATCCAATGTTTGGTTCTCAAGAATGAGCAGGTAAAAAGCTGTCACATTTTCAACAAAAAAAGGAACTTGAAGCAAGTTTATATGACATTGATCATATTCTTATCCTCATATTAAGGATGTCCCAAAATTACTTGAAACCAAATGAGTTCAAAACTGACTTAATTAACATAATGTCACCGTATAATCATCATGTCTGTGGAAATGTTTCCTTTGTTTTGGATGGTTGTACTATATATTACCCCATCGCATGTTGTCAAGAATCTTGGGGTCTTGTTTGATGAAAACCTGTCCTCTCCAACGAGGCCTGTAAAATAGTCATACAGAGCTTGGTTTTTTTCAAAAGATTGACTATTGTAGCACTCTTTTAATTGGAATACCTCAGAGTCAGACTTTGCAATTGCAGATCATACAGAACAAAGCTGCAAATATCATTTCTCGATCACCAGCAAATGACCACATAACTCCTATTCTGGCAAAGCTGCACTGGCTACCTTTTAAGCAGAGAAATTTTCTGCATTCTTAGTAATGTGTATAAGTGTCTTCACCATCTTGCTCCGATTTATCTCGAAAACCTGATATGACTAATTTACAAGCCTGGTTGTGCTCTGAGATCTGCAAATTGCAATTATACTTTAGTGAAGCAAGTATCTCAGAGGAAATTTGGTGGACAATCTTTCTCTGTTGCTGGTCCATGTCTCTGGAATGATATCCCAGTTCATATAAGGGATTCTCCATCTTTGCTGATTTTCCAAAGATTACTTAAAACTTGTCATTTTACTAGCTATTTCTACTAGTTTACTGTTAAGCGCTTTGATGCCTTTGATTTAGCACTATATAAGCATCGGTCATCATTATTATTAAACTGAAGGACAGTCTTTTGGAACAACAACCCTTCAGAATAGTAGCCTGAACTTTTTATTTAGAATAATGACACTTCATAAATGACATTTTGGAATACCAATCCAAATGTTATAATCGGAAATTAAGACCTTTTGGAGTAATGACCCTTTGGAATAATGATCAGGACCCTACTGTGTCAACTCTCCCAGAATAAATACAATCTTGCACTTAAAAAACACCAGCTCTACTAAAAGTTGTTTATATACACAATATAGCCAATTTGGCCGAATGGTGGTGTCCATCTTAATGGTATAACTGGACATCCTAGCGAACATTTCACACACACTGCCACAAAACTCTAGTCCTAGCTGATAGTGGTGATTACATGACCTGGTAAACAGCTCAGTTTCAGTTGTCATCTGAATTTCATGAACTTAATGAAATTCCATAGTCAGAACTCTAAGAATTTTTACTTAAAATGTTCCATGACAAATTTGTCAGCATGTGGTAACATTTTAAATGTCCACTTGCCTTCTTTTTCTGCCTAATTCCACAATTTGATGAAAGCAATAGAAAAGTGAGGTATTAAAGATAAAAATTTTGAGCAAAATCAATTCAACTCAAGCTAAAAATTTTTTGTTAATAGTTCTAATCAATAGTTGAAAATGTTCAGTGGCTCCCAAGAGGAAGCACAGGAGCTATTTGACTTCCATGTGTTGACAACATGCATTGTACTTGTATCCTCTTGGAGATGTATTTACATTTTGAATTTTAAAAATCTTTTTATTTTGACATTTGAATACACCTTATTTAAAATGCAATGAATATGTTTATAAATTCTCTTTACTGTACATTAAAACTTTACAGAATTGTCTATCATACAAACTACATCCTGCCCCCTTTTTTCTCCCACCATGCCCTCTTTCAACCTTTCCAGGTGGGGGTGCAACATTAAGTGGACAGAGCCTACAAAAGAGGGCATGGCACAGCACTTGAGTACTAATGCTATCTTTGTGTATGAAGTGCTAGCACCTCTGTACATTTCAAGAAAGTGATGTCCATAAAACCCAGCTTATGGGAGTCTCCCCTAGAAGATGGAGTGTGGCCCTTTGCATGAACATAGTTGGCCCTTCAGCTACAGTATGTTCCCTCTTCCCCTTTTTATAGCATGAAGTTAAGGTTTGTACAGTATATCTTCAGGAATTGAGTTTTATAATATGCAAAAGGCACATCCACCAGAGCCTGAACCATGGAACTGAGGATCTAAACGTCTAGTCTGTAGGCATATTTGGAGCAAAGAGGTCTAGATTTGTGAAATGGGGTAAGATATCGTGGGCCTGTCCCTTCAAGATCTCCCATGTGAGCAAGAGAATTTTGTACGTTATTTGATGAATGGAAAGCCTGTAAAGAGGATGTAAGGTTGGTGTGATAGATGCTCAGATCTATTCATTGTTACTCTTGTGGCACAAGTTTGGACAATTCATTGCTGACATTAGAGAATTGTTCCCTTGAAGGAAGGAAAAAATTTTCCTCACCAGCTTCAAGGATTAAATCTCCAGATGTCACATTTTTGCAGATTAACTCACTGGCAGTGGACATTGAGTGACTTAAGGCTTAATGACGTAATTTCCTCAGTAATACAAAATTAGTTGCTGAACAGTGAAACTGAATTTCATGGATAAACTGATGTTAAAACAAATTTTTAACAAGAAAAGGTCTAGGTTTGGTGGAATTATAGATAATTTTTAGCATAAAAATTGCAACAAAACAATGGTCAGTTCCAGGCTCTCGGGCAGGGTAAACATTTGCTCTGTTTATTAAAGTAACAATCGTTGTTAAATGACATCAAAAAATCTGCCATGTGCCCTGGTTTGTTCTGCACTTTTTCAAGGGAGAGATTTTCTCATGAAGATGAATGGTTCTTTATATTCAAAGTTAGAGTCATGGATAATTCCAAGGTTGAAGCCCAAGTACTGTACTATTGCCTCAATGACATGGCTACCAACATGAATTGCAGTATTCTGTACCACATCCTGAAAATTGGGGAGGACCGTGAGGTATTTTACAATCAGTTCTGTTTTTAAATTGTCATGATTCATTTTAAGATATAATATTAATCTGATTCGGGTTTTTTTTTGCATAATTGTACATCATGTTTATCCTTGAAAGTTGTTATTGTTGGAATGTTTAAGACATCTTTTCCAATAGATGGCCTTACCCACTGCAGGGTATAGGGGGCATAGCAACAGGCAGAAGACAATGTTGCTTAATATTCCATGCAATGTGACATCACAATTATAATGATATTGCATTGCATTGTCAAATTATTGTGCCATAATGCCATCGCATATTTCCCATAATGCCCTATATTAAGTTCAAGTAAAACAAAACCCTGTAAAGTTGAAAATAAGTATTTTCCGATTCCTACAAGCTATTGAGATACAGCTTTCACTTCCTTAAAGAGAAAATTCTTCTTTGTATCATGACATCAATGAATTCTGTCACCAGAAAATTCCTTCAAAACTCCAAGATACAAATTTTAACTTACAATGCATCCATAAAATAACATTGCCATGTAATCAAATTGCTGGTGTTGACTTAAAAAGGAGAATGTGGTCACATCAACATGGAGTAGCACAGCAGACTGGCCTGTTTAGTTATTTTGATGGAGTTTTACGGCTCCGTTTACTAACCCAATGGAATTTACTAGGGTAACTATAATTGGCTTTCCATGAATATACCAAATTAGCAAAATATTACAAAAGATACTTCCAGAGAGATGTTATTGCTCATTTAAAATAAGTTTAGGCAACTGCTCTTGGTCCTACATAGCTTTACCTATCAGTTAGTTGTAACATGAAAAGTATTGATTAATTGAAACACTTCCATCTCACCTTTTCTGCATATTTTGCCCAATGAAATGCTCTCTGCAGTGCATCATCATCCCACTGGCTGACAGCATCCCCTTTACATGTATTTAACAGTTGCACAAAAGTTTGTATGTTGTTAAGAATTTTGTGATCCATCGTGATGTCCAGTATTGAACAGTGGATCTTGCAATCAAAACCTGTTGAATACACACCATACTGGATAAGCTAGAGAACAAGTTCAGGGAAGCTGATCACTTCAAACTTTTCCCATGAGTCAGGAGGGTCCATGTATCACAACTATTCAGTTTCTAAAGGACAAATAGGTTATTTCACCAAATCACGTCCCTTCTGTAAAACTTCACGCAGCTGATTTAATGTTGGAATCACTGCCTGAAATGAAATTGCCCACTGTCTGCATAAGCCTTAAAGGTTTGGGGCATCAACCTGGCATTCTTTTGAAAGTTATGGACTAATGGGGTCTTAGCCAGATCCTTTACTGTTTGATCTGTTACTTATTGTTAGGCCTTTCTCCTTCTTTTTGGCTGAATCATCCAAGTGGCCAGACATTTGCTCACCACTCCTAAGGTTACTAACCATCCCAATGCTTTAAGGGCAAGAGCAGTCACCCCAACTTGAAGCAGTGTAGTAGACTTTCCTGTATTATGATTGGCTGTTGTGAATCATGTGAAATATGTTTTCTCCTCAGATGTGAAATTTATTAGGAGGTACTATTTGGCTTACCTTGAATATGCAATATTCATGTCCTAAAAATATAGAAAAATTATAAATATACTTTGAAGAGTAATGAGAAGGAAATTGTGAGATTCAGCTGTTTCTTCAAAATAAGTCTGGGGCGACTGTCCTTTACTTGGGATTGTCTCATTTTTAATACGAAAGGTGAGTGTTATGATTGCATTAAGGCAAATTGGCCCAATTTTCTCAAAAACATGTACAGGCTGGGCAAGCAGAGAATAGAACAACTATATATTTCGGTTTAGGCCTACAATACATACTGTAAACAAATGAGGTACGTGGGACTATAGCGCAGCTAAATCTTTGAAAAGGCAACTACTGTATGTCCAAATGTCACTGAGCGGTTGAGGTTTGTTTCGCCTGCCACGGCTACTCTGACCAGGATAGCTGCTAGCTAGCACGAGAATTCAGTAGGTCTATGTGGTTACACTATGCTTGAAGGCATGAGCGAAAAATTCCAATTTCCAGCAAAGGGGAGGGGGAATCCCTCCCCTTTGACCCCTCCCCCACATACATCCCCCATTACATAGGCCTATCCAACTTTCAGGCAAAAAACATAGGCTAGGTCTATTTGAAACCTGATCATGCATGATTAAACAGGCAAAACTAAAAAAATTATTCAAAATAAATAACACTCATAACATAAAGTAATTGGGCCATAAGCCTATCTCACTCTCAGCCTAAATAGGCCCTGTTGTCTCACCCCAAACAGTGTATCAATTCTCTTACCCTCCCACAATTGTCTGAAATTTCCCCTCATCCAGACACAATCTCATTTTATTAATTCCCTCAGGGTGAATATAGAAAGCTCAATGTGTATAATCAAAACACTCCCAGAACTAGTTCCTGCTGTACGTGTAATATAAGTTTTGGTACTATGCATTATTTGAATTAGCAGTCATTCAAAACGTCGAGCCAATTGAGAATTTCTGTTACCCTATACTAGAAGTGTAGGCCTAGTTCAGGGTGAGAGGATTGTCCCTTTAAGGCTTAATGATGTAATTTTCTCAGTAATACAAAATTATTTGCTTAAACAGTGAAACTGAATTTATTGGATAAATTGACATTTAAACAAATTTTTAACCAGAGAAGGTCTAGGCCTAGGTTTGGTGGAATTAAAGATAATTTTTATAAGCTGCAGCTAGTATCTGCCAATTGCAACCCCAAACCGCTAGCCTACCCTACTAACTAGACGTGGGGATGGTTAGCTAGGACTTGGCCATGTTGGGAATTCAATTTTGATAGGCTGTTGGTAAATCCCCAGGCAGAGCCGAGCCATTTCTGTGCAGGGTGAGGCATTGATTGAGGGTACACAAACCCAGATTGTGTGAAATCCCTGCACAAGGCCTGGCCCTGTGGGAACAAAATTACTGAAAAGTCCCGGGCCAAATCTTTGCTCAAAGCTAAAGTCTGGAATAAATGATCCAAAACCATGAACATGGGTCATGCCTAGCTAGCCTAGGCCTTCGTTAGGCCTGGCCTGGCCTACGCTCATAGTTTTGGATCATTCATTCCAGATATATACAGCTTTTCAAAACAGTTTTGCATGGCCTGGGTAACAGCTACGCCTAACCTGGGATACTTCTCAACAATTCCAAAAACCTAGCTTACAGTACCGTCATCGCTATTAACAATACAGTAACATTGAATTGGGAGTTGTTCTGTTGGATGGTCACGTTGACGTAGGCTAAGTAACCTTGAGCCAAACACACAACATAAGACCGTGACAAAAATAAAACCTTGCAGTTGCACTCTTTTCTCGCCAGGGCCAGGTTCTACTGCCTCTATGTAGGAACCCTATGGCGCAGTACTAGTCAACAAATAGACACTGAGCTGCCACACATATTATCGTATGTCACCATTCACGATCACGGAAACAACTTACTTCTATGGTCTTTTTCACTTATACACAGCTAGAGAGTTATATACATGGAGCGTTAAATCTCCCGCCACATAACGGTATCAACAAGGCAAAGACGTCATACGTAAACAACAAAGAACTGAATATTGATAAACTGTTACGTAATAACTTGACCTTTTTCCTAAAACGTCATGACTTTTTGTGACTGTGATTGGTTGATAAACTCGAAAAGGTTGCTTGCTATCCGTATGACAAGACATGACATGCAAATCTAGTTGGCGCGGATTTTAGAAAAGGAATTCGGCGGCACATCTGTTCCTGTTGTCTTGCCTGCTGGACGTGTCAGCAAAGAGCCAAAAAGCCCGACCATCCGTGGGTCTTCATAAGAAAAAAATCTTTTTCCCTCAAGTTCCTTTTTGCAGTGTGAACCACATCAAGAGTCCACGATGCATGGGATGTTCGTTGTCAAAAGAGGTACAGATTTTGTGCTATACTACCATTGTGCGATGCACTAACGTAGGCTACGACGTCATTTTGCAAATTTTACAGATAGCCAAGGCCTATAGCCTAACGTTACTGATGTAAGAAGGCCCTTAGGCTAGGCAGGAGTAATTGGGTTGTGAATTACTAGCCTAAGTTACAGTTCGTCAGGAACACGCTAGGCATGCAAGAAAAGTACTAAAGGTGTATAACCCTTTATAGTATAGGCTAGTGTGATGAATGATGGGGTGACCATGGATAGCGCGGGCCTACATAGTGTGCACTTGCGTTAAAATAGCTAACGTATAAAAACATAGCTCCCAAGTTCCGAGAGGCTAACGTTAAATGCAGATCCAACCGATCTGCCTGTTGGTGAATCACAGGCCTGAGGGAGGGTCTAAGGAGAAGGGGCGTCCCCCTCTCCTTTTGGAAAATTTTGGAAGTGCCTACGCGCAAAATGTTGGCACTATTTTAGCGAATCAGTGAAGACAATTTCTTTAAAAAAAAAGTTATGTAAGGTACTGATTTTTTGGTAACCTGAAAAAGTTTTGTATCAAAAGTTTTGCACCATAATAGTATTACACTTTAGGTACTCACAAATGTGCAATTACTAAAACCTCACATAATATTCAATGGTTATTGTTGCTGCAAATTTTAGTGGGGTAACAGTTCAGTTTGCAAATGTAACCACACTGTAAGTGAATTCCTAATTAGTATATGGGCCTATCTTCGTACATCTCAATTGCAATGCATTTTAGCCTTGAAAGCACACAGCAAGAACAGAAAGAACTGTCGAGACGGTCCAGAACGTTTGACTTATGGGTCATTCCGTGCCAAATTAACAAATTTTCAGGAAAGTCCACAGGTGACCATCTCAGATTTTGATGATTTTCACATATAACATAACATAACAGGTTGAAGGGCAAAGGAGGGCCAAGGCCCCATAAGATGCCCTGAAGACCAAGCCCTAATCAAAAGTCAAACCACCAAAGCTTGACTACAGCCCCAAACAATCAGATTCTACCACAGCCATGGAAAAACCTTGATTGGGGGAGTTAACTACCCAATCTGGTAGACAATTCCACTCGTTGACAACTCTATGGGAGAAACTAAACTTCCTAATGTCAAGCCTTGCAAAAGGCTTTTCAAGCTTTTTACAATGCCCACGCACCCAAGAATTACCTTGAACCCTTAAATAACTACAAGTCAGCAGGGGATTTCTTTCACAAAGGAACTTGAAAACCTGGAGCATGTCTCCCCTAATCCTTCTCAACTCCAAGGTGGTAAGCCCAAGATGTTTAAGCCTAGCATGATAGGGCAAATTTCTCACCTCAGGAATGAGGCGAGTGGCTCTCCTCAGAACCTGCTCTAAAACAAACTTGTCCTTTTCATAGAAGGGACTCCAAGCCTGAGCTGCATAGTCAAGATGGGGTCTTACCAACTGCTTATACAAATTAAGTACAATATCCTTACTAAAATTGATGAAATTCCTCTTGATCAATCCAAGCACTCTATTAGCCTTTACAGCAGTGGCTGCACACTGCTTTGATGACTTTAAGTCCCCAGTAATTACAACACCCAGATCTTTCTCAGAGGTGACATTACTTAAAACACAACCATTCATGTTATAATCATAGCTAAAACTTTTGGGACCAAAATGAAGGACCTTACACTTATCTGCATTAAAAGACATTTGCCAGGTCTGAGACCAAGAAAATAACCTATCCAGATCTTTCTGCAGCAGTAAGGCATCATCCAAAATGCTAATTTTCCTATAAAGCTTAGTATCATCTGCAAACTTACTTATACGAGATGTAAGAGAACTATCAATATCATTGATGAAAATTAAAAAAAGAAGTGGGCCAAGGACAGAACCCTGTGGTACTCCACTTGTGACTTCTTTCCAAGAGGAGAAGTTACCATTGACAGCAACTCTCTGAGATCTACCATGAAGCCACGAATTTATCCAATCAGCACAATTGCCCTGAACCCCTAACCTATGCAGTTTAACCATTAGCCTACCTAATGGAACTTTATCAAAAGCCTTTGAAAAGTCAAGGTAAATGACATCAACGCCATACCCAGAATCAAGAGATGAAGAGACATCTTCAAGAAAGCTCAGTAAGTTAGTAACACAAGATCTGCTTGGCAGGAAACCATGCTGTGACAGATTAAGTAACTCATTATCTAAAAGATACTTAAGTAAACTATCCTTAATCAAAGATTCCATAACTTTGCACACAACACTGGTTAAACTGACAGGCCTGTAATTGCAAGGATTACTTCAATCCCCCTTCTTAAAAATTGGAGTAACATTTGCTACCCGCCAGTCAGTAGGAACAAAACTCGAATCCAGACACTTCTGAAAAATGATGGAAAGAGGAACTGACAAAATCTCGGAGCATTCACGTAAAATGGCTGGGTGGACCCCATCTGGCCCAGGGGCCTTACTAGCTTTCAAACTCTTTAACTTTTTACAAACTTGTTCCTCTGAGAAAATGACATAACTGATTGAAGAAGAGACATCAGAACCATTACATGTCCCCAACAAAGATGATTCCTTGGTAAAAACAGATACAAAATAGTCATTTAACAAATTAGCCATATCCTGATGGTTACTAACCAAAGTATTATCATCACCTTTGAGAGGCCCCACACCCTCCTTAAGCTTCTGCTTAGACCTCACATAGGCATGAAAAGTTTTGGGGTTTATCTTAACCTCCTTGGCCAACTGCTTTTCAAACCTAGTTTTAGTTCCATTTACCAAATTTTTAACTAAGAATTCCTGCTTCTTGTAAGCTGCTAAGTTTTCTGGACTTTTACTGGCCCTATAGCGATGCCAACACTTACGTTTCTTCCTAGTTGCTCTAAGAACTTCTCTAGAAATCCAAATTGGCCTATTTTTAACCACAGCTTTCTTAAGTGGGATACACAACTTTGTTGTGTCAGAAACAACATCCCGGAAAACACCCCATGCCTCAGCAGGACCCAAGTGAGACAAACGGGTCGCCCAATCTATGGTTAAAAGCTCCTTAGCACGAGTAAAGTTAGCCTTGCTGAAATCAAGAATTCTTTTGTCACTACTAGCATGATTGCTGAAACAATGTAACTCAAAACAAATAAGGTCATGGTCACTGGACCCTATCTTACCACCATTAGCTACATTTCTGACCATGTTCTCATCTGCACTTAACACCAAATCAAGACAATTATCCTCACGAGTGGGAAACAGAACATGCTGGGTAAAGAAACCATCAGTCACAACCTCAAGAAAATCCCTCCCATGTAACCCACTAGTACAGGAATGCCAATCGATATCTGGAAAGTTAAAATCCCCAAACACAACAGCCTTTTTGGAAGAAATTTTTCTAAAAATTTGGAACAAACTCTGATTATTCTCAGCGCAAGAATTTGGTGAACGGTAAACAATACCGACAAGCAAGGGGGTGCCATAATCATTGCTACAGCTAAGTTCACACCACAAGCAGTTAGAGAACTTACAGGAAAACTTGGTTGTGACTTCAACACAATTTAGACTATCCTTGACAAACAATAAAACCCCTCCACCCCTACCACCCACAGTATCAATCCTATCTTGCCTGAAAATTTTGTACCCGGGAACCTGAATTTCAGAGTTGCTTACCTCACTATGGAGCCATGATTCAGTAACTCCAACAATGTCTGGATATGTTGCTGCATAGACAAACAGAACACACTGAAATTTTGAGGCCAATAGTTTGAGTGGTTAGGGAGTGACAGCTGTCTAAAAAGAATTGTGCAATACCATATTTTCATGCCAAACACTGCTTTTGAGTTTTTTCATGAATTTGAATGCTGATAACTTCCCATACGGAAGAGGTAAAAGGTTCAAATTTGATAAATGATATGTCTGGTGGCAATATAAATATTATCTGATTTCAGACTAACAGTACTTTGCTGGTTTTTGGATATGTAGGCCCTCAAAAATGCAACTTTCCACTTCCAGAAGCATTTTTCAAATTTTTGGGACCACCTGGGCCCATTGTAAATTCCTCTGATACCGGAATTTATTGAGACCATCAGAAAACATTTCGCGCAGACAATTTCTATATTCAACGAATCTATTTCATAACGTCTGTGGTCCACCTCAAATCACTAAATCTGTGTCCACAACTAATATCCTCAAATCATGTCTGTCTGGTGACTGAATGTAGAAACAAACAATACATTCATCAAAATAGGAATAACAGAAAATAAACACTTATCTTTAATCAGTTAACAATTACAAAATATTACAATCTTTTGATTATATTCAATTAGCAATTGATTATCCTAAATTTAACTTAACGAAATCATTGACAAATGCTCACATGAACCTTTGATGGTCTTACGTCTTATCAGCTTGACGATCAGGTAACGATTAAATGTCATAACAATAAATCATTTCAAATTAAATGGGCTTAAATTAAAGAGAAAATCGAACAACGCGCAATGTTCGCTTAAGCTCAACGACCGACGTTATTGTGACGTCATTAACAACATGAAGAAAATAAAAACAACAAGCAATGTACGCATAAGCTAACTACACCATTGTGATGTCATTTACACCCACTACCAATGATCCAAAGTGCCCTAATGTTATACCTCATTAATGTTTGATCACTTCACTACAAGCAAGAGTAAGTATTGCAACATGAATATCTAGAACAAAGATTTGGCAGGGGTCTATACTTGGTCCCAGGGAAAATTTTCAAAAAAGGGGTGTTCCTTTGAAGAGGTAGTTGACTCTGAGGACAATTATACACAGATTTGAAACTTTCATGGAAGTAACAAGTCTGATGCTAATGCTCCAAGAATATAATTTATGTGTGTTTACCTCCTTCAAGGTCAAGTTACAGGATGAAAATGGCCCTTGTGGCCTACTTCAAGGATGTACTATGGGCCCTTGAACAAAATATAAACATTTCATCAGATATGTTTCTGATTGCATTCATAGCAAGAGATCATGTGAACAACCACACTTCTCGATTTTCCTGGTTGTTCGATTGTCCAGGACAATTACAATTTCATTTGGGCAACCAAAAGTTAAAGGTTGGTTGTCCAATGGACAACCATTTTTCTCTAGGATAGAAAGCAAATACTGCCAACTGACCAACTCTCTTGACTTTTTGCATCGTACCATATTTCAGACTTCAAGTGTTTCTGTCTCTCAAACATCACATCTTTTTATTCTTCAAGACTATAAGTACAGGAACACAATTAGTGCTTTGTTTTGGACAACCAAATTTTACTTGTGGACAACTAAATAAGTGAACTGGTCCCCGAAGGACAGCCATAAATTTTTCTGGAAATCGAGGCCTGAACCACAACAAATTTTACTCCTGCTATCTTCTACTTTTTGAGAAATTAACACGGTATCCATCCATGTTTGAGTCACGTCGTGATCCACAAGTTCCCACAACAAACAAATACCGTACTAGGTCAACAGGTTATAATTTTAAATATCTCCTACATGAAGAGAAATGGTATATTTGGATGGATTAGTTAATTAGGTTCATTCCATATCAAATCACCTAATTTTTGAGAAAGTTGCCTGACAGACGTAAAATGTTCCCAAAATTTTTTGATGTGTAGAGTGTAGACAGTGATGAAAAACGCATGTCCTGAAAAAAATGTAGCATAATTTCTCAAGTTTTGACCAAATTACAATTCCTTGAAGTTTCGCAAATACATAACCCACCAGCCTGTAATGATATAAACATTCCAATAACAGGTTTCTGTAATATGAAGCTATGACATTTTGTGGAGTTATGGCTTCCTAAAGAATTTCCGTTTTTGACTATTTTGGTCACAGGATTGGCCAAGTTCAGGGTTCAATACCTCAGAACCCTGTAATTTCTTGAGATAGTTGTCTGGTACACAAAGAATACAGGATGAAACTTTCAGGGATTTCTTTTGTTTAAATTTGAAGAAATGTTGCCTTAAAAATACCATTTTTTACTGAATTGCGACACACATCTGGAGCATTTTTGGAGGCACAAATATCACTGATGGAGACAAGGAGAGTCACTATATTTTTGGCAGTTGATGTGGGTTACAAAGTCTTTGCAAAGAGTTGTAGGTCCCTTTGTTTTTGAATTTCCCACCTTGCAAAGTTGCTTGGTCTCACTCGCACAAGGTATTTTAATCGATAGGTCCATGAACTTGCATGTGTTCATATTCTGCCATTACGTGTACACCTTGTGTACACGGACAGCAGTAGTCTGGCTGTACTTATGTTAGCAAGTGCATTGAACTATTCCACTGTGCAAATCACACTTTGTATTGTGAGCTGTAGACTCTTTCAATATTTACACAGTACGTGAAGGAAGAACTCTGTGACTGGAAAGGTCACAGTGAGGTGAACCTAAACATCTTGTAGCTCTTTTTTTCGTATCTGTCATGAGCCACAGCTGTTAAATATCCATATTTTCTGTTGAGTGCCTGATTTACTGCCCAGCCAGAAATAATTCAGATGGGCAGAACATTGCACTACAAGAAATAAAGATGAGCAAATCACAGCCCAAGATGACTGTTTTGCATCCAAGAGGGGCGTTTTTCCAGGCAAGGGCGATTGCCCTGTTTATAATGCAAGGGCATCCTTCCTCAATGGGTGAGGGTAATTCTCCTTCCTGGTAAATTTGGACATCTGGAGGGAAATTCTACTCCCTTTCTGAGAAATAATGCTACCCTTTCCTGGGAAATGAGCATTATTTTCCAGCCACGGTACTTACAGTATTTTGAGCAAACCAAGCTGTTTTGAAGTAAGATGCAGCACATGAAATTGAGTATTAAATTAATGTAGTAGTTCTGACCACTATTTTCATTTTTTTTTTTTTTTTTTTTTTTTTTTTGTCTTAAAACAAATGGAAATGTACGTACTTAAATTGTGAATCCTGTCTTGTGAATCTCTCTTTATTAGAGTAACTCATTCCTGAATTAGAAAAAGTTCTTTAGGGCCTTACCTGGAATGCAGGGATACACCGGATCCAAAATTTTGCCGGAACCTACTTGCAATACAGCTGGATTTTTTTCCGGCCGGAATGGGATTTTTGCAATGCCAAAAAATGAAGTGAAATTTAGAAAAGCAGGGAAACTCTGGGATAGGAGTTTACTGCTTTGTAACATAATGTTTGTGAAGGACTAATGGGAATGTCTTCAAGTGCTGTACAAGTGTGTTTATCTAATTTTTTTAACCAAAAATTGCAGTATAATAGAAAAATGGCATGAACAACTGTGTTCCTGCAGAATTACAGCAAAATTGTAGCAGAAAGGGATAAGAAAGATCCCTTTGTATTTTCTCTCCCTAAGTGGGTATTTGAAGAGAAAACTCCTGAGGGAATCTTGAAAGTTGTTTTGCATATCAGTTTGTTCTTTTTGAACTATGGTACACCACCACTGCTCAAAAAAATTGTACAAATTATGTAGACCAGTAATACTTGGCAAAGAGAGTCCTTGGAGTGATTGCTGAATGGACTGCTCACATGTCAGGTTCACAGCACCATTGTTTTGTGCACCATTTCTAGTATTAAAACATGCCATATCTAAAAACTAAAGGGCATTTGCCATCAATAATTTTTTTTTGGCAGATATATATCGTGTTCTGACGTTATGTATTATATGTTTGATAACATCATATTGTATATTCTTAAGTGTATGAGATTTATTATTAGGGACAGAAAACATTTGATAGTGACCCCATAGGCAACCGTAATGTCTTCAGAAATCCAAGATGTAACACATTTCCTGCTTGTACTACACAACTTTAATGGGCAAGTATGTGTTAGAAGGCAAAGAAAATTTGTAGACAACCCAAAGCAATTAACACTGCCTCGAATGATGTGACTCAGGTACAATATTACTGTAATATGGATTATCCATTTTGTACAGTACTACTGTGCACTGCAGTAGACTTATTTAAATTGCATGAAAGTCTTTTCATCCATTCAGTTCATTTCACACAGTTGGAGGAAGAATTTAAAGTCATATTTGTTACAGTACATGTAAATCAGTTACTTTTATAACTTTGTTGCCTGTTTGATTCAGTCATTTTTAAGGGCTAAATAAAGGTGTTCGGAATGTTATATAAGATGCACTGATAAGCTAATCATTTATGAACTTCTATGACATTTATTACTTCTATGACAGTTACTGCAGTGTTCATGTTTGTTATAACTCAGATCATGTACATTATGCTACCGAAGTTTACAGGAAAATCTGGCCGCATTAAAAAAAAATCCGGCCGGAACCGGATAATTTTTCACTATCCGGCCGGATAATCCGGTCAGACCGATTTCCAGTGCATCCCTAATGGAATGCACCCTGGATATTTTATTACAGTACATAACCTAGGCGTAAACCAAGCACAGTACTGTACAGATACATATACTTGTAAGTAGGCCTAGGCTATAGCTTATCTTGGTGGGAGGTTAGCCCTCTTTTACTGATCTGTCCTTGATCACATTAAGCTGGTTGCCCATTAACCTGCTGGGTTAACCCCTTTCTAGTTATGTTAAAGCCAAGGCTTTATCTCTGAGGTCACCAAGTTTTTTTCTTTTGTAGATGGCCGTAAGGAGAAGGTGATGTTCGACAAAATAACATCTCGAATCCAGAAGCTGGTCTATGGGTTGAATGATGACTTCGTTGATCCAGTGAGTATTTTACAAGTTTAATTCTCAGTGTTCTTTGCCAGCTGTTGGTTGGGGTGCTGGCACAAAATTTGCAACTAAGGTAATTAAGCAGCCAGACAAAAAGTGCACAACCCTGACAAATAGTTCATCCACCAAGACAAATGTTACTGATTTCAAACCATTGAACAGAGCAAACAGCAAGTCTCATTGTGAAGTTGAACAGTAATGAGCAGTAAAGGTCATCAGTAATGTTCCTAGTCACCAGAGAACGCGAGAGTACACTGTAATTGCATTCGTCGTTGATTTTAGCAAAGAGATTTTCCAAAGAGACACCCTCACTGTGAAAAGGTTTTGTTTTTTTAACTTGAAAGAGCAACCAAATCTACTCAGTGTGTTTGACTTGAAATACAGTATTTAAAGTCACAAGAGATCTTGACATCAGCAGAAGTTACATCACATCCTCACATTGATATGGAATGCTTTTTTCCCTTTGTTCTTTCATACTGACCTTGAAGTTAATTTGAAGAGGACCTTATTGTGGGGCATGCAAAATTTGTTTTCTTGCATTGTTTCCTGTGGGCAATAAAACTGGGTTTCATCCTTGAGTGTCTCTTTGTTCACCAAAAAGTGGTTTGTAATCTTCCTTTGTGTTGTGGTAAGTATTGTTAGATAGGGACTGCAGCAATCAAAATGTTTTTTGCCTTTTTTGTACCATACTTTTTGTCTTTGCTTTTTCACCAGACTGAAATCACTATGAAGGTTATCAATGGTATATATCCAGGTGTCACCACTGTGGAATTAGACACGCTTGCAGCAGAAACTGCTGCCACCATGACAACGAAGCACCCAGACTATGCTGTACTCGCTGCAAGAATAGCTGTGTCCAACTTGCACAAGGAGACAAAGAAAACATTTAGTGGTATGGAATTATTAATAACAGCAGTTTCCATCAATGGGGTAAGGGGGGATTTGTTCCTCCCTCCAGAAGGAGGGGGAAATGTTTGATCTAAAACCTAAACAGCATTTAAAACCCCTCAGATTGCACCATAGCAACTTTGAAGCAAGCGTTTCCCCCGGAACCCATTCATTATTTTGGCCATGGACCCTAACCATCAAACTACTATACTCAGATGAAAATGGTATGAAACATTCCTGTGGTGATGAAACAAGAGCAAGGGGACTCTAAAAAATAAACCTACTGCCATTGTGTGGGATGCTCTGGATAAGCAATGGAGTAGGGAAAACAAGCCAGTGACCCACAACTGAAAAAAAGGCCTTGGCCGGCTGGACTTGAAACAATAGATTGGAAACAAGGCCGTAAAACTCCATCTAACTAACTATTCAACTAACGAGAAACAAGGGCACCTTAGGACAGCTAGTTGTAGGGAGTGACATAGCGCGACCAGTGGAGGATTTCATCACCAGCGATCATTCCACAGTTGATGGACTGTTTTCCTGTAGTATAGGTGCAGTGAGTGGGGCTAATAGGTACACATTACAAGGTGGGTTTGGGGTAAATTTGCACTTGGAAATTGGCAGTAATAAGTCCATCTTTTAGAGTTTCTGCCTTAATAGTTATAAACAAATGTTAAAAATATTACATAGCACTCATTCTGCAAATGCCAGTATATGATTTGATGGTTGGATATCAGTTCGGTTCAACTTTGCAGATTAAATTGTGGGTCCTAATGTAAAATCTCATTAGACGGTCTCTAGTGTTGTTGATATGGCAAAAGAATTTGGAATGTACCGGGGAATTCAGGGAATTTTAAGATCCTTGGCCAGGCCAGATTTTTTCATCAAATGAATTATTTTGATAAAATATCTTATCCCACACCTAAATATTGGGGGATTTCACAAATATGCAATGAAAAAATACTCACACCAGTGAAAGAACTGAAGTAGGTTGAAGAGGAGAACTTTTGATTTGATGGTAAGGAGTGAACACTTAAGGTTTCCATTCATTCATTTTGTTTCCTTTCTCAGTTGTAATGGAAGATCTCTTCAAATATGTCAACCCACGAAACCACAAACCATCACCAATGCTTTCACAGGAGACTTACGACATTATTTGTGAAAATGCTGCGGTAAGTGTACACTATGATTTGTGCGGGGTTCCTAACTTTGCTGCAGTTTTAACTACTAAACTAAGCCCCTCTCACACTATTCCGGACAGGCTCTACGGGCTTCTTGCGAACCAACACCGTTCCTTGCCTGCAAAATCCACCTTCCATGGCCACATCTGACACACGCTCTGCATGAAATTGTCACAGCTCCGGGGCCAACCTACCTTCTTCAAGCGGGTTTATTGCTGGTGACTTGTGGTCGCTACAGGCCTCCTGTGGGGTATTCTGCAGGAACCTGGGCAGGCAAACACCCACAGTTCACCCGGAACAAGGTTTGAGCATGTTCAAATCTTGGCTGCTGGCAAATTTCACTTCCGTGCACACCTGTGGGCAACATACAGATGAGATACAGTTAGGTCTGTACTATTTGCAGGAAGCTGCGGACAGCAAAAGTTGTTGCACGCAGTGCTTGCCCGGAATTGAGTGACAGGGGCTTAAGATTGAAGTAGAGAATTCACTTTTCTGTGCATCGTCACCCTGACTATTTTTAGATCACCATGGTTTTTAGAAATTCAAAGGGTAAGCACTTGTTGCAATTGAACATTTCAATGGAACAAATTTCAGAAACTTGTAAAATGCATTCTGAAATTAATTGCCCTTCTGATACCAATATAGTAATAATTTATTAACAGAAGTAATGTATCTCTAATTGCTTTGCATTTTGCTACTCAAAATGGACAAATTTCTTAGGTTTGTTGCATATTTCTTACATACAGTATTTGGGTACAATAGAGGAGCACGAAACAGCAAAATTATTTTCTCCCCCCCCCCCATATTTTTTCTAAAATCCCTACCTAGAAATTAAGAAAATGGGGAAATAACCCCCCCCCCCATTTTTGTTGCTAGGGTAAAATCTGCATGGAATGCAGAGACTCTTAAATGGTTCAAGGAAGAAAAGGGAAGCATTCACAGAGAATGTGATTATGCTGACAAAGAACCCCTTATTTGCATAGATGTTAATACATGGATCAAGTATACCTGCCTGCAGTTTTCAAATTTAGTATATCATGAAGGGCTTAACATAGGTGGAAACCCTCTAGTACAGAGAGTGTCAGGGTTCTCAAGGGCAATGCAGATTCCTATATGTACAAAAATTTTTTGGGCTATAATCCCCTAACCACCCCAGAGCCTAATCGAGAGGTTGCGGATTGTTAAAAGGATTCAAGTGATAAAAACTTGCCAACTTATTCTTGGCACATTGTTGCAACATCAAGTTGATTGATTTACATTCTTTTCCCTCCCTGACAGAGGTTAAACTCAGCAATCATTTATGACCGTGACTACAGCTACAACTTTTTTGGATTCAAGGTAAGGCTTTCATTTGTAGGGAGAGATTTCTTGAATGAAAATTTTAGAAATTCTAGAAAATTTCTAGAATGAAACTTGCTTTTAAATGCAATCGACAGCCATATCCAACTAGAAACCTCCCTTTGCACACATTGGCTAGATTTAATGACACACCACCGTAGCAAGCGTGTTGTATAGTGTCACCTATGTAAGCTCTGTTTCAGATGTATAAAAAGGTTCCCTTCCAAATATTTTTCATCTCTCCGCCTTTCATGCCAGGCAGGAAATACTGTGAGCATATTTTAGAATCCCCAGCCCACTCAGGGGATGTTGTACAATTTCCTGAATGATTGCTGCAAGTGTGTACACTTCTAATATCTTTTTTTTAACATAAATTTGAAGAAAATGTAACACTTAAAGCAAGTATAATGCGATTGCTGTTTTCCTTTATCACAGACACTGGAAAGGTCCTACCTTCTGAAGATTAATGGGAAAAGTAAGTGCTGTCAAATGTCAACAATTATATTGATTTACAGTGTTTCAAGAAATTGGGGTTATTTTATCTAAATATTGCAATTACCCCTGCCTAAGTTTAAAGGAATAATTTAAGTATGGAATCACTTTTGAAAAAGAACCAGGCACTTCATTGTTACTCACGGGAGCTATTTTTGTAAGAGAACAGGGGGGTTATATTAAAGTGACGAGTACTAAACTGCTTAAATCTAATTTGTTCCTTACAGCTGCTGAACGCCCCCAGCACATGCTGATGCGAGTGTCTGTTGGTATTCATGGTCGGGATATTGACTCTGCAATCGAGGTGAGTTCTGTCTAGCTTAGGTTTTCATGTTGGTAATGCTTTCCTTATTATGCAACATTTACTTGTTCCAACTTTCATGTGGTTCATTTTGTACATCACCTCATCCTCAGGGCCTGATTTAGTACATAAATTTTCATTAATTGTAATCAAGTTTCCCAGTCTTCATTGATATAAATGATCATAGGGTACAATACATTATCACATTGTGACAGCCACATTGTGACAAGGGTTTTTGCCTTTTTTGTTTCAGACTTACAATTTACTCTCAGAAAAATGGTTCACTCATGCTTCACCAACATTGTTTAATGCTGGCACAAACAGACCACAGCTGTCCAGGTGGGTATAATAAAATAAGAATGTTTATGTGTTATAGTTGCTGGGAAGTGATTTCGGATGTTTAATGTTTATGATGGATGAACCCTGTCTGATGCGCTTAAATAACAGAATGGAGCACAAGTTTTGCCGCAAGTTAGCTGCACACTACACTGGTTTCCATGACCAAACTCAACTGTAACTGCACACTGCCTTACTGACTTGATTTTATGTTCTCCCTTTCCAAACAGCTGTTTCCTTTTAACGATGAAGGATGATAGCATAGATGGTATCTATGAAACCCTCAAACAGTGTGCTCTCATTTCAAAAACAGCTGGGGGCATTGGTCTGAATGTCCATTGTATAAGAGCTTCTGGTAGCTACATTGCAGGGGTAAGCGTAAATGATTTTTAATTTGTCCAAATAATTTCCATGATGTGACATTTTTCAGTCTGTGAAACCTGCTCATTTCACAAATTTTGCTGTGCATTCAAATAAAGGTCATATATCTAGAGTAAAACCTTGCCCAAAAGGCTTCTTTGAAAATTTGCACAACTTGATGCTGCTCTGTGCTTTGTTTAGCATTGGTAGCAATTATGCTATAATTTTCTTTCCCCCCAGACAAATGGCAATTCTAATGGCCTTCTTCCAATGTTGAGGGTGTACAACAACACAGCACGCTACGTCGATCAAGGTGGCAATAAGGTAAGGTTTCGTCTTGTTTTGAAATGTCTTGGTTGTGAATGGTGTCACATTGTAGCAAGGTAAGATATGTATGTGGCTGGTTTTGAAAAGTAAATTAGCTCTTAATATAATAATAATATTTCCTGGTAAGGTTTGATTCTTGTCTCAGCTTGAGTCACTCCAGGCAACCATTTCACTAATTTTGGTTGTCCACAAGTAAATGTGGTTGTCCAAAACATTTTTTTTGCTCAGTTACTAACAGTAATTGTTTGCATGTATTGAAGATTAAAAATATGTGATGTTTGAGAGAAAAACACTGGCAAGTCTGAAATTTTGTATGATGGAAAAAGTTGGAAGAGTTGATCAGTCAGCAATGTACTTCTATAGTTCAAGAGAAGAATGGTTGTCCAGTGGACAACCACAAGAATCGAGCTCTGCACTCTGATGCATTAACAGAGAGACAAAGTAAGAGTGGACTAAAGCTAAAATTTGCTACCTAAACCTAATGGCTGAAATCTTCTCATGATCCTTATGGTATCTACCCTTGCCTTCACAGAGACCTGGTGCTTTTGCAATTTACCTGGAGCCATGGCATGCAGACATCTTTGATTTCTTGGACTGTAAAAAGAACCACGGCAAGGAAGAACAACGGGCGCGAGATCTTTTTTATGCTATGTGGATCCCAGATCTCTTTATGAAGAGAGTGGAAGAGAATGGTGATTGGACCCTGATGTGTCCCCATGAATGTCCTGGACTGCATGATGTATGGGGTGATGAATTTGTGGAACTTTATGAAAAGTAAGAACATTTCATTATCCACAGCTTTTGTAAGAAAGATAGATTGAATGCCACAAATTGTCTCTAATCATGTTTATGCCATGTTCATGTGCTTCAAGAAACCTATCTCAAGAAAATGAATTTGACTAGTTGGCTAAACTGTAGTTGACTAAAATTTTTCTGGATTTAATACAACTGAGGTGCACAAGACAACACAAAATAAACACAAAAGTAATCCCATATGCAATTTATAAGGTAGAATTGAAGAGCTTATTTCCTCACTGTCCAAGGTCTCCCAGGAGTTTTTGCACAGGCATTATCTCTTTACAAATTGCAGATATGAAAAGGAAGGTAGAGGGCGCCGCACTCTGAAAGCACAGCAGCTGTGGTATCACATTTTAGAAGCCCAGACAGAAACAGGAACCCCATACATGCTGTACAAGGATGCATGCAACAGAAAGAGCAACCAAAAGAATCTTGGAACTATCAAATGTAGTAACCTTTGTACAGAAATTGTCGAATATACTTCGGAAGATGAGGTGAGTGAAATGTTGGGCTTGAGAACGTTGTCCAGTTTTTGGGGTTTTTTTTTTTTTTTTTGCATTTAGAGGTATATTAGCATAGGTTACTTTAAGGGGAAGTTAAAGCAAAAATTTAATTTTCATACTTAAAGAGGAACAGAAGTTCCATTAACATCGAACATGTATTTCTGGAAATATCAATAAATGAAGACAGTAGATTTGTGTTCCAAAGGAAGCATTGACAAGGTAATATCACCTCCTTAAATTGACAAGGAGTGCTTTGTTTCCCTTTGTTTTATCAGACTGCTGTGTTGACCTTGAAGTTGATAGGAATATGACCTCCCTGTAGGAGATGCAAAGTTTCTGAAGTTCTAAGCCTTTTATGCAATCACATTTTTAATTTTATGAGGCTGTTGAGGAGAAAATCAAAGCAAAAGACTGCACTAATGTGAGGATGTGATGTCATATGTGCTTGTTTCAAGTTGAAAATGAACCACACATCAGATTTCAATGCAAATTTCACCAAAATGCTAAGAATAAGCACCAGTTGTGATCTTTAACCCCTTGTTTTAAGCAAGTGGTCTACAACAAAAAAGATGGCAGTTGTCACTACACAAAATTTGAATCACCTTTGAATGGGTCATTCCATGCCAATTCAACAAATGGTCCCCAGGCAACCATCTCAGATTTTGTTGATTTTCACATATTATGGTGCTGTATAGACAAAAGGAACACACTGAAATTTTGGGGCCCATAGCTTTAGCGGTTTGGAGTTACAGCCTTCTAAAAAGTATTGCACAATACCATATTTTCATGTCAAATGTTACTTTTGAGTTTTTTCATGAATTTGAATGCTAAACTTTTTATATGAAAGAGGCCTAAATTTGATAAGTGAGATATCTGGTGGCAATATAAATATTATCTGATTTCAAAGAAGCAGTACTTTGCTGTTTTTTGGATATGTGGGCCCTCAGAAATGCAATTTTTCACTTCCAGAAGCTTTTTTTTAAATATTTGGGACCACCTGGGCCCACTACCAATGATTCAAAGGGCCCAAATGTTATTCCTTGTTACCATTTGGTCACTTCACTACAAGTGCTCAAATGCAAGTATTACAACATGGATATCTAGGACAAAGATTTGGTAGGGGTCTATACTTAGTCCCAGGGAAAATTTTCAAAAAAGGGCCCTTTGGAGAGGTAGTTGACCCTGAGGGCAATTATTCACAGATTTGAAACTTTCACCATGGAAGGAAACAAGTCTGATGCTAATGCTCCAAAGATTTAATTTATATGTATTTACCTCCTTCAAGGTCAAATTACAGGATGAAAATGGCCCCTGTGTCCTACGATGTACTATGGGCCCTTGAACACTTTATTACAAAATGTTAACATTTCTTAAGAGATGTTTCTGATTCCACTCATAGCAAGAGATCATGTTAGCAACCACAACTCAATAGCCTTCTACTTTTTGAGAATATTAACACCTAAAGTTGGGTATCCAGACCTGTTCTTTGCTGAAACACTTCACGAAACACCATATTCAAAGGCTCATATCCTCACAACCAAACAAGCTACAACTGTGGAAAAAAGTAGCATTACACCATCCATACCCCAGAATGCAAAGAAATAGAGGGGTACCAAGGGTGTAGAATTTTTAAAGAAATATTCATAGCAAGATTGCCATTTCTTATATCACTGCAGTATTCACTTGGTTTTGTACAGTACTATGTGCACATACTATACAGTTTGCATACAAGTAAGTCCTATAGAACAAGACTTTCACAAGTCTTAAAACCTCCTTAAAGTCTTTGTTAGTTAAAGCTCTACAAACTTAGTTGAAGTTGTTTGGACTTTAATAATACTGCGGTACTATAAATACAGTATGTGCACATAGTATTGCTTTAGCTATGGGCCCCAAAATTTCAGTGTGTTCTTTTTGTCTATGCAACACAATAATATGTGAAAATCATCAAAATCTAAGGTGGTCGGTCACCTGGGGATTTGGCACGGAATGACCCAAATGTTTGTCATTCCTCAGTGTGATGAAAAGTATTCAAAATTGGTTAGTTAACTTAGTTTGGTTCATGGTTTTGAAAAATTGTTGACATGCAGTTAGCTAGATAAGATTTAATGGCTTAGTGACCACAGCCTTTTTCCAGTTGTGGTTCACCTGCTGCAATGACTTAAAAAGATGTTATATTTGAAATCTGGGTCATTCCGTGCCAAATCACCCAACTTCCAAACAAGTTTAACATGGACCCTCTCAGATTTTGCTGAAAATTCATCTGAATGTTGTTTTATGTCCCAAATGAACACACAGAAAATTTTAGCTCAATATTCCAAGCCGTTTGGAAATTACGGCCCCTTGAAATTGTCAAGGGTCCCCCTTATTTTGGCGTGAAGTGTCGCCGGTGTGATTTGTGGCGTTTTCAGACTCCCATAACTTTTTATTGGGAGGAGGTAGAAAGCTGAAAATCATTACTCTTGGTGACTTTTGCCCATATTTTCAGAATCTGTAAACAGAAACAGTGTATCTGCTTTTATTTTTATGTAATAGGTACCTCAAATCACTAATTTATTTTGGCGGACATAATTTTTTTCATTTTTGAGAGGGCCCAGTACCCACATTATGGGTCAGAGGACATTGAAATTGCATGTATGTATTATCTGGGTACAGGTCTACATGGCAAATGAAGCATAGACTGATAAACCAATCAACAAGGACATAACCTGGGTTCAAAGTGGGCCCCACAGACAAATCTGCTGTAACGGGGCCCCTCTTTGGCTGAATGGTTGACCATGTGGGCCACTTCCCAGGGTATTGAAACTTACATCATAGAAAGAGTGGTATTTGAACTAGAATTGAGCCAAGTTTTGACTTTGTGTCTTAACTCCTTCCTGGTTAGCTAAAAAGGATAATATTACTCATTTTTTAAGAATTTCAGGGTCTTTTGTCACACTCATTGCATACTCTTCATGACACATACACTGCTGAAGTCAATAGAGTGAAATATATTGGTTGTTTCCTAAAACTGTTATATACTTTTTAACATTAATAATGTAACACTATCTTCATAATGGTCTGAACTTGCAAGAAACATGAAAATGATGTTTGTCCTACAAGTACAGTTGTACAGTAACAGGCAAGACAGTAGGAGGTGATCCCACTGGACTGTTTGAAGATTCACTAGATGGAAGGTTCCTTAAGAAATTAATCATTAAGAAAGTAGTAGAGTTGTATCAGTCAGATGAATATTCCCGGATGTGTCCTGGTAAGAAGGAGTACGTATCAGTAAATGATGATGGAAATAAAGTGCAAATGCAGAAACGCCTACTTTTGATAAATTTAAGGGAACTCCATCTAGAATACCAGAAACATAGTGGTGAAGAAATAAGCTTTTCTAAGTTTTGTGAACTAAGGCCCAAATGGTACATTACAGTGAATTCAAGAGGTATGCACTCAGTGTGTGTTTGTGAGCAGCATTAAAATGTCAAGTTACTCTCTGCAGCTATCCCCGGAAACTGTGACTACAAGGATTTGCTGTTAAAAATGGTTTGCAGTCTTGACAAACGTCAGTGTATGATGCAGTTGTGTGATGACTGCCCTGGAAAAATGTCACTTAAGGAACACCTTTGTCAATTATTTACTGAAAATGATCTTGACATGGAGGATTCTATCAGTTATAAACAGTGGGTTCATACAGATAGAACTACACTTGTTGAATTACAACTCCCCATTGATGACTTCATAGGTACCATTGTTGCTAAATTTGACAATTTAAGACAACATCACTTTGTTGCCAAGTCTCAAGCAGCATATCTCAAACTACAAAAGGAGAGTCTACAACAAGATACTGCTGTAGTCTTACTGGATTTTGCTGAGAATTATAGCTTCCTTGTGCAAGATGCAGTGCAGGGATTTCACTGGGACAATTCCCAGGCAACCTTGCACCCATATGCAGTTTACTACAAAGATCAAGATGAGCTGAAGTGTTCAAGTGTATGCATGATTTCTGACTGCATGAAACACGAAACATCTACTGTGCATGCATTCAACACAAGACTGATAGCTCACCTAAAACAAAACACTCCACGAATAACGAAGCTGGTTTATTTTAGTGACGGTGCAGCTAGCCAGTATAAAAACTACAAGAACTTTGCCAATTTATGTCAACATGAGACTGACCATGGACTCAAAGCAGAATGGCACTTCTTTGCCACAAGCCATGGCAAGAGTCCATGCGATGGAATTGGTGGGACTACCAAGCGTCTTGTCGCCAGAGCAAGTCTTCAAGCAACATTAGAAAACCAAATTCTAACACCTCATCAAATGTATTTATGGGCTGAGAAGCACATTGAGGGAATTCAGTTTTTCTATGTCAGTAAAGAAGAAGTGCTGGAAAATGCAATACACTTTGAGTTAGATCAGCGCTATTCAATTTCAAAGACAGTTTCTGGTACACGTTCCCACCATAGTTTTATACCTGTCTCGCCAGGTATGTTAGAGATGAGAAGGTTGTCATCAGATGATTTCTGTAGCACTATATCACTTGGTACTCATGAGCTAACTGACACAGTTACTAAACCACAAGCAAACAATGAACAGGATCAGTACCAACCTGGCAAATACGTAGCTGCTATGTATGATAAGAACTGGTACATTGGAAATATTGTAGAACGTTCTGATGAATATAAGGATGTGTTCATTAGGTTTATGAGATGCTCATCAAGTACAACTCTGCTGTGGCCACAAGACAAGGGAAATGAGTGTTGGGTTCCTTTCCAAGACATTATTTGCATTGTCAGTGCTCCAGAACTGCAGGGACATGGTGGTCGGATGTATAAACTACAGTATCATCAACAGACTATGAACGCATTAATGCTCTTTTACCTTCCTTTCGTACATAGATGAAGCCATTTAAATACTTTAAAAACCACAACATCATGGCATTAATGGTATTGAGAGTGTTTGCCAGTCCTTTCAACATTGAAATAGGCAACTTTATAGACATATGTTTACTTTATAGCATAGTGCACTGTTGGTTTTTACCATAATGAGGTATTGTACTATGCACATTTTGACCTTGAAATTCTTAAAAATGAGCAATATTAACCCTTTTAGATAACCATGAAGGAGTTGAGACACAAAGTCAAAACTTGGCTCAATTCTAGGTCAGATACCACTCTTCCTATGATGTAAGTTTCAATACCCTGGGAAGTGGCCCACATGGTCAACCATTCAGCCAAAGAGGGGCCCCGTTACAGCAGATTTGTCTGTGGGGCCCACTTTGAACTCAGGTTATGTCTTTGTTAAAGGGGTTATTAGTCTGTGCTTCATATGCCATATAGAACTGTACCCAGACACTACATATATGCAATTTCAATGTCCTCTGACCCATGGTGTGGGTACTGGGCCCTCTCAAAAATGAAAAAAATTTTGTCCGCCAAAATAAATTAGTGATTTCAGGTACCTATAACTTTAAAATAAAAGCAGATACACTGTTTCTGTTTACAGATTCTGAAAATATGGGCAAAAGTCACCAAGAGTACTGATTTTCAGCTTTCTACCTCATTCCAATAAAAAGTTATGGGATTC
Source organism: Holothuria scabra (assembly GCA_037179385.1). Lineage (NCBI taxonomy): Eukaryota > Metazoa > Echinodermata > Holothuroidea > Aspidochirotida > Holothuriidae > Holothuria > Holothuria scabra. The sequence continues at coordinate 22,152,652 of CM074192.1, read as the reverse complement.
TGAAAACGCCACAAATCACACCGGCGACACTTCACGCCAAAATAAGGGGGACCCTTGACAATTTCAAGGGGCCGTAATTTCCAAACGGCTTGGAATATTGAGCTAAAATTTTCTGTGTGTTCATTTGGGACATAAAGGAACATTCAGATGAATTTTCAGCAAAATCTGAGAGGGTCCATATCGGAGCCCTGGGTGATTTGGCACGGAATGACCCATCTGCTGGTGTTCTGTGCAGTATGGTGACAGGCATTTAACTCATTGCAATGTGTATGAAAGTTAACCATTATTGAAAAATGCTCTCAATTACTAGGTGTACCACTGATTGGAAATCTGCAATGGTACATCTTTATCTAGAAACTAAGAACTTACTCAAATTGAGAAGTGCTTTTGTAAGGACTTCTCATTAGGAAGTCTATGAACATGTGCATTCTGAGGTGGTTCTACACTTGCCTTATTCTAATGGATGCAATTTTGTTTAGCTCACCATGATTCAAAAATACTTGGTCACATGCTTTTAATGATGTTTTCTTGTTTTCATCAAAGGTTGCTGTTTGTAACCTTGCATCCATCGCCCTCCCCATGTATGTTAAGCAAGACAAAACGTTTGACTTTGCCAAGTTACATGAAGTTACGAAGGTTATCACCAAGAACCTGAACAAGATCATTGACATTAACTACTATCCAGTAATTGAGGTAAGTGCTAAACCTTTGATGCTTTAATGAGCCTTCTGGCAATTTTTAAGGCTACAAAGTGTAATTTTGGGAAGGCTCATGTCCAGATAGAGAGGACTCCAAATGCATGAATCAGATGACTTCTTTGGGAAGAGGTTTTATATTTTGCGATGTACATCTTGTATAATGCATAGTTTCTGATAAAAGTGTCAGGAACAATAATATACAGGGGGTTTCCACTTTCATGCAAAACTTCCTTCAGAAGTCCTTGGAAAGACATGGAAATTTTCACAAAGTGACATTGTGAGATCCCACTTGTAATATGGAAATAATATTCTCACTTGTGACATCCAGGTCTGTTATTCTCTTAACCACAAATTTTATGTGAGAATCAAGAAGGTGGTCATGAAAATTTATTCACCAGAAAATCCAGGAACCCTGTGCGGAGTGTTCATCATGCATATTTCATGTTCATTGAAGATTCATTTTGTACACATCAGGTGAACATGAAAACATTTGGTTGGGGGGGGGGGGAGATACTGAATTTTCTAATGACAGGATTTTTCTGTGTAAACACATCTGGTACTGTGTGAATATGTCCTTGGCTTAGATACGTGAACAGTTTTGGCGCAAAGATTCAAAATGTATGCAGGAGATGCCAACACTGCACTCACTGCACTGCACTCAAACAAATTCTCTCCACTTTTCTGTAAAGTTTCGTACTCAGAACTTTTTCAAACTGCTGCAGACTTAGTATCTAACAGCTGAAATTTTTTTTTTTTTTTGATCACTCAGGCTAGGACAAGCAACATGAGACATCGACCAATTGGGATTGGAGTCCAAGGCTTGGCAGATGCCTTCATCCTAATGAGATACCCATTTGAAAGTGAAGAAGCCCAAAGACTGAACATTCAAATCTTTGAAACCATATACTATGCATCTCTGGAAGCCAGTTGTGAGCTTGCTGAGGAGTTTGGGCCATATGAAACTTATAAAGGCAGCCCTGCCAGCCAAGGGGTGAGCCTTTTCACTTGAATGAATTACATTTACATCGAAGATGCAGGGTTTAGTAAGAAAATGAGAAAAATGAATTTTATCTTGGTCTTAAATTTTTGTTGTTTGACATATTGTTGTGTTATAAACCTTACCAAGTTGATTATCAGCTCTTCTTTATTCCAATTCCAATTTGAATTAAGTGCTGTATCCCATCTATTGCATTGTGAAAGTGATTACCGATTTCCACAGGGATAAATAGAATTAAGTGTTATATCCAGCAATATTGCTAGCTAGCTAGTAACTAGATTCCTGAAGTAAATTTCTAGTAAATTCCTAGTCATCATAGTTGATGATTAATTTTGGCCAAATGAAATTTATCATTTAGGGTTTGGGATACTAACTTTGCAGGTTGGATCACTGGAAGCCTGGAATGCATTAATACTTAATACTTAACAAGGTACCACTCCATACCTAATACCTAATAAGGAATCACTGATTTTACCCTATTTCAGATCCTGCAGTATGACATGTGGGATGTAACCCCAACAGACCTTTGGAACTGGACAGAGTTGAAGGAAAAGATTGCCAAACATGGTCTTAGAAACAGTCTCCTGTTGGCACCCATGCCTACTGCATCCACAGCACAAATCCTTGGCAATAATGAATCCATTGAGCCATACACTAGCAACATTTACACTCGCAGGGTCCTTTCAGGGGAGTTCCAGGTAAGTATTGTCCATGTCTCAAAGACTGTCAATTTGTCATAGTAAATACTACAACATTTTAGAAATCCTTTTGCTGTTTAACACTGCTGGAATTGTCACTCAGAATGCAAGAATGCACGGTCAAGTGGGAAACATTCGACTTGGCAGCCAAGTGGTCTGAAGTTAGACTGCCTGCCAGGTCATTCCCAAGACTTCTAGCATTTTGGAGTAGGTAAAACAAGCCAGTGAGCTGCAACTGGAAAAAAGACAGTGACTGGTTTGTCTTAACCTGACTGAACTGAAAAACCTCATCTAACTGAAAAATACTTCAATAGAAATTGCCTGCTTTTACCACCGTTTTGAGGTTTGAAATGATAGCAAATTATTTTGAATGCCGTTGTGACTTTACGTAAGACTACCAAGTCAGTGCCATGCTAGATGGTTTTTGTAGTGTAAAAATTCACTCCTATGGACCTTTGGCATTAGTAGTTCAAAGCTGCTCTACCACTTTGGTCTCATTGGAAAGTGTCAGAATACAGAGTGATACTATGCAGTGTGCTCAACTAGCTAGTTCTTTTGTTTGGATACTGTGCTTGGTCAAAACTGGGGCACTGAATAGAAATTAGACCTTAATTTAATTTACTAGTTTTCCAAGAAGGGCCATAATAAATTTGTTATCATTAGAAATCATTCGCAAAATTTTTAAACAGAGCACCTTCTCCCTTTAGATGTAGATCACTCTTCATCATTAACCTTCAGATTGTCCAGAGAGAATTCTTTATAGAACACTGAGTATGTAAAGCAGCAAACCTAAAGCATAATTTTTCTAGTGCTGAGACTGAACGGCGGGTACTTGTTAACCCTTTGCAGTTGAGAAAAAACAGTTATGAAAATTGACCATGCCGGGACTCACAGAAAAGCCTCTCATCTAACAAACGTACCTATGAGTGATCAGCTATACTGGAAACAAACTGTCATGAAAAGTTATGGATCGATCATAAAATAAGCTAGCTGTGTCTCAAAGAAAGTTACTGCTGCCAGCACTGGCTGTCACCAACACTAGACCTTCCATTGATTTATTATGTGTAAAACTACGCACAAAATTTGGACTGGCGGTGTCGCAAGTTTTGGCTTGTTATCTACAACAATTCCGCAAAACATGTTTCACTCACTGAGGGTGATGCACATGTATGCTGTTTGTTTTATGCTGGGAATAAGCAATCATGGCATCTTATTTGCTTGTTCGCTCTTCTTCGCCATGCAGATAGGACCCACCTTTACCTACAATCCACTACAATTAGGTCTGCTGCGAAATTTTCATCTGTCAGTCATGCAGTTTTTCATTAACTGCCATGTAGACAAATGATTGCTAGTAACCGTTAACAAAATGTGCCAACTGGTTTCAACTTCAATTTTCTTTTACTTGATGTTTATTACTGTTTTCTCTTTTCATTTCATCAGGTTGTAAATCACCATCTTTTAAAGGACTTGACTGAAAGTGGACTCTGGTCAGATGATATGAAAAATATGCTTATAGCAAACAATGGATCAATACAGGTGGGTGTCCTTGTTCTAGTGGAAAGCTTGTGCCGTGTATATGAACTTTGAAAGATGTTAACTTTACTAATCTAGCTGATAGTACGTATATCCTACATTTGTGTTGGTATATCATTAAATTTGCATCCAACTAACTAAATCATTTCAAGAAAGATACAAGCAAAGCACAATGGCGGCATGGTCATCCAAAGGGGAGGGTGGGGGGGGGGGGTGATAAAAGATAGTTACTTAGGAGTTTTTTGAAAATTTTTACTGCTTTCCTGCTTAGTCAGACTTTGTCAGTTGTGGTAAATAATAATACTATGGGTGTTGATCCTTCCTCACAATTCTTAACTTTCACTTTTTTACTCTCTCTCCCTCTCCAGCACATTGATGGTATTCCTGATGACCTCAAAGCTCTCTACAAAACAGTCTGGGAGATTTCACAGAAAACCATAATTAAGATGGCAGCAGACAGAGGAGCATATATTGACCAGAGCCAGTCCCTGAATGTGCACATTGCTGAACCAAACTATGGCAAACTCACCAGCATGCATTTCTATGCATGGAAATCAGTAAGTACTTTTCAAATTACGACATATCAGGTGGATATGGCAATTCATGTCCCAACAACCAGTCAACTTTTTAGTAAGTTTGATCAGCTTCATGGAAATTTTGAACTTTATCTTTAGATCTTCTGTCTTCATTGTAACTGCAAAACAACGATCAGTGAGTCTACAACTTTTGCAGATCACCAGGCCTTGAGTTTCAGATTTTCCATGTAAGCTGGAAGTCATCGCACTCCTCAGGAAAATAAAAGAGTGTGCTGTTTTATTTAACTTTATAGATGTATATTAGCCACCGGCATTCTTCATCTAGGTGTGCAAAAAATCACACTCCTTACTTATTTGAGGCAAATGGGGGTGTGTAATAGCACTCACATGCCTCTTAATTCAAGGCCTGCATCACAGGGTTTACCATTGTTAGTTCTCTAGCATGTGGGAACATTGCTGTTAAGTATACTCTCAGCTACCATTTTGTATGCATGAGGTACCCAGCATAGTACATCTTTGACATTCACTCCTCTTTTCATCTGTGTTCCCAGGGCCTCAAGACTGGTATGTACTACCTTCGCACCAGACCAGCAGCTGATCCTATCAAATTCACCTTGGATAAACAGAGGATGCAACAAGCATCATCAGCTAAGAGTGAAGAAGAAGCTCGTGCTTCAAACGAGGCAGCCATGGTTTGCTCTCTTGAGAACAAAGAAGCTTGCTTGAGTTGCAGTGGGTGAACCAAATCGTTGACTGACAAACATTACTGATTTGGGCTAACATGAATGTGAGACAGTTCTTGCTCATGGAATCATTAGGCAGGCTGAAGTCATCTCCTATTCATGTTATTTTTCATGAAAAGCCTTGGAATGTTTAGGGAAGATCATTAACATGATTTAATGGACCATCTTAACAATGGGTGAGAATTTAGAAAAGGAGATTTAATATTAATACAAACTTTTGTTGTTGGGTTCTTAAACATAGTTCAACCACATGTACATCTTGAAGTGTGTGAATAACATAAGGGGATATTTTTGTATTATGGGTCTGAGGTGTAATTTATATAGAAGTCCTGCCATCATCATATGCACCAGTCATTCTTGCTTCTTCTATACATTGAATTTTATTTATTACCTCAAGACTTGAAATAACCTTGGGTAAAAAGTCAGCCAGATCAAGTGGTATAGAAAGTCTCCTTTGGGTTGTCCCACTATTAAGTTATGAAAATGGCCTTCCAAAATTCATAGCCTAGTTGCCTAGGAAAATTTTGGCTCATGCTTCTTCTGGACATTTTCATGCTCCTGCAACAGTTGCAGAATAAATTAGCAGTTTACAAACCACCTGCTTTCAGTGCCTCGTGCTGTATGATTGTAGACTTTCTTTCCTTTCTTTATATTCATGCTGTCAACAAACCTTTTCTTCCTAAAAACAGCATATACTTCATTCATAATCAAAATTTTAATCAAGCCCTATGCTCTTTATTTGTGAAATTGGTCTTTGGGCAATTCATTGGCAAAATTTCTTACTTAGCCTCAAGTACAAGGTATTGAGAGGTAAGTGATCACACTTTACAGGAAATCTGTGAAGTATAATTACAGTGCATAGTATACGACTGAGCAACCATGTGAGTTTCTTTAAAACAGGAAAGTAATGGTGTGCGGATCACACTGGTATGCCTCAAAATTTAAGGCTTTTGTTATGGAACATGACTTACCGATGAGGATTACCCTAAACAAATATGTCAGCTGGGCATTAGCCAGATTGGTGAACTCTGGGAGTTCAGGTCAATCCTGGACTGTGGTATAAGCCTTGCCTCTCTGTTAAAACCAATGCTGCAAAATATTCTTTCATGAGTTATTGAGGAGAATTGTACAGTTTTAAAAGCCAAGATGTAGCCAATTGAAGCTCATTTTCTTGTAATTTGTCTCATATTGTAGTGAAAGATAAGAACTTGTCTTGTTAAATATGTACATAAACATGGAATGAATTTGTAAACAAATTTCAACCATCTTTTCATTATAAAATATTGAACTTCCTACCTTCCCAGCCTTTATTGTATGCTTTTTGGTTGAAAGTTTTTGCCTTTTTTCCTACAAGTTCATAAATATAGAACATTAGAGGAAACAAAAAAGGAAAGTTTTTGTCTTTTCTGGTGGACCAGTTCTTTACATTTGTACAGTGCATAGTTTACAAGTGAGCAACTATATTACGTCCCCCTCTTCTTCTCTTTTGGCTTTTGAACACACACTGGGACATCTGTTGTGTTAATAGCCTATATTGGGATATACCACATTGTTATTCTGAGACCCTGCTTTGGTTTCCAAGTTTTATTTGATATGGTTTCAGAATTTTTTGAAAGACTGGTTACTGCATTTGACTTCCACCTGAAACTTGACTTGGATTTGCTTTTTGGTTAAGCACAGTTGTGAATGTGATGCCTAATACATTGTGCAGCATGTAAACCACAATTAGAAATTTGTGTGTTTTGTATATTGGGTGAGTATGGTATGAGTACACCTTGTTTTTCATTGCTGCCAGGGTTATCAGCCACAGATTGTTGTAGGTACCAAGCATAGCACACCACAATTTCAGTGGAGCACACAAAACAAATTTTCAGTTCCTGTGTCTTCATTTCTCAGCTTATTATTGAAGCAGTAATATTTTGTTTGGGCAAAATTTTGGGGGGCAAGTTAAGAAGTTGGTGAAGTCCAGGCTGATTTATGGGTCCTGGGAATTTCTAAGGGTCAAAAGGGCTTCATTTTAGCATGAATATGGGTTAGTAAAAACCAGTGTGGGTTGGCTCCCCATCACTTGCCAACCATTGGAGCTTCAACACCAAAACCAGGTTTCCAATTATTCCCAACATCCACAGCTTTACTTGAGCAGGAAATTAGGAATAGACATGTCTTCTGCGTGGACCTGTGGACTCCCCTTTAGCTATGCCATTCAAGTCAATAGGGCTGTCCAGCCAAGTGGACATTAACAGAGAGGGCTCTCATATGGGTCCTACTAGTTGCACTAACTACTGTTAAACATTCCGCTGGCGATGAAACAAAGGCAAGTCAGACTTCGTGGCTAATGGAAGAGGCCACTGCCAGTGAACATTCCGCAGTAAATGGACTGTCCATAGTAGTAATAGCTGAGGTAAGTAGGGCTAATAAGTTTCCAAAACTGGTAGGTTTGGGTAAATCTGTTTCTCTCCAAAAGGTCAGTATTCAAGCAAAATATGAAACCACTTGGAATGAGGGTTAAAAATACTCAGAAGGAAAACTACATCTGTAAAAATGGTCTACTGCCTCAGGCTAGTAGTTAACTCACTGTGCCCCAATCAAAGGTCACTTTCCTTTTCCTAAAGTGCAAAGTTCTGCCACAAAGCATCATTATTAGATTTTCAATAAGACCTACTAGTTACATGGGACATTTTTTTTCTTGGCTTTTATTACTTGAATATGAACATGTAGTGAATGGGTTATGTATGGACCTACAGTACTGCTTGGCCTGTTGCAACAGTGTCTTCACCAGCTAAGATTTAAACATGCATTTAAATTCTAACAATGGATAAACAAACCATATTTTTGATGGCTGCATTGGAGTGTGTCAATTATTTAGATAATACACAGAGAAATGTAGTATGCCCATATAGAACCCGTTGATTCTTTTAATTGTGAGACTTTCTGTATCACATCCTTACATTTTTCCAGCCAGATGAACATGTAGACCCAGAATGTAGCAAATGTGGAATTTTTGGTTACATGCCCGTAGTTATAAAGACCCTCTGTCGCAGAGACAAAAACACCACTCAGTCCCATAGGTGTGCGGTAGAGAGCTTTGTTTGTTTGTTTGATATAATAGGGATAACTATGGAACAATTGATCTTTCTGGTTTTCTATCAAATCTGCCTAAAAGAATAAAAAATTCTCAAATGAATAGGTGGCTTGCTCTGTTGCAGTTAGATGGGACTTTTACTGCCCTCATTCCAAACAAGCTGTCCACAGCCTTTTTTTCCGGTTGTGACTCACTGGCTTGTTTTCCCTACTCCATTGCTTATGCTGAGCACCAAGCACTATGACAGTAAGGTTCCATTCATACAGTTTTCAGCAAGACTAAGCCAGGACTGCTAGGGAGGGGACACCCAAGCTGATCCATTCTCCAGCAGACTGCCGTAGGTGCTGCAGATTAACACATAAAATCCTTGTCAGGAAACGGTTGAATATTGACCTTTCTATCCAGGTTAGGAGAGTATGGGAAATTGCAGACACAGCGCATACCCCCCTTTACAACAACTTGAAACAACCAGGTAAAAAGTATGATAAAATAGCCCAACTACCACACTCCTTAAATTTCACGAGGAGTGTTTAATACCTGTTAGTTCTAAAACCCGAGGCCTGTCTTTGTGATTCTTTGCATATTTAGAAATAAGTAATTCATTTTGACTGTTACTGTTGTACAGGGATTAATGATTTGAGGGCATTACTAATTGTGCAGCAAATATATGACATGAAGGTACATGTTAACATTTGCATTGTTCTTACTCCAAATTGGAGGGGCATTTTGCCTTCCTGGGAGAAGTGGACAGTCCAGTTTGTTTTTGTTAAAAATGATGCTACAAAGTGGCTGGAATTTATGACAACGGATTTGTTAATTTGTAACAGGTACCAAATAGCACGCAAAAATCACACAGGACAAAAATGACATTGTTTACAAAGAAATTTCAAAAATTTATTATACAAAAGCTTGAAAATCTTTCCTCCCATATTCCACAAGATACCCTTTGATGAGATAGAAAATGTTGAACCCTATTTCACTCTGATTCAAAATGATACCTTGCACAATAATTTGTGATCTCATATTCAGTGCTGTTTTTTGTTTTTCACCATTTTACAACAGCCTTTCCATCTGATTCCAAAATGTAATGACTGACTTACTGTTTTAGGCATGGCCATAGAGGACTCTTTGACTTGGGGGCATTAACCATGACTTTTCGCCAGATCCCACCCCTTTCCCATTGTCTGACCAATTGAGAAACAGAAGTCTGCATTACTCAGTAAGGTTTTCACCAATGAGAGGGCTGAGGTCCTCCTGTCCCATACAGCAATAGACTTATGCAACTTGACTAGTGTTTGCAAAGGGTAACCTGGTACCCGACCAACGTTCTTGCTACCCTGGTAGAAAATTACAACCCGGGTAGTGTTTTTCTATGATTTTGATCTTCGCAAAATAACATGGTTATTGAAAGTAACAAATGCATTAACCCACATCTCATTCACAATTATTTGAAATGAAGTTGCTTAACGTGTTCGTTTCATTAACGTGCTTTTGTTAAATTGCACTTTTCCAGAAACAATTCCCGCGATGTGTGTTTCTAACATCCGCTCCTATACCATTTAACGAAACAGCATAGGACTACGTACTATACTGTGCATAGCCTAGCTTAGCCCGCTCGGCGTACGAAAGATATTGCAAGGTTAACGATCGGGTACCCAGGTACCCGACGGGTAATAAGGTGTGGGTACCCGGGTTCAAATTTCCTACCCGGTGCAAACACTGAACTTGACTATATACTTCATTCCCAAAAACATTGCTTTCAGTTGATTTCAAAAAAAAAAAAAACAGTCACTGAAGCAAGTTGTGGATCTTGGAATTTATTGTGCAATCTTATCTACAATGTGGTACCTCATCCTGGGGGGATGCTACATAAAATGTACTTAGTAGGGATGTTGTGGGACAAATATCCATCCTTAAAGGCCGAGTTCTCTCACCCCAATCAGTACCAATTCTCCTAACCTTCTTACTTAATCTCCTCCCACAATTGTCTGAAATTCATCCTCATCCAGATACAATCTCAGTTTATTGCTTCAAGGTGAATATAGAAAAGCTCAATTTATGTAATCAAAACACTCTCAGTACCGTTCAGGCTGTGTAATATAAGCTTTGCAACTTTGCATTGTTTGAATTAGCTGACAATCAAAGACCAGAGCCAATTGAGAATTTCGGTACCCCCCGTACCAATATTGTAGTTTGGGGGTGAGTGGTTTGGCCCTTTAATGCATCCTTTAAATGAAACAAAACATATCATTAGCATGTAACTATAAACTTGGTCAAATATAGTATTACTTGCCATTAGCCTTAAGATCTAATTTTTAAACACCAACAGGCTTGAAGCTTGAATTTGTCATGGGTTAGTCAAGAATTTTATGGCTTAGTTTCTAACTGGATTTTGTCATGTGAAGGGGTTTGTAGGAGAGTGAAAAAAGGCATCCAGTTTGTAGAAAAAAATATCATTTTTATGCCTCCAAGGCCAGATATAAAATGGTGAATATTTGTGCTTCAAAACAAGTTAGTATGAACTCCTTCCCTTATTTTCTTTTTTGCTTTTTCAAGTTTTGGTCATGGAGGTTACATGCCTGTAGACTTATAAGCAAATCAATTGGAGAAGTGAAAATACCCTCAGTAAATGTATGTGAACCCCCTCAACATAAAAGGCACCATAAACCTGGTGTGACATCTAATGACTCTCAAGCTAAGCATGGTTTGCAAAGGAAGCTTTTATCATACAAGTTTAAAAACTTCTCAGCCATTCAATTGCTATTGGGACATCAATCATGACATAACAGCTGTGAAAAAACTTGTATTCAAAGCTGCTTGTATACTTCATCCCAACTGTATCTCAATGCCTTAGAGCTCTTTCGTCTGAATCCCTCAATGAATCTTCAATCTCCATCCAACCATCCTTAATTGCCAACTGCCTAGACCATATTTCAATATGACAACATCTACACTGTGGTGAGTGTTGGCAGTAATCCAATGTAACAGTGCATACTCTCCCAAGCTTCTACCTCACACTTACATGGCCTCTGCTTGTTTGACATCCATTTTCATGATAAACTGACAGCCAGTCCTTGTTTGAAGGTGGAATTCCAAGACTTGAGCACTGCAAAAACGCATTCCTCACTCAAAGTACCTGAATGTGTTCGAAATAATTTTCCATTTTCCTTGCTGAGATGTAAGTATAAAGTTCTCGTTGAAGGAAAATTCTCTGTGTCCTTCAAACTTTACTTTACCCCCTACAACCACCATGATGGTCGTTTGACCATTTGTTACAGACTCTGTATGGAAGAAGAAAAGCAAGACATATTCAGGCACTAAAGAAAAGCTGAACAAATTAGAGATTCATTGGGTTAAATAAGTACAACATGAACATATGGATGACCATTCCCAGTTACTGTACGCATTATCATTAGCCATGTCAAATCACTATCCTATACAGTACATAGGTCTATGCAGTACCAACATTTTACAGATGCGGACTGCACACTGTCCAGCTTATGTTTTGGATTTCCCATGAGTGCTACTAGCTAGCCTACTAATCACACTCCATGGGTAAGTGTGGTGTCTTGTTAAACTTAACAGATTTATCAGCTCCCACTTCCCCTCTAGCTGTGACATACCTGGGGTCCCTTTTTAAGGGGGGCAGATGACAATATTTACCTGCTGGAAACCCCCCCCCCCCCCCCCCCCATCCACTTCCTCCTCCCCCATTCGCTGAGGCTTTAGATCTATATTATGAGGCCAAGGATTATTGAAGGTTATTAAAAGAAACCTAAATGAAGCTATGCCTAAAGGAGCATTTCAGTTTGGGGGCCTCAGATTTTTGTGATCAAAATATATAGTTCTGTCAGAAATACTACCTAAGCAGAGCACCATCATCGTTTGGCACTGAGTGTGCAGAAAACTTTGACCCCTTAGCTAGACGGCAAGAACTAATATTCCCAAGCTTGTGAATAGAATCTATGCAGTTGTTACTTTGAGATTCTGTTTGCAATAACATGCTCTTTTTATTGAAAATGAGCAAATTAGTCTTCAAAATGATCAGAAAATTACCACATTAACTGTACCAATGCCATTTTCTGGGGCAAAAGTTTTGGCAATAGTAAACACCTGTGCACACAATCTTCCCATATAATCTGGCAATTGAAATAATCTCAGGACATTTTTGCAAGTTTTAACCGAATCCTATTCCATTTCCAGCAAAGTGTTGACCAAGACTATGAAGTGAGGCTGAAGAATAATTGTATTTAGTGAGCCTGAATGATTCACAATTTTTGTAATCGTTTTGATTTTTTTATGAAAATTTTACTGAGACTATAACGCATTATTTGCTTAGACAAATTTTTGAAAGGAATGGGAACTTGGTTTTCAGGGTAATTAAAAACATGGCAGAGTCAGAAATGGCTGCCCAATATTTTCCAGGTCCTTGACCAAAATTCAAGTCCTTTCACAATTAGCTAAGTACCTTTCATTTCAAAAAGTGGGCAACTAAAACTACTGATTCTCTAGAGCATAATATCAGTGCTATACATATTGGTATTATCAATATGTGATGTTACAGATAAGAACAACGGGAATTGCTGAAAACAACTGTTAAAACTTTCTGTGTTTCAAACTGGTGGACATTTGTGTTCAATAAAAAATTCCACAGGTTTTTATAAAATGGTCAGAACTTCTCAGTTCTCTCTTATCTGAAGCAGGCTTGGACAAATCCCACACACCACACAAGTAAGAAGGTACTTGAGCGAGTACAATGCTCAGTGTCTAATAGCCCGCTGGGCAACTGCTGCCTGATAAATATTAAAGAATGGTGGGTCTGATTGACAGTCAAGTAATGAAAAAAGAACATGTGCAAGCCTGTCTGACGCTAAATGATGTCTTTCTCTTTCACTCTCCTTCTTTTCCCTTCCTTTCTGTTTCTCCCTTTAGAATTTCTTTCCCTTATTTATCCCTTTTCAACCTGGTGTATTGAGCTGATTTTCCTGGTTGAACCAGTGAGGAGAGGGCAGAGCTACCCCACTGCACTTTCTAGGAGTGTAAATAAACTGCACATCCATTTGAGGCAAGTGGAAGTTTGCTATCACACATGACTCACACACCTCAAAATTCAAGGCTTGCACTAGTAATAAGTTTCACGATATCAATAACCATTTGTAGATAAAGAGATTGAAATCGGACAAAAATCTAGTTTGGATTGCATTAAAGAAGTTGGATTAGGATTCTTAATAATACAGAATCAGATTTAAGGATACTTAGACTTTGGATAAACCTCTGGAAGGATGAGCATTTGGTAAGATGTGTGGTTATAATCTAGATCTTTGGTTCTATGCAAATCTTTAGTCCAGTGATTGCTGCTCATCCAACCCCTCCTCTTCCATACCAATCAAGATAAATCTAAATAACATGCTCTTCAAAAGTTTCCCCTGTACCAGTTTATAATTCAAAATCTCTAAAAAGCAAAACACAGATATATTACAAATGATTTATTTCAGTTCCCAACTGATTCAACATGCAGTTATAAAGGCCAATCACCTGTTTTCAACATTTAAAGGAAACATTTACTCACCTATAATGGGATGGCAATCAAGCAAATCAATAGTGTGCACACTGACTGGAAGATTTTCCAAGAATTCAATGATCTTCTTTGACCCTTCCACTACATTTCCATTCCAAACCATTCTTGCAGTCTCCATGTATAGTTTTTCAAGAAGCTGTAAAAAGTCAATTTCAAATCAAAGATTGAACAAAACGTTCCATAAGCAAGTTTGGTTATTCAACTAGGAGACACGTATATACATGTGCACATCCTGCAAGTTTTGGGCACCAACAAAATGCTCAGAACTGCACCTACATGTTCTTAAATTTGAGTTTACTTGAAAATTTAGTGGAAATCTTTTTTTATTAATCCATCCATAACATAAGGAGGATTCATCTTAACAGTGGTTTTGTGCAGTAGACTGTATCTAAAATGCCATTGCCAATCTGTAAGAATTTGCATTTTAATCTGTCATAATGTAGGACTGCCACCAAGTATATTTTCATCATATACACTGTAAACATATGCTGTGTGATGCAATATGTGCTGAGCTTGGTTTGTATATATCACACTGTGCCCCACTTCTCCATGCAGAAATGAATTACAGAACAGAATGAGATGTTAAATGTGTTTTACTGTACAATAGCAATAACAGGTTCACAGACTCTGATCCATAGTTGGAAAGATGTGAAAATTTCCAGTATCCAAGGGAAATATCTTTCTTCTCATCCAAAGAAAGTTTCGAGTTACTCTTGACTATACAATTTTTATTCATTTGGTCCCTTAAAACATTGCACACCTCCCATTCACTTCAATACAGTCTCTTGAATGGCAACGTGACATGCCAGTCTATAATGTGGCAAGCTGGTTTGTACTGAGAAAGTTTGGCACAGGGAAGGAAATATGGGGGGTTGCATTGAAAAATTAGATTACTTGTCATGAAAAATTTACATTGTTGGGGTACTATAATTGCTTGCTGAAAATAACCACTTCACTCAAAAGACAATAACATTGCCACTGACAGACACAATGATGAACACACACATACAAGTAAATGATGCAGCATGAAATTGGCATCTCAGTAGCATCACAGTAGCATAGCATTGTCTGAAAAGTAGTGTTGGGTGATATGTCACTTTTTGACCCTCACAATCATCAAATAAAAAATATTGCAATAACGATGATAAGCAGTTGCTTTCATAAAGTTTCATTACTGTATGATCAGTGCAAGGTAAAAGTAGGAATTTGCAAATGAAAAAATAAAAGAAGACTACAAAAATAAGAAAAAATGAATAGCATGTTTATCTACAGAAACATAACTTTTTCACAAGAAATTATCGCCAGTTTTCAGTTCTTTATACCGTATCGTCTCTAGCAAATATTATCCTCATAATGATAACAATTTTCGACGTACAGTATCTCCTAACAGTTCTGAAAGGTAAACATGTTGAGGAGGGTGCAGACAAATGTTTCTAACATTAAGTCATTAACATTTTTCCAAAAAAAATAGTAAAAATAAACTGCATAACTAGCTCATGCTCACATAAACCTTGTGTAAGAGTAGGAAAGAAATGTTTTCCCCACACATTTGAAAATGTCTTGCAAAAAATGAGGCAAATTTGTTCTGTATCAGGCTGCAAGTGAAAAACCATTCCACTACCATTTATGTCTCTTAAAAGCAATTGGTTAAACTGTGATTATGTCTTCATTTACTCACTACACAACCACACATGCAATTAGCCTACTGTGCATGCAATAGTAAAATGCCCCTTGCCTTTAATCCCAACTGGTGTCCTTACCAAACCCTTTGCTATAGGTCTTGAATTTGAAGATGTACCACTGCCATGGCATGCTTCCACTTACTGTACTTCAAATCACTGTAATGAGTGCCATTTAATGAAGAATGGTTACTCATTAACAGCACACCTACCACACTCCTAAATTAGGCATGCTGCTAGAATTGAATAGGACATTTTAGCCAATGTTACCCAAGAAAAAGACATACTCTTAGGCGAAGCTTGTCTCTGTAATTGCAGCAGTTAACCCCTTTTTAAACCAACCTTGTTGCTCTATTGAGCAAATTGTCTTTGAAGGGGGCAAACCCCTTCAACTTTATTGATCTCAACTCAAGATACCTGAACAGAAAGTTCTCTAATAGATTCTGGATTATTAGTTGCCAGCTTGAGATGGCTAAAACTTGCGTCATGGCAAAACTAGCATCATGGAGTGCAGTTCGTAGCGCACCTGGAAGATGAAAAAAAATTCAAGGTCTGCGACTCCTAATTGCTACTGTACTTTTCAAGCAACAGTAGGCCACTGTCCAAGCAACTGCTTTATGCTAAAATATCAGTGGTATGCAAGCAAATTTTACTGTCTGTTGACCCATCAAATCACTTGTGTAGAAACATTACTCACCACTGCATGCATACACTGTTGCACGCTTGCGTTTCCAATAGTACTACAAGTATGGAGCCACAAGAATTGTTTCATGGTACAAATCCTACTGTACGCTAACTTAAGTGGGTGCTGCAGCTACTTAGTAACTCTCGATATCACCTCCATGTCAACTTTATTTGGAAAGTGCTACAAGTTCAATTGACATGTATGTTAAATTTATGCAATTAATCACTAAAAAACACATAAGGCTGAGGCCAACTTTCTGTCCAAGGTTATTAAGCTACTTCAACTTACAGATCTGCTTTTTTTATCAAACGATTCATAGTACAACTTGTGGAATTCTTCCCCAGCTGAGCAGGCTTGATCATTTTTCAAAGCAGCATCCTGAAAAGTAAACAAGATAGAATAAATGGCTTACATTGAGTAGCAATACAATAGAAAGTATAAAAATAAATGGTTAAAATAGAGCTACAGTATTTGGTACCTATAAGGTTTTTTGCCAACTGTTCTGTTTTAAAGGGCTAAAGGCAAATCCTTCAACATCCCAGACATTTCCAATTCCCCCAACATTCTTTAATACTTCTGGTCCTTCCAATAGCTGACTAAAACACATCCTCATCCAGAGGCAATCCCAGTTTATTGCTCTACAATGCCTCAGAGATACACCTCTTGAGCCTCTCAGTACTTGAGCAAGACTTTGTACAATGCCTTATGGTAGGACCTACTACATACATACAGTTCTTGAACATACTGCTCAAACATTCCACCACTTAATGGGACTTGATTCTCCAAAGCTTCAGAATTCACCTATATTTATAGTTCCATTCTTGCCATGAAAAGATATTTGTCATTGCATCTAGCTTTTTGACTGATCATTCCTCAAATGAAGGGGGGGAGGGGGGAGGAGGTGAGATTTGTATGTTGAAACTGGAGAAATTTGAAGATTTAAAGTGAATGTAATGCCATACTACTGTAAATTAATTACTGTACAGGAGTTAGGAGTGCACTCTGATAGCATTGGCAAGCTGATTTCCTTGTTTCATCAGGGCCTCAGATGCAAAATGGTGCTTAGTTCTGTCGTGTTTGTCGAATCTGTCATATTTGCTGATGAAAATTTCTCACCACATTTGTTACTTTTTTGGTAAATCATCTTGGTTAAAGCAACTTTGGAAATCATCAAGGGAGTTTTTTTTATCACATTCAAAAAATTACTAAGAACAAACATTTTCCCTTCACCTAGGCTACTGGCTGAAGGGGCATTTTGAAGATCTAGCAATCTTGGAAAAATGCAATAAGAGTGTACAGATTGAGACTGATGAAAGTGGAATGTTTGATAAAGAAATGAGAAATATAATCCTTTTTGTGAGACCAAATGTTTTTTATTTGAACTGTCCAGGTTGTTTTATTTTTAAGATTATCTTTTATACTCTGCATGCCACTCCAAACAATGTCACACACCACAAGTGGCTGATTGAGGAAGCCTGGTTTACAGTATAGACTAATAAGGCTCCTGGGCCAGATGGGATCCATCCCACCATTCTTCATGTACCAAATGCTCTGAGATTTTATCAGTTCCTCTATCAATGATTTTTCAGAAATGTCTTGACTCAAATTATGTTCCTGCTGACTGGTTGCTTACATGTCACTCCAATTTTCCAGAAAGAGGATTGGAGCTCACCTTGTAATTACAGGCCAGTCAGTTTAACTAACTTGTGTTGTGCAAAATTCTGGAATCCTTAATCAAGGACTGTTTGATCAAGTATCTTTCAGACTAGAGCAGCACTTGCTGCAGTTACTCAAACCCTCTGATGTACCATAATGAAAAGTTCAGTCACTGTCATGTTATGTTCAACAAAAAACTGTCAATTCTTCATGCATAGCTTTAACTGCTCGTATTAGGAGCTAACCATGAGTGTAACACTTTTCACCTAAGAGTTGGAGAGTTTTGCACAATGGATAGATATACTGTAGAGTGGTGCTGCTTGGTATAGGGAAAGAGCAGACATCAAACCCTTGTTTTTAAGACACAGCTAAATCTCTACAATTTCCTCTCATTTCTCCTAAAATATCTTTCATGATATTTTTGTGATGTACAATACATGTTGTATTTTCAAGGTACACCAAGCAGTTATTTCTT